>WOXC01006696.1:0-600000 GCA_011680675.1 Gymnobelideus leadbeateri
CTTTTCCATTAGAGGAAGGTGAATCTTTGTGTCCCAATGCCTGCACATCTTATCTCCCTATTACAAGCAAAAGAGTATTAATAATAGTATTTATATATATTTGAAACATTTAATGTTACGACCTCAGATTTCAGATCCATTTCCTTCCTCCCTTGTCACCCATTCCCTCTTGGGAGATAAGTAATTCAGTATATGTTGTACATGTCTAGCGATGCAAAACATTATCATAGTAGATATATTGTGCAAGGCTGCTTATAATTCCCTCCCACTCATCCCACCCCCCAACTGGTCCATTCCCTACATGATCCTGTCCCTCTTCTATAGTGGGTACTTCCAACCTCCCCTCACCCAAAGGATGCCCTCCCATCCATCATCTCTCCTCTCATCCCCCTTCCCCCTATCCTGCTGCAGGTTGAGATATCCCATTTAGTATGTATGTCATTTTCTCCCTGAACCAAATTCAATGTGCATGTGGTTTTGCCTTTTTAGCCTTCCTTATTCTCCCCTCCTTTGCAACCACTTCCCCTACATGAGATAGTTTACCCTACCATGTCTCTCCCCATCTCCTCTTGCCACTTTCCTCTCTCACCTCATAATTTCATCCCTTGAGTATTCTCCCTTCCCAACAAATTCAACCTATACCCTCTATCCATATATAACTGTAACCATATACACACACATTCACATATGTATTCATATGACCACACCCCCTTCTTCCATTGTTTTCATAGTGAGAAAGATATCATCAGTCACAAATATTGCTTTTCCATATAGGAATGTAAATAGTTCAACTTTGATAAGTTCCTTTTGATTTCTTTTCCCTGATTACCTTCTCAGGCATCTCTTACTTCTTGCATCTGGATGTCAAATTTTCTATTCAACTCTGGTTTTTTCCTCAAGAATGCTTGAAAGTCCTCTATTCCACTGAATAACCATATTTTCCCCTGAAGCAAAATACTCAGTTTTGCTGGGTAGGTGACCCTTGGGTTCATTCCCAGTTCTTTTGCCCTCTGGAATATCATATTCCATGCCCTTAGATCCCTCAGTGTAGAAGCTGCCAGGTCCTGGGCTATTCTGATTGTGTTTCCACAATATTGAAATTGTTTCTTCCTGGCCGCTTGTAGTATTTTCTCATTGATCTTGGGATTCTGGAACCTGGCTATAATATTTCTGGGAGTTTTCTTTTTGGGATCTTTTTCAGGAGGTGATCGGTGGATTCTTTCAACCTCTATTTTGCCCTCTGGATCTAAAACATCAGGGCAGTTTTCCTTGAGAATTTCTTGAAGGGTGATTTCTAGGTTCTTTCTTTGATCATGGCTTTCAGGTAGTCCAATAATTTTTAAATTGTCTCTCCTGGATCTATTTTCCAGGTCAGTGGTTTTTCCATGAGATATTTCACATTGCCTTCTAATCTTTCATTTCTTTGGATCTGCTTAACAGCATCTTGATTTCTCATAAAGTCATTAGCTTCCATTTGCTCCAGTCTAACTCTGAAGGAATGAATCTCCTCAGTGAGCTTTTGAGATTCTTTTTCCATCTGGCAAATTCGACTTTTAAGGCATTCTTCTCCTCATTGCCCTTTTGGGCCTCCTTTGCCATTTGAGTTAGTCTATTTTTTAAGGTGTTGTTTTCCTCAGTCAGGCTGTTGACCCTCATTTCATACTTTTCCTGCATCCTTCTCATTTCTCTTTCCAATTTTTCCTCCACTTCTCTTATTTGATTTTTAAAGTCCTTCTTAAGGTCCTCTATGGCCTGCAACCCGCTCATGTTTTCCCCTGGGGCTTTTGGAGCAGGACTTCTGACCTCACAGTCCTTTTCCGCTCTATGCCCCCAAAATAGGAGTCTAGGGTTGCATTTTTCTGTTTCCTTTGCCTTGGCATGTTGCCCCTTAATTGCTTGACTTTTGGGCTTGTTGCCACACTATGGCTTTAAGGCCAGATAGAGGAATTTTCGTCCCGAACGTGTGGGGGGCAACTTCCTTTTCTGGCAAGCTGTAAACCCACCCACAACTTCCACCCTAGATCACAATCCAGATCCAGGGAGGTTAAAGCAAGAGCGATTACCCCCCAAGACTGATCGCTGGATCTCCCCACGATTTGTAGGCTGGGAGCCGGAAATGCCTCTGAAAACTACAAAATGGCGTGTCTCCTCAGCGGCTTCTAGCCCCCAGGGGAGGGAGCTGACGCATTCCCCAAATACAGGTCCCAAAGTCCATAGGACACTAACCTCTTACTTTGTCCTAGGCAAGTCTATGTTGATAATTCTGGCGTCTCCACAGTTCCTGGTGTTCTGGGGTTCCTCCAGCCGGCTGCTGGCCCTGCCGCCCTGGGGCTAAAACCTCGGCTCACGTGGACCTGGGCTCGGCTCGGCTCCTGCGCTCTGCGCGCTGCCGGCTCCCAGACCACTGCGCTGGTCCTTCCTGCAGGGTGCTGGGCTGTCCTCAGCGGGAGGTTAGCTTCTCTGTGTCGTTCTGTGGGTGCTGGGGCTCCAGAAGATTTTCAGATTCCTTTTTTTACATAGTTTGTGGAGAGTCTGGGGGCAGAGAGGCTTGGACGAGCTGTTTCTACTCCGCCATCTTGGCTCCGCCCCCCCCCCTCTTTATTTTAATAACTCCAATTAATTAATAGGATCTTCTTTATATTGATGTGCTTCCTGCAACTTCATAGCTTCCATCTATTAGTATTCTCTCTTCTTTCCCATGAGTCTTTTGAGGATTTGAAATTGGCTTTAAAGTAGCCCTTAAATCTTCCTTTGTCCAATTGAAACATCTCCAGTTTTTTCCGCAGAACTTCATGTACATAATGGGATTTAGAGTCTACCCAATCAAGTCACTATCTCAATCAAGTTTTTTTGAAAGGGGGCAGCTAGATGGCATAGTGGGTAGAGCATAGGACTTGAAATCAGGAAGAGCTGCATTTGAATCCTGTCTTAGACACTTAACTATGAGACTAGGGTACTCACCTTAACCTCTCTCAGCTACAGTCTTCTTAGTTGTAAAATGTGAATAACAAAAGTACCCACCTTACAGGTTTATTATGAGGATCAAATGAATTTATATATGTGAAGCATTTGGCAAGCCTTAAGTTTTATATAAATGCTAGTTATTTTTATTTTGAAAATACTATAATTCAACATTTCCTTTTAAAACTATCTATGCTATCAGCCACATTGTGTGATGACTAACTTTGATTAGACTTATCTCTTCTCAGCAATGCAAGGATCTAAGACAACTCCAGAAGACTCATGATGGAAAATGCTGTACACACCTAGAGAAAGAACTATGTAATCTGCATGCAGATTGAAGCATATTATTTGCACTCTCTCTCCCTTTCCCTCTCCTTCTCCCTCTCCCTCTCCCTCTCTCTCTCTCTCTCTCTCTCTCTCTCTCTCTCTCTCTCTCTGGCTCCTTCTTTCTCATGATTTATCCCATTGGTTCTAATTTAATTCTTCTGCACAACATGATTAATGTGAAAATAGGTTTAATATGAATGTACATGTTGAGCTTATATCAATTTACCTGCTGTCTTGGGGTGGGGGGAGGGGAGAGATGGGGAGAAATTTGGAACTCGAAATCTTATGGAAGTGGATGTTGAAAAATAAAAATAAAGTTAAAAAAATTATCTCTGGTAAAATATACATATCTCTATATAAGCATATATTAATAGCTATATATGTCAATATCAATGCATATGCATATAAAATATGTATACACACGTATAAAATATGTATGCATATACACAAGTATATACACACATATCTATACTTACTCATATGCATATATGTACACATACACATGCACATAAATGTATATGCATATATACACATGTACATATACATAATACGTATACTGACAAATGTTTAGCAATTGGTTATCCTCTCCCCCCAAAAATGTACACAATGAACATATTTTAAGTTTAATCAGCATTGTGAATTTTTCCATCATTTTCTTAAATAGAGAAAATCAACAAAGCAATAAATCAACAGAACAGAGAATGAAAGAAAACTTAAAAGCAAGCAAAGAAAAGATGGACAGCTCTCAACATAATGTGTTGTATTCATTATGTAGACTTTATTGAAATGGAAATTTATTGCTTTATATTTTTAATCCTCACATGTTCTGCTGTTGACATGACATTTTACTTATTTTATATTTAAGTTTACAATGTATTTCTTTTTCCTTATTTTGTATTTAAGTTTTAGTATTAAAGCCTAAAATAGAATTAAAAAAAAAACCAGCAACAACAACAAATCAAGTTTTGATTTTTAGCATTTATCTACTCCTGAGGTATAAATGCTCACACTGAAAATTTAACAATCAAATCTCATGAGCTGGTTTGAACTGGCTCCAGCTTACTCCATGTATATACTGATACATCTATTACCACACACTGTTTTATAAGTTGTTGTTTCTTAATGTTAATGCTTTTTAACATTTAGAATAAGAATTTTTCTTTAAGTTCAGTCAAAGATGTTGAATCCACCTATATCCACCAACCAAGTTAAAAGATCCCCTATGTGCCATTACCAAACCAGACTAGGCCTATTTTAAACCACCAAGATTACTCTCACTCTTTTGGGCAAACTGTCTGCAGCTTTCACAGTTTTTAAAATTTTAATTTATCTGCTGGACCTGCCAACAAATAAACCAGCTATGGTACTGATTATCACACTCATTATATATTGAGGAATCTGGATACTTATTCATGAGGATCTGGAATAGGATTATAAATGCCTCGAATACAAGCCAGTTAACAGGTCAGAATATGGAATGGGTTACAACTTTATAACCACACCAGGTAGATTAAACCCAGTAGTAAGAAAGGTTTATGTTAAAAAATAATAATAATAATACTTCTTAGTCTGGTCATTAGATTTCCTAATCCCTTAATTCTGTTCTAAGACTTTCCAGAGAATATTATATTGTTGCAATCATGTAGTGTGGGTGCAGGGGATGGGAATAAGCATTTATATAATACCTGTTAGGTGCCTGGAACTGTGCTAAGTACTTTACAATATTATTTCATTTAATCCTCACAACAACATTATGAGGGAAGTCCTACTATAATTCCCATTTTATAACTCAGGAAACTAAGTCAAATAAACAGAAGTTAAATGCTTTGCCCAAGATCAAACATCTAATAACTCTCTGAGACAGGATTTAAATTCAGGTCTTCCTGACTCTAGGTCCAGTTCTCTATCCAGTATTCTACCTGGCTAGAAAACTAGTTATGATCAATGAATCTACTGAATCCTCCATGCACTGACATCAAGACAGAATCAAAAAATATTTCTTCTCCCATTGGAATAATATACATTCATGTTACAGTTTTCTTATTGCCTAAACTACATTAGATGGATTGTTGGATATTTACACTTGTCAAAATGCTATAGTATTTAGCATTTTTTTTTAAACAAATACTTTATTAACTTCTGTTTTACATCATTCATTTCTGCCAGATTTTGAGTTACAATCATTTTCCCCCCATTATTCCCCTACCCAACCTCCCAGAATAGCAGTCCCACAAGATATCGCTTCCTCCAATCTGCTCTCTCCATACCTTCTCCCATACCCCCATCGACTTTTCCATTAGAGGAAGATGAATCTTTGTGTCCCAATGCCTGCACATCTTATCTCCCAATTATAGGCAAAAGAGTATTAATAATAGTATTTATATACATATTTGAAACATTTAATGTTACGACCTTGAATTTCAGATCCATTTCCTTCCTCCCTTGTCACCCATTCCTTCTTGGGATAGAAGTAATTCAGTATATGTTGTACATGTCTAGCTATGCAAAACATTATCATAGTAGATATATTGTACAAGGCTGCTTATAATTCCCTCCCACTCATCCCACCCCCGACCTGGTCCATTCCCTACGTGATCCTGTCCCTCTTCTATAGTGGGTACTTCCAACCTCCCCTCCCCCCAAGGATGCCCTCCCATCCATCATCCCTCCTCTCATCCCCTTCCCCCTATCCTGCTGCAGGTTGAGATATCCCATTTAGTATGTATGTCATTTTCTCCCTGAACCAAATTCAATGTGAATGTGGTTTTGCCTTTTTAGCCTTCCTTATTCTCCCCCTCCTTTGCACCCACTTCCCCTACATGAGATAGTTTACCCTACCATGTCTCTCCCCATCTCCTCTTGCCACTTTCCTCTCTCACCTCATAATTCCATCCCTTGAGTACTCTCCCTTCCCAACAAAATCAACCTATGCCCTCTATCCATATATAACTGTAACCATATACAAACACATTCACATATGTGTTTGTATGACCACACCCCCTTCTTCCATTATTTTCATAGTGGGAAAGATATCATCAGTCACAGATATTGCTTTTCCATATAGGAATGTAAATAGTTCAACTTTGATAAGTTCCTTCTGATTTCTTTTCCATGATTACCTTCTCAGGCATCTCTTACTTCTTGTGTCTGGATGTCAAATTTTCTATTCAACTCTGGTTTTTTCCTCAAGAATGCTTGAAAGTCCTCTATTCTACTGAATGACCATATTTTCCCCTGAAACAAAATACTCAGTTTTGCTGGGTAGGTGACCTTGGGTTCATTCCCAGCTCTTTTGCCCTCTGGAATATCATATTCCATGCCCTTCTATCCCTCAATGTAGAAGCTGCCAGGTCCTGTGCCATTCTGATTGTGTTTCCACAATATTGAAATTGTTTCTTCCTGGCTGCTTGTAGTATTTTCTCCTTGATCTTGGGATTCTGGAACCTGGCTATAATATTCCTGGGAGTTTTCTTTTGGGATCTTTTTCAGGAGGTGATCGGTGGATTCTTTCAACCTCTATTTTGCCCTCTGGATCTAAAACATCAGGGCAGTTTTCCTTGAGAATTTCTTGAAGGGTGATTTCTAGGTTCTTTTCCTTGATCATGGCTTTCAGGTAGTCCAATAATTTTTAAATTGTCTCTCCTGGATCTATTTTCCAGGTCAGTGGTTTTTCCCATGAGATATTTCACATTGCCTTCTAATCTTTCATTTGTTTGGATCTGCTTAACAGCGTCTTGATTTCTCATGAAATCATTAGCTTCCATTTGCTCCAGTCTAACTCTGAAGGAATGGATCTCCTCAGTGAACTTTTGAGATTCTTTTTCCATCTGGCAAATTCGACTTTTTAAGGCATTCTTCTCCTCAATGCCCTTTTGGGCCTCCTTTGCCATTTGAGTTAGTCTGTTTTTTAAGGTGTTGTTTTCCTCAGTCAGGCTGTTGACCCTCATTTCATGCTTTTCCTGCATCCTTCTCATTTCTCTTTCCAATTTTTCCTCCACTTCTCTTATTTGATTTTAAAGTCCTTCTTAAGGTCCTCTATGGCCTGCAACCCGCTCATGTTTTCCCCTGGGGCTTTTGGAGCAGGACTTCTGACCTCACAGTCCTTTTCCCACTCTATGCCCCCAAAATAGGAGTCTGGGGTTGCATTTTTCTGTTTCCTTTGCCTTGGCATGTTGCCACTTAATTGCTTGACTTTTGGGCTTGTTGCCACACTGGCTTTAAGGCCAGATAGAGGAATTTTCGTCCCGAACGTGTGGGGGGCAACTTCCGTTTCTGGCAAGCTGTAAACCCACCCACAACTTCCACCCTAGATCACAATCCAGATCCAGGGAGGTTAAAGCAAGAGCGATTACCCCCAAGACTGATCGCTGGATCTCCCCACGATTTGTAGGCTGGGAGCCAGAGCTGCCTCTGAAAACTACAAAATGGCATGTCTCCTCAGCGGCTTCTAGCCCCCAGGGGAGGGAGCTGACGCATTCCCCAAATGCAGGTCCCAAAGTCCATAGGACACTAACCTCTTACTTTGTCCTAGGCAAGTCTATGTTGATAATTCTGGCGTCTCCACAGTTCCTGGTGTTCTGGGGTTCCTCCAGCCGGCTGCTGGCCCTGCCGCCCTGGGGCTAAAACCTCGGCTCACGTGGACCTGGGCTCGGCTCCGTTCCTGCGCTCTGCGCACTGCCGGCTCCCAGACCACTGCGCTGGTCCTTCCTGCAGGGTGCTGGGCTGTCCTCAGCGGGAGGTTAGCTTCTCTGTGTCGTTCTGTGGGTGCTGGGGCTCCAGAAGATTTTCAGAGTCCTTTTTTACATAGTTTGTGGAGAATCTGGGGGCAGAGAGGCTTGGAGGAGCTGTTTCTACTCCGCCATCTTGGCTCCGCCCCCTATTTAGCATTTTTTTAATAAGGAGAAAGTTAGTTGAGGAAGGGAAGAAGTCAAAAAGGCTGGTTTTGTTTCACAGATGTGGTCTTAAATGTACTCTATGAAAATCTGTATTTATCTCTAAAATTAGTTCTATTTGATAGAATCCTGAATATACAATAGAAGTAAGTTCCAAGGAATTAAGAACCAAACAATTATTTTCTAAGTGTATAATCTGTTGAGTTGGCATTTGAGCTCAAGAAACAATTTCATACAAGCTGAAAGGAGCTTTCATACAATTTCATGCTCGGTGAAAAATCCATTTGGAAACCAAACAGTGACGTTTGGTACCAACCATGCATTTGTATGCACATCCCTCTCTTCTCCCATCTTTCATCAACTGCTGCCTAACATTTTTCTGGGAGGGACAAAAAGTCAGCCACTTCTGAAACCACCAGCTTATGTGACTTGTTGTCATTATCCTATCTCCAGTAATTCAGCAGTCAGGTTTGGAGAACTGAAACAAAACCTTGCAAAACACCTGTTTGACAATCAAAGGGAATGATTCACAATGAAAAATGGTAAAGAAATTTCAGGAACTTGGTTTCCATGAGCATAGTGCTTTCGCTATTCATGTATATGGCCAAGAGAAAATATACGGAGTGATATGAATATATCTCAACTTTTACAGGCAGAATAACACTGATTCTGAATGACTCGATAAACATGCAATAATGTTGTCTATTGCAAAAACTGGTTGGCTAGCAAAGGAATGTGTTTCCCTTGAAGCTAGATTGGGAAGAGAACCAGAATGTTTTGCATTAAATTCTTGATTTTATGGTTAATAAAATTAAAATTTCTGGCATGTTAATTATAGTTCTAATGAAAATTATTTCAAAGTAGCATATCTACAACTATTGTCTGTTAGATTACACTTTGAATCAACAGGATTTAGTGAGTTCTCACCGTGCTGGGTGCTGTGGAGCATATCATGACTATATGACTAGAAAGTAGGGCTAATGAGATTCTGCCCGGATTCTAGATTTTATCACTATAGAGGCCAGTTAACTTTCAGTATTAAAATGGCCACCCTAATTCCTGAAAGACTAATCAACATATGCTACTAGGCAAAAGGTTACTGAATAAGAGTGTATAGCTAAAAGAACCTCCACTGTTAGAGAAAGAATTCAAACCTTTTACAGTACTGATGGAAGATGTATATTAGAAGGCATTCTTATTGTACCAAAGGAAAGAGAAAAAATGCCTTGCTTTTTACCACAATACTTACATGGATATGTTATCTCCTAAATGTGTCCCCTTTCTCAAATTATGCAAATTGCAACCAAGACAAACATGCCCGTTCTCTAAGAATCTTGTTCATGTTCCCCAAAAAAAGCTCAACTGGGGATTCAGTCATTCTGGGAGACCTACCCTAGAGCTTGAATTCTGACAAGGAAGGCTGAATAAGTACCTATGAAACTACAGAAGAATTAAAAATAGTAATGCCAGTAATAATGACAATTCTTTATATCTATATAATTTCCTTAGTTTTGCAAAGTACCTTACAAGCATTATCTCATTTTTTTCTTCAATTATTTTATTTACAAAAAAATTAAATATACAATAAAGAAAAGAAAAAGAAACACATTAAAAACTTAAATATTGAAACAAACACAAATAAGAAAAGAAAAACATGCCATGTGCACAGGACATAAGAGAAAATTCAAAATATATAGCAATAAATTTCCATTTCAAAAAGCCTAGCTAATAAATACTACACATTGTGTTAAAAACTGTTTATCTTTTCCTTGCTTCCTTGTCAATTTCCTTTTGTTCTCTACTATGCACTTTTTGCTTTGTTCTTTTTCCCTCTTCTCCCTCTCCTTTCTCCCACCCCCACTGCTGCCCCACCTTCTCTCATTTCTGAGTCTCATAACAACCCTATGAAATAGGTGCTTTTTTTATTTACATTTTGCCCATGAGCAAGCTGAACTTCAGAGAGGTTATGCTTGTCCAGTTACAGAGGCTATCTATGACAGAGGTTTCAAACTTACATGCTGCATGAGACCCACCGCACTCCTGAGTATGGCTGAAAAGATTAAAACATAAATAGGAAACATTAAACAAAATAAATAAAAATACAATAAAACATAGATAATGGTAACATTTTGTAAAGCCAATATGTGACCAATAGGGATCCTGATGTATGGCTACTGGCTGGCATTTCTATTTGATTTTTATGCCACTGATTTATAGGACCAGGTACAATTGTACTGAGGGCTATTGTAGTCCTATGGTTCTGCTGAAAAGATTGAGGAAACCACAGTAAGATGGAATTCAAGAGGCTCCATTATTGTTGTTGTTCAATTGTGTCAGTGGTGGCTGACTCTGCATGACCACATTTACAGTTTTCTTGGCAAATACTGGAATGGCATGACGTTTCCTTCTCCAGCTCATTTTACAGATAAGAGAACTGAAGCAAACAGGAGTAAGTGACTTGTCCAGGGTCGAACAGCTAGGAAGTGTCTGAGGCCAGATTTGAATTCAGGAAGCTGCATCTTCCTGACTCCAGGCTCTGTATTCTATCCACTGAGCCACCTAGACACCCAGTTCCATGGTAAATCAGTCTTTTTGACTGGAACAGACCTAGATTTATCACAGTATTATGCATCACAGGATTCACAATTAGAAATGGAGGAGAAGCTTGCTGAGTAGCTCTGAAATCTGAGATTAGGAAGTTTAAATTCAATTTGGGAGGCAAATGGGAGCCCTCATACACTTCAAAGGAAATGTCATCTCATCTATTTTGAAAGCTATAATGATGATGCCATTATATGAAGTGATTGAATTATTGATCATTGGATTTGCCCTGTAATTTCTCTTTAATGAAAGAAAGAGCTTTTAATTAAAGTATTCAAATAGATATACTATATTCATATTTAATTCATTATTTTGTTATATTTCTTTATTAGACAATGCTTGAAGAAGATAATTCTTGCTGCTGTGGTCTGAAAGGAGGCTAGGACACTCAAATGATTTTTCACATTACCAAAGAGCTCAATATAGTTTCCTATCCACACGGATTAACTGAGCTGTTGGTATTTTGTTCTGATGCTTGAAACTCTGAACTCTGTATCTTTTCCTTCTATTGTCAGTTTTCTTGGTAAGGTATTTAGAGATTTTGTTTTATTATTATTATTATTGTTGAGGGGATTAAGTTCACATTATAGTGAGATTACTTTCTGGCTCATATACTTATCTCTGAGAGAAGTTCAAGATAAATCCTATTTTTCTCTTTTTTCCTCACATGACATTGTGGTTGGTAGCAATTTCCACAGTGCTTCTAGAAAGATATGGATACACTCAGCAGACTTCAGAAACGTCTTTTCAGTTAATAAAAAGAATAACTTAAGGTGTGTTATATACATTTTCTCATTTAGTTGTTTTTTTTTTTTAATTGAAGGCTAATTGGAATTTAGTAACTGTGGTAAAACTTGCCATATCCAGAGAATTGGGAGCCCAGCACAATCCTGAAAGGATGAATTGGAACCAGCCCCTTCCATGGAACCAATTCAGTGTTATAGTGAGTATAAAATAAAAATGTATGTATGAAGCACTTTGCAAACTTTATACTTTGTTAATACTTACTCTTAACACTTACTCCTCCTACTATTATTATATAAGAATGAGGCTAGGAGGCAAAAGTAGCTAGAAAAACAAGAAAGATGATTAAAGAGGATGCCGCTATTTCCTTGATTGGTAAAAACCAAGAAGAAAGGACCATGATGATATGTGCAGTATTGCCCTTCAAGTGAAGAAAGGAAGTCATAGAGAAATGAGAAAACACTCTGTACCAGCTCCTAAATACCATGGTTGAGCCAGGATAACTCAGTTCTTGTCCAGATTTGATTCTAAGGCAAATGTATTATTCAGCTCTGCAATTGCTTACTGATGCTTTATTGCCAAAAAACCCTAACCAAACAAAGAAAAAAAAAACTTATCCACACCCTCTCTTCCCCATATCAAACCCCAAAATGATTATAAGCTTCCTGCAGGCAGAGATGGTCTTGGTCACCTTTATAACCCTCTTGACCCCTTGAACAGTGCCTTGCACATAGGAGAAATTCCATAAATATATGCTGAATTGAATTGGAAATAGTACGGAGGATTCTGTTACCCAGAGATCTGGACATGCTTTTTTTATGTGACTTGATAAATGAACTTCTATTTTTTTTAATTCCAATGTCATCCTATCTGTTTTTGAAAGCTAACATGATGATATTATTAGATTAGATGATTAGGTTATTGATTATTAAATTTGTTCCAGAATATCTTCTTAATAAAAGAAGAACTTTTAATTAAAGAATTTTCAATTGATACATTATCAATCCATTTTAATTCATCACTATGTGCCACTTCTGTAAGACAATTTATTATTTGCTGAATTTGTAATATGTATCATATTAAATTACTCTTGGTGTAATTTAGTATTAGTCAATCTAATGTTAAATGATGCTTGCTAATAGCTGAAATTATACTTTGGATCATATGTATACAGAAGGGTAGGCTGTCATCTCACAGCCGGGCTATGAACAAACAAACAGATCACATACTGAAGGGAATCATGTTTGCATATCAAAACAAAATAATCACTCTAAAAAGAATTTTGCTTGGCTATATTTTAACTTGATGATGATTGACCTTTTCCTGAAAACATGCCTTTCCATAATGTTGCCCAACACGGCATATTTTTAGCAGGTATAATTATTCAGAATGCTTTCTGTGAAATGTTTTGATGTGGGCATCATTTTTCTTAATTTCTGGAAAAATATAAGGCCTTATCAAGAATTTTTTTCTAAATAGGATAAGCAATCTGGAAGCATCAAGTTTTACATTAATTGAATTGCTTGAGTCTTAGTATATCAGTATGGCCCTGATGGTTTCTATGCTAGGTCAAAATGATCTATTTCATTTTTCAGAATCATTTAAGATTTAATAGATATATTAGGAATAGATACACATATTAGGAAAAATATTCCAATGTTTGTTACAAATGATCTTTTAAAAATTTTGCTTTGTTTTTATGTGACTTTAACAGTCACTTCCTGTACTTCCCTACTGTAGAAAAATTTAACAGTTGAAATGAAACACATGCATCAGTATTTGAGGGTTTTTCAGTTGAGATAATGACTTTTAACTCTAATGATTCCAAATGAATAGTGATGATTTTTCTGGAACATTTAAAAGACTAAGTATCCACATAGAAAAAGTTGAAACCAGCAAAGTAGACAGTGGTTAATATGATTTATCACATATTTCCCAAAACACAGGAGACTTATGATCAGGAGAGTTAAACTTTGAAAGCCTATGAAGTGTGTAACCAAGTGGCTGCCTTGCATAGATAGAACAGAAACCACACAAAAAATGATTAGTTAAGACTACTCAAGTCAGTGATCTTGTTAACTATAGATGACAATCTTGAAAGAAAAATAAATAAAATAATTCTGACAGGACTCAAATGAAATCATAAAATCCTGGGAAATTAAATCAAATCTACCAATATTAAATGTAACCTGAGGTTTAAGGAAATATTTTCCAATGACTAATGAAAAGTGGGCAATAGGAAGTCAAGATGGAGTTACTATTAAATTATTTTTATTTTCTCTCCCAAGCAGTAGCCAATGGAATAAGAACCAATACTTTGTTTGGTTTACTTGTTCATTTGTAGATCTGCTTACATATAGAGACTATCTCACCTAGGCCAGAAATACAGCAACTACTCATCAGTTCAATGTCATTATTGATCTACATAGCAGCTTTGACATGCTCTGTTTCCAATCTGGGCTGATTCACCTCTCCTTAGGAAGAGGTACTGCTCCCTGCTCCCATGATCTCACCATACTGGTGCCAGACAATGTGGACAGTCAATCATCTTGCACTCTGCTGTGACTCAGAATTTTAATTGGAACCTGAAAGAATCCAAGAAAAGGGATGAGGAAGATCATGAAGAAAAACCAATGAAAATATAAGGAAAGTCCTAAGTCCTTTTCCCTCTCTTGGCAAACTTGATGAACTCTCATGATTTCATTTCCATGCAAATAACTCACAGACATATATCTTTCATAAGCAGCTCTGCTTCGTTTCAACTCTTAGGAACATCATTACGTCCTCCAAAATAAGCTGGTCAACCTGAACTCTCATAACCATGTAAATTGATTCAGTTTTAGTTGCTTACCACTTTGTCTCCTCTGATTGGAGGGCTAAAGGATAAAGCGATGAGATCTTCTCAAAGCCTTCCTTCAGAGAGGATTCAGAACTGTCCAGGTAACTCTTCTTTCCATCAGTGGTTCTACTTGGTTTCAATCCCATGAACGTTATTCTCCTGGGTTATGTACCCTCTGGTGTCACATATATCCCTTTTCAGCTTCCTTGAGTGTCCTGTTTTCCCCTGTTTGATTTTAAGTATCTTGAAGGCAGGGGCTTCCTTTCTCTCAGTTGTATCCCCACTGCTTGGCACATGGTAAGTGCTTAATAAATGTTTATTAAATTGAGTATGTACATATTTCTACACATAGTTGTGTATATCTCTTTTATGTGCTGCATATCCTGGAGACATAAACCCAATATGTCCAAATCTATATGCATTATTATTTCGTCAAAGCCCCAACCCCCTTTTTCAAATGTATCTGTTTCTGTTGAAGGCACTTGCATTCTTTGAATCTCAGAGGTTTATAATCTTGGCATTATATTCAATTACTCTTTCTCCTTCATATCCAAGTAGTTGACTGATCTTGTCATCTCCACTTTCATAACCTCTCTCTATTCACACAGATGACATCTTGATTCAGACCCCCATCACCTCTGGTCTTTCTTTTTCAACAGTCTCTTTCTAATTAGTCTCTGGGCCTCAAGTACTTCTGATTCCAATCCGTTTTCCACACAGTTACCATGATGATTTTCCAAAAGGACAAGTCAGTCATTACATTATGCTATAAACGCCATGGTCTCCTTATCACCTCTAGCATGAAATACAAATTCATTTGTTGTTAAATAAGGTTCTTTAAAAGTTGTTTCTAATATATCCTTCTGACCTTATTATATCTTCTTCCCCTTCCAGTATTTCCAGCTAAAATGACCTTTCTCATATATGACACTTCTATTCTGTCTCTGTGTCTTTGCCCTATGCCTAAATGCATTTCTTCCTCACCTTGACCTTGTAGTAGTAGTTAGTAGTAGTAGGAAGAGGAAGAGGAAGAGAAGTAGAAGCAGCAGCAGCAGTAGAAGCAGCAGCAGCAGGAGTAGTAGTAGTAGCAGTAGTAGTAGCAGCAGCAGTAGTAGTAGCAGCAGCAGTAGTAGTAGCAGCAGCAGTAGTAGTAGCAATAGTAGTAGTAGTAGCAGTAGTAGTAATATTGATGTAGATGAGTTGGAAGACCAAGATTTTTGAAAACACATCACCATTGAAATCCCCAGATGAAGGCAGGGGTAGGAGTGGAGAGAAATACAAGGAGTCAAGAACTGAATCTCTAAGGAGAAGTGAAAAGGTGACCTAGAAGCTAACCTGTTACAGAAACAAAGACTTAGTCATATAACAAATGGAATGAAACTTAATGGAAAAGAGCTGGCTGTGATGGTGTCAAATGAAAAATCTAGAAGTATGGCAGGGTAAGAAGTAGAATAATTGTTCCTCTGGGCCCAGTACACATGAGAGCACAGTGATCCTGAGATGAATCAGGAACCATAACAAAGATGATAAAACCAGCAATAACACTGCTATTCACAGATAGCTAAGCTGAAGGAGCAGTCCACACTGGAGAGTGTAGCCAGAAAGAGGACAGAGCTAGTTTTCTATGAATGCCAGAATCCGGAAAGAGTTTACAATGAAAAGTTAGAGGATGAGATAAAATTTGCTGGAAAAAAAAGGGATCAGAAGTTTTAGGAACACAGTTGCAAAGAGCAACTTTCACTACTACAAATGGCCTGCTACTCTTTACTCCTATTAATTTATTATTCTATATTCTATATCTCATATGTAATATAATTCATATATAATGAATTCATTCATTTTAATATAACCCGTGAAAACAATGGTGTATTAGGATTTATGCAAAGAATATTTCAGACATAAAAAAATCCTAAATTTCAGGCCCAAGAAAATCATCTTTCTAACCTTGAACTGCACAGTACAGCTAATGGGATAAAAGGACAGGTAGGCTGACCTCTGCTCTTTGCTGCTCAGCATTTGTATGTGACAATCTAAACCACCAATCATGATGTGCAGCTGAAGGAAGGAAACTTGACTTGCATATCATAGATTAGCTACCATAGGAAGCTGTCAGTTAGAAATGCCATCTGTTAATATGACTATTAACTAAATGAATTTTATTTGTAAAGGGCATGGGTATGACCCTCTTTATTCTCTGAGGTGGTTGTACAGCTGCCAAATTTGTCTCGAGAAACAAACTCGATGTGGGTGAGACCAAAAGGGAATAAAAAATAGAACCAAAAGACCTTATTTTCATCCTTGCTCTTCCAAGGAGAGCTACCCTTTCCAATGAACAAACAGGCATGGGAGAAATCATGACTTGTTGCTCAATGATTCTTGGGGGATGGTATTCTAAATTCAGTAGGCCTATCTCTGCAGAAGCAATGAAGGAACCCTTTGGCGATTTCAATCAAATCCACTGCAGCAATTCTAAGGCAGCCCCACTGAGTCCATGGTCCCAGTCACAGATATTGAATTTGAGTCTGAAGGGAACTCAAAAATATTTTCATTTGTTATCCCCCACAGCCTCCCTCTCTTCCCCATGAAAAGGGGAATAGACAACTTGCAGCTACTACTAAAGCAGATGGTTTGTAGCCAGAAGACATAAATGTGCTACATAAACCATTCCTTTTTGATAATGATTAAATATCTAATTTTAAAGTGAATTTCTCACTACAGATTTGAGAATATTACTCAAGAGTTTTCACTTACTAAAAATTTTGATTCAATAAAGAATTTTTGGAATTTCCCATCTTGGGAAAAGTAAATTAAAGTTTAACGAAATAATGGAGGATGAGACATAGAGAAACTCTATAGCATGGGGGAATAGGGAAGAGGAATAAGCATTCATATAGTCCCTAATATGTGCTAGGCACTGTGTAATTGTTCACATATATTATCTCGTTTGATGCATACAATAGCCCTGGAGGTAGGTACTGTTATATTATACTTAGATGATCATATTACTCATTATATATGATATTATCTACTTTATTCTTTTATATTATATACAGCTGAGGAAACTGAAGCAGAGACTAAGTGACTTATCCGGTGTCTGAGATTAGATTTGAACTAAGGTTTTCCTTGCTTCAGACCCAGCACTCTATACACTTTACCAGCTAGTTGCCATAGACCATGAATAAGGAGTATGGCCAATGACTTCATTGGCGAAGGGAACTCATAGAAGGAAATTCCTCTGTGAACTGGAGGTCTGCACTTACTCTGCAACCTGTAGTCTCAGAGTTGCTAAGTACACGGAAAAGTCATGTCAGTGGTTGAGGGTCACATAACCAGTATATGTCAGAGGCAGAAGTTGAACCTAAGGCTTCTTCTTTCCAAGACCAGGTTACTATCTACTATGTCATGCTTCCTCTGTGTACCTGAGGGCTCTATATAGAAAATCTATATCTGAGAGTAGCTGAATAAGACCATAAGTGATGGAGACAAGGGTCCTTGTCTTACCTCTATCAGCAAACCCATTTGTGACCTTAAGTAACTTTTTATTTCTTCTTTTTGGACCACCATCTTGTCATCTATAAAATGGACATGCTTATAAATTATCTCCAAGATTCCTGCTAGCTCTCAGATTTAACTAAGCATCTATATGGAGAAATTCCTCAGTCTGGCATTCAAAACTTACCAAAATCTAGCCCCATTTGACCTATCAAGTTTTTTCTTCACATACCAAACTGGATGTCATCTCTGCAATTTTTGTTAATGCTTTTTAGCTTCTCTTGCCATGTCCTATCTTTCCTTTCCATTTAATAATAACCTACTCACCATTCAAGGTCCTGTACATAATCTTTTCTTCATCTGGAAAACTTGCTTAATGTCATGAGCCCACATCTGACCTGTAGCTGAAATCATCTGTATGTATTTTCTCTCTCAAGGGGATATGGGCTTCCTGATAGCAAGGACTATCTTCTCTTTGTCTTTGTATTCAATCTAATGCTTTGTACTAGTAGGTTCTTAATATTTTTTCACTTATGCATTACTCCTTCACTTCCTCATTTGTCCTTTTAACTCTTGTTTCATTTATTGCCCGTAATCAATTAACCATTTATTAAGTACTATGTGTCAGGCATAGTGCTAAGTGTTAGGAATATATGGGAATATGAATATGAAGAATGACTAAAGGTAGTTTATATTCTAACAGGGACAACAGGTATACACATTACCACGTTGTAGGGTAGTGCTATTATTTAATTATTCATACTCCATAATTATTTATTACATTGTACACAAAGTCTACACTTTTCAATGTTTCAATTCCCAGTTCTACCCATTTGATGCTAATTAATCAAAACCTATGCTGAACATTTCTGTCACTAGTACCATATTTTGAGAGGAATTTAACTCATGCAAAGCAATCATCAAAATGAGGTAGGCAGAAAAAGTCCATAAATCACCTCGGGGAGTAAAAATCCAATTTCTTTGCCCAATAGAAAGAAATGGCAGCCAAAGGCAACACCTGTTTAGAATCCAAGGTCATTTGTGAAATATAGGTAGGATAACAAAAAAAAAAAACTATAAACATATGCTCATAAGATTAAAAAAATGAGGATTTTCAAAAGCCTGCAGAATATAGTATAACACGTGGCTAAGCTAGATTATTTGTAGGAAAAATATAAAGGCAGTAATTAGGCATTTAGTAAAATAGTTCTGTTAGTATTTTTATAGTAATTTATTCTCCCCAGAAACAGCAGAACAACCACTTGTGGAATGCATTACCCAATACACTGATGATGAAATGTTTATAATATTTAAGAAAATGTATTTTGGATGAATGGCTAGATCTGTTCAAATAAATACTGAAGAAACCTGTACTGGAAGTGACAAAAATTTAGAGGCACTCCAAGAGAATTTTCAAGATATTTCAAGGGGAAATGCCCAAAGAATGGAAAATACAATAGAAGGTTCTTTTAACAAGCAACAACAAACTTTAGCAAGACTGAGAAGACACCAAGAACTAGTAAGTCATATGTCTATCTTCTCACATTTACAAAATCCACACATACCTTGTGAGTGGGTATTGTTTCGTTCTCTGTGCTTTTATCTTCAATGCTTTGCATTGTGAATGACAACTAGTAGACATTTTAATAAATTCTTGTTGATTAGTTAATAAGATAGATTTATTTGTGAATTAAGGGTCTCTTAGATGGAACCACAGAAAGGGAGCTGGCAAGTTTTCATAATTGATCCTCCATAGCAGACCATATTCCATAATCACAAATTTTACCAAGAGTGACCACATCTGTTGTTTGTTGGTGTGTTTAAGAGCATTTAACTCAGTTGAATAGATTGCAGCCTTACCAACTCTCCTTGAACAAGGTGTCCCTTACATTCGTATTAAAATGATACATAATTTTGTACTGTCATTCTCTGAATATTAACATCAATAAAGACATGAGAAAGGAAGACATATGCTCACCCAGGTACCCACCAGTGTTTGCAAATAATCAAGTGAAAGAATAATTCCTATCAGTGGTCAGATTGTCAAAAATGTTCCCAGCAGCAGATGAATTTATGCTATTTGTTGGCTGGTTATTGTCCTTCCTGCTGGAGGAGGACCAAAATGACATCACCACATCAGGATCAAAGTACAGTGTGGCTGATCAGACCAATAGGAGATTGCAAGGCTCTACCACAGGTCAAGCACAAATAGAATGCTTCTTGTATCAAGAAACAGAGCCCTACAGTATTTTTGATGAAGCCCATGCGGTCATTTCAAAGAAATAAACCTAAGCAATCTCACTGGAAAAACATAATGGATGAGTAATACGATTCCCACATTTGGGAAATCGTACAGCAGTTTTAATCATCCCAAATTCCTTACTGCTGTGATAGTTCAATCATTTAAATCCACTATATGCCCTGGAACAAATCTCCTAAACCATTCATAGGAATTCAAACTGACTTGTCAAGCAAGAAAAATCAAATATATGAAGAATACTTATTGTCTAGATAGACATGAAGCATATTTGTTCCATCAGAGCCTGTATGCTGGGAAAATGAACTGCAGGAGAGCCCATAACTGAACAAGAGAAAGAAAGCATGCTGCATCTGCAATTCTCTCAATGGTTCCAAGTTTTCCTATAAAAACATAATATTATCTTATTCTTTGGTGATTTAAGATTTTATTTTCCCCCATTACATCTAAAAACAATTTTAATATTCATTTCTTAAAAAAGAAATTGAGTGCCAAATTCTCTCTCTCCCTTCCCCCGCCCCCCATTGAGGAGACAAGTTATTTTATATTGGTTATACGTGTGTAGTCATGCAAATCGTATTTCTGCGTTAATCATGTTGTAAAAGAAAAGAAAGGTGAAAAGAAGGAAGGAAAGAAGGAAGGAAGGAAGGAAGGAAGGAAGGAAGGAAGGAAGGAAGGAAGGAAGGAAGGAAGGAAGGAAGGAGGGAAGGAAGGAAGGAAAAAAGAAACGGACAATATTACATTTTTGACACCAGTTTTCCCTTGGTCACAAATAATAAAATACCACAGAAAAGCAAGATGGAAATGGATCTATCTACCTCTCCTACTCACATTTTGGGTACAATTTTAGCTAAGTTTTTCAGTTTCTCTGAGTCTCACTTTCCTCATTAATAAAAGGGAATAGACTAGACTACAATTCTCTCAAAATGTCTTTAAGCTATGTCTAAGTATATGTACAGAAAAACATAAACATATGCTTCAATTAGGGGCAGCTAAGTGGCACAGTAAATAGAGCACTGGTCTTAGAATCAGGAGAACCTGAGTTCAGTCAGTCTCAGAAACTCACTAATTGTATGGCCCTGGGTAAGTCACTTAACCCCAACAGCCTCCAAAATACATATATACATATGTATACATATATATACATATATAAATACATATATACATATGTATTTTGTATTTATATTTTGTATGTGTATATATATTTTGTATATATATTTTGTATGTGTGTATATATACACATAAATGTGTATATATATATATGTCTATATTCACATACATATGCTTCATTTATATATGCTGCCTTTATCTTATGTGATTATATCTTATGTCTCCATGCCATTGTAAGTTCAATATGGGTATATACAATCTTATACTTCTTTGGAAGCCCATACTATCTATCATACAAAATTGTCACAGTCTATTGCTAAGCTTCTTCTTGCTGCAAAAAACTTTCTTTGTGATGCCAGCACTCTTCTTGTCTTGCTATAGGTAAAGAACAAAAAAACAGCTATTTATTAAGTATCTTCTATGTCTAGGACCTTTACAAATATCTTGTTTGATCCTCACAACAACCCTGAACAGCAGGTGCTATTATTATTATTCCCATTGTACATTTGAGGAAACTGAGGAGATCAGGGATAAGTAACTAATCAGTGTCACTAGTTAGTGTCTGAGAACTGATTTGAACTCAACTTTTCCTGAATCCAGGGCTGCACAATATTCACTGTGCTACCTGTTTGCACATGGCATGGATCATGAATCAAACAAGCAAACAAAATCCCCAAAGTACCATCATTACAAGTTGTCCAAAAGGGCACATAGTAAGATGCACTGTGCTTAGATATTGTTAAAAATGACTCATGCATGAGAAGTGATGTGAAATGTATCTTTGTGGACATTTATAAATAGGAATAGCAATAGTCTAATCTCAGCTAGGATAAAACACAGCAGGTAGACAGCTTGAGTGCTGCATTAGTATCATGAAATATTAAAAGAACTTGAGAAAGGCCTTCTTCTCCTGGGTTAGATACCATATGGAGGATTTCTGGAAAGACATGGTCAAGAATCACAAAGGGAGGGAAAATATGCTTGACTAGCAACAATTGGTACCTGTGGAGGCAGTGCCAGCATTGATATCATATCAGATTTCTCAAAGTATGGTTGTCTAAGTGCCTTATGTATTGTTGGGCTCAAAGTGTTTCACACAAATTGATTGATGGATGGAAGGATTGACTAGTTGACATAAATCAGAAGCCTAGGAAGCAGATGGGGGAATTAGTGGGCAAATGGAATTGAACACTGGCTAAACTGTATAATCCAAAATAAAAACAATTTGAAATCTAATAGTCGAGTCTACAGTGTCTTTGTATTGGTTTGAACATTTGTAATTGATTTACTAAGAGCTACCATTCTATATCCAGTAACCAGATGGATATTATTTAATTGCTGGAGTCAGATTGCTTATATATTTGCATATTACAAATAAAAAGGAAAATATTCATTCCATAGTGCCTAACATCTTTATTCTCCAAGCTAAGCTAATGTGGCCATGGAGTGGAGCTCCTGAATCATGTCACGATATTCTAAAGTGATCGTTTGTGACATTTATGCCTTTCTAGACAGGGAAAGAAAACACTGTAGTCTTATATGTCAAACATTCTAAACAAGGAAAAGGGAATAAAACTCTCTCAGAAGAATGATGTTATCCTTTTTTAAACATAATTCTAAATTTAAAATTCTATCATGGGCACAGAAAGAATAAGATTACAAAAACCTAGCTTTTCACTTATACAATTTTCCATTCAAGTTATGAAAACAAAATTGTAGCTTTTACACAAGGTTAATGACATTGTTCCTTCTTGTGGAGCTCTGCAAAGTTTTGTTGTACTACTTTTCATAGTAAATCAGGTTTGGGAAAAATGAACTTTTGCCTTTTTCTATCTAATAAAGGCTGGCATACTAATAACACAGACTTCTTCCCACTAAACTTAAGTGCTTACACTTGTCACCTGGAGATTTTTAGATGTGGGGAAGTGACTAAAAGAAATGGAGAACTACAATGAAAAACCCCCAACCCATGGAGCTTTGTTAGTAGCTAAAAATAACAACCAAAATTAAGGTGGTTAAAGAGTAGCAAAAGAAAAGATATGGGATCACAGACGAGAGCTGAAAGGGACCTTAGAAGTAATATAACCCAATGGGTACATTCTACAAATGAGGGAACTGAGAACCAGAGAGATGAAGTAATTTGACCAAAGTGATTGCTGTTGTTCATCCTTCTTTCTCAAAGAGGATCAATGATGTAACAAAAGTTATGCAGGTAATAAATGGAAGAGCCAATATTTGAACCCAAGTCTTCTGACATGAAATACAGGGCCCCATTTACTGCTCATTGCATTGCATATTTAGAGCCAGAAGTGATCTTAGAGACTGAATCCATTCCCCTCATTTTTTAAATGCTGAAATTAAAGACCAGAGACGTTAAGCAACTTGCCTAGTTAGCAATTTTCTTAGGCAGGTCTTAAACCCGTGTCTCTGGGTGCAAATCTAGTGGTCTGTCCACTTATGCCATTGTTAGAGCATTAAAGGAAACTTTTGTGAAATATGGAGCAACTTTCACCTTCCCCACCCACCCCCAGTGTTCTGCAGTGGGTGAAGAGACAGATAGAAATATATGTATTCAGCCATTGTTGGAAACTGTGGCCATCTGATCTCTTTTAATCTTGTCAGCCACCATGAGCAAGCAAGTAACCTCGATCTACAACCCCCTGTTTAAATTTCCTTTTTTAGAACAAGATAGAAGAATTTAATGTTTTCACTCTAGGATACACAATAATAATAGCTAGTTTTTACATAACATTTTAAGGTTCGCAAAATATATTCCAAATATATCTTCAAAACAACCTTGAGAGGTTGGTGCTATTATCATCCCCCTTTTACAGATTAGGACATTGAGGCAGACAGAGGTTTTATCAACTTGCCCAGTATCACATAGTTATTACTTGCCCAAAGGGATATTTGTCATGTCTCCATGATTCCATGTCTCATGACTATGCATTATACTATGGATCACATTCTCTGATGTATTATCATAGCACAAAAGTGATGTAGGATTCTTCAAGGATCAGTGGAGTCTCTTCCCCAAAGGGAGGGAAAATAAATTTTACTTAAAAAGACAATGACTGGGGCCACTAGGTGGCACAGTGAATGGAGAACCAGCCCTGGAGTCAGGAGGTCCTGAGTTCATATCCAGCCTCAGACATTTGACACAAAAAATTAGCCATGTGACCTTGGGAGAGTCATTTAACTCCGGCTGGCCTACCCTCTGCCCTCAAAAAAAAAAAAAAAAAAAAAGCAATGACCCCTAATTTCATTTTAAAAAAATCCTGCTTAATTTTTTTGGATATTTTCTTCCAATCTGCCTAAAAACCCAAATGATAGTGAAGTGAAGAAAGTGTGATAAACATGTTATCAGTCAGAATGTAAAACACCCATAACAGGTTCAGCAGATTTTTCGACATAATATTTCCATTATCCTGAAAAATGTGTGTGGGCTTTGATGTCATTTACAGAGTCCTCTTCTTCTATCACCTAGTTGATTAATGCATAAGGTGGAGCCTTGAGAGGCTCTGCGCCTTTCTGACCAAAGGGTAGATACCCTCCTGGGTACTGCTCACTACAGGCATGGAGACCACAAACAGAAATTGTCCCTGCTAAACATTAGTGTTCTTTCCTCCTTGTGAGTAGTAATAAGGTTTGTTAAAGGTATCTCTGTGTGAGCTGATGTACTTCCATGTACTTTATTTCTACTATACAGATGAGGAAATTAAGTTTTGAGATCAAGTAATTTGCTTACGGGCACACAGCTGATTGGTGTCTGAGACAGAATTTTATCCCAAGTCCATCTGATCTAAGTTATAGATTACTTCTTACTGTTTTCTGGTATTCTGGATGTGTATTCATATATCACCTGTTGTACTTTAAAACAGCAGATGTCATTGATAGACATTCTCCTAAGGAGTTCCACATTCATCCTGGTTGTTGGTGGATCCCCTGCTGATGATGGGTAAATGTTATATTCTGTATTGTTCTCAAAATGTGTCAGGAGTCTTATATTCATTAGCCCTATGTCTCCCTATTGAAAAGCACCAACTTGGGGAAAAGGACATGTACAAAAATATTTATAGCAGCTCTTTCTGTGGTGGCCAAGAATTGGAAATTGAGGGGATGTCTATAAATTGGGGAATGGTTAAACACGTTGTGGTATATGAATGTTGTTCTATAAGAAATGATCAACAGGTGGATTTCAGAAAAACCTGGAAAGACTTACATGAACTGGTGCTAAGTGAAGTGAGCAGAACCAGGAGTACACTGTACCAAGTAAGAGCCGCATTGTGTGATGATTAACTTTGATAGACTTAGCTCTTCTCTGCAATGCAGGGACCTAGAACAACTTCAAATATGCATGACGGGAAATGCTATCTACATTCAGAGAAAGAACTTTGGAGTCTGAATACAGATGAAAGAATACCATTTGTTCTCGTTTTTGTTGTTTTGTTTCTTCCTTCTCAGACACTTGCTTCTTCTTTATGATGCCAACAATGTGAAAATATGTTTAATATCAGTATATATGTAGAGCTTAGATGAAATTACATGTCATCTTGTGGAGGGGGGAGAAGAGGGAGGGGAGGGAATTTAAAACACAAAATCTTATGGAAGTGAATGTTGAAAACTAAAAATAAATTAGTTAATTAAAAAAAGAAAACCCCAAATATTGTGGGAAAACATTTTATATGAGTGTGCACATACAACCTATATTAGATCGCTTGCTGTTTTAGGGTTGGGGAAGGGGAGAAGGAGAGGGTGAAAAATTTGGAACTGAAAATCTCTCAAAAATGAATGTTGAAATTAAAAATACATGTAATTGGAAAAAATAAAATACTGTTAAATTTAAGGAAATCCTAAATGGGGTCATAAAGTGTCAGACACAATTGATATAATTGAACAACAACCAAAATAATAATAGAACCCACCATGCAGGGTTTTTGTAAAGATCAATAAGTATAAAACATTAACTAGGTGTTTCATAAATGTTTGTTTCCCCTCTTAAAAAAAATAAAAGCACAACTTGCCATAGTGGAATGTGCATATTTGTGGATTTACCCATATAGAATATGTCTCTGAGTACCTATCCCTCAAATACACCCATTCCATGAACTAGTTATGTTTTGAGTCCTGGTCATGTGATCTTACTATAATGAAATTAGCTTGAGAAAATGCACACGCTTAGGCACCATACACAACATCTTTACTCCACATAGAATCAATAAGCAAATTAGCCATACATAATAAGGGAACAATACATAGTAAATGTCTACCATGTAACTTCAAGCCAGCCTCTGTCCTAAACCTCAGAAGTTTACCTTAGACATAGGATCCATCTGAAACTACTGAACCTAGAATTGAAAAATTCAGGCATGCTTGGGGTAGGCAAAAGGTAAAAAAAAAAATACACACACACACACACACACACACACACACAAAACACATTCAAACTCAGTGGTAGATTTACATAGCCATCATATTCAGGGGTGCACTAGAGTCAGCTTGAATCAGTGTGTAAGACCTAATCAATAACTATTTAGTATGAGCATTAATACCGCAAAAACAAGAAAATGCTACAAATTAGAGCTTTATTTATAGATTTGTTGCTTTCTAGACTTATGGAAATTATACAGAAAATATTTAAAATGTATTATACATTTTCATAGAACAGATTGCTAAACATTTACCAGCACATCTCAGAATATGTCAAGAAAAACCTTGCAAAGTCTCACTGGAAATGAGATTCATTACATAGAATATATACTCAGGATCTTCAGAGTCTCAGTATTGAGTGAAAACTGTAATCCAGGGAAGTTGGTATCCTAAAGGATATCCAGTCTGTTCTAACCTTTCACAAAATATGTTGAGGGGATGCATTCATTGGTTCCAGACCATTCATTGGTCTCATTCCTACTGCTACCATTGTCCAGCCCTCCTTCTTCAATATGGAAATGTGAAGTTTGTTTTTTTTTTCAGCTGTTGCTATGTTATGTCACTTTTTCTCTTACCCTGACAATCCAAAGTCATTACTCTATGCAGCAATTGGGCTGAGAGGAGGAGGGGGGCATTCAGCAATGTAATGAGAGACATTACATAGTCCAAATCCCTTGAAGAATGCCATAACTTATGCCTCTTTCCCTCGACAATGCCTAGAATAGTGCTAAGCACATAGTAGGTCCTTATAAAAATCTTGCTGACAGATTTCACAGTCATCAATAATAAAAATAACGTGGAATCATAGGTAGAAAACTAAAGGAAAGGTTAGAAAACCTGAATTCTAATCCTGGGTCCCCTACTTGCAAAGTCTATGAGTTTAGATGGGTCACTTTACCTTTTTGATTTCATAACTTTCTTATATGATTAAAAAATAAGGATGGGGGCGGGCAGGTGGCGCAGTGAGTAGAGCACCGGCCCTGGAGTCAGAAGGACCTGAGTTCAGATCCGGCCTCAGACACTTAATGCATGCACAAACAAAAAAACCTAGCCATGTGACCTTGGGCAAGTTACTTAACCCCAATTGCCCTCCAAAAAAGCAACAAAAAAAAAAAATAAGGATGATAACACCTGACCCTCCTCTCATTCGTAGGCATCAAAAAGTTGGAATATATGGTAGTACTTTCTAGGCTTTTAAGTGTAGTACAAATATAACAGGAAAATTTTGATGTAGCAGAAAGAAAATTAGACTAGGATTCAGAAACTATAAATTCATTTGGGCTCTTCCACTAATAAACCATATTATGTGGGGTAAATCACTGAATCTCAGCTTCCTCACATGCAGAATGAGGGCATTAGACTCAATGCCATTCATTTCTAAATTTCTATGGTTCTATGATTTCAGTACTCATTTCCTCCCAGATATAAACAAAGTAATGATTATGAAGTTCATTTTTTCCGTTTCCCACTTTTTAAAGTGATAAGCTTTTCAAAGAATATGATTTAAAATCTGACATTCCTTCTTACTTGTGTCTATTACTATATCTTGACAATTATAATTTGGCTTACTTCCAGAATGAAGCCCAATCACAAATAAGAATCTAATGTCTCATTTCCTGCAATTTTCAAATTATCTAAAAATAAAATGCAAACTTGTATTTGTTGGCAATAACAATTAAGAATAATATAAGAAACATGAGGGACGGCTAGGTGGTGCAGTGAATAGAGCACCGGCCCTGGAGTCAGAAGGACCTGAGTTCGAAGCCGGCCTCCGACACTTAATCCACACAAACAAAAACCTAGCCGTGTAACCTTGGGCAAGTTACTTAACCCCAATTGCCCTAAAGGGGCGGCTAGGTGGCACAGTGAGTAAGAGCGCCGGCCTCGGAGTTGGGATGACCCGAGATCAGATCCGGCCTCAGAAAATGAGCACCCATGCATAAATAATGACTAGCCGTGTAACCTTGAGCAAGTTACTTAACCCCAATTGCTTTAAAAAAAAAAAAAAAAGAAATATGGAGAGGTCTTCCTAATCCAGATAATCTTTCTAACCCTCTACTACCTGGACCAACTCTAGTTGATGCCACCCAGGACCATGCACCAGAAGTCCCAAGAATAACAGTATCTAACAGACCATCAGCTCTTCTTACATCCTGGCCATAGTCCAAGGGAGCCAAAATTTATAGATATAAGGGAACCTATATTGTTCTTCAGTTGTTCAATCATGTCCAACTCTTTGTGACCCCATGGACCAGATTACACTAATGTTGTCTATGGGATTTTCTTGGAAAAGATACTAGAGTGGCTTGTCATTTGCTTCTCCAGTAGATTAAAGCAAACACTTGCTAAGTGACTTGCCCAGTGTCACACAGCTAATGAGTGTCTGAGGCCAGATTTTAACTCAGGTCTTATTAACTTCAGACCTCCCACTTTATCCACCAACTGCCTACAGGGAATCTGTGGAGAAGTCAAAACCTCACTAGTAGTGTGAATCTGGGGAAGTCATTTAACCTCTGTCTGCCTCATTTCTATCAATTGTAAAGGAGAATAACAGCACCTACTTCCCAGGGTTGTTATGATGGTCAAATGAGATACTTATAAAGCACTTAGCCCAGTACCTGGCACATAGTAGATGTTAGGTTACTTTCATCCTTCCCTACCAATAAACTGCCTTTTCAGGTGATGTAGCTCCTGCCTTCTCAGGAACCAAAGCCACTGAATTCCTTAAGAAAAATCTTCTCACCAATAAAGTCCTTGGAAACGTTAAATGGTTCAACATTAAAAGTAGATATGGGGGCGCAGAGCCAAGATGGCGGAGTAGAAACAGCTCATCCAAGCCTCTCTGCGCCCAGATTCTCCACAAACTATGTAAAAAAGGACTCTGAAAATCTTCTGGAGCCCCAGCACCCACAGAACGACACAGAGAAGCTAACCTCCCGCTGAGGACAGCCCAGCACCCTGCAGGAAGGACCAGCGCAGTGGTCTGGGAGCCGGCAGCGCGCAGAGCGCAGAGCGCAGGAGCCGAGCCGAGCCCAGGTCCATGTGAGCCGAAGTTTTAGCCCCAGGGCGGCAGGGCCAGCAGCCGGCTGGAGGAACCCCAGAACACCAGGAACTGTGGAGACGCCAGAATTATCAACATAGACTTGCCTAGGACAAAGTAAGAGGTTAGTGTCCTATGGACTTTGGGACCTGTATTTGGGGAATGCGTCAGCTCCCTCCCTTGGGGGCTAGAAGCCGCTGAGGAGACACGCCATTGTGTAGTTTTCAGAGGCATTTCCGGCTCCCAGCCTACAAATCGTGGGGAGATCCAGCGATCAGTCTTGGGGGGTAATCGCTCTTGCTTTAACCTCCCTGGATCTGGATTGGGATCTAGGGTGGAAGTTGTGGGTGGGTTTACAGCTTGCCAGAAACGGAAGTTGCCCCCCACATGTTCAGGACGAAAATTCCTCTAGCTGGCCTTAAAGCCATAGTGTGGCAACAAGCCCAAAAAGTCAAGCAATTAAGTGGCAACATGCCAAGGCAAAGGAAACAGAAAAATGCAACCCTAGACTCCTATTTTGGGGGCATAGAGCGGGAAAAGGACTGTGAGGTCAGAAGTCCTGCTCCAAAAGCCCAGGGGAAAACATGAGTGGGTTGCAGGCCATAGAGGACCTTAAGAAGGACTTTAAAAATCAAATAAGAGAAGTGGAGGGAAAATTAGAAAGAGAAATGAGAAGGATGCAGGAAAAGTATGAAATGAGGGTCAACAGCCTGACTGAGGAAAACAACACCTTAAAAAATAGACTAGCTCAAATGGCAAAGGAGGCCCAAAGGGCATTGAGGAGAAGAATGCCTTAAAAAGTCGAATTTGCCAGATGGAAAAAGAATCTCAAAAGTTCACTGAGGAGATTCATTCCTTCAAAGTTAGACTGGAGCAAATGGAAGCTAATGACTTTATGAGAAATCAAGATGCTGTTAAGCAGATCCAAACAAACGAAAGATTAGAAGGCAATGTGAAATATCTCATGGGAAAAACCACTGACCTGGAAAATAGATCCAGGAGAGACAATTTAAAAATTATTGTACTACCTGAAAGCCATGATCAAAGAAAGAACTTAGAAATCACCCTTCAAGAAATTCTCAAGGAAAACTGCCCTGATGTTTTAGATCCAGAGGGCAAAATAGAGGTTGAAAGAATCCACCGATCACCTCCTGAAAAAGATCCCAAAAAGAAAACTCCCAGAAATATCATAGCCAGGTTCCAGAATCCCCAGATCAAGGAGAAAATACTCCAAGCGTCCAGGAAGAAACAATTTCAATATTGTGGAAACACAATCAGAATAGCCCAGGACCTGGCAGCTTCTACACTGAGGGATCGAAGGGCATGGAATATGATATTCCAGAGGGCAATAGAACTGGGAATGAAGCCAAGGGTCACCTACCCAGCAAAACTGAGTATTTTGTTTCAGGGGAAAATATGGTCATTCAGTGGAATAGAGGACTTTCAAGCATTCTTGAGGAAAAAACCAGAATTGAATAGAAAATTTGACATCCAGACACAAGAAGGAAGAGATGCCTGAGAAGGTAATCAGGGAAAAGAAATCAAAAAGGAACTTATCAAAGTTGAACTATTTACATTCCTATATGGAAAAGCAATAACTGTGACTGATGATATCTTTCTCACTATGAAAATAATGGAAGAAGGGGGTGTGGTCATATGAATACATATGTGAATGTGTGTGTATATGGTTACAGTTATATATATGGATAGAGGGCATAGGTTGAATTTGTTGGGAAGGGAGAATACTCAAGGGATGAAATTATGAGGTGAGAGAGGAAAGTGGCAAGAGGAGTTGGGGAGAGACAGGGTAGGGTAAACTATCCCATGTAGAAGAAGCAAGGGGAAGTGGTTGCAAAGGAGGGGGAGAATAAGGAAGGCTAAAAGGCAAAACCACATTCACATTGAATTTGGTTCAGGGAGAAAATGACATACATACTAAATGGGATATCTCAACCTGCAGCAGGATAGGGGAAGGGGGATGAGAGGAGGGATGATGGATGGGAGGGCATCCTTGGGGTGAGGGGAGGTTGGAAGTACCCACTATAGAAGAGGGACAGGATCATGTAGGGAATGGACCAGGTGGGGGGTGGGATGAGTGGGAGGGAATTATAAGCAGCCTTGTACAATATATCTACTATGATAATGTTTTGCATTAGCTAGACATGTACAACATATACTGAATTACTTATCTCCCCAGAGGGAATGGGTGACAAGGAAGGAAGGAAATGGATCTGAAATTCGAGGTCGTAACATTAAATGTTTCAAATATATATATATATATATATATAAATACTATTATTAATACTCTTTTGCCTGTAATTGGGAGATAAGATGTGCAGGCATTGGGACACAAAGATTCATCTTCCTCTAATGGAAAGTCGATGGGGGTATGGGAGAAGGTATGGGAGAGAGCAGATTGGAGGAAGCGATATCTTGTGGGACTGCTATTCTGGGAGGTTGGGTAGGGGAATAATGGGGGGAAAATGATTGTAACTCAAAATCTTGTGGAAATGAATGATGTAAAACATAAGTTAATAAAGTATTTGTTCAAAAAAAAAAAGTAGATATGGGGGCGGCTAGGTGGCGCAGTGAGTAGAGCGTCGGCCCTGGAGTCAGAAGGACCTGAGTTCAGATCCAGCCTCAGACACTTAACGCGCACAAACAAAAACCTAGCCGTGTGACCTTGGGCAAGTTACTTAACCCCAATTGCCCTATCTTCCCCCTTCCAAAAGAAATAGAAAAGAAAAGAAAGCAGATATGGTTTTCTTAATGCAAATGACACTAACAAAACTTATTGTTGTGCCTTAAGTATTCCTGGGACTTACCATCTTCCCTGCAACTGAGATATCTTTTATGAATCATTTTTCTTTATTAGAATGTGAACTCCTCAAGATTAGGAACCATGTCTTGCTTTTTGATTAATATCTCTAGCTCTGAGCACAGTGCTTTGTACATACTAAATGCTTAATAATTACTTTTAATTCATTTTTTTTAATCTAGGAGTAGCCCTAGGATGATGAGACCTCAGTACCAGTCCTATGAGTTCCAAGACAGAATCTTCTTGGAGTTGAACTATTTTGAAATATAGTCAAAGGAGTGGATTTTCTCCAAATAGTCAATCCCACAATAATTGGAGCTAAGCACTTCTAGTTGTTGACCTGTCCCACTCAACAAAACTCCACCTCCAGGAGGCATAAAGTTATGTATTGATTCATTATGTTAGAAGATATTATCAAAATGTCAATACTTCACTGGACTGGGGGAGAAGGGACTCCCTTGATCAACTCCTCACATTTCCTATTGGACTCTCAGTAGTGCTGGTTAACAAATGGTTAACAGCCATTAAAAAATCTTCAAAATATTGAAGACAGTTATTAGATCATCTTTCTGCCTCCCTTTCTCTCAACGAATGTCCCCAGTTCCTTTAATATTTCCACCCAGGTCACATTTTCCATAACCCTTAATTGACTTTGAGTACTCCTTTCTGAACCCTGCCAATTCCCTCAAATCCTTCTTGGACTGTGGTTTGTTATGACTTTGCAGTGACTTGTGTTAATGGAAGGGTCAGCCAAAAGCATCAAAGATTTATCTAGCTCTTATTAACTTGTATCACAATGATGATAAAATGCCTGGGCACGTAGACAAGGAGGAAGCAATAAATATAGCATCTCTGCCCTTCAGGAAGACTTTTGCTTCTGTCCCGCATGACATTCTAATCAACAAGGAAGAAAGATGTAGGCTTGACTGCACAATTAGTTGGAGGATATCTGAGCATACCCTTTCTAATGACATAACGCTCACATCTTTCAGTCCAGTATTAGTTACTGTAAAGGCAAAACACTGATTCTAGGACATATGGACAGCCCAAGCCATTCCTTTCTTATCGACATGGTGTAGAAGCAAAGTGGTGAGTAGCAGACACTAAAATGACTCCTGTTCAAAACAGTCCTTTGTAGAAATACCTGCCTTCTCTGTGATAGGTCTTAGAGATAAGACTTAAGAGTAATTCACATGGTTATAGCATCACATAATAAAAATAATAGCCCACATTTATATTGTACCTTATATAGGTTTACAAAGATATACCTTATCTCATTTGATCCTCAAAAAAAGGTGCTGTTATTATGCTCATCTTACAGATAAGAAAACTGAGGATGAGAGAAATTAAATAGCTTGTCCACTTCATGTTCCAATACTCTAGCTCAGGAGTAGGGAACCTGTGGCTTCGAGGCCACATGGGGCCCTCTAGGTCCTTAAGTATAGTGGCCCTTTGACTGAATGATTCAGCCAATGATTCATGTGGTCTCAACGCTGCAGGTTCCTGTAAGCACAAACAAGGTGGGAGTTTTGTTGTCTTCTTTTTGGAGTTCAGTTTCCCAGGCTCAGGCTAAATTGTAAACATCTGAAGGATTAATCTCCTTTGAACCTTAATAATTCACAGTGGCACTGAGTAACATAGGTTTCATGTCTACTGGCTCTTAGTCAATCACAGGCTGAGACTTTGTTATATATTCAGGGAGGCTGGCATTTTGCTTTGGGGGTTCACTTATGAGAAGGATCTTTTGGTTTCCTGGTCAAGACTCTGAGTAGCCATATGTTCAGAGTCCCCCAACTGCTTAGATGTCTATGGTCCTTTGATACAGTGATATATGTAAAGTGTATAGCAATGTTGCTTTACTTGGACAGTTGGAGCACTACCTGCTGGTCTTTGTGCTAATTTCTTGGCTTGTTATTTTGTCTGTTTATATTTTCTACAAATTCAGGGTGATGACATTTCCCCTGAACTAGTGAATGTAATTAAAAGTAGGATTGTTAACTCCTTTTTGAACATCTTGACTTCAAAAGCAGATCAGAGAACTTGTGCTAGCACACCATCCTGACTGTGCTAGGGTGGATGCTAATAGAGTTCCCCACCCCTCCCTAGTCTACTGAGCCACTCTACTGCCTATATAAACTTTTTTCCTTTCAAGGTTATAAGAAAGGTAGTGCATGGACTATCATCATTTTATTGATATCATAACTGAGACTCTGAGAGGCTAAGTAATTTGCCAATGGTAACATAGCCAACACCTCTCTGATGTAGGATTACACCTATCTGGGATTCCAACTCAAGCCTCATCACCCCAATTGATTACTCAGTTCACAAGGCCTTAAAGCCTCTTTCAAATCTTGACCCAAAGCAAGACCTACAGGTTAAGCTTATGGTTTAAGTTGTAGGAAGGCTGGATGTCTGCAGCCCTTTCCATCTCCCCAAAGACATCAAACAAAAACCTGGAAATGCTTCCTCATGTGATAATATTCATTACTTATCAATAAACAGCTGCTCTTCCTGGACCATTCCCAAATAGTAGTGCGCTGGAGGGGGACACCTAGCATTGCAATAGTTAATGCTGTATGTACTACAATCTGTTAGCAATACAGCTGTAGATGCAGCTCATTTCTAATCAAGTAGGTAAGTGTCCAATGCCCATATGAAGCTGGGAAAGATGTAGTGACTATGTTCATGGAGCTAATGAGTGTCATTGGTGAGATGAGATTGGAACCCAGGTCTTTATTGTCAAATTCTGCACTCTCTTCCCTATACCACATACAATCTCTACAATGTGACTCCCTGTTTTCTGTTATTTTGGGGAAATACTTCATTTTGTCAAGTTTTTATATAATTCATTTAGAGACTTTGAGTCCTTCCCAAATTTTTTTTTTAACAAATGCTTTATTACCTTCTGGTTTACGTCATTCATTTCCACCAGATTTTGAGTTACAGCTTTTTCCCCATTATTCCCCTACCCACCAACCCAGAATAGCAATCCCACAGGATATCCCCTCATCCAATCTGCTCTCTCCCATATCTTCTCCCATACCCCCTTCGACTTTGCCATTAGGGCAAGGTGCATCTCTGAGCCCCAATGCCTGCACATCTTATCTCACATTCCTATTGTCGGATCATGCATGGTGTCAGAAAGAAGGCAAGAGACAAATGAGTTTCATTGCTACAAAGCCTCAACCTCAATAGAATCAATATAAAATGATGAAAAGATCATTAAACAACAAAATGATACAATTCCTCAGAATATAAGATCTAGAGTCTCAAAAGGAATTTTTTTTTTGGAGGGCCATTGGGGTTAAGTAACTTGCCCAAAGTTACACATGGCTAGGTTTTTGTTTGTGTGTGCGTTAAGTGTCTGAGGCCGAATCTGAACTCAGGTCCTTCTGACTCCAAGGCCGGTGCTCCACTCACAGCGCCACCTAGCCGCCCCAAAAGGAATTTTTAGAGTAGAAATTGAGGGTGTAAGAATTCCAGATTTCAAATTATATTGCAATACAATAACCATCAAGACTATTTCATACTAAGAAAGAAATTGGAAAATCTATTGACAAAACAAAGAAGTTAAGCTATACCTAAAACCAATGGTAATCATTGACTCTATGATTGATTAATCCAGTAATACAAACCCTGGGGAAAAGGACTCTCAATTCGAAAAGCTAAGGAACTATACATTTACTTTCATTGGAATAGAGAATATCCAGACAAGGAAATTCAATCTACCATTGGAGATCGTCATTTCTCTATAACTCATAGTGCCTAGAGCACTGAAAGGTTAAATTGCTACCTAGGATCACACACAGTTAGTATGTGTCAGATGTGGGAACTGAGCCTAGGTCTTCTTAGAAAGTTAGCTTCAAGGCTAGTCCACTATCCACTATACCATTCTACCTTTGATAAGAACTATTGAGAAAACTGGAATGCAGCTTGTCCAAAATTAGGTTTAGGTCTTTACTTTATTCCATGTGAATGCTTCAAAAGGATATAGGACCTAAACATTACATGTAAATAAAGCTCAAATCATGTTAAAAGATGCCTTTTAGATCTATGGCTGGAAGGGCAATTCATAACTAAGCAAAAGAAAACATGATCTTGAAACAAAAGGGAAGAGGGAAGGAAGGGAGTAAGGGAGGGAGAGAGGAGGAAAAGAGAAAAAGAAAGAAAGGAACAAAGAAAGGAAGAAAGGAAGGAAGGAAGGAAGGAAGGAAGGAAGGAAGGAAGGAAGGAAGGAAGAAAGAAAAAAAGATGAAAGAAAGAAAGAAAGAAAGAAAGAAAGAAAGAAAGAAAGAAAGAAAGAAAGAAAGAAGGAAAAGAGAGAAGGAAGGAGGAAAGGAAGGAAAGAAGGAAGGGAGGGAGGGAGGGAAAGAGAAAGAGAGAGAGGAAGGAAGAAAGAAAAAAGAAACAAGAAGGAAGGAAGGAAGGAGAGAAGGAAGAAAAGAAAGGAAGGAGGGGAAGGGAGAAAAAGAGAAAGTGTTAGAATAGATCTATAATTATTTGATACTTGTAGCTCTCATATAGTGTAATCATTTAGCACTTATGAAAACATTTTACCATTGTGGCAACTCAAAAAGCATAAAGGAAAATTTGAGGGAATAAAAGCTAATATTGAAACATACCCTTCCCACAGGATATATACATTAGCAGTATTATAAGGATTTTAATTGGAAGCAACTAGATAGTAGATAATAATGTAAAAAATATAAAAAGGACAAAACTGTGAAAACTGTAAAAACACAAATTGAAGTTTAAAGACTCAAGAAAAAGGTCTCTGGATCTTGAGTAAATTTCACATTTATATCACTAAACAATTTTACTTGGCTCTACTTTTGTTTTTGTTTTGTTTTGTTTCACATTGAACCTTATTTTCCCTAAACTTTCCCTTTCTCTCTAGCAAAACTCCTAGCTACTTAATTTCTCTGACCTCCAATTTAGCACATTTAAAATAAAATCTAAAAAATGTAAACAGTCAAAAATACCTTTCTCCTGGGATTGGAGCCAATATGGGGGGGGGGGGGGAAGGAATGACTTGCCTGAGATTTCCCCAAAGTTCCTCCAAAAACCTTTAAATAACAATTCCCTAAAACAAATTCTGGAGTGACCAAACCCACAAAAGGAAGGGGAAAAACAATTTTCCAGCCCAAGACAACTTAGAAGGTCAGTAGGAAAGGTCTGTCATGCCAGAGTGAGAGGGGCACAGGTCAGTGCAGGCCTCACCAACTCGGACCACACCCAGCACACCAGGAACAAGCCTTGAAAGAGACTGAATCAGTAGAATCAGCATCTGCTTCTCGGTGCACAGATGGTAATGGTGTCGAACAATTGGTCAGAAGGATATACAGGGATCTCTTTGTTGTTAGTGAGGGCAGGATTATGTTGCTTTGCTGTACTTGGATCTGGGTTGTAGGCCTGAGTGGCAATCCCAGGGTAAGGAGGAGTACTAGCTCACCAGATCTTGCAGCCACAGTAAAGCAGGAACCCTGGTCACAGTTCCAGGGCAGAAAAGAGTGCTTGTGGTCACTCACATACCAGAACACAAGCCAGAAGAGTAGTAAAAACACCTTTTCTTAGATCATACCACCTTGAGAGAATTAAAAACTTACAGATCTCTGGAAGTATTACTGAAAACAGCTGCAAGAAAACTTTAAAGCTTGGGACAATGTGCCCTCCTCCCCGGAAGCAGAGCTCCAGTTAAGCAAAGAATGAAAAATCAAGAAATAGGCTGGAAAAATGAACAAACAACAGAAAAAAATTCTAACTATAGAAAGTTATTGTGGTGACAAGGAAGATCAAAACTTACTCCTAAAAGAAAACAATGAAGTCAAAACTCCTACATCCAAAGCCTCAAAATATCTTTCTCTCCTCCCCATCCACTAACATTCATTCCCCAATTCATTTGACAAGTTATTTAGAATAAAACAAGTATTAATTTACTTTCATCTGATCATAGACCTTTAGGACCAGAGGATTTCAGATAAAAGAGATGTAAAAAGTCATTTACTTCAACATCATCATTTTATAATTGAAAAAAACCTGAGAATTATATAGGTTATCAGTTTCCAAAATCCCACCTGGATTTTAACCAAGTTCTCTGACTCCATAGTTAATGTCCTTTCTACTGTATTATGACACCTTTATTTTGTAGAAGGCAGCAAGGTGGATCACTGGCCTGGGAATCTGGAAAGTCTCAGTTCAAATTTACCCACAGACATTTGCTAGTTGTGTGACCCTTATGCCAGTCACTTAAGTTCTGTCTGCTTAAGTTTCCTATCTCTAAAAAGAAGCAAATAACAGCATCTAATTCCTAGGGTTGTAGTGAAAATAAATTGAGATAATATTTGTAAAGTGTTTGTTTTTTGTTTTTTTGGTTTTTTTGTAAAATTTAAAGGTTCATGTAACTGCTACCTATTATCGTGCCTCTCTTAGCAGTTTCTGAGATTAACATTTTGGCTCAGAAGTTAACTATGAACCAGCTGGTAATCCTAAATTCAACACTTTTTTTTTAAATTTCCTATTTTCTTGATATGAAACCTGTTTCTCCTTTCTCAACTACCATTTGCAATTATCGCCATTTCTTCTGAAGATCTTTGGGTTGTATTCAGTTTTAACCTTCTGATACCTACCTATGGTTAGAGTTTATGTTAGGTCACAACTGAGGCTAGGTAGATAGTTCTCCTTCAAACACCTTGCTTCTTCTCACAAGATTATAAGGGGAAGAGAGGGAAGTAGGTACTTAATCACAAAATGATACCCCAAAAGTTATAATGTAAGGAAGTGGAGGTGGATGTTACCTGTGCATAATAATGAAGGATGTTTTCACTGGTTTTGGTCCTCTTCTTATTGTGGATTAATGTTTTTAATAATGATGTTGCTTTAAAAATATTTTATTAATTATAATGATAATTTTTAAAGTCAGGTGAATCTGTAGTAAAACTATGCAACCTATTTTATGAATATAAGCAACATCGCAAAATAATGAAACAGAACCCAAAATTAAATAATACAATCCCCAAAAAGGAAACAGAAAAAGGCAGAAGCAAGATGGCAGAGTAAAGGCAGCAACCCAGCTGTACTTTCTTAATATTTTCCTACAGGCAACCAAAAGGTCAGAGTGAGACATTTTTTTTTTTGCAGCCTAAGAAAACTTGAGAAATCAGTAGAAAAGGTCTGTGACACCAGGGTGGGATTTATCCAGCCTGGAAACATAGAAGCAGCACTAGAAATGGATCTTGGAGGAGGCTATAGTACTGACAGCAAAGCAGCTTCAGGAGCTCTCAGCCCAGAGATGGTAAAGGGGTCAGACAACTAATCAGAAAAAGATCATGGGAAACCTTTGCTGTTACTAGGTACAACTGGAGTTGTTTGGCAACTCTGATGCCCATAAGCAGTTCTAGGTCCCAGTTTTAGGGTAGAGAGTAGTGCTTCTGATCAGTCAACAGAATGAAGGGATCCTGGTCACAGTTCCAAGTCAGAGAGGAACACTAATATTTGTGAGTACAGGAAGGCAGATAGCAGTTTCAAAGCAAAAATGAATTCTAGAACTTGTGGCTACAGGGAAGTCAGGCCTTTCCTGTGTTATGACCAGAGTTCAAATCAGGAGAGCAGTGACCACACCTCTCCTCAGATCGTAAGACTTGGAAGCACCAAAAATTAACAGACCCCCTGAAACTAGCTCTGAAACTAGCAGCACAAAAAGCCTGAAGCTTAAGACAATGCTTTCCCACCCCTAGGTTAGCAGAATCCAACTTTAACATAAAGTTTAAAGTCAAAAAATAATTTGGAAAAATGAGCAAACAACAGAAAAAAAAGGACTTGATCAATAAAAAGTACTATGGTTGTGGTGAAATCCAAGACAAAATTCAGAAGAGGACAACAATATGAAAACAGCCTGTTGTTTTTTTTTTTAAGTTTCAAAGAAAAAATGCTATTTGGACATAAGCACAAGGCAAATTCTCAGAACATATAAAAAGAGAACTAAGAGTGGTAGAGGAAATATTGGAAAAATAAATGAAAGTAATGCAAGAAAATCATGAAAAGAGAGTCAAAAGCTTGGTCAAAAAAGAAGGACCAAATAACACTGAAGAAAAAAATTCCTTAAAGATCAAAATAGATCAAACAGAAAGGAGGGTACGAGAATTCACTTGAACAAAAGAACTCTTTAAAAAGCAGAATTGGTCAAGTCTGAAAAGTGGTACAAAATTCCACTGAAAAAAATAATTCCTTAGAAATTAAGATTGGACAAATAGAAGCTAACAATTCCCTGAGAAATCAAGAAACAATGAAGACAAAAGAATGAAAAACTAGAAGAAAATATGAAATATGTCATTGGAAAAGCAACTGACCTGGAAAACAGATCCAGGAGAGATAATTAAAGAATTATTGGACTACCAGAAAATCATGATTAAAATAAAAGAGCCTAAACATCATATTGCAAAAAACAATAAATGAAAACTGCCCCGATATCTTACATCAAGAAGCTAAAATAAAAAGTGAAAGAATCCACTGATAATCGCCTGAAAGAGATCCCTAAATGAAAACTCCCAGAAACATTAAGCCACATTTCAAAACTCTCAGTACAAAGAAAAATATTTCAAGTAACCAGAAACAATTAAAATATCATGGAGCCATAGTTAGGATTGCAACAGATTTAGCAGCTTCCAGCTTAAAGCATTTCTCATGAAAAGACCATAGGTGAATAGAAAATTTGACATTCAAAGTGAAGACTTAAGAGACACATAGAAAGGTAAACGTGAAATAGTAACCATAAGTGACGTAATAGTTTCATTTCTATATGGGAAGATTATACATGTAATTCCTAACAGCTTTATCATTAGTAGAAAAGTTAGGAGTTTGAATAGAGAGAACAGAGAAAGGAGAGGTATGATGGGAAATTTTTTCATAAAAGAGACACCTAAGAAAGAACTTTTATAGTGGAAGAGACGATGCAGGGTAAGGAGTGACAGACAGCTTGAATTTCACTCAAAGAGGCAAGAGTATATATACATACTTACTTGGGTACAGAAATCTATCTTAACCAACAGGGAAATAGGAAGGGAAGGGAATAAGAGATATGGGGAGGGGGAAGATGAGTAATAGGAGGGTAAATTAAGGGAGGCAGTGATCTGAAGCAAAATAGACTTAAGGAAGGGCAGAATAAAAAGAGAGAGAAAATATAAACAAAAGAAAATAGGAAGGAGGGAAATATGCACTTATAATTATAACTGTGATTGTTAATGGGATGAACTCACCCAATAAAAGGAAGCAGATAACAGAAAATATTAGAAACCAGAATCCAGCAATAGGTTGTTTCAAGAGACAGACTTGAAATAGAAAGACACAGACAGAGTTAAAAGAAAGGGTTTGAGAAGTATGTATTAAGCTTAAGTGAAGTGGAAAAAAAAGACAAAGGTTGAAATTGTTATTCTCAGACAAAGCAAAAGTAAAAATAGAACTAATTAAAAGAGATGATCAGAGACACTACATTTTGCTAAAAGGTGGCATTGACAATGAAGTAATGTCAAAAATTTTTAAAGTAAATTCCTCTCATAAAAACCCAATTTCTCAACTATATAAGGGTACTAAATCAAATTTATTTTAAAAAATAACAGCCATTCCCCAATTGATAAGTGGTCAAATGATGTGAACAGAAAGCTTTCAGAAGAAGAAATGAAAGTTATCTAAAATCATATGAAAAATATATTAAATCTCTATTGATTAGAGAAATACAAATTAAAACAACTCTGAGCTACCACTCCATCCCTATCATAAATGACAAATGCTGGAGGGCTAATTTGTACACTAAAGAATTGTTGGTGGAATAGTGAACTGGCCCAATCGTTCTAGAGAAAAATTTGGAATTCTTCCTAAAGGACTATAAAGCTATATACCCTTTGACCCAACAATACTACTACCAGGTCTGTACCCCAAAGAGGTCAAAGGAAAATGACCTAAATGTACAAAAATATTTACATCATTTCTTTTTGTAGTGGCAAAGACTTAGAAATTGAGGGGATTTTTATCAATTAAGGAATGACTGAACAAGTTGTGCCATATGATTGTGCTGGAGTACTAGTATGCTATAAGAAAGGACAAGGGGCATAGTTTCAGAAAGCTATGTGAAACTGATGCAAAGCAGTGAGAAGAGCTGGGAGAGCATTGGGCATGATAGCAGCAATGTTGTAATGATGATCAACTGTGAAAAATCTGGCTGCTCTGATCCATCCCAATGGTCTCATGACAAAAAATTGCTATCCACCTCCAGAAAGAGAAGTGATGAAATCTAGGTGAAAACTGAAATATAATTATCTCACTTTCTTTACTTTTTTTGCTCTTTTTGTGCCATGCCTAACATGGAAATGTGTTTTGTATGATTTCACATTTATAATTGATATGTTTGCTCAACTTCTCAGTGGGTGGGGGAAGGTTGAGAGGAAGGAAGAGAATTTGGAACTCAGACTTTAAAAAGAATAGAATGTTAAATAAATAATAATTTTATTTTTAAAAACTGCTAAGTATAAAGAAACAAAAAACCAAAACACACTTCCTGGTCCACATGAATATACCAAAGAATTCTATCATTTTTTTAACAATTAATAAATGCTCCCAATGAATTCTTCTCAACAATAGAGAAAGCACCCTACCAAAACTTGTGAGATAAATCTAGTCAATATTTAAACAAGGGAAGGAGAAAGCAAGGGAAAAGAACTATAAACAATTGTCATTAATGAATATTTATTCAAAAAATTTAAATAAAACCTGTTAAAAAAAAAACTATTGCATTCTTTCCAAAATCATTCATTTTTTAAAATTGGATTTCTAAGGGGCGGCTAGGTGGCGCAGTGAATAGAGCGCCGGCCCTGGAATCAGAAGGACCTGAGTTCGGAGCCGGCCTCCGACACTTAATCCGCACAAACAAAAACCTAGCCGTGTAACCTTGGGCAAGTTACTTAACCCCAATTGCCCTAAAGGGGCGGCTAGGTGGCGCAGTGAGTAAGAGCGCCGGCCTCGGAGTTTGGATGACCCGAGATCAGATCCGGCCTCAGAAAATGAGCACCCACGCATAAATCAAATGACTAGCCGTGTAACCTTGAGCAAGTTACTTAACCCCAATTGCTTTAAAAAAAAAAAAAAAAAAAAAAGAAAGAAAAAAAAATTGGATTTCTACCAGTAATTAAAAGGTGGTTCAACATTAGGAGAACTATTAATACACTAAACTGTTTTAACAAAAAACATAAAAAACCACAGATAGATTTCCATTATAAAGTACTCTTTAAAGAAATTATTATAAAATTTTAAAGATTAATTCATTGATTTAATGCTATATCAATCAAACTAATAAGATAGACAAAATAAAAACAAAACACTTGGAGGAACAAAAGATGTATATGATCAAGATAAATGATGAAAAAAATATTACATTGAAGAAAGAATAACACTGGGATTCATTAAACAATATTATAAAGCAACAGCCATTAAAATTATTTGCTAATGTTTTTTTTAAATAGAAAAGTAGAACAATGGAACAGACTAGTCAAATAACAATCAGTGATAACTACTCAAGTAAGAAGTTTTTGAAAACCTCTCACAAATAAAATTACCTAGGAAAGAAATACAATTTAATAAGAACTGCAGGGAAAAAAAAACTGGGGAGTACTCTAGCAGGGATTAGGTTTATATCATGTTAACATCTAACACCATATCCTTCAATAAATTCTGTGGGAGGCCAAGTATAACAGATTCTTGAGCTTGTGTCTATGTCCAGAGACTGGTGACATGCTCCAAGTTCAAAGACTCATTGAGCTATGTCCGAGTCTGGACTTGTTGACTTGTTTGGATCCAGGGGGGCACAAAGTCCCCTCTGGACAGGTGTGCCATATCTTTCCCCAAGAAGAATATTTGGCAATCTGTATCAAGATACATTGCTGTGTCAGTTTCAAGCAGTCTGGCCATGCAGGAAGCCGCTTGGTAGTCAAGGTCTTTTGTTGATATCTATGTTTAGCTGAGTGCATCTGTGAGATACTGGTGATTCTAAGTTCACTGTAAAACTTTTCATGTATAAACAAGAAAGATAAATAATCAACTATACTACTCCAATAAACCAGCATTGTTATCCAACCATGCTCGCCTAGCCCAATTCTCTTTAGTTCACTATTCGTCCATCAAAGTCAGTTGCTGGCAAAATTCAAAAGGCAGGAAATATGAATATTAAAGATTAAACCATGTGAAATAGAAGGGAATTATATCTTTTTTGCTACTATGAATCTGAGATAGATTCTAAACCAAACAAAAGGTAGAGGTAATTACAAAATATAAAAGAGGCATTTGTGCTTACATGAAAATTTAAAAAGTTCTATGTGAACAAAATTAATGTATCTAGAGTAAGGAAAGTGGTAAACTGGTGAAATAAAATCATCAAATATCTCTCATAATGGTCTGATATCCATCAACTATAGAAATAAAGAAGATTGAAAAACATTCTCTAGTGGATATGTGGCAATATATACATACATACATACATATATATATATATATATATATATAGAGAGAGAGAGAGAGAGAGAGAGAGAGAGAGAGTTCTCAAAGAAATTGCAAAAAAAACCAATCATATTTAACATGTTTCATATCACAAATTATAAGATAAATATGCACATAAAACAATCCTGATATTTCATCTTACACCCAGCTAAATGACAAGATGAAAAAAGGAAAGAAATAGTCAATACTGGAGGGGTTCTATATCTCTCAGGCATTTTCTTGCTCTAAAATTCTCTGATTCTATAAAAACAAGAATGATTTGTTGAGTGGAAATGACAGTAGAAATGGTCTGGGAAGTCCAAGTATATGTAAACTGATTACATATACATACATATATGTGTATACACACACACACACACACACACACACACACACACACACATATATATATATATAATACACACATATAAACATTTAAACAACATAATCCCACCTTCAAAAGAACTTACATTATAATAAGGGAAGACTCCAGGGAGTTGGAGTCTCCAGTGATGAACATTATGAGTCATAGGGACAGCAAGTGAAGTCATAGGGCAAAGTGGTTGAAACGCACCTTTCAGAAAATCAATTTCTTTTTCCAGAACTAGAGCTTAGGGGATGGGAAGAAGGGAGAGCAGCTAGCAGAGGAGAAGAGTAATAAGGTAATTCTGGAATGGGTTAGATATAATGAAATTTCATCAATCAGAAGCCAGGGTGAAAGGAGGATGAATCAGAGAAATATGGCAGATAGTGGGAAAGCCATCTTACCATGAGTCAATAATATACTATTCCTATGAGAAATCTCAGCTATGATGTTGTGGAAGAATCATGGCATGTAAGAGCCAGAAAAATCACTCTATTATTTAAAATATTTAAAATTTTCTTAAGTGGGGCTCCATCTTTGTATCTTGCAAATGAATGAATCAATTTATATCTCCTAGATTTGTAGGTTGTTTTTCCACAAAATTTTTAAAATGCATTCAATCAATGAATTGTTTTGTCTTCTCAGTGACAAAAATATTTACTTTGACACAGTATTTCCTCTCTGAAATAATAGATCATATTGCTACTACAGAGAAATGTCCATGATATGACAATATTTATATAAAGGAAATACTTATATTGCTAACCAGCCCAGCAACTGGTTGTGCTCTGAACTCTCTGGAAATTATCACCATATCTTAGCTGTCTTTTCAGTCTAGAAAATCCCTTAGGGTCTTCTCATCCTAGACCAGGCATCTACCATGCTGGTCCCCTTCACCCAATGGTTAGCTCCTTCCAGGGGCTTCCATTTTGGGAATTGGCTAAGAACAATCTTGCATAACTCCCTTCCTGGCTTTGCTTCTGACTCTTTTGGCTACCAAGACCTTATGGGATTTCCTCTTCTCTTCCTCTTTTCCCCCCTCCCCTTTTATGCATTGTCATTCTCTTATTAGAAAGTAACCTGTTCAAGAACAGGGACTGTTTTTCTTGTTTCCTCAGGCTTAACACAGTGTCTGGCACACAGTAAGCACTTAATAAATGCTTGTTTGTTGTTCCTGGGAAAAGCCAGTCAGACAATAGTGACCTAAGCTTAGAGGAAAATCCACAGTAGTGTATTTAAAATATTCTGCCCATTATAAATGCTAATGAGATATTTAGAAGCTATTTCAGCTAAATTTAAAATGGGACTGTTTATTTTTGTATAAATGGCAGCCTTGATAAACAGAAAGCTTTTAACAGCCTGTCCTTGTGGCATTAATTCACAAGGGCTAAATGGATAGATAAATCCAAGCAGTGTTATACAGTGATTCTCAGCTAGTCAGTATTCTAGACTGAAAGTCTGTGAGAGTGGCTGTTGTAACCTGCCCGAAATGAGAGACAAGAAATTTCATTTTCTAAAGAGACCCCTGCAGCAATGCAATAGCTACATGACCTTTCAAGAGGCAAAAATAAGACAGCAATGAGCGATATAGACCCTTTCTGCTTCATTCCTGTTCCACAACAGATTAAGAGGCAGCAAGTTGTAAAAGGAATTCAATTTAATTTTTATTTATCAAACATTTATTAAGTACCTGCTAGACAGAAAGCAAGGGAAGAAGGGGCACACTGAAGTGGATAGAGTTTATTTCAGAGCCAGAATAAACTGGGTTCATTCATGTTCTGGCTTTGACACAAACTGGCTGTGTGATCCTGGGCAAGTCACTTAACCTTGAGGCAAACTTCTAACACTGAATTGAAGATCTGGTTTGGTAGAGGACGTTTTTCCATCTGGGAGCTCTCTATACAGGTGAAATCACAAGTCATGACAGGAAGAAAAGGCATTTAATATGCAAAGGTCAAATAATGCAATTAACATGCATTTATTGAGCACCTAGCATGAACATAACAATCTCCACTGGCAAAGAGCTTACTTTCTAACGGCAACCCCAACCTTTAAGAAGTTTCTGGGCATATCTGGGGAAAGATAACACCAACACTGAACTGAGGTTCAGAAGAACTAGGTGCTAATCAAGATTCTATTTTAATGATATGATACTGAAAAGAATCTGTACATCTTCCTGGGGTCCTCATCTGTCAATGAGCAAATGGAAATGGTTCTCAAAGTGTAGCCTGGAAACTGTACATTTCAGAGGATAAGTGAGATAAAAAATAATTTATAGTAATGCTAAAATGTTACTTGCCTATTAAAATGATCTCCCCTTTTCCAACAACATATTCCAACTACTTATCTTTGTGAGGCAAGATTTTCTTCAGTTACTTTAAGCAATCAATATATGACAACAGATTAAATACAGAAGCAGATAGATGGATACAGTTGTCATCTATTAAAACAGATTAAATTGATTTTGAATATTTGCATACACATATTATATGTGTATATGTGTGTAATACATATGTTATATATGTATATGTGTGTAATAAATATATTATATATGTATATGTGTGCAATATACATACATACACATATATATATATATATATTTTTAAAAGAATGCCATTCTTTTCACTATTTTTTTTTGTTTTGGAAAATATAGCAATGTTTATAAAATATAGTATTCGTGTTACCATGTAATGATTTTATTTTTGTTGTTTTTAATGAATTGATAAATATTTGTAAAATGTATCTATTTTAATTTCTAATAATGTAAATATCAATAGACATAACCCACACAATCAAAAGCTTTTTGGGTGTTCTCAATTATTTCTAAGAATGAAAAGGGATTATGAGACCAAAAAGTTTGAGACACACTATACTGCACTGATTTTCATCCAAAAGATTCTATCTTCACTCATTCTTAATATTCAATAAGCTTATTTTGTTTATTAATTTCCTTCTTTTCTTTCTCTCTGTCATTTCCTGCTGTGCACAATAGTACTTTCTTTCACACTAATCAATTGAAAATGCTCTTTACCCAAACTATGCTTTTTATCAGCTGGATTGTCTTCAGTGTATTGATTAACATACTGAAAATTTTTCTTTTAACTATAGCCATCTTTAAGTATAACATGAATCAATGTAAATAGTGCTTGAGGGAAAATTTCATCAAAGATATAGTATGTTTTTAGCCTGCAGTAATGATAAAGCGAGACTGTGAGCTCCCTCAGAGCCAGGACTGGGTTTTATTGATCTCAGGATCACAGGCTTTAGAGCTAGAAGGAATCTTGGAGATTAGCTAATCCAATCCCTTCATATAACTGATGAAAACAGTAATTCTTTGTATCCCTCCACAGCACTTTATAGGAAGCCTTACTCAGAGTATGTGCTCAATAAATATTTGCCAGTTGATAAATAGAAGGCAGAGTAGCTCAATGCCTGAGAGGACTTGAAACAAATGCTTTGAGGTACAAGCAGAATGCTAACCTTGCTGCAAAACTACCTAAATCTTTCCTCTATCTACTTCCTTTCTCTCATCCATTAGGTTTTGGGGCAAAGGATTCCCATAGTAGATTAACTAGGAATTAAAAGGAATTTCTAACAACTGGTCCAATAGCTGTCCAAGGCAATAGACTGTTATTCAGCCCAGAAATATTTAAGAAAATATTTCATTGAAGCATGTGGATGCTTAGTTTGGCTTTTGTTTGAGGCAGTTAGCTTGATGTTGGGATTCACTGCCTTTCATTAGAAAAATTAAAAACCTTTGGAAAATCAATAAAATAAAAGGTATATAGAACAATGTCTTTTAATATAATAGTAAGATTAAAGGTTACAGTTCTTAAAAATCAACAAAAACTCCATGATAGTAGGAACTGTGTCTTATATTTGGATCTCCCTTACCCAATCAACAAGCATTTATTTTAAGATTTTATTGTGTGCCAAGTACTATGCCCTCAACACCTATGGAAATGCTCTGAGCTCAGATGATGTAATTCATTAAATTCACTATGCATGCATTAAGTGCCTACTATGTGAGAAGAGAAGGGAATAAGCATTTATATAGCACCCACTATGTACTAGGCACTGTGCTAAGTGCTTTATAAATAGTATCTCATGTGACTATTTTACATTTGAAGGAACTAATGCAAACAGAGGTTTAATGAATTACTCAGGGTCACATTTACAACTAGGAGAATTGAGCCTGAATCCTTGAAAGAGGTGGCACCTAAGTTAAACCTTGCTGAGAGGCAGCAAGGAGGTCAGCATTCCATTCACAGAGGTGGAGGCAGCCTCTCATATGACTGGAACAAGCAGCAGGCTAGATTGCTGGAATGTAAAATGTATGGAAGGAAGTCATGTGCAGTCAGTCTCTAAAGACAGATTGTTGGAAGAGTTTAAAAGTGCCAACTGGTGAAGCTATCCCAGAAGATAGAGGGAGCCCTCAAGGCCTCTTGAGGAGAGGAGTGACATGATCAGGCTTCTGTTTTAGGGATATCAATTTGGCAGCTGTGTGAAGGATGCATTTGAAGAGAGGAATTAGGGGTATGATAACTTCAGCTTGAATCAGGTCAGAGCATTGATGAATTTTTGTTATGACTATTTGCACCTTAGAAATTAAAATCATGGTTTGATTTATTATTTTTTTAATTGTCCAGACTCATGAAAGTGATGGAGAAAAGGTAAAAATAAATGTGGATTAAACTTAAAAATGTGTCATTAAACTTAAAAACGACAAGCAGTCAGGAAGAAACAATTTCAATATTGTGGAAACACAATCAGAATAGCCCAGGCCCTGGCAGCTTCTACACTGAGGGATGGAAGGGCGTGGAATTTGATATTCCAAAGGGCAAAAGAGCTGGGATTAGAACCAAGAATCACCTACCCAGCAAAACTGCGTATCTTATTTCAGGGGAAAATATGGCCATTCAGTGGAATAGAGGACTTTCAAGCATTCTTGAGGAAAAAACCAGAGTTGAATAGAAAATTTGACATTCAGAAACAAGAAGCAAGAGATGCTTGAGAAGGTAATCAGGGAAAAGAAATCAAAAGGAACTTATCAAAGTTGGACTATTTACATTCCTACATGGAAAAACAATAACTCTGTCTGATGAAACCCTCCTCATTATGAAAATAATTGAAGAAGGGTATATGGGCATATGAATAAATATGTGAATGTGTGTATCTATGTTTACAACTATACATGGATAGAGGCCACAGGTTGAATTTGGTGGGAAGGGATGATACTTAAGGGGTGAAGTTAAGAGGTGAGAGAGGAAAGTGGCAAGAGGAGATGGGGAGAGACAGGGTAGGGTAAACTATCTCATGTAGAAGAGGCAAGGGGAAGTAGTTGCAGGGGAGGGGAAGAACAGGAAGGCAAAAAGGCAAAACCATATTCTCATTGAATTTGGCTCAGGGAGAGAATCACATACATAGTAAATGGGATATCTCACCCTGCTGGAGAGTAGGGGGAAGGGGGATGAGAGGGGGGATGATGGAGAGGAGGGAATTCTGGGGGGAGGGGAGGTTGGAAGTACCCACTATCGAAGAGGGACAGGATCAAAGTAGGGAATGGACCAGGTGGGGGATGGGATGGGTGGGAGGGAGATATAATCAGTCTTTTACAATATATCTACTATGGTAATGTTTTGCATAGCTATACATGTACAACACATACTGAATTGCTTATCTTCCCAGAGGGAGTGGGTGACAAGGGAGGAAGGAAATGGATCTGAACTTCAAAGTTTTAAAATTAAATGTTTAAAATGTATATAAATACTATTATTAATACCCTTTTGCATGTAATTGGGAGATAAGATGTGCAGGCATTGGGGCACAGAGATTTACCTTGCCCTAAATGGCAAAGTCGAAGGAGGTATGGGAGAAGATATAGGAGAGAACAGATTGGATGAGGGGATATCTTGTGGGGCTGCTATTCTGGGGTGGTGGGTAGGGAAAAAATGGGGAAAAAATTGTAACTCAAAATCTGGTGGAAATGAATGATGTAAACCAGAAGCTAATAAGGCATTTGTTAAAATAAAAAAAAAATAAATAAACTTAAAAACGTGTGCCTACATTTCCCCCTCACTCCTCTAAACAAGAAAACATTCACACTCAAAAAATGGGTCTCTGTGCTAGGGAACAACCTAGGCTCACCAAAAGCACTGCACAATTTCTCCAATGCAATCCAACTTTGTCTTTTCCTTCTATTTAATTCTGTTATTTAATTCTTTAATTCTAGGCCTAGTACATTGTCCATCTGCAATGTCTCTCCTGGCTATTTATGCTTGTTTACTATAATAATTTATCTAAATGCATACCATAGTCTAGGCAATAGGCATTTTTAATATATTTCATTTTTCCTATGGGGATTGGTAGAAGAACACTTTTTGAGTTATCGTGGATCTCATTAAAGAGGCCCCGGCTTTCTACTTGTGTTTATTTTCTTGGATGGAGTTTAGTACTCATACAAGAAACAAAGAGCAAACACTTCAGAATTTTTGATGCCTTGAAATTTCATATAAAACTTGAGTTTTGGTGAAGCCAAATACTGTAAATAAAGCAAATAAATTCTGGGTCTCATAAAAAGTGTGACTAATAGCTCTGCCAGGCATTACTTAAGCTTTCCACATTTTATAACTTCATTGCATGACAAATTGCCATGATGTGGTGATACATGATGGCAGATGTAATGGAAAATTAAGACCTTATGGCTGTGGAACAGGGAGGATTCTGAACACGGTATAAGAAACCAAGACAGCCCTGCAATTTTCAGGACAGGTGGTAATCTCATTCCCTGCTCAAGTCTGCTGCATGCCTCAATCCTGACCTTAAAATCCCATGGTGTCCCTACCCTGGGCATCACTGAAACGGAGTCTGTCAATCACACTGAATGCTGTTAGGTTGTGTTGTGGCTTTGTGTGGCAGACAGATGGTCATAAGGGGATAGCATGAGAGAAAATATTAACTGTAAATAGGATTGTTAACCTAAAGCCCAAGAGGTGAGAGGTCAAATTTGCTATGTAGTTTAACTTTTTAGAAGTTCCTTACTTCCAAGAAGAAACTGATCTGAAAGAGGATAGGGATGGAAATAGAAGTGTAATATCCTTTAGAAAACTAGAACAAAAATGAATGACAAATTATGAACATTAGTCTTATTTTGATAATTGTTTTATTACTCAAAGGCATTCAAACTATTTTCACTTCAATAATGATTCCTAAGTACTTATTATGAGTAGGGAACTGTGATAGACATTGAAGGAGAAAAAAAATGATGAATAAGATATGGGTCTTATCTTACAGGGGTTTACATCCTGGGCTCATGGGTGGGTTCTGATGAGAAATTGTATAAAGTTTTGTTTTGTTTTGTTTTGTTTTGTTTTGTTTTGGAGAGGGAGGTAAAGATTAGAAATGGCTTCAGAGTGGAATGGGTTTTTGAGATGGATCTCAAAGGGTGAGTAGAATTTTAATATGTATAGATTAATAGATTCTAGATAGATGAAACTGTGAAGAAAGGCAGTTGATAATGAGGCTAAAAAGGAAAACAAAAGCCAGGTTTTATTGAGGAGACAGAATTTAAAAGACTTAGCTGCAGGGAAACGAGGGAGAATAGTAAAAAATTAGTAAAAGATTTTTGAACTGAAGTGATTGGGAAATGGTATTGCCATCGACAGAAACAACCCAAAAGAGGAAATCTAGTCTAGATTGCCTGTAGTAGATGAGGGATGGGAGGATGCTTTAGAAGAGGTCAGTATTTTGTATATTGAATCTGATCTACCTTGTGCATTTGTCCTTTGGACCAGTGGAAATACAGCAAGATAGATTTGAGGACTATTTTCCTGCAGATAATAGGTGAACTTTCTCAAATCCCTATTCTGATGCTTCATTGTAATGTAGAGATAACCCTAGATTCTTAAGGGTTATGCCATTGAAAAGGAAGTTCTGTTTATTTCTACCACTCTGGAAAGGCATTAAGTATAGCCACAACAAAAATCAAAATTGGTTGTCTGAAAAACAATCCAACTAGAGTTAAGTACAAAAAAACTTATCACCAGTAGACTCGCCATTTCTTTATGAATTTTTTGTCCATGTCAAACTAAGAAACAAACAAAATGGTCATTAATATCATACAGCCCTTTCTGTTTCTGTAGCAACAGCATCAGAATGGTAGGGGACAGGACAGAGGACCATATTTGTGTCTTATAAATAATTTGGAAGCGTCTTTCTTATGCTATTTTTGCAACATATATATATATATATATATATATATATATATATATATATATATATATTCCCCTTTGGAAGTTAAATTATGGTTTCTTTGATAGTATTTCCTCTGAAATTGAGTCATTTAAATTCTCTTAAGTCTGGTTCTGATTCTAAAGGTTTTTTTTCTATTTTTGTGATATAAATGGGTATTCATTTAATTAATTTAAATTGTTGGTTCTGTAGGCATAGCATTTGACAAAATAATTTCTAATATTTTTATTTCTTCTTCATTTCTTCTTTTTTCAGTTGTTTCGAATTCTTTTCATTTTTGATATGACAATTCTTTTTTTCTAGTTTATTATTTATTTTATTGTTTAAAATAGCTCCTAGTTAATTAATACAGTGGGGGGTTGTTTATTTTCAATTCAATTAATATTTTATTTAATTTCCAAGATTTCTCTTTCAGTATTTAATCACTATTTTACTAGCTGTGTGACCCTGGTCTAGTCACTTACCCTGTTTGCCTTAATCTACTGGAGAAAGAAATGGTAAACTCTTCCAGTATATTTCAAGAAAACTCAATGGACAGTTAGAACTAAATATGGAGCTACTAATTTGTTTAAGACTGGGAAAGGCATATGATAAGACTGTATATTGTCACCTTATTTAACTTATATGCAGAGTACATCATGTGAAATGCCAGGTTAGATGATTCAAAAGATGGAACTAAGGTTGTCAGGAGAAATATCAACAATTTCAGATATGCAGACAACACCACTCTGATGGCAGCAAGTGAAGCAGTATTAAGAAGCCTCTTGGTGAGGGAAAGGTAAAACCTGACTGGAAGTGTAACATTAAGAAGAAGAAGAAAAAAAAAACTAAGTTCATGGCAACTGGTCCCATGACTTTCTGGCAGAGGAAAAAGAAATGGAAGCAGTGTCAGATTTTTTATTCTTAGACTAACAAAGATCACTACAGATAATGACTGTAGCCATGAAATTAAAAGATGCTAGCTCCTTGGAAGGAAAGTTAGACCAAATCTGGATAGCATACTAAAAAGCAGAGACATCACTTTGCCAACAAAGTTCTACATAGTCAAAGCTATGTTTTTGTTTGTTTGTTTTTTCCCACATGGATGTAAGTCTGTGAGTTAAAATATAAGGAAAGCTGAGTGCCATAGAATTAATACTATCAAATCATGGTGCTGAAGAAAACTTTTGAGAGGGCCTTGGACAGCAAAGAGATCAAATCAGCCATTAAAGTAATTCATTCAGGTTATTAACTAGAAGGTCAAATATTGGAGCTGAAATGTAAATACTTTGGCCACATGATGAGAAGATGGGACTGAAAATGACACAGATTGAAGGCAAAGGGAAAAGGGAATAGCAGAGGATGATGTGGATAGATAGTGTCTTGGAGGGAATGAACAAGAGCTTGAAGAGATTTCAGGAGATAGTGGAGGACAGAAAGGTTTGGTGTGATAAATATATAGTCCATGGGGTCTTGAATTGTTGGAAATGACTGAACAACTGAACAAGTATGGTTATGTTTGTGTATATAGTCATGCTTGCATCTGTATACACACATATATTTCTATATATATAATGTATATGTATACATATATTATTTATAAATTACATATGGGCCATGTCTTATATAGGCTGATTAGGCTAGATTCTCTTTCTCACAGGAAGGAGGGGATACAGGTAAATGGAAATAGCTACAATGGTTGGTACATCTCTAATTATGGCCCCTGACACCAAAGGAATTCTCCCAAACACTGTTTTTATCTTAGTATGAACTACTTTGACTTGTGTATTCAAAGGCACCTGGGGAATATTCACCCTAAGTCAGTGAGTAAGAGGTAGAGTTTTTTGAATCTAAGTTCAAAACTCTTTTTGACTCTCTATTCAAACCTTGACATACTGGTACCATATATCATTCTTTTCTCATATATACTGTTTGGCTTCCAAACACCATTGGTTCATTATGTCATATTACAAAAGCAAAACAAATACTTTGTTAGTGTATTTTTATGGGAGGTGAATATGGAATTTTTTACTTATTAGTCTGGGAAATTCCTAGTGTTAAAACACACTGAAGTGATGCAATCAGCAACTGCTTTCACTTATCTATCAATCAAGAAGCATTTGTTAAGCACCTACTACAGAATAGACACTGTGCTAGTCACTAGAGATACAAAGACAAAAGTGAAACAGATGCTTTTCTCTCTCAAGTAGCTTATATTCTACTGTATGAGATAGCATGTGCATCTATGGATATACACAAAATAGATGCAAAGTGATGGAAGGGGGCACAGGAAACAGTAGAGATCAGAATAAAAAGAAGTTCCTGTAAAGGTAATGCTTGAGCTGTCTCAAAGGAAACAAGGGATTCTAAGAGGCAGAAGTAAGGGGAAAGTGTGTTTCAAGATAGCTAATGAAAAGGCACAGAGATTGGAAACTGAATTCTATGTATGAGGATCAGTAAGAAGACTAGATTTGCTAGACCATAAGACATGTATACAGAAGTATCATTAATAAGACCAAAAAGACATGTTATACTTAAATATCAAATGCAATAGTTTGTATTTGATCCTAGAAGCAATAGGGAGTCACTGACATTTATTTACCAGGCAGTGCTGTAGTCAGACCTGCTCTTAAGAAAAATTACTTTGGCAGCTATGTGAAGAATGGTTTGCAACAAGGTGAGAATTGAGGTAAGAAGACCAGTTAGAAAGCTATTAAAATAGTTTAGGTAGGAAGTGATGATCTTACCAATTTTAAGACTGGTTTTCTATCCACCATGCCATTCCATCTCTCTGTACAATGAATAATACGATGTAATTATTTACCTGTGTCGACCTCTTTACTGACCTCTCATCCTCAATTAGTAAGGTTGATCTTTCTCTTCCATATTAATTTCTATTACCAAATCTGTATTCCTCCATGTTGTTAGCTAAGCCCTTCTGTCACCCCGCCACCTTTATTTCTAGATCATCTCTATTAAACCAAAATGAAATGGAAATTAGATTCTATATTGCTTTCATCTTCAATATTACTGATGCTACTCAACGATGAGTTTTCAGTCAGATGCCCATGGCAAGTAATAGAATTAGAGAGACCAACTCAATTAAAAGTCTTTTTAGTTTGAAATCAAATTCATGGTTTATTCCTGGCAAGATATACTTCCCATTCCATGATCTTTAACGTTGATATATCAAGCAAGATGGAGATGATTCTCTAGTTTGCATTTCAATTTCAGTCATAACTGATTAACCTTAAAGAGTCTGAACAAATGTTATACTAAGATGAACGCAACTTTAAAATCAGAGAGGAAAACTATTTCATGCCAAGTTAGGTGCATCAATTTGGTTGGTTGGTTGTTTTTTCCCATTCCTTTTTTTTCAAAGTGGAGGTACTGAACCAATCAGTATGAGCAAGCAGAGAAAACACAGGGACAAAATCTATATGCATGATCAGGCATCCAAAGGGGTAAATAAATCTTTGCTCTCCTCCTCCAGTCTTTCATGTTCTACAACTCTTCCTAGCTCTGGAAATTTCCCCTTCAGTGGGTGCTTTCTTTGATCTTTAAAGTCTGACCAAAAAATGACTTTGGGAATAAGGTTTTCTCTTCAAAGCAGGGGAAAGCACAGTACAAACTTTCTTCAAACAGTGTCAGCTTGGTCATTCCTGATGCTGCAAAAAATATCTGTATATTTGAAAGGAGTTGGGGAGGAAAGAATGTTGACATCATATGCAGATTCTAGCTAATCAGGGAGTGAGCCAAACATTATTCTCCTTCTAATTATTTGTGTGACTGAGAAATCTTCACTTTCCTCTACTCCCTCACATACTTTGATATTCCAATGGATCTATGATTTAAAAAACATAAGTATTACTTCCAACCATGAATATTACAGTTCATCTACACATTCTCATCCCATGCAATCCTCGTCCATGTCCTTCCATAAATTCCCCATATAAGATCTACTTGACGCAATGAAGGTCTTCCTCTAGGTCTTTTAACATTTTTTGAGTATGAATTGATTTCTTGACTAGCACAGTGGCAATAACTAGGTGGCAAAATGGATAAAGTTCTGGGCCAGAAGTCTGGAAGATCTGAATTCCAATCTGGCTTCAGGCACCTACTAGCCACTTAACCTTTGTCCGCCTTAGTTTCCTCAACTGTAAAATGAGTATAATAATAGTATCTACCTCCCAAGAATGTTTGTTTCCTTCCCCCTATTATTTTCTTTTCTTGCTAAGCTTCTATTCAGACAGGATATTTCCTCAATGATGTATTTTATACTACATTTTCTGCTCATGGTGCTGTTGGTCTTGGACAAGAGCCTACTTACACCCACCCTGCTTATCTTCACTTCCCTTTGGATCATCATGGTTTTGGTTGTTCTGGCATTGTGGGGCTCCACTGAGAAAAGAGTGATGTTAAAAAGATAGATTCTTATTCCATAAGGAAACTTGTAATTTGCACGATTTTCCAAAAGAAACCCAACTCACTCTCTAGTTACTATTCAATTCTAGACCCATCTTATAGTCCATTTGATGCATATAGTTAAGGCAGGTGTGCTGATGGACTATCTCAATCAATTACCTATCCAAATATCTATCATAACCTGCCCAGTAGATTGATCTATTTGATTATTCTGTGAGAATTACTAGAATGACTTATTTTGAGTTACTTTGGAGCTCACATTCTAGTGAACCAGTAATCAACAACTGTTTACTGGGCACCAACTCTCATGATATCATGATAGGCACTAGGGATATAAAGACAAAAGTAAGTCCTTACCCTCTAAGATGTTCCATTCTACTATTACGACTAAAGATATCTACAAAAAGAATAGAACAGATTCAACCCCCTCACATCTCTCTTAAAAAAGACAAGTTGTTTCTATTCCACTTTGTTTTCAACCATATTAGCAACTGTTAGGAGTCACAGAGCAGGAAAACACATAGCTAGCTACTCACACACACACACATATGGTTATATATGTGTGTATACATACATGTATATATGTATGTATGTATATATGTCAATTTCTACCCCAATAGAAAATGTTCAGAAGCCAACTTCATTGAAAACCAGCCACTTATGATTACAAATATATTTTTCTTACTATACACTATTGAGGACAGAATGTAAGTTATTTTCTTTTTTCTATCATTCCAAGGCAATTTATGCTACAGTCATAAAATATTAGTACTAGAAGGGTTTTTATATAGCCATCTATCCTAATCCCTCATTTTACATATTAGGATACAAAGAAAGTAGTCAAAAATTTCTGGAAGCTACTTTCCAGGTATATATTCTAGCCCTTCAGGAAGAATAATTTACACTAATACAAAGTAACAAGTGGCCTCCACAACAATAAAAATGGGTCCTCAGGCCAATTTAATTCCCCAAATTGAGTACATTGTTATTGCCATGTGATCAGATGCATGACTTGTTCCCGAGGCAGAACTAGGACCACTGGATGGTAGCTCTAGAGAGAGGAATGTTAGCTAACATAACGAAAAATGTCCTAATAACTAAAAGTGCCCAAAAGTAGAATGGACTTCCTTGGGGATACTGAACTTCCCATCCCTGAAGAAACTAAAGTGATTTTGGATGATCATTTGTTACTGATCTTGGAGTTGGCATTTGTACTTTGGGTTAGACAAGGTGACTTCACAGAATTTCAGAACTGGTAAAGCTCTCAGTGGTCATGCATGATGAATTACATCTACAATATGCCTAAGGGTCATCCAGCTTTATCTGAAGACTTCAAATGAAGGAAATCCTTCTTACAGGGCCAGTCTATTCTTCCTTGGTTGGTTCTAAACATTGAACATTTTTTTCCTACATCAAACCGAAATCTGTCTCTCTGAAATTTCTAGCTATGGCCCCTACTTTTGTTCCTCTAGGGCCAACCAGAACAAACCTATTTGTTCTTCTACATGGTAGCCCTTCAAATACTTGAAAATAGATTTTATATTTCCCTGAGTCCTCTCTTCTCCAGGCTAAACACATTCAATTCTTTAAAGTGATCTTTGAATATCATGGACTTATAACAATTCCCCATTTTTATTCTTCTTTCTCAGATACTCTCCAGCTAACCAATGTTTTGTTCTGTTTTATTTTTCTGAAATGTGGTTCCCAGGGTCCTGACCAACCTGACTAGGGCAGAGTAACCGCATGGTCTCAGAAGTCTTTGCCAATTTTAAAAGTCTATTATTCATCATAACCACCTAGTCACCTTAGATATAAAACCTTTATCATTACATTTTGCTAATTATACACTGCAATTACAATATTAGGAATAACTTATTTCTTACTGTAGGCACAGTTTAATCACATACTTAATCTTGTCTTTTGACTTTAGAGTTGTTGAATGGAACTTTTTCTGAAACTGAGCTAAATATTTTCATATTGAGGGACTTTATTTTTAAAAGTTCCAGGCCATGACTCTTGAAGCCATAGTATTTCCAGGATTTCCCACCTCAATACTCAGAGCTCAATTTAATTAGAGGAAATTCATCTTAGATGCTATTTAGAGTCTCACTTTCCAAATATGTGTGTGTGTGTGTGTGTGTGTGTGTGTGTGTTGATTTGAACATTCTTTCTATTAAGGCACAGATGTCCTGTTAGCTGCTGGAATCCCTGAGCTATGTAAAGTAAACTGAACTGCATGTTGATGTTATTATCTTTGTTTTATTAATATGAGGGTGGGGAGAAGCCTTTCAATGTTGTTGTTGTTGTTGTTGTTGTTGTTTTGCTTTTTGGAGGGCAATTGGGATTAAGTAACTTGCCCAAGGTCACACGGCTAGGTTTGTATTTGTGTGTGTGTTAAGTGTCTGAGGCCGAATCCGAACTCAGGTCCCTCTGACTCCAGGGCCAGCGCTCTACTCACTGCGCCACCTAGCCACCCCCAGTTGTTGTTGTTTTAAAGCACACCACCTTGTATTCTCTTCTGTACTTCAAGAGAAAGGCAGAAACCCAAAATTTTGCATTTTAAAATTCAAATACGCCATAAACATATGAACTACAATAAAATAATTACACTGACACCAGCAGTATCTGAAAACATGTAATTGAATGCCTCCCTGACTACAGGGTCTACTACTGTGGGAACAGACAAAGAGTCTAATTTATTCTGACTAATCAAGATTGATGTTAATTAAACAAGAATTCACGATAATGACTTCACATTACAATGTGATAGATGGAAATAGATTGTTCTACTTCCAGGTAAAATAAGCAATTAAATAACTTCTTTTTAAAGTGAATTTGCCAAACTACTTAGCACTACAATTGGTGAAATGCTACTATTTACATGCCTTTCTTTCCTTCCAGAATTCATCTAAAATTGGTTTTCAACATCTGGTTATCCTGCTGAATTTGTCACATATCAAAAACTAGGGAAAGGAGATATTTTAGAGCAGGTGTTCATTAGAATATTTTTAAAACTAGCATCATCCTATAGCATGTTTGGATAAAAGGAATGATAAAATTCAAAAGAAATGGCCCATTTTAACACATGCCAAAACGATCATTGGAGAAGACTGCTTCAATAACCTTTGGCATTTTTTTTTGAGCAGTAACTTTGCATTTTGGACATAAATATTCTTTTTCATTATAAATTCCATGGATCGTCTTGGCTCTTCATTCAAGGCCAATTTACTCAGGCAAAAAGACAGTAGTCATAAGAACAGCAAGATGTGTAACAATAATAATATTATAAAATCACCTAATACAGACATAGGAGGCTATCAGGAATGGTGATATATAGGGTAATTTGTAGGCTAAGCTAGTCTCATCCAGCATAAGAGGAGGAGAGATCTTCTACCCTTCTTCAAAGGTCAGAATTACTAAACAGCAGCCAGGAATCACCTGACTTCTACTGCCTCTTCAACACATTGATTTTGACTATATATCTGAAAGCTATAGAATTAGTCGGTCCCAGCTCCAACCCTTCTGTCTCTGCACAAGCTAATGCCCATGCCTCCAGGGTACTCCATCTTTTCCTCTTAGAGACACTATCTCCCTTCTACATAAGGCCTTTCTTGAGTCTCCAAGTTGTCAATGCCCTCTCCTTATTTGGTATTTACTTTGCAAACACCTTTGATTTTGATTTATCTTTATATCTGTTATAAAACGTAAGACCAGTAGAATGTAAACTTAAAGGGAGTGACTTTTTCACCTTTGTCTTTGAATATTCACACCTAGGACATTGTATTGCTTATGTTGTTGTGGTTGTTGTTGTTGAATCCTTTCAGTGGTTTTTAACTTTTCCTGACACCACTTGGAGTTTTCTTGGCAAAGACACTGGAGTGGTTTGCCATTTTTCTTCTCTAACTCATTTTACTGATGAGGAAACTGAGGCAAACATAATTAAATGATTACCCATGGTCATGCAACTTGTAAATGTTTGAGGCCATATTTGAACTCAGGAAGATGAGTCTTCTTGACTTCAAGCCTGGCACTCTATCCATTGCACCACCTAGCTGTCCTATTATGCTCATTATAAGTGCATGATAAATGCTTATCAAATGAATGAATAAATTCTGCTTGCAATTGTTATTAAAGTGTGCAACTAATTGTATTGAGACAGAATGCAAAGCAGTAGCACTGATATACAATTTAGGAATAACTACTTGGAATCTGATCAAGAATTCTGAACTTTTACTGTATCCTATCATGCTATTAGGGTCCTGTTCCATTATTGCTTCTTGTTTGAGTTCTTGGGGGTTTGAACCACATATGATGGATCTAGTCTTTGTCATGGAATAGTGGGGATATGTGGGTATCCCATGTTTGACTTGTATCTAAGACCTCCAGGAGTGAATTCTGAATGGACAGAACTGTGATAATCTGGTAGACCTCATTACCCCATAGCTAATTAGTATCTGCCAAGGCATTGGCTCTCCCCAAAGCTGGAACAAAGTACTGAGGAAGGAATTTTTTAGTAGTTTTTGCTCTGATGTACACATTGTCATATTTACTTATTTAGTCTTCCATTTAACCAGTTACTAAGTCCTAGTAAATAGAAAACTCTGTGCTAAGGACAAAGCACAATGTTTATTTTTTTAAAACTTCTACTGAAAGTATCTTGTGACTAAACGAGATATTCACAAATTTCATAAAATGTCATAATTTCATAAAATATCCATATAATTCATAAATCAAGGTACAGACAATAAAAGGCCCTGGATAGAGTTCCAGAAGACCTGGATTTGAATTCTATCTTTATCACTTATTACATAAGTGACATTAACTAAGTCACTTAACCTTAAAGAGGTTAAGTGACCTCAGTCCAAAATCAGGGGGATGGATTGGTACCTTCTAATTTTAAATACATTACCCTAAATAACTATGTTAATTGTATGTTAAGCCTCAGATTAGAAAATTAGAGGATTATCTTCATAATAAGTTTGTATTTTATTAGTGATCATGACCCCAAAGAGCTTCGTTGTTATTAAGTAAAATGGTTTATCCAGAGTCATCTCCAAGAAGTCAATAAAACATTAGGTTGTAGTCTAGGTTTTTTGAGTTGTAACTCCATTCTCTTTTACGTAAAATTTCAAATTATTCAACCTAATAAGAATGACAGAAATTGTCTAGCTCAACACCTTTATTTTGTAAATGAAGAAAGACATTGTAAATGAGGTCTAAAGAGGCAAAACAACTACTTTAAGATAGATACCTCCTTTGGTTAGTGATAGAGCTTGGACAGGAGACCAAATTTTCCAATCCATTTTATTTCGATTTACATTATGCAAAGCTGATTTAAAAGGTATTTGACCCTTTTTGTAGCCATTGGATATATTATTCTCTCACTGATAACGTGTATAAATTGGTCATTGACAAAGGCCACCATTTTATACATACATAAAGACATACATACATACATACATACATACATACATACATACATACATACACAGAGAGGATTGGTGAAGCATAACTATGAGAAATAATAGAAAATTTGAACCAACAAAATTTTCATAGTTCCCCCATTACCTTAGCCAAGTTTATATAGTTAATTCAATTCATCAATCATTATTAAGCATACGCTAAGCACCAGGCACTAGAGTAGGCTGTAGGAATCCAAGGACAAAAACAAAACAATCCTTGTTTGTAAGAATCTTACATTTTATGGAGAAGACACATGTCTACAAATAAGTGAATATGTAAGAGAAGGTGGTACCTATTGGTTATGATGAAATTATCTGATGAGAAATTTATAGATGAACAAGAATAAGTTGTTAAAATACTTAAAAGAATTGTGATGATCCTTTGGGATTTGTATATATTTACGATTATTTAATTTTCTTACAAGTGCTTATTAAAGAAAACCTTAGTTGTCAATAGATACAGATAATATATAACCACTAAAGACATAATTCAAATTCTAAGGGATGCACCAAAAAACTAGGTGTTGAAGGTCATTTTTTTTTTTAAAGCAATTGGGGTTAAGTAACTTGCTCAAGGTTACACGGCTAGTCATTATTTATGCGTGGGTGCTCATTTTCTGAGGCCGGATCTGATCTCTGGTCATCCAAACTCCGAGGCCGGCGCTCTTACTCACTGCTCCACCTAGTCGCCCCTTTAGGGCAATTGGGGTTAAGTAACTTGCCCAAGGTTACACGGCTAGGTTTTTGTTTGTGCGGATTAAGTGTTGGAGGCCGGCTCCGAACTCAGGTCCTTCTGATTCCAGGGCCGGCACTCTATTCACTGCGCCACCTAGCCGCCCCTGTAGGTCATTTTTTCCCCATAATAACATTACTTGAGCAATATTACTTGGACTCTAACAAGGAAACACCTTCAAGTTACTTTTTTTTTTCTTTTTACAAATTACTTTGTCTTCTACTGACTCAATGAATGACTTTAAGCCAGACAATTTCTCTGAGCCTTGATTTTCCCCATCTATGAAGTGAAGAATTACCAAAATGCCTTAGGAGGAATGTGCTGCTCAATTAATTGCTTATAAAATTGTTTTTATTAATATGCTAGAAGTGATAAACTTAGAATTACATGACAGTTAATTATAAAATTAGTGTTGGATTCCTACTTTCTCTCCCAAAGTTGAAAATAACTGCCTTCCATATTTCTGAATCCATGAAGCATGGGGATTAATTTGCTGAACCATAGGTTTATGCAAATTTCAGTGCACTGTATAAACCATTTTCAGATAGGAACATTTGGTGAATAAGGCAGTGCTATTTTCCCAATACATTGAAAAATGCACTCCTGAAATTAACCAGCAAATGCTTCCAAAGGGGAGTTGCTTGATAAGTACTAGAGTGTCAGACCTGTACCCAAAGTCTACCTAATGAATCATCCCATCCCATACTCTTTGTCAAAGTCTTAAATGAATTACCTGTTTGGCACATTGATAAGTGGGATGCTCCCAAAGTAATTGAATGTACTAATCGAAACTTTGTTAAAACTGTCACTGTACATCATTTCCAGTTTCAGGTCCAACAAAGTGTAATTAGCTTGTGATAGTTAGAGTGAATCAAAGCCCTGCTAAGGTTGTGTGAGAAGTACATACACTATAGTAAATTAAATTAGACTTAGAGTGGGTGAGTAGAATAAAGGTCATGCTTGGGAATGATGTAAATAAGGTATAACACAAGATTTATGGAGGTGGTAAACCTATTTTCTGAAGTAATACTGGCTGAATTGCCTTAATTATTGGCTCTTAGCCAACAGACATGTTATAGATCAGAGAAGGATCTAAAAATAAAAACCTACTTAACTCTGGCCCCCAAGTCATGATTGGAATTTAGACATATGGAAAGAAATAAATACCTCACTATCTCCAACCCATATCACCTTCTACTAAGGAAAAAAAAGGTAACATGCTTCTCCAGTTTGTATTGCAGTTCAAAGAGATACACAAATTCAAAACATAATTGTTATGAAAATGTTATTAGGAAAAAAAAGATTCGGGGTCTCTGCTTTTTTTCTATGCCATGAAAGATGAAAGAAAGGCCAAAGAAAGAAAAGAACAGACTGTCTTGACCAAAGTTTTCAAATTCAGACTTATCCGGATAGATTATTTGATTTGATAATGTTAAGGGAATGTCCACAAAAGTCCACCTCTTATTGTGCAGTGAAGGTCACCCTGGATTATTAAAGGCTTGGATAAGCTCTGACCAGTTCTGCCAAATCATAAAATATCATTGTAGCAATACATCTTATCTATTAACCAAGGATCAGCCTAGCTAAGAGAGGCTTATCATCCAACAGGAGGATACCAGAGGATGAAATCTTTTGCGTGACGCAATAAACAGATAAAAGTACAAAATTTTCTCAAACCTGAGTGACCTCTTTATACTTCTATAGTTGTGATGGTGCAATGATGGGGATAGAGGATGCTAGGAAATAACATTTTAGACTGTCTTAAAACATCACTTTTACTATTGATTTATGTGATCCTTAAACAATGAATCGATACATGAATGGAGAATTACAATCATATTCATATTGACATTATCCCTATGAATGGGACCAGAAGACATAAATAAACTGAAGCAAACATGATGGCTTGCAAGTTCTTCCCAGAGTGATAGCAAAAGGAGTCACTGAGGTTGACTTCACTGTGCATCGAACAGCAATAAGTAGCATCCTATTTTTGTGGAGAACATGGTCATTTTGCAAAGTTCATGACAAGTAGAGGCAGGCACTTTAGGTACCAACATATTTTCCAAAGAATGAAATAGAGTAATTCTCTGAAGAGCTTTCCAAGATCCTCCCAAACAAGTCAGCATAAGCCTTGACAATAGGTGATTAAATATAAAAGTGGATAGAGGAAAAGGGAGCAAAAGGTGGTGGATGGGGGGTGGAAGGGTAAAAAATATTATTCAGGCTTAAGAAATAAAAAGGTGAAGAGCTTCTAGATTACTCAGACATATTGCATCTATTATTTTTCTTCACTAAGTGTATCAAATGTGGAATACTGAGGCTAGTGATTTGCTTTGGCTAGAATATAGAGGTTATGGGGGGGTGGGTGGAAATGTGCAGTAACCTTGGAAATACAGGAGTCAGATTGTGGATAGTTCAAAATGCTATGCTATAGAGTTTATTTAGCATATAATATAGTCAAAGGGAGATCCAATAAATATTTTTAAGCATTTCAGACAGGATGATTATTTTGGTAACCACATAGAAGATGGTTTAGAGAGGGTCGAGACTAGCAGCTGAGAGACAATTAGGATGTTCTTGCAGTTGTCTGGGAAATGGTGATAAGAATCTGAAATATGGTTGTGTCTGTGTGTAAAAGACAGGCATGGAGGAGCTATTTGAAGATAGAATGAATAAAACTGGAGTCTATAATCATCATTTACTCTTCATTCCCCTTTACCTTCCATATACAATCCTCTAGCCCTGAGTTTCTAAACCTGGGTGTCTGGGAAGATGATAATAACTTTAAAAGAAATGAGAAAGTTTGGAAGATGTAAGATTCAAGGATGGAAGGAGGGAAATATCAATTTCTGATTTGCTTATGTTGAGTTTTAGGTACTTAAAGGATATCCAGGTGGATATGTCCAGCGGTTCTGGGGACACAGGAATGGCGTTCAGAGAGATAGCAAGAGTAGGTATATAGATTTGTAAGACTTCTAAGCAGACATGAATGAATTAATGGGAGTATATGAAATCACAGAAGGGGAGAAATGGAAGAAAAAAAAGGAGAGAGACCAAGCTTTCTGGTAGCTATACTAAAAGGAAAAACACATTGATTCAGCAAAGAAGCTTGAGGTTATATAGGTAGGTGAAGAATTAGGAGAGGCCAACATTATAGAAACTAAAAGAAATAGAGTATCCAGGGCTATTGATTGCTTTTCATCAGTGTAACTTCTAAGCAGAGTCTTTGTTTTTTACCTTTATCCAAGTCCTGTTTTCCTATCAACTTATTTAATAGGTTGGGTTGGAACAGTTAGAACTGAACAGTTTCTTTTTCTCTTCTTTGCCTTTCCTTTTTACTTAGTATTAACTATTACCTTAACCAACCAAATGATAATCTATCTACACCCATACAGATAGCTGATTCAGAAATACTTCCCAAATTGGTAACCAGTTATTTCCTGTCAGATTTTAACACATTTTATTTATTGTGATTTTTTTCAGCACCTTCTGCATAACTTAGTGAAGAAAATATAGAGATGTAGCACCTCTGGTGAATTCATATTACCCAGATTATGACATGCAGTTGGATGGGTAGCCCATGGAAATTATATGAATACCTTGGTTAGGCACTGAGGATAGTAGGGAATTGAAGTCAAGAATTAACTGGAAGGAAGAAGACAGTGGACTGAATCCCATTTCTGAAACTGTGCAGTGTTTGCAATGAACCCAAGCTGTTACATACTGTCAAAGCTCATCTTTTTAACCTCCTTCTCCCAGTGATGCTTTATGCCTGCAAATTAAGAAAAAGCACAATATCCAAAGAATCAAAATTATAGTTGACCCAAAGGGCAATGGAAAGATGCATAGTGGATGTAAGTAGGCTGGAGTCTATTACCAATGGTATAAAATGCATTATTAGAGATATACAGGGAAAGAGTCAGACATATAGCAAGAATGAGTGATGAAAAATTGAAAGCCTGAGTATCGTCCTGGTGGTATGAAATAAATATTAAAAGACATAGAGGAAGACCTCTATTCATTGCTTAGATTTTTTTTTTTGCTTTTTTGGAGGGCAATTGGGGTTAAATGACTTGCCCAAAGTCACATGGCTAGTAAGTGTATCAAGTGTCTGAGGCCAGATTTGAACTCAGGTCCTCCTGACTCCAGGGCCGGAGCTCTATTCACTGCGCCACCTAGCCGCCCCCATTGCTTAGATTTTCTATAAAGGGCTTATGTTACAGACAAAAATTGTGCTTGATTAGAAGGCATGAATAGGCTGTGATCTGCATCAGTGGAGGGATGCCTGCATTGATGAGTTCATGAATCCATCAGAATAGGGAAATACAAAATTTAAAAGATGTTGTTCTCCAGAAATACAAGAAACCATTAGAGAAAAATATAGATAGGTTTGTAGTTAAAAGAAAATAAATTTTCTTTAAAAAAAACACATTTTCAGAATTTGGTAAGAAACAAGAATGGCTTCATTTACTAATTGTGAATGTAAAGCAATAAAAGAGATTTTCACAGGTTATCGTGAAAAAAAAGTCTCATTATTTCATAGTCCCATCTCATCTAACAGATGAATAATGAGCCTCGGAAATAAAGTAACCCAGTATCATAGATTATTACTATTAGAAGAGATGCCAGAAATTATCTTGTCCAACCAATAGCACACCCTCTTTAAAACCCCTGAAATGTGATCCTCCAAACTCTCAATTCTTTAAGTTCCAGGAGCCACATACCTCACCACAGGCATCCCACTTCATTTTTTGAGCACCCAAATTACTATAAAGGATTTCCTAAGAAATTAAAGATATCTGTGAGCATATGAAAAAATGCTCTAAAGAACTATTGATTGGAGAAATGCAAATCAAAACAACTCTGAGGTACCACATCTCACCAGTTAGATTGGCTAAGATGACAAAACAGGAAATTGACAAATTCTGGAGAGGATGTGGAAAAATTGGAACACTAATGCATTGTTGGTGGAGTTGTGAACTGATTCAACCATTCTGGAGAGCAATCTGGAACTATGCCCAAAGAGATATAAGTATTTTCATACCCTGTGGCCCAGCAATACCACTTCTAGGTTTGTATCCCAAAGAGATCATAGAAGTGGGAGAAAGGCCCATATGTACAAAAATATTTATAGCAGCTCTTTTTGTGGTGGAAAAGAATTGGAAATTAAGGGGATGTCCTTCAATTGGGGAATGGCTGAACAAGTTGTGGTATATGAAAGTAATTGAATGCTATTTTGCTATAAGAAATGAGGAGCAGATAGACTTCATATTTACGTGGAGAGACTTATACAAACTGATGAGTGAGAAGAGCAGAACCAGGAGAAATTTGTACACAATTACAGACATAATGTATGCGTGATGACCAACTTTGTTAGACTGGACTCTTCCCATCAATGCAGGGTTATAAGTCCACTCCAAAAGACTGATGATGGAGAGAGATGTCTACATTCAGAGAAAGAACTAGAAAGAACAGAGTTTGAATACAGATTGAAGTAAACTACCTGCTCTCTGTCTTCTTCTTGTTTGGTTTTGTTTCCTCTTTCCCATTGTTCATTCCATCCAATACAGTCCTTCTTTATAACCTGACTAATGTCTAATGTGAAACTATTTGCAGATCCTACACTTGATTGTATGCCGCCATAGTGGGGGGGGGGTTAAGGAAGAGAGGGTAAGAAAATTTGAAACTCCAGGAATTGAGGAATTGAATCCTGTAAAACAAAAGTAAGCAAACAAAATTTTAAAAATAAATTTAAAAAAAGAAAGGACCTCCTATACTAACTCCAAATTGGCCTCCCTGTTACTTTCATTCTTTCAATCTTATTTTCCTGATGGAGATTTCAAATATTTAATGAAAGAATTATGTCTCCACACAGTCTATAGGTCACAAAAAGGTAATGATTCTCTTTCAGAAAAGCTGTTTTCTGAAGATAAAGAATGTACAAGAAAGGAATGGAGTCTATAGAGTTTAGTTTAACATGGAATTTTAAAAAGGAGCATCTTCTATTTATTATTAAAGGTTACATTTTGGATAGAGAAATAAATTGATTAAAATGTTGCAGGAGATTTGGATAGAGATAACCTTAGATCAATTAGCAATTGGATTCCAGACATTCATTCCACCATTAAGAAAAAGAAAAGAAGGGGCAGCTAGGTGGTGCAGTGAATGGAGCACTGGCCCTGGATTCAGGAGGACCTGAGCTCAAATCCAACCTCAGACACATAACACTTACTAGCCATGTGACCTTGGTCAAGTCACTTAACCTCAACTGCCCTGCCCTCACCCCTCCAAAAATTCTTTAAAAAAGAAAACAAAACAAATCCAGCCATCTTCTATAGCTCAAGAACAGCCTACAAAAATTCTCCTGTTTAAAACTGAAGCATCTACAGGAGGCAAAGTTTTATTAAGTTAGAGTTTAATAGACATAGAATTGGAAGGGAACTTAGTGGCAATCCAGTCTAGCCCCCATATGAAGAAACTGAGGCTTGTTATACAAGTAGTGAGAGTCAACCAGAACACAAACCCAGGTGCACTGGCTCAAGGCCCAGGGTTCTTTTCCACTATATCACTGGCTTTCAATATTTTAGTGATGGGACTTCAAGTAAAGATCATTCCAGGTCCACTTAGTTAATTTTTGCTTTTCTAAAAAAAGTGTCGATTATATCAGTGGTCAGAATATTTTTGTATTTAATGCTTATCATTAGATAAATATAAAATGCTTCCTCTCCTGGAATTTGTATTGCATAATTTGACCATCCTCCTATCCCCTACCCACCAAAAGAGAAATATAACCACAGTTAATGACTGTAATGAAAATGCAAATGTAAATATCTTCCCTGCCCCTAGGCCCTTTGATTGGCTTAAGAGACTCTGAGAACCTTCCTTGATTTGAAAATATACTCTGCCTCCTAACAGGCTGAATGTGGTCACATGGAGCCTATGGCAGGAGGCTTGGTTTTCAGGAATGCCCACACCTTGATGCTGTGTGATTGGGCAGTGGGTCAAGAGGATGGTTGCATTCTCTGACCCAGGAGAAGGCTATATAATCCCTGATGTGAGGCTTTGCTTTGGGGCTCACTTTGAGAAGTGTTGTGTGATTTGACCAGATGAGACTCTGGGCAGCCATTGAGAGTCCCCCAGCTTTGAAAACCCAGATGTTGATGCTTCCCTCTCTGGTAACTGTGATTTGATATTGATATAATGGTTGGACAGTTTGGAAGCCTGTCTGCTTGATCTGTCTGTATACTCTGAAGTTCAGGGTGCTGACCTTTTCCCCCTGAACTAGGTAATATATGTTTGATTGATTAAAGTGGGCTTGTTAACCGATTTTGAGTTGCTTTCCTTTACAAAAGCAGATCTAAGAACCTGTGTTGGCAGCCACCCTGGGGATGTTGGGGTGCTTGCTGCTACAATGCCTCAATTTCACCTTCAGAGTTTCATACCTTTTACATAAACTTAGAGCTTTTTAAATATAAAAACCAATGTGGAAAGGTATGGAGAGTGGGACTTTTGGTCAGTCATTTACTTTTTAATGTGAATGAGGGCTTTTAAAGAATTTTTAGTAAATGGCACTTGAAGAAAAACCAAAAAGTCTCTTGAGACTTCAAGGGGGAGATGAGAGGGATGCAAAGGGTCACAGGGAGAATAAAGGGCACATAAGTGAATTGGCTTCACCTTCACTATCTTCACATTTTAGTTAAATGTTGGTTCTGTTTATGCATCATTTCTAGTTCTTTCAGAAAATATAGGGTACAGAGTTTTCTGAAGGTAAACCATGCTGCATATTCAAAGGATTTGGGGGAGAGAGTAAAATCACTCTCAGTTTACCTCTAGGAAAAGGTTAAAGTAAATAGATAGCTAATACAAATTAATCAGCATAGGGCTTTAAAAACACTGAGACATTTCTGGGCATCTTGTTATAGGGAAAAACATCATCATCATCATCATAACTATTATTTATACATTTTTAGAGTTTGAAATATTTTTCAAATATCATTTCTTCTATTCAACAACCCTGTGAGTTGGGTGCAATTGCTATCCCCATTTTATGAATGAGGAAACTGAGGCAACCAGAGATTGCTATCAGCCCAGGATTACATATCTAATGAGTGTCTGAGGCCAGATTTGAACCCAGGTCTTCCAGCTCTAGCATGTAATTCACTGTGCCATTTAGTTTCTTCTACCCTCTCCTCCTGTTATTTGTAATGAGGACAATAATGTCTACAGTAAACATACTGGAAGATTGCTGTGAGGATCAAATAAAATAATGTATTTAAAGTGCTTTTGAAAACTCAGAGCACTCAATGAATGTGTCTTGGATCTTATGTTCTCCATCTCTTTCTTTTCTGTATAACCATCCATGTCTTCCCACCCATCATAGTTCTCTCCTAGTTCCTCTCCTACTGTCACTCTCTAGCCTCTTCCTCTTAGTGATCTCATCAGATTTCATCGATTCAGAGATTATCTACAAAAATGACTTTCAAATCTTCACACTTAGCCCTCAGCTCCCTTTTGAGTTCCTATTCCAAACAGATAAATATCTGCTGGATATTTCCTATAGAAACTTCAAAGTCTTCTTTCATTAAAGCACCCACCTTCCTTCCTATACAAAATTCATTTTTCTTCCTAACTCCTCAATTTCTGCCCATGACACCATGCAGGTTTGTGACCTTGTACTTATCCCTTAAACCATCACTCTCAACATTTATCCAACTGGTTGTTAAATCCCATTGAATTTACTTACACAACCACATCATTTCCCTCCCTTGCCTTCTTTCCATTCACTTGGCCACCATTTGACATCAAGCCCCAATCTAGGTAGTTTCCTGGGAAAGTCTCCTAATAATTTGCCTGGATTCCAATCTCTTTCTCCACATCATCATCCACATAGCTCCAAAATCAATACCAAAGCAGAATTTTCTAGACCCTGTCATTTATTTTCTCCACAAGCTTCAAGAGATACCTATGATCTCTAAAGTAAAATACAGATGCCTCTGTTTGGTTTTCCAAGGCCTTTGCCATCTGAATCCAACCTTACTTTTCAGACTGATTTCGCATTACTTCTCATGCATTCCACTGCTAGTTTAGGCTAACTGCTGTTGTTATTCAGTCATATCTCCATTTGCGGTGCTCTTGGAAAAGATACTGGAGTAGTTTGCCATTTCCTTCTCCAGATCATTTTACAAATGAGGAAATTGAGGCAAACAGAGTTAAGTGACTTGCCCAGGGTTATACAGCTAGTAAGAGGCTGAGGCCAGATTTGAACTCAGGTCTTCATGACTCCAAGTCTGGTGCTCTATTTACTATATCACCTAACTTCTCCCATTTTAGGCTTACTACTCTCCCCTGTCTGTGACATCACACTTCCAGGCCATTGTACAGTCTGTTTCTCATGTTTAGAAAGTTCTCTCTTGGGGCGGCAAGGTAGCAGTGAATAGAGCACCAGCCCAGAAGTTGGGAGGATCTGAGTTCAAATTCAGTCTCAGACACTTGAAACTCTTACTAGCCATGTGACTTTGGGCAAGTCACTTAACCCCAATTGCCCTCCAAAAAAAAGAAAAGAAAGTTCTCTCTCTTCACTTCCACCTGGTAATCTTTATATCACTTCAAGGTTCAACTCATATGCCACCTCCTACACAATGCTTTTCCGGATGCTACGGTGATCACTGTAACTATCTTTCCTACCTATTAGCAAAAACAAAAACCCAAACCCTACATATTTACTCTGTGTGTATGTATATATATAGTATTTGCTTACCTTCATATATGCCATTTCTCTTCCTCTCAGTGGAATGTGAGCGCTTCAAAAGCAAGAAAACATTCATTAGTCTCAATACCCGGGATACTGTCTGTCACATAATCAATTCATATTAAATGTGTTTTGAATTCAATAGAATAGTTGTGATTGTCGTAGTAGTAGCAATTGAAGCAGAATTAGTGTGATCCATTCATATAACTGATTCATTTACCCATATATCGCATTTCTCTTATGACTAAATTCCACTTAAGTTTGACCAAAAAGAGGGCATAAATCTGAACTCAGGTAATAGAAAAGTAGAGCCATGGAAAGTAGGAAGTGCAGTTAGTAGATGGATGAGACTGACAGATGATTCCAGGATGGAACCGGTTGGGGTTTTAGCTCTCAGCTTCCTGTTGGATAGAAAAGGTTATGCATTCCTCAGTATTTCTAGATTTCTAGGCTCTCCCACCTACTGTATTGGGCTTGAAATGCCAGGTCATTCAAAGGCATATGCCCTGAAGTTAAGGCACCAGGAAGAGACTTTCAGGATAAAATCCATAAAGGGAAAGACCTATGAAGTAAAGTAATATAAAAACTGGCAAAAGATTTGGGAGTTACTTAATGCTGAGAGACTGATGAAATTGTTTAGAGGCCAAGAATAGTCACATGACTATCAAAGAACAGTTAAAAGCCACTGAGAGGTCTGTTTAACTAGTGAGGGAAGTAGGATAGAAAGGATGTGAGCCTATGTTAAAGGTAAGGTTGGCTACACACAAAGATAAATTCATATCATAGAAAAAAGATCCTTTCTGCATAATATGAAAACCTGAGAAACTAAAGAGACCCCAGAAATCCAGAGTCCAGAGAAATACATGCAAAATGAATATAGAGCTTTCCAAAGGTTGTCATTGATGCATACAGTGTCTGCCTTATGGGACATAGGGCTTAACAATCTGGGGGCGGCTAGGTGGCGCAGTGAGTAAGAGCACTGGCCTCGGAGTTGGGATGACCCGATATCGAATCTGGCCTCAGAAAATGAGCACCCACACATAAATAACGACTAGCCATGTAACCTTGAGCAAGTTACTTAACCCCAATTGCTCTTAAAAAAAAACAAAACAATCTGCAGGTTCAGAATCACAATATTCATTTTGACTTGGGATGATCTTGCCTCATGATAATTGGTCCAGACTATACAAGCAAGCAGAATTGATTTTTAAAACTATTTCACTAAGGTTTTTTGGCTTTTGCCCTACAATCACTTCCTGATATCTCTTCCCCCATAGTATACTCCCTTACATTAAAAACAACAAAAATTAAGCAAAATTATCATGGTAATTCCACTTTTCTACCATCTGAGTTCATATTGATGTTCTTTCTGGTCAAACAGAAAGGGAATTTAGTCATAAGAGAAATGAGATATGAAGGTAAATGAATCAATTTCATGAATGTACAACTGCTACTTCTATTACTACCAACAGTCAATAGTGTATGGTGAAAAGAACCATGGATCTAGTCAGAGAAACCGGTGTTCAAATCCCACCCTTACCATTTATTCATTGTATGACCTTAGGTACTTTCTAGTTCTCATTCTATCACCTGATGGACATTTGAAGACTGACGACTTATTTAATATTCTTCACTCACAGTCAATCTTCTTTTTATCAATCATTCAATTACTTGAGTGCTTATTATGTGCTAGGCAGCCTTCTAGGCCCTGGGGATAAAAATATATGAAGAATGAAACAATCTTACATCCTACATACCTTGATGTCTTATCTTCAATAATGTTTTATCATTCCAGACTTGAGATCAGAAAGACCTGGTTTCAAATGAAGCCTTAGACATTTTACTGTATAAATTACATCATTTGTGAAATAAAGAGGGTTAGACTAAAAGACTTCAAAATGACTTTCAAGCTCTAAATTTATGATATGATCTGTCATCAGAAACCAAAATTAATTACTGAATTCTGTCTTTTAATATTGTTTTCATTTACATTCTCATAGCCATTGTCTATATAGTTTTTTGTTGTTGTTGTTGTTTAATAATTTTCAGTAGTGTCCAACTCTTTGTAATTTCATTTGGGGTTTTCTTGGTAAAGATACTGGAGTGATTGGCCATTTCATTCTCCAGCTCATTTTATTGAAGAGGAAACTGAGGCAAACAGGGTTAAGTGACTTGCCTAAGGTCACACAGTTTCGTAAATGTCTGATTCCAGATTTGAACTCAGGTCTTCCTAACTCCAGGCCCAGTACTCTATACACTGAGCAACCCAGCTGCCCATATGTTCTCTTACTTCTGATTTTATTTTACTTTTATCAGTTCATGTAAGACATCATATTTCCCTGAACTCCTCATACTGGACATTTCTTATTATATAATAATATTCCTTTGAAATTATAAACCACAAATTGCTCAGTAATTCCCCAATGAGAAGTTAGTTTATGTCTAGTTCTTTGCCAAAACACAAAAACTGTTCCAATAATTACTTAACTGTATTTTGTATATATGAGACTTTTCTATCTGACCACCTTGGAGTTTGTGCCAAGAAGTGGGATGGCTAAATCATGAAGTTTGAACTGTTTAGTAACTTTGCTCCCATAATTTCAAATTGTTTTCTGGGATGGTTAAACTAATTCATAGCTCTACCAATAGTGTATTATTAATTTGTCTATTTCTACATTACTTTTCCAACTTTAACCATTTTCATTACTATAACTTTGTAAATTTGATAGTAGTGAGGTAAAATCTCAGAGATGTCTTAATTTGCATTTCTCTTACCATTAATAATTTGGAGAATTATTCATATGGCTACTGATCATTTAGCTTTTTTGGAAAGTTCAAACCATTTGTCCATTCACTTATCTATAAGCAAATCATTCTTAATCCTATATCTGTGTCAATTCCTTTTATATTTTGTATATAAGATTTTTTCAAGTATGCTTGGTACAAAATTTTCACAAAAAGTTATGTAATCCAAAGCAAATGTATTAATTTAGAATGAAAAATAATAATTTTTCTAATGATTGAATATTCCATCTCACTCACCAAGGGCCTTCTTGTGTTCAGGTACCTAAAGGACTGAGTTAGTAACCCGGTGGTTGCTTGGTGAACATGGAAACAGAAAAGAGAGTGGAAAATTGCCTTGAGGGCTGTTTTATCAAGGCTAGAGTAGAACCTAATGAAGCATACCTCTACCTGAATGGAATATTTGTCCAGTTTCTCTCTTCAACGCTTAGACAGTAGTGAAAACATGCTGCTTGCTGCACCCTTTCTGCACATTCTAGAATTCCTGAATTATCTTTCTTCTCATTAAGACATTCTTCTCTGTGTTTACAATTTGTAACATGTGATGATCCTTAAATTCATAGATTATTTTCAACTGATTAATTATACTTTATCATAGTTGTTTGCTTCTAATATGTAGTGAGTAATATAATCACATTTGTTTTTTATCCCAAAGTACCATTATAAGATTGTTTATTTCTTTTTTTGCTTTTTGGAAGGGGGAAGGCAGGGCATTTGGGGTTAAGTGACTTGCCCAAGGTCACACAGATAGTAAGTGTTAAGTGTATGAGGCCGAATTTGAACTCAGGTCTTCCTGATTTCAGGGCCACTGCTCTATTCACTGTGCCAGCTAGCTGCCCCATGATTGTTAATTTCTTGGGAAGACTCTCTGTCCTATCAGTGATGCAAGGATTCTTATGAGTATTCATACTGTGATTAGAGCAGCCCACAAGAGACCCAATGACCAGATGAAATGTTCTCAGAACAGTTGTCTGCCCAGAACCATAACTAGGAATTTTTGAACCTTACACAAGTATCACAAGTCAAACCCAGGGCAATTTAATTAAAAACAATGTACAAATGCAACATGAATTATGTAAACTATACTTGTTGCAAGTATAGCTGTTTTCCTGTGTATTAAGCACACACCTCCTATGATATAAAACTAAACAACCACATAATCAGAAAATAGGAAGGAACCTCAGAGGACACCTAGTCCTGCCTATACCTGATATATGTAACTACCAAGTGGTCATTTAAATTTTGTTTTAAGAATTCTAGAGAAAAAGAACCTAGGACCTCCTAAGTTAACGCAACACACTTTTAAAAAATATATACATTATATATATATATATATATATATCCAATATAATAATAAAGAAAAAACATTTCTACCTAAATTAATCCATTTATTCAGTGCCATACAGATCCACTTTTACACAATTCTGTTAGGAAATTCCCACTCACTAATTGCAGTTCATAGGATCTTAGATTTAGGGACAGGACAAACTAAGAAGCCTTCTGGTCTAAAGCTCCTTGTTTTACAAATTATAATGCTGGGAGCAAAAGAAGGGAAATGCCTTATCAAGATCAAATGGAATATAGCAGCAACCATATTTCTTTTTTGGGGTGGGTTTATTTTTAGTTTACAACATTCATTTCCACAAGATTTTGAGTTACAAATTTTCTTCCCATTCTTTCCCCTTCCCACCACCCCAAAATAACAATCCCACTGAATACCCCCTCCCCCAATCTGCTCTCTCTTACATCCTCCTCCACCCTCTCTGACTTTCTAGTAGGGCAAGATGGATCTCCATACCCCAGTGCCTATATATCTTATTTCCCAGTTGCACGTAAAATATTAATATTAATAATAATAATAATAATTTTTAAACATTTGATTTTAAAACTTTGAATTCCAGATTATTTTCCTTCTTCTCTCATAACCAACCCTTACTGGGAAGATAAGCAATTCAATATAGGTTGTATATGTGTAGTTATGCAAAACATTTCCATAGTGGATATATTGTGAAAGACTGACTATATTTCCCTCCATCCTATCCCACTCTTGTTCTATTTTCTACTTTGAGCCTTTCCCTTTTAAAAAGTGTGTGCTTCTAACTACCTTCCCCCTCAATCTGCCCTCCCATCTATCATCCCCCCTCCAATACCCTTGCCCCCACTTTCCTGTAGGGTAAGATATCCAATTTAGTGTCTATGTTATTCCCTCCTTAAGCCAAATTCAATGAGAGTAATGTTGACCCATTCCCTTTTGCCTTCCTGTACTTCCCCTCCATTGTAACAGTTTTCCCTTGCCTCTTTTATATGAGATAATTTACCCCATTCTGTCTCTCCCTATCTCCTCTCATTATATTCTTCTCTCACCTCTCAATTTTATTTTTAGACATCATCTTTTCCTATTCAAGTGATCCTGTGCCCTCTGTCTTTGTATACCTGTACACATATATACACACACTTCCTGATGGGCTGCCCTCAGCGGGAGATTTGTTTCTCTGTCACTTTGTGGGTTCTGTAGCTCTAAAATTTGTTTAGAGTCATATTTTATAGGTATTGGAGGTGGTTGTGGGGGGAGCTCATGGAGTTTTCCTACTTCTACACTGCCATCCTGGCTCTACTCCCAGTGGCAGTATTTCAACCCAGATTTTCTGATTCCTGTGATCTTTCCATTTTATTGTCCTCTACAATCAAATAGACCAAGTCTAATCCCTCTTCTGTGGCAGTTAAGTGGTGCAGTGGATAGAGCACCAGGCCTGAAGTAAGGAAAACTCATCTTCCTGCATTCAAATCTGGCCTCCAACATTTACTAAGTTGTGTGATCCCGGGCAAGTCACTACATCATGTTTGCCTCAGTTTCCTCATCTATAAAATGAAATGGAGAAGGAAATGGCAAGTCAGTCTGGTATCTCTGCCAAGAAAACCCAAAATGGGATCTTGAAGAGTTGGACAGCCTGAAAATGACTGAACAACAACAACAACAATTTCTCTTTTTCATGACAGCCTTTCAATTTCTTAGATATAGCTATAATGTCTTCCTTAAGCTTACTCTTCTACAGGCTAAATAATCCCAGGTCCTTCAATCAGTTCAAGTTGCATGACCTCAAGGCCCTCTATCATCCTGTAACTTCTCTGAACATTTTCCTACTTCTTAATGTTGTTCCTAAACTGTGAAGCCAAATCAGAACACAATATCCAAATGTAGTCTGACCAGGACAGAGTACAACAGAATTATCATTTCGTACATTCTGGACATTATTTTTCTATTAGTGCAACCTAAGTTCCCATTAGCTTTTTGCCTGCCATTTTGCAGTGTTGACTCATTAAGTTTTAAATCTAAAGCCTAATAATATTGTTTTCTGGCAAATTGCAACATATCCTCTATCTTGCATTTGTGGAGAATTTTTGGGCAGCCAAATGTGGGGTTTTACATTTATCCCCATTAAATTCTAATAAGTCTATCATTATAGCCTGGTGACATCTTTATGAATCTGGAATCTGTCATCTTATGTGTTAACTATTACAATATTGTCAGCTGCAGATTAGCTAAGTATGCCATCTGTGCCTTCATCTAGGTCAGAGATAAAAATGTTTATCAGCAAAGATCCAAAGATCCATCTTCAGGGCACTACACTAGAATCATTCCTTAGGATTGGTAGGTGGATCAGAGGATAGAGTGCTAGGCCTAGAGTAATGAAGAATTGAATTCAAATCTGACCCTAGACATTTACTAGTTGTATGACCCTGGACAAGTCACTTGAGGAAGTCTCAGTTCCCTCATCTGCAAAATGGAAATAATAATAGCTCCCACCTCACAGGGTTGTTGTGAAGATAATAAGAAATAATATTTATAAGTGCCTAACACCATGCCTGGCACATATTAGGTGTTCACTATGTCTTCCCTTCCTCTCTCTCTCTCTCTCTCTCTCTCTCTCTCTCTCTCTCTCTCTCTCTCTCTCTCCTTCTGTCTAAGTTAACATCAAGTCATGTGCATCATCACAGAAACCATGATACAGTTAGAACAAGAGTCCCTAGCAATGTCTCACTTTCCTTCTGACTTCATTCTTGAATCTTCTTTTCTTCCTCCTCACTGGCCCACTTGCCCTTGAAAGAATACCCTTCCTTACTCCCTAGCTTCTGGTATCTTCCCCAATTATATTATAAATTCCTTGATAACAAGTATTGTGTTTTTGCTCTTTTTGTATCCCCAATGATTAATATAGTACTTGGAATGTAGAAATTGCTTTGGAAAAAGCTTTATCAGTATACCTACATATCTGCCTACCTATGTGAGTACTTATCACTCTATCTATCCATCTATCTATCTATCTATCTATCATCTATCTACCTATATATGTGTATGCACATATAAATATAGTACTTGGAACATAGAAATTGCTTAGGAAAAAAGGTTTATCAGTTTACTTATCTGGCTACTTATCAGTCTCTCTCTCTCTCTCTCTCTCTCTCTCTCTCTGTCTATCTATATGTGTTTATATGCACACATATAAATATATCAATTGATCAATTGATTTATCATCTATTAATCTCTGTAATGAAGTTTTTTCATTCCTCATTTATTTCCTGGAACATTTTCCTTATTTTATTGAAAACTATCACACAGGGTTTCTATGTACTGTTCAATAGCTCTTCATTTTCACCACATATATAGATAAATTTCATAAACTCACAGGGCTCAAAGTGAGACCAAAGGTTATTTAGTCCATGCCTTTTTCTCTGGAGAAGATGGAAAGAAGCATATGGCCATCAATTTTATCACTACTCATGGATATTTGAAGGATGAAACATGATACAAACTCATCCTTACAAATTGTCCCTCGCCCTGGGTGAGCAGCAATTTATGCCAATCAACAAGAAGAAAGTGCTATTTGACAGCAGTTACTTTATTCAGTTATATCCCTCCTGGGGAGAGAACAACTTAGTTTACAAAAACCAAAATGTTGTTCAATGGTTTTAAAAATGTAAAAGAAAGGATAGTTGTTTAATTGTATAACCATCTACTAAATATTAATTCATCTGTTTACTGCTTTCTTATTCAACAAGTGAGAGAGGGAGCTGAGAGAGCAGAGGAAAGGAAGCATTCAAGCAGAATTCTCCCAACATTCCCCTCCAAACAACTTTAATACCTCAAGTTGAATTCTAAAACCAAATAGTCAATAAAAGTTCAAGGTGAGACATTTTTGAAGCCCAGGACAATTTAAAAGGTCAGGGGGTTGCTGGAAGCACAGTGTTTTAGCCCATCTACCCATATGGTTTTACCAGGGTGTGGCTGCCACCTATGCTACAGCTTCTTGGAACCACAGGTGAGAGTCAGATGGAAGGTGGACATAAAAGGGGAATTAGCAGTGCTACAACAGGGCTTGGCAAACCCTCCCACCAGAAATGCTATTTTGCCCTCAACACCCCTTATTCCCCTAAAAAATGCAAGTAGAAGTAAGTTATATAGAGTGTATGGGAATGGGGCATAAGTGAATGGGAAAGAAAAGCAAAGAAAATACTGAAGGGAGAATGCCTATGTTGGCAAATGGTAAATAAAGAAAACTAAACTAAGGACAGTCCCTACGGTCAAGGATCTCATAGTCCAAAGTGGGGAGACAACGTGCAAACAATTATAAATAAAATACCTGCAAGATAATTTAGAGCTAATCTGAGAGGGAAGGTCTCAACATTAGGAGGCCTAGAGTAGGGGAAAATTGGATTTAAAGATGTCTTTCCTTCACTCTGCTCAGAAGGACATGGATGTAGGGAACTTGTGCTTTCAAAGAGAAATAATAGAACTGGATTATGTGTGAATAGTTTATTTGCCATGTAAGTTAAGAATATTCATTCTCATTTGCTACTTTTATTATCATTTCTCTGGAAATTCCTATTGATATTAGTCAATAGAACAATAACAGACTTTCTGAGCAAAGTCTTTAGTTAAATGCATTGCAAATTTATGATGTAGATTGCTTTTGTATTTGCAAAGTCAAAGTCTCAAAGTCATTTTAGTAGAACTTTATCTTTTAAAGCCATTGCATTGTTGTAATTTTATTTATAGTTCCCTTTGTTGCTTGAAAATCTGTTTTCAGAATTTTTATCATGTTAGAAGTTTGTTTTTTAAATCAAGGGAAATTTCCAGCTGATTTGGGACATGTATATAGGAGCCCCAATTTTCAGGTGGTAAGAGTCCAATGACCAAAGATGACAGTGACCAAGGATAAAGTGGTGATTATGGTTGCCCAACGCCCAGTATATCAGGTAGCACAGCAGATCCCACTGAAAATTCCATTTGGGAGTCATCTCTGTGGCCCATGACCCTTCACACCACAAGGCAAATTGACTGCATAAGCTTCATCTTACTGTTTGGAAACAGAAGTACGTTTTTATAGGCATTGATACTTATACCCATTGTTGCTTTGTCTCATCAATCCTTTACCATAGATGTCCTTGAACAGGAACTTATTTCTTTGTATGGTGTGACGTGGTGGGTTCCCTCTTATTAAAGAAACTTCTTCATAATCTAAGGCATATAATATCGAGTCTGTATCCTGGATATTAGTCATATCCCCACCATTCAGGAGCAGCAGACTTCAGAGAAAGTGGATATAAGCTATCAGAGTAACAGCTTTGATCACCTTTATATCTATTATGGGTTAGAGGATTTATTTAATAAGACAATAAACCAATTGGCTAGTAAATCTCTCTACTAGCATTAGTTCTGTTAGCCAAAAACATGATGAGAGGTGGGATGAGCAGACAAATAAGCAAGAAGTATAGCAGACAGAAATAATGATTCAACCAATATCCTTGCCCACCTTTTCAGAGCAAAATGTTTGGTTTATATCCACTTTGAGACCCTTACTTATTTTGTGAAGTAATAGGGAGTATCATATAATGGAAAAACCATAGGGTCTGTGGTCGGTAGATCTGGGTTAAATTCCAATCTCTATACGTGCTACCTCTATAGCCTTAAGAAAGTCATTTAGGATCTTCCAGGAGGTGGAACCAAGATGGCGGAAAGGAAGCAGTAACTTTCCTAAACTCCTCTCTGAATCCCTTCACTGAACTTTAAAAAGTGAATCTGAACAGATTCTAGAGTGACAGAGTCCACTGGAAGACAGAGCATGGCAGAATCTAGCCCAGGAAAGTGCCCACATGGGTCTGGGCAAGGGGAGCATGGCTGCACCAGAATGTACTAGAGAGCAGACTACAGAGGGAGTGAGAAGGAGCCCCAGCCAACAGACTTACTCACCCCAAGGGCGATTCACAGTAGTCTCATCTGCTCTGGACAGAGGATCCCTGGGAGCTGGGCAAGAGTAAGCTCAGGACCCACAGCAGAAACAGAAGTTTCTCCTGGGGCTATCAGCCCATAGCATGGAAGTTTAAAAATCAACTACCTGATTTTCCAGAAGCCGAGATTGCAATGTAAATACTAGCTGCTCCTATTCCCCCTCCCTGACCTAGAAAACTCAGAGATAAATGTCCTTCACAGAGTAAAATCCTGAAATAGCAGAAATGGCCTCAGGCTTAGGAGTCACTGAAAAAAAGGGTATAACTGAGGCATTAAGGAGTCTGAAGTGAAGGGCAGGAAGGGTCCCAACAAGCCCCACCTCAGCTGACCAACAAAAGCTCTCAAAGCCCAGAGTGGTGGAGCCAGCAACACTGACACAAGCCCAGGTAGACCTTAGCACCACCAGGGGAGTCTGAAGATACCAGTGCTGCTAGCCACCATCTGCTGAGCCTGCCTGAGCTATAGCCCAGGTGCATAGAGGCAGAAATCTGAAGTGGCCAGACCACACCTCCCCCACAGGTTACTGTCTGAGCCTCAGGATAACTCAGGGGAAACACTGAGAATTCTGGCCTTGGCCTCAGTCTAGACACCCAGAGGCTACAGCATGCAAAGTCAACAACCAGGGCCTTAGCTCCCAGCCTGAGAAATTAGGATATAGGAAATCACAATGGTAAAGAAGGAAGCTGAGAAGGAGAAGGGAAAGGCAAGAAAATCAATCCAAGCTTATTAATAGCATTCAAAAACAACCAAATACAGAGGACAAAATGGACTCTATACTCACACCTGAGATCACAGAAGGAAATATGAATTGATCTCAATTCTAAAAAGCATTCTTGGAGGAACTCAAGCAAGATTTTAAAAGCCAAATTAAAGAGGTAGAAGATAAATTTAAATCCACAGTTGCCAAATTGGAAAAAAGTATCACTGAAGAAAACAAATCCTTAAAAAGTAAAATTTGTGAACTGGGACAGGAGGTTCAAAATCTAACTGGAAAAAATACCTCCTTAAAAATGCACCTTCCAAAACTAGCCAAAGAAAATAATTCACTAAATATTAGAATCAGTTAAATCGAAGCTCAGGACTCTACGATTCATGAAGAGTCAATCAAGCAAAACATGAAGATTGAAAAATTAGAAGAAAGTGTAAAGTATCTCACTGGAAAAACAACTGACCTGGAGAACACATCCAGGAGAGATAACCTAAGAATTATTGGTCTACCAGAAAACCATAATGAAAAAGGCAGCCTGGACAACATCCTTCAAGAGACTGTCAAAGAAAACTGTCCTGAAGTCCTAGAATCAGAAAGTAAAATAGTTATAGAAAGAATTCACCAGACTCCTCCTGAAAGATCCTGAAAGAAATCCCAAATTGAAAACTCAAACAAATATAGTAGCCAAATTCCAGAATTACAAGATTAAGGAGAAAATAATGCAGGTAGCCAAAAAGAAAATATTCAATATTGTGGAACTACAGTCAGGAATACACAGGACCTAGCACCTTCTACATTAAAAGAGCAGAGGGACTGGAATTAGATATTTCAATAGGCAAAAGAGCTAGGACTAGAACCAAGGATCAACTACCCAGCAAAACTAATCTTTCAGGCAAGGAGATGGTCATTTAATGAAATAAGGGACTTCCAGACTTTCCTGATGAAAAAGCCAAAGCTCAATGGAAAATTTGATCTCCAATTACAAGACTCAAGAAAGAGAGAAAAAGGTAAACAAGAAAAACACACACTCACATACACACACACATGCACACACACACACACACACACATACATAACTTGGGATGCAATAAGAACAAAATGTTTACATCCCTATATAAGAAGCTGATACCTGTCAATATTGAAATTTATATGATTATCACAAACTTTAAATGGGATATACATTGACAGAGGGTGTGGATATAAATGAACTAATCTGATGATAAAAAAACCTTATTAAAGGGTTCAAAGGGACTGTAATAGGATAAAAAGAAAGGAGAGGCAGAAAAAGGTAAACTATGCCACACAAAGAGGTATAAAAACATACTCTAGTATCTTATTAAGGAGGTTCAGGATTCATGTGAACAGAACACTAGGCATTTCAAAAGATCCAATAAAATTTATTTAGAATATAGGTGAATGGGAAGGAAACCAGAGATAACAGAGTGAAAGGCTTAGGAATAGTAAGATGAGAGCAATTATGATTAACATATATATACATATATATACATATTTACAATCATCATCCATGCAGGAAAGCAACAACACCTCAACACACAAGCTGGGGAATCCTGGGTATAGCCATCAGAGTCCCAGGCAAGACATTTCCTCCATGGGTAAGATTCCAATTTGGGGTCTGAATCTTACAGTTTAAGTAGTGCTGAGAACAAAGAAGGCATACTGCCAGGTGTTTTTAGCAAGCGTCATGTCTTGTGTGAGGCCTGGGACAGAGGCCAATCCCTCCAAGGCCTCGGAAAGGAGGATGTTTCCTTGGAATGGCTAGTTCCAAGAGTTAGGCAGTTATCATAATTTGTCTTAGGACCTGGCCAGGGTCCCAGGCAAAGAGCAGCCCTCACATTCTCAGGATTCTCTCTTCCCAAACAGTTCAGGGCAATAGAAAGGTCATATTGAGTTGGGGCCTTGGTTTGCATAATCTTATTCCTCACAGAGGGGCTTACCTTGCCCCTTCAGGTAGGTAATAAAGGAGGAGTCCACAGGGAGGGAATACTGAGGGAGGCAGTGATCAAAAGGAAACCCCCTAAGGAGAGGAAGGGGAAGGAAGAAACAAAAACATAAAAAGAGAGAGAATAGGATGGAGGGAAAGAGACAGTTATCAATACTGTGAATGTGAATGGGATGAACTCTCACATAAAACAGAGGCTGATAGCAGAATGGATTAAAAACCATAATCCTACAATATGCTGTCTGCAAGAAACACATTTGAAACAAGGGGATACCCACAGAGTAAAGGTAAAAGGCTGGCATAAAATATATTATACTTCAGCTAAAGTAAAAAAAGCAGGGGTAGCAATCCTTATCTCAGATAAAGCAAAAGCAAAAAATAGATATAATTAAAAGAGATAAGGAAAGAAACTATATCCTGCTAAAAGGCACCATTGAGAATGAAGCAATATCATTACTTAACATATATGCACCAAGTGGTATAGCATCTAAATTCCTAGAGGAGAAGTTAAGGGAATTAGAGAAAAAAATAGATAGCAAAACTATACTAGTGGGGGACCTTAATCTCCCCCTCTCTGAACTCGATAAATCTAACCTCAAAATAAATAAGAAAGATGTTAAAGAGGCAAATATAATTTTAGAGAGGCTAGATAAGATAGATCTTTGGAGAAAACTAAATGGGGATAAAAAGAAATATATCTTCTTCTCAGTGGTACATGGCATATACGCAAAAATCGACCAGATACTAGGGCATAAAAACCTTACAATTCAGTGCAGAAAGGCAGAAATATAAAATCCATCATCCTTAGAAGATGATGCAATAAAAAGCATATGTAATAAAGGGCCATGGAAAGATAGACTAAAAACTAATTGGAAACAACACAATTTAATCCTAAAGAATGAGTGGGTCAAATAAGAAATTATAGAAACAATTAGTAACTTCATTCAAGAGAATGACAATAATGAGACAACATACCAAAACTTGTGGAATGCAGCAAAAGCAATTCTTAGGGGAAGTTTTATATCCCTGAATGCATACATGAATAAAATAGAGAAAATGGAGGTCAATGAATTGGGCATGCAACTGAAAAAGCTAGAAAAAGAACAAATTGAAAATTCCCAATTAAATACTAAATTAGAAATAATGAAAACCAAAAGAGAGATTAATAAAATTGAAATTAAGAAAATTATTGAATTAATAAATAAAAATAATAGCTGGTTTTATGAAAAAAACAACAAAATTGATAGACCCTTAGTCAATATGATAAAAAAAAGAAAGAAGAAAACCAAATTATGGGAATCAAAAATGGAAAGGATAAATCTATCTCCAATGAAGAGGAAATTAATAATTAGTTATAATTTTTCCCAATTGTATGCATGTAAATTTGACAATCTTAGTGAAATGGATGAATATTTACAAAAATAGAAGTTGCCCAGATTAACTGAAGAGGAATTAAATTACTTAAATAACCCCATCTCAGAAATGTTAGCAGTAGCAATTAGAGAAGAAAAAGAAATCAAAGTAATCAAATTAGGCAAAGAAGAGACCAAGTTATCATTCTTTGTGGATGATGTGATGATATACTTAGAGAATCCTAGAGAATCAAGTAAGAAACTACTTGAGACAATAAATAAATTTGGCAAAGTTGCAGGATATAAAATAAACCCACATAAATCCTCAGCATTCCTGTATATTTCTAATGAAATCTAACAGCAAGATATAGAAAGGGAAATCCCATTTAAAGTTACTACAGACATTATAAAATATTTGGGAATTTACCTGTCAAAACAAACTCAGGACCTATATGAATACAACAACTAAACACTTTTCACAAAAATAAAGTAAGATCTAACTAATTGGAAAAACATCAATTGCTTGTGGCTGGGTCGAACTAATATAATAAAAATGACAATTTTACCTAAATTAAATTACCTATTTAGTGCCATACCAATCAATCTACTAAAAATTACTTTATAGAGCTAGAAAAAATAGTAATAAAATTCATTTGAAAGAACAAAAGATCCAGGATATCAAGGGAATTAATGAAAAGAAATGTTAGGGAAGGTGGCCTTGCCATACCAGATTTTAATCTCTATTATAAAGCAGCAGCCATTAAAACCACTTGGTACTGACTGAGGAATAGAGTAGTGGATCAATGAAATAGATTGGGTACATGAGACTCAGCAGTCAATGACTATAGTAATATAGTATAGTCTGATAAACCAAAAGACCCCCGTTTTGGATATAAGATCTCAATGTTTGAAAAAAAAAAAACTGCCGGGAAAACTGGAATATAGTATGGCAGAAAATGGGCATAGACCATTATCTAATACCACATACCAAAATCAAGTCTAAATGGGTGCATGATCTAGGTATAAAGGCTGATACTGTAAGCACCAATGTAAGCAAGATTAAGAGGGAAGTGGAAAATTGGGAAAGAATTTTTACAACCAATGTTTATGATAAATGCCTCATTTCTAAAATATACCAAGAATTGAGTCAAATCTATAAAAATACAAGTCATTCTTGGGGTGGCTAGATGGCTCAGTGAGAGCACCAGCCCTGGAGTCAGGAGGACCTGAGTTCAAATCCAACCTCAGACACTTAACACTTACTAGTTGTGTGACTTTGGGCAAGTAACTTAACCCCAACTGCCCTCCAAAAAAAAAAAAATACAAGTCATTCTCCAATTGATAAATGGTCAAAGGATATGAGCAGGCAGTTTTCAGAGGAAGAAATTAGAGATATCTATAAGCATATGAAAAAATGCTCTAAATCACTATTGATTAGAGAAATGCAAATCAAAACAACTCTAAGGTACCACATCTCACCAGTCAGATTGGCTAAGATGACAAAAAAGGAAAATGATAAATGCTGGAAAGGATGTGGAAAAATTGAAACACTAATGCATGGCTGGTGGAGTTGTGAACTGATTCAACCATTCTGGAGAGCAATCTGGAACTATGCCCAAAGTGCTATAAATAATTTCATACCATTTAACCCATCAATACCACTTCTAGGGTTGTATTCCAAAGAGATCATAGAAGTGGGAGGAAAACCTATATGTTCAAAAATATTTATAGCAGCTCTTTTTGTGGTGGCAAAGCATTGGAAATTAAGGGGACGCCCATCAATTGGGGAATGGCTGAACAAGTTGTGGTATATGAATGTAATGGAATACCATTGTGTATAGCAGCAAGCATCTCAGCGTCCCCACAGTGGCTGCCAACACAGGTTCTTAGATCTCCTTTGCTGAAGGAAAGCAACTCAAAATGGGTTAACAAGCTTATTTTAATCAATCAAACATATATCACTTACCTACTACAGGGGAAAAAGATCAGCACCCCAAACTTCAGAATATACAGACAGAAGTTACAAGACAGAGAAACAGATCAAGCAGACAGACTTCCAAACTTTCCAACCATTACATTCATCCATACCTAATCACAATTACCAGAGAGGAAAGCATTAACATCTGGGTTTTCAAAGCCAGGGGGCTCTCAACAGCTGTCCAGAGTCTTGTCTGGTCAACTCACAGAACACTTCTCAAAGTGAGCCCCAAAACAAATCTAACATCAGGGCTTATATAGCCTTCTTCTCCTTCAGAGAATGTAACAATCCTCTTGACCCACAGCCCAGTCACAAAGTAGCTCCTGAGAAACAAGCCTCCTACCACAGGTTCCAGGGCACTTAAGCCTAGAGGCAGGGAAGATCTTAAAAATTTACATTCCTATAACATTGTGCTATAAGAAAGGAGGAGCTGATGGACTTCATATTTACCTGGAGAGGCTTATACAAACTGATACTGAGTGAGAAGAGCAGAACCAGAAGAAATTTGTACACAATTACAGACACAGTGTATGTGTGATGACCATCTTTGATAGACTGGACTCTCCCCAGCAATGCAGGGTTTTAAGTCAACTCCAAAAGACTCGTGATGGAGACAGATGTCTACATTCAGAGAAAAAACTAGAAAGAACAGAGTTTGAATATAGATTGAAGCAAATTATGTGCCCTCTTTCTTTTTCTGGTTTGGTTTTGTTTCTTCTTTCCCATTGTTCATTCCATCTGATACAATCCTTATTTATAACCTGACTAATGCCTAAAGTGAAAGTATTTGCCGATCCTATACTCCATTGTATGTTGCCTTGGTGCTGGGGGAAGGGGGCGTGCCGAGAGGAAAGGAAGGGTGAGAAAATTTGAAACTCAAGGAATTGTGGAACTGAATCTAGTAAACGAAAAGTAAACAAATTAATAAGGACAAATTTTTTTCAAAAAAATGTCATTTAACTTCCCTGGGTCACAGTTTTTGTTTAGTTTCACTAAAACGAGGGCTCTGGAGCAGATAGCCTCTGAGGTTCCTTCCGGTTTTAGATCAATGATTCTTTGAGCCAGTAACTATATTTTACCACATTAGGGTAGGAGACTCTAAGACCAATGTTCCTCCTAGGCACAAGATGTAGAACTACAATACTCAGCTGGCTTGATAGCATGTGTAGATTTTTAATAGACTTAAACTGACAACCCATGGGATCTTTGCCTTGGAATGATTCCATGACTCTTGCTATAAGGCAGAAATTAGAATAATTCTACATATACTCTATTTGGTTGGTTGTAGGGAGAACATATCCATCACATTTTATGTTTCAGATCCATTTATTATGAATGATGGGTTATATCATACTATATAAAATTCATAAAAGCAAAGGTATGGGTATTCTAGTCAAACTGACCAAATCTGCTAGATCTGGAACCAGAGGATGGAAAAATTTTGAAGATCTGACTTTAAGTGAATAAATAGCAAAAATTTTAAAAAAGAAAGAAAACATTTCAGCTGAATTACTATACTCTACAACTCTTTCCAATTAGGTTGACCTTGACTACTTCTTCTTCTCCTCAGATATGCTATGGGATAATGTAGGAGATGTCCAGACAGTACTCAATAATATGTTGATTGTAGTCCAATAGCCATATTGGCCATGTCCAGATCACGGTCAAGGGCAAGATACTATGTGAGACCAAGAAGTGTGTATCCCAAGCCTCTTTCCCCATCACAGAGAAGGCTTCTCTTTTTTACATTTTTATTAGAGTTCTCTTTCTCCTCAAATTGTCATATCTTTACTTACTTGAGTACTTAATGTAAATTCCCAATAGGTTATAAACTCTTTGATTGTAGGGAGTAAAAACAAATCTTATCTTTGTACCCCTATCATGTGATATACTATCTTGCAATAAGTAAGCACCTAATAAATACTTACTGAATTGAATTTTGCATTTGACCCCCAAAAATGGACCCATCCTTCCCCAGTTTAAATCCTTGTAACTTCTCACAAAGCATACCTTATGTTATTCTACAGTGTGAACACAGGAAATACTCTTAAATACAACATTAGGGGTGTGATGCTTGCTCTAAAACAGTATATTTCTCTATAGGGTTGACTGAGATCCAAATGTGCAAGAAGAAAGCAAAAGAATGGAAAGTTCTGGTGATGACTTGAAGGTGTTTAGTTAAGTTAGTCAGGGAGCTATAAAAGTGTTTCCAACAAGAACAAAACTTGAAGTCCAAAGTAACACAGTTCTCTCTCCTGTAGGCTGAATAATATACCAAAGGTTGGTGCTGGGAAAAACTTAATATTGCCCATGATGGATAATTATCCTAAGTTTTAAAAATCCAGATGCTAATTTAGGATATGGAGTGAGCAGAAATAAGTTAAAATCATTACTATACTAGGGGTAGTAACAGTGCCCAATAATCACACCTGCATTTTTCCTCAGAGGGGGGAAGTATATTCTTTGCTTATCCCTCACAAAAAGTGCTATTAATGGTTTAGATCAACATTTTCCAACAATTTCTTCATATTTATGATTTTCCTTCCATTTATATTGTCATTAGATTTGCCCAAATCTGAAAGAACATTAAAGTTTCCCATACTTATATTGTTATATCTTTTTAATTCAATTAATTAATACTGTGTTAATTTAAGTTCTATGCTAATTGGAGGATATGAGGTTAATATTGATATTGGCTTGTTGTTATAGTTCTTTTAAACATAATTTAATTTCTTTGTTCAAAAAAGGCATAGCAGAGTCAAGGTCACTGAGTAGAAACAGGACTTCCATGGGGCTCTGGCTCCCACCTCCCCCAATTCATGTAAAAGGTGACTCTGAAGAAACTTTGGAGCTACAGAACCCACCAAATGGCACAGAGAAGCTAATTTCCCATTGAAGTCAGCCCAGCAGGCTGGCAGGGAGCAGCCAGCCCAGCCCTCTGGGAGGAAAGCCCAGCCCTACATGAGCTAGAGGTTTTAGCCTCAGGGCAGGCTTGACCAGCAACCAGTTGGAGGGACTTCAGATCACAAGCAGCTGTGGTAGTTTCCAGAATTATCAACACATAGATGCCAAGGACAAAGTGAAAGGTCAGTGCAATGTCAACTTTGGGATCCAGTAGTTCAGGAGTGTGTTCAGCTTTTGGCCCCAGGGCGAGATGTGGCTGAGGTAGTGGCCCTACCACTGCAGCCATGTGGCTGTCTCATCTCCTGGCCTGTAGAGTGTAGGGAGACAAAGCAACCAGTTTGAGGAGTAATCACTCGTGCTTTAACCTGCTTAGATCTGGAGTGCAGTCTAAGGTGGAGGTCCTGGGGTATGCAACCAACTTGCGAGAGCATGTGGAGGCTTCAGAGAGAGCACCCAACTAATACCTTCAGCAGCTAAGAAAACCCCAGCAATTGGGATGAAGCTCCCCTGTTTGATAGCAGAGTCCTACTATGGCAAAAAGCCCAAAAGTCATGTAATTGAGTGGCAACATGAGCAGGCAAAGGAAGCAAAGCAAGCAGAGCAATCCAATTTACACTCCTATTTTGGGGGCAAAAAGGATCAAAGCATGGAACAGGAGGAAGACAGTGAAGTCAGAACTTCTGCAACAAAAGCTTCCAAGAAAAACATGAGCTGGTTACAGGCCATAGAGGAAATTAAGAAGGATTTTGAAAATCAAATAAGAGAAGTGGAGGAAAAATTGTGAAAAGAAATGAGAATGATGCAAGAAAATTATGAAATGAGGGTCAACAACCTAACTGAATAAAATAACTCCTTAAAAAATAGACTAACTCACGGGGCGGCTAGGTGGTGCAGTGAATAGAGCGCCGGCCCTGGAGTCAGAAGGACCTGAGTTCGGAGCCGGCCTCCGACACTTAATCCACACAAACAAAAACCTAGCCGTGTAACCTTGGGCAAGTTACTTAACCCCAATTGCCCTAAAGGGCGGCTAGGTGGCGCAGTGAGTAAGAGCGCCGGCCTCGGAGTTTGGATGACCCGAGATCAGATCCGGCCTCAGAAAATGAGCACCCACACATAAATAATGACTAGCCGTGTAACCTTGAGCAAGTTACTTAACCCCAATTGCTTTAAAAAAATAAAAAAATAAAATAGACTAACTCAGATGGCAAAAGAAGCTCAAAAAGGCAATGAGGAGAAGAATGCCTTACAAAGCCGAATTTGCCAGATGGAAAAAGAATCTCAAAAGCTCACTGAAGAGAATCATTCCTTCAGCATTAGATTGGAGCAAATGGAAACTAATGACTTTATGAGAAATCAAGATACTATTAAACAGATCAAAATAAATGAAAAATAGAAGGCAATGTGAAATATCTCATGGGAAAAACCACTGACCTGGAAAGTAGATCCAGGAAAGATAATCTAAAGATTATTGGACTATCTGAAAGCCATGATAAAAAAAGGACCTAGAAATCACCCTTCAAGAAATTCTAAAGGAAAATTGCCCTTATGTTTTAGAACCAGAGGGCAAAATAAAGGTTGAAAGAATCCACAGATAACTTCCTGAAAAAGATCCTAAAAAGAAACCTCCTAGCAATATTATAGCCAGGTTCTGGAGTTCCCAGAACAAGGAGAAAATATTACAAGCAGCCAGGAAGAAACAATTTGAATATTGTGGAAACATAATCAGGATAACATAGGATCTGGAAGCTTCTACACTGTGGGATCGAAGGGCATGGAATATGATATCCTGGAGGGCAAAGGAGCTGGGATTAAAACCAAGAATCACCTACCCAGAAAAACTGAGTATCCTGATTGAGGGGAAAATATGGTCATTCAGTGGAATAGAGGACTTTCAAGCATTCTTGACAAAAAACCAGAGTTGAATAAAAAATTTGATATTCAGATACAATAAGCATGAGAAGGTAAGCAGGGAAAAGAAATCATAAGGAACTTATCAAAGTTGAACTATTTACATTCCTACATGGAAAAGCAATAACTGAAACTTATGAAGGGAATAGAAATGTGTGTATGGCATTAGGCTAACTATATAAAGACAATATTACTAAAAAAAATGGCTGGGTCACAAATGAACACATATATTCACACTATATGTTTTGTTTTAATATCATTAAATTCTAATTAGCTGACTTTCCTTAGTATTATCAATGTCTCTTTCCCTTCAATCTCTAAATGAAATATAATACCCTGCTCCATTCTTGTCTTCCAACCAGGTATTAGAAAGTTGTTCCTGACATTCTAAACTCCATATAAATATCAGTTACTCTTCAAGTTCACCATGTCAAACACATGCTACACTGCCTTCATTGTGGCCTGAATATACAGGAAACAAATTAAAATTAAAATAAAGAAAACATAATAATAAAAATGTAGATAATTTTCATATGTGGTTGTGAAAATAAATGTGTCCAAGAGAGATCTTGATGTATGATTTTGTGATGAGCATTTCATTTGAATTTCACACTACTGAACAACTCCAGGTAATTTTTACTGTTTTTGTTTTTGTATTTATCTTTTGTTTTAATTAGACTTTAAATTTCTTGTGAGTAACCTTTTATATTTGTAGGTACCCATACTTCCTTGGACATAGTAAGTCTTCAGGAAATAGTTGATGAATGAATGAATGAGAAATTGAATGAATGAGGGAAAAAAATGCTGCATGGAAGGGAAAGAATAGGTAGCTTGTCATCATAGTAAAGAAGAATAATAGAATATTTGCAATATTATACTCTGACTTTTTTTTCCTTTTCTTTGTGTCACCAGAGCTTAGCACAGTGCCTAGCATACAGTTGATTGCTGCCTGAATAGGATGAGTTATGCTTTAATACTCTAATTTCACCATTTTAGGAAACTCTTAGGTGGGGGCAGAAGGATAAGTATTTATTCAGTGTCTACCACTACATGCTGGGCACAATGCTAAGTCCATTACAAATATCATCTCTTAGTATGGACACTCTCCACCAGTGTAGAGTTCAACCCATATATGACTTATCACCTAAAGTCTAGAGAGTTTTCTGAGTCCTAGAGATGCTAATGGCTTGTTCAGGTGTCAGAGGAAAGATTTGAACCTAGATATTCCTGCCTCCAAATTGACTTGTGTCATTCATAGCAGCTTTATGACAGTCAATTAATCAAGCTTGAACACATGCCAAGTGCTGTGTTAGACATTAGGGACACACATACCAAAAAACAAAAACAAAAACAAAACAAAACAAAACAAAAAACAAAAACCCAACCCCAAAAAGAAAACAAACAAACAAACCAATACCTATGCTCTAGGAGTTTGCTGCCTATTGGGGGAAAATAATACGTACACATAATGCAGAACATATAAAAAGTAAATAAAAAGTAATTTTGGGGAAGTGAGAGAAAGGAAAGCACTGAATCAGGAAACCATAAAAAAGCCTTTTATAGGATAAATGAGAAAATTCTGGGAATGCAAAAGCACAGAGGTGGGAGATTGAAAAAATTTCTTGCATCAGATACATCAAATAATTTGTCACTCAATAAGCATTAAGTTAGCACCTAGTGTGTGCCAGCCACTGTGCTAAGCACTAAAGATAGAAAGAAAGGTAAATGACCACCTATGCTCTCAGGAGCTTACATTCTAGAAAGTCAGTTTGCCATGCTGAGTACATAAGGCACAATAATGTGCTATCAGCCTGATGAAATAGATTGGAACCACATTGGGAAGGGCTTTAAATTTCGACAATTCATAGGTTGTGTATCACATATTATGCATCTATTTAAATATATAATGTGTCAATAAAGAGGAATCTGGGTCAGGAAAACCTGTTTGAATCCTACCTCAGACACTTACTAGCTGTGTGACCCTGGGCAAGTCACTTAATCTTTCTTAGCCTTGATTTTCTTATTTATAAAATGGGGATAATAATAGCACCTACCTCTCAGAGATGCTATGATTGTCAAATTATATAATAGATGTAAAGTACAGTGCAAAATATAAAGCACTATGCAAATGATAGCTATTACTATTAAAATAGAATTTGAAATATTTTATATGATTAAATCTTATAAAGATAAAGTGAAAAGAAAAAAGAATGACTCAGTTATTTCCTACCTGTGTGACTTTGGCCAAGTCACTTATCTCTTTTTTTTTACTTTCCTCATCTGTAAAATAAGAGTATTGGACCTGATGAGCTTTGAAATTCTTCATCTATGAACAAAAGAAAAACCAAAGTGCAAAGGCACAAAGTCATATTGTGTGTTTTCATTCTCTGCTGTGACAATAACTTGGGGAACTTTTTATAAATGAAAGATAGACTGAATAATGATCCAAATAAAATTTTAATTTTCCTTCATTTTGTGTCTATGGGGAAATTACTATTCCTAGCACTTAAAAGGAACAGAATGGTGGTTTCCATTATTCATATTCAGGTGACTATTATGCAATTCATCCCATAGATCTTTTATGTGACCAACAAAGAGCTTTTAAGGCAGTCAATATAAAATGGGACATTGGGGGTTGATGAAGTTACACAGCAATGGCTGGGTCATGGAAGGTTCAGAAAGGATCTTCATTGCAGAAGGGCACAGGGAATGTGTTTGTGAAAGAACTGATCACAGAGTCATCCCTGGCATTTTCAGTGGAATTGGTGCATTTCTCCCATTAAACTTGTAATGACGCGGATCTGAGACGTACTTAGTTCATGGATCACTGGAACAATATTGTGTCAACATGTACTTAGGGAGTCTTCAATGTATGGATCACTGCAGTGATAGACTGTAATGATAGCTAGTCTATCAAGGCAATGCATATTATTAGGGAACCCTAATCCAGAAATTATGGATATGACAGACCACAGGAATTTTTAAGAGAAAATACTGGCAAATCCTTTATTAGCAACATTAATGGTTGAATTTAAAATGGTTAACCAAGAAAGACAAAACCTTTGAGGGGAAAAATGTTTTTGAGGGGAATGTTTGTTTATAAACAAACCTTCAATGATTTACTTAGTTCCTCTAACAATCTCTGTGAATCACCTACATTTTAAATCGAATGCTGCAATTCTTGTTGTTGAAATTTGTATAAACTTTAATACCTTACTTCAACCACTTCTGCAGATTAGTTTCTTGGATTATTTTTACTATTGTTTTGCCTCTAAACTTTCCCATTATTTTTAAGGTGCTAGGGAAGGAGGTGGGAACTAGACCTTTGATTTAATCACTACAGAAAACTTTCCATGTATAAACTCCATATACCTTGACCTCAGCAACTCCTCTGTAATTTATAATCTTCACAGAATTTCCTGGAGCACTAAGAGGTGAATTACTTGCCAATGTTAATACAGCTCATGTCAAATGTCAGACTTAAACCCAGGAACTCTCAACTCCCAGACCAGCCTTCTTACCATACCATGCTGCTTCTCCAAATCACCCAGATAAATAACTAAATGGATTTTCATCTGGTTATCTGGTATATGGGGGACATGAAAAGGTAAACAAAAGCTACAAGATATGGAATAAATCTTGTGATAGGTAACACCTTCAAGACATGGTGTCTCAGGATACAGGTAAGACCTATCTAGCTATTACCTATGTGTAGTGTACTATGCTAAGTAAAATATTTATTTGGTAATCTCTGGGAAGTGCCCTGAGGTCCTCATAGGAAGTGAAAAAATTGTCACCATCTGATTCATAGCTCATATTGACCCATCTTTGGCATATGGCCAGAAGAGGAAAAGGCTTCTTTTTTTTTCAGATCATACATTCATCAAGACTGCAAACGATATGCATATATCCCCAGGAGAAAACTAATAACCTTATCTATCCAATTAATATAGACAATCAAATGAAATAATATGTGCAAAGTGCTCTGTATACCATAAATGAATCAACAAGCCTTTTTTGAGTACTTATAAAGTACAAGGAAGTGTGCTAGGCACTGGGATATAAACCTGAAAGTGATATAGTTGCCACCCTCAAAGAACATACACTAAAATGATGGATAGAGATTTGTTTATCCATACATATGTAATACCATATACATATTTATATGTATGTACATTGCATGTACATATATACATATATATATAGTGTGTGTATATACTGTATGCATATGTGTATATAGGTATGTGTGTATTTGTATATGTATGGGCATGCATTTGTATATGTATATATATGTGGGCAGCTAGGTGGCACAGTGGAAAAAGCACCAGACCTAAAGTCAGAAAACCTGAGTTCAAATGCAGCCTCAGACACTTAGCAGCTGTGTGACCCTGGGCAAGTCACTTAACCTTATTTGCCTAAGTTTCCTTTTCTGTCAATGAGCTGGAGAAGGAAATGGCAAACCACTTCAGTGTCTCTGCCAAGAAAACCCCAAATGGGGTAGCAGAGAGTTGGACACAACTGAAAAATGACTGAACAACAACAATGTATATGTGTATATATGTCTGTGTGTGCATGTGTGTGAATTCAAAGCAAATAAAAGGTAATCTTAGGGAGAAGGCCCTAGATGCTGGGGGGTTATAGAGGTCTATAGGAAAAGGTTTTATTTATTATTGAAGTCTAGGAAATGTATTATTTATTATAGAGGTCTAGGAAAAGGTTTCATGCAGAAGAACCAGACTTGGTTGAGTCTCAAAGGAAGCCATCATGCCTTACACAAATGTTAGCTGCAAAGAGATGTGAAAGTCACTGCATAATGGCTAACATTAAGGGGAACTTAACTTGGAGTTAGGAGACCTAGGTGCTTAACCTGATTCTGTCACTGATTGACAGAATTAGTGACTAAAGACACACTTACTGTCTTTGGAAACTCGGGCAATCACAGCTTTTCTGAATCTCATTTTTCTCATCTGCAAAATGAGGAAGTTGAATGATCAATGAAATCCTTCCTAGCTCTAATATTCTATGAGTCTATGAACATTCACTTCTTCCTCATGTCTATTGTATGCTTACAATAATAACTCACATTTGTATGATACATTGCAATTTGTGAGTCGCTTCCTTCAATTAACAGAAGCATATTGGATGGGAAGAAAAGGACATTTACTATATGCCTCTTGCTTTAATGCTACTGTCTGAATGACTTCAAATCCAGTGAGACAGGCTGAATGCAGTGTGATTGCATCATGAAGCCAACAAAGACTTGTGAAAAGATAGAACTTATGCAAAAAGGGTGGTTGTGTTTTATTTTGTTTTTTTCCTGAAGTTTCAGAGGATCTAGAAAGCCTACAGGCATCTGAGATTGCCATGGTAGACAGTGACAATCTCTTTAAGAGATGTTGTTTCAGTCATGTCCAACTTCTTATGATCCTATTTAGGGTTTTCTTGGCACAGATACTGGAGTTGTTTGCCATTTCCTTCTCCAGATCATTTTACAGATGAGGAAACTGAGGCAAACAGAGTTAAGTGACCTGCCCAGGGTCACAGAGATAGCAAATGTATGAGACCATATTAGAAATCAGGTCTTCCTGACCCCAGGTCCAGGGTCACAGAGATGGTAATTGTCTGAGACCAGATTAGAAATCAGGTCTTCCTGACCCCAGGCCCAGTTCAGTATCCACTGTGCCGCCCAGCTGACCTACATCTTGGGGAGAAGAAGATCACATGAGAAGTCCCAGAGCTGGAAGGGTAAGTAACCAAGGTACAAAACCATGGTATGAGCAGAAAAAAAGGCATGTTTCCTAGCAGTGACAGTATCTTAGGAAGAAGAGGATCATACATGTATTGCAGAGAGCTGCAAGAGAAGCAAGAGGCTAAAGCCATAACATAAGAAAACAAAAGATAAGAGATCTCCCCCACCTCACCACTGGTATTACTGTAAAATATCTATATGGTACAAAATAGTGATAAGATGGTTATCTCTCTAGAAATCCCAAGTTTGAGAGGTTACAGACTCTAAAAAGAGAAAAGGGGGAGTGCTGGCCTCTTAGGGGAAAGGGAAGTCTCCCATGAACCCTGGAGCTGGAGGAGCAGCAATGTCAAGTTCATTTTCCTTTGTCAAAAGGTCACGTCCTCAAGGCAGTTCTATGAGGTCGACTCTATATACAGGAAAATGGGAGTCACCAGGATACCAAGGGTTAATTCCCTTTGGAGAAGAATCCAAGTTGTATAATGATGTTTTGTGTCTGAAGGATTATGTGACTTTTGAGGGTAAGTGGAGACTCATTAAGAGAAAATAAGAATTGTACTGACTACTTTTGTACTATCATGGATGCCTTATGCTGTTGTTTTCCTGTGGGAGAGAATAAAAGACAATCCTATATCTGAGATGGAATCTCATCATGGAGACCTAGATATAAGCCATATTCTGTGGTTTCCCATAGATCACTTTGGGTCAGGGAAAACAAGCCAAAGGGAAGTGATTTTGAAGATTGAATTCAGTATTGATCCCTATTCAAGTAAATGCAGACTTTGGCTGGATGAAGCTTTTCAGTGTTTTCATTTTTTTGTCTAGACCTATGACATTTTTTGGAGTAGTGGATTCCAAGTGAAGAAATGCCCTCTACAATGCAGGCCTGGCCAACAAACAAGACACTCTATCTCTCTGCTCCAGGCATTTTCTCTGGCTGACCCCATGCCTGGAACTCTTTCCCTCAACTCTGGCCACTGATCTCCTTGGCTTCCTTTAGTCCCAGTTAAAACCCCACTTTCTACAGAAAGCTTTCACCAGCCCCTCATAATTACAGTGCCTTCCTTCTTTAAATTACTTATTTATTCTGCATATTACTCACTTTGTATAATTTGTTTGCATGTTTTCTCCCCCATTAGAAAGTTCCTCCAGGGGAAGGATTGTCTTTTGCCCTGTCTTATATCCATTGCATTTAGCACTGTCTAGTACATAGTAGGTACTTAATACATGTTGACTGATTGATTCATTCATTCATATGCAACTCATCTGCAATTTATAGTCTTGGATAAGGAGATCTTAACCTTGAAGTAGGGAGAGGGGAAGTCCGTGGACAGATTCCAGGGGTCTGTGAACATGGATAGTGTTTCATAGATAACCCACAGGAGGTACTGGAGGTTTCACACTCTAGCCTCTAGCAGGTTCACTCTTGATCTGGTCAGAGAGGCAGACAGCTTCAGATGGGTTAATAATCAGCTTTATTCTAGTCTGGTCTTCTCACATGGTTGCTGGGAGAACCAGCTCCTACAACATTCCCTTATCACCCTTCTCACAGGGGCCAATGAGAAGGGGGAGGCAACTACCCCTACATTTTGATGGGGTCAATTGAAACAGGCATACTGGTGCACTTCCTTCTATCCCCTCAAGCCTCAATGGGGGCTGGTTAAGGCACTCAAAGATTGCCCTATTCATTTCCTGTGGTTCCCCACTCACTGACCAGTGCCCACCTTTTTTACTGGGCAACAGACAAAGAAGGCATCTTGCCAAAATTAAGCTCACAAGTTGACTTTAGCAATATTGTCATTCTACACAAGCATAGTAAATATCAATTATGTCACCCCTGTATCTCATGACACAGCCTCAGTAGGTTTATCTGTCACTATGAATCTGGGGATCTAGAATCCTTGGGGCTATTGTGGGAGTTATTATCTAACACCTGGAAATTAGACATTGCCATGGTCATGGTTTCTGAGAAACTAACTCTAAGAAGGATAACAAAACCTTCCTTATTTACAGATAGGAAAATTAAATCTTTAATTTCATCGGCTTCTAGATGAAGCTTAGTATTCTCTCCATTTACTAACTTAAAAAAATATTCTGAGTATGGGTCCACAGGCTTCACTGGACTGCCAAAGGGGCTCATGACACCAAAAAGGTTAAGAATTGTTTTGGAGACTTGCCTGCACTGAAAGCTTTATTGACACACAAATGTACACAGTAAGTGTCAAAGACAGGCCTAGAACTCATAGTGTAGGTTACATTAATGAACTCTTCCTTCTTGTTGGAAGAACAAAGCAATCTGAGCTAAATGAAGCATGTGCATTGCACCCTTTATCTATAGGGGTCTTCTCCTAAGGTACGTAGGAGAATCAGGACATGGGGGTTTGCAGAGAAAGGAGTCAATGGAGAAAAACAGTTTTGTTTTGCTTTAGGTTGGTTTGTGGGTTTTTTCCCCTAGAAAGGCAGATACCTAAAAATGGGCAGACCTCTGGGACTAGTAGAAAGCAGATAAATAAAATACTATTTGGTTGTAATTAATGGGAATAAACCAAGTAAGTCCTTGAATACCTTAAGGCAAGCTTTCACACCCCTCAGTTCTCTGAAGACCTAAAGTCACAATTATTTGGAGCAAAGCTGGTATAGAAAGAAGCAGTAAACTACCAAGAAGTTGTGGGCAAGCAATGACTAGGATGTTAATTTTAACCTTTAGGTTTTCCTGGAAACCAAAGGAGAAAATAAAATAAAGCAAAGTCAGACTACACACACACACACACACACACACACACACACACACACAAAGACACTGCTAAGGTGCCAGGAGTTAAAAGGAAGCCCTGAGCAGTTTAACCAAATGTTTGAGCTTAACAATAGAGCAAGAGCAGAAGAGACCAGTAAACTTATCCTGGGTCTAATTCCTACCTTAATTACTTTCTATATGCATGACTGTCAGCCTTATTAAGTTACTTGAACTGTTTAAGCTTCATTTTTTCTCTCAGTAGAAAGAGGCAGTTGAAATAAATGTTCTCCACAGTCCCTTCTTTCTATCTAGTATTGTCACCCTAATAACAACTAGTAAAAACAACTCACTATGCAGATGTCATGTATAATTGTTTAATTTTTTTTTTTATTAAATTCCAGTAGGTTTAAATATGGTCAGAAAGAAAAGAGTTCAAATTTACTTAAGTACTACAGTACTTAGGATAGCAAGGTGATGAAGTGGATAGAGCCCAGGCCTGAAGTCAAGAAGATATGAATCCAAATTTGTCCTCTGACATGTATTAACTATGCGACCTTGGACAGGTCACTTAACCCTGTTTGCCTCAGTTTCCTTATCTGTAAAATGAGCTGAAAAAGAAAATGGCAAACCACTCCAGTATCTATGCCAAGAAAACCCCAAATGGGGTCATGAAGACTCCAACATGACTGTAAATAACTGAGCAACAATAAAAAGTACTTAACTTGTACCTAACTACAGAGTTTGATACAGTACAAAGGTTTCAGTGTCAGAAGACCTAAATTCCAATCCTGTCTCTGTCACTTGCCATGAATGTTACCTGAGGCAATTCACTGAACCTCTCCAGGTGTCAGTTTCTTTATTTCTTTTTTTTTTTATTTCACACAATCTTTATTAACTTCTGTTTTACATCATTCATTTCCGCCAGATTTTGAGTTACAATCATTTTCCCCCCATTATTCCCCTACCCAACCTCCCAGAATAGCAGTCCCAGAAGATATCACTTCCTCCAATCTGCTCTCTCCCATACCTTCTCCCATACCCCCATCGACTTTTCCATTAGAGGAAGATGAATCTTTGTGTCCCAATGCCTGCACATCTTATCTCCCAATTATAGGCAAAAAGAGTATTAATAATAGTATTTATATATATATATTTGAAACATTTAATGTTACGACCTCGAATTTCAGATCCATTTCCTTCCTCCCTTGTCACCCATTCCTTCTTGGGATATAAGTGATTCAGTATATGTTGTACATGTCTAGCTATGCAAAACATTATCATGGTAGATATATTGTACAAAGCTGCTTATAATTCCCTCCCACTCATCCTACCCCCCACCTGGTCCATTCCCTACATGATCCTGTCCCTCTTCTATAGTGGGTACTTCCAACCTCCCCTCACCCCAAGGATGCCCTCCCATCCATCATCCCTCCTCTCATCCCCCTTCCCCCTATCCTGCTGCAGGTTGAGATATCCCATTTAGTATGTATGTCATTTTCTCCCTGAACCAAATTCAATGTGAATGTGGTTTTGCCTTTTTAACCTTCCTTATTCTCCCCCTCCTTTACACCCACTTCCCCTACATGAGATAGTTTACCCTACCATGTCTCTCCCCATCTCCTCTTGCCACTTTCCTCTCTCACCTCATAATTTCATCCCTTGAGTACTCTCCCTTCCCAACAAAATCAACCTATGCCCTCTATCCATATATAACTGTAACCATATACACACACATTCACATATGTATTCATATGACCACACCCCCTTCTTCCATTATTTTCATAGTGAAAAGATATCATCAGTCACAGTTATTGCTTTTCCATATAGGAATGTAAATAGTTCAACTTTGATAAGTTCCTTTTGATTTCTTTTCCCTGATTACCTTCTCAGGCATCTCTTCCTTCTTGTGTCTGGATGTCAAATTTTCTATTCAATTCTGGTTTTTTCCTCAAGAATGCTTGAAAGTCCTCTATTCCACTGAATGACCATATTTTCCCCTGAAACAAAATACTCAGTTTTGCTGGGTAGGTGACCCTTGGGTTCATTCCCAGTTCTTTTGCCCTCTGGAATATCATATTCCATGCCCTTCGATCCCTCAGTGTAGAAGCTGCCAGGTCCTGGGCTATTCTGATTGTGTTTCCACAATATTGAAATTGTTTCTTCCTGGCTGCTTGTAGTATTTTCTCCTTGATCTGGGGATTCTGGAACCTGGCTATAATATTCCTGGGAGTTTTCTTTTTGGGATCTTTTTCAGGAGGTGATCTGTGGATTCTTTCAACCTCTATTTTGCCCTCTGGATCTAAAACATCAGGGCAGTTTTCCTTGAGAATTTCTTGAAGGGTGATTTCTAGGTTCTTTCTTTGATCATGGCTTTCAGGTAGTCCAATAATTTTTAAATTGTCTCTCCTGGATCTATTTTCCAGGTCAGTGGTTTTTCCCATGAGATATTTCACATTGCCTTCTAATCTTTCATTTGTTTGGATCTGCTTAACAGCATCTTGATTTCTCATAAAGTCATTAGCTTCCATTTGCTCCAGTCTAACTCTGAAGGAATGAATCTCCTCAGTGAACTTTTGAGATTCTTTTTCCATCTGGCAAATTCGACTTCTTAAGGCATTCTTCTCCTCATTGCCCTTTTGGGCCTCCTTTGCCATTTGAGTTAGTCTATTTTTTAAGGTGTTGTTTTCCTCAGTCAGGCTGTTGACCCTCATTTCATACTTTTCCTGCATCCTTCTCATTTCTCTTTCTAATTTTTCCTCCACTTCTCTTATTTGATTTTTAAAGTCCTTCTTAAGGTCCTCTATGGCCTGCAACCCGCTCATGTTTTCCCCTGGGGCTTTTGGAGCAGGACTTCTGACCTCACAGTCCTTTTCCCGCTCTATGCCCCCAAAATAGGAGTCTAGGGTTGCATTTTTCTGTTTCCTTTGCCTTGGCATGTTGCCACTTAATTGCTTGACTTTTGGGCTTGTTGCCACACTCTGGCTTTAAGGCCAGATAGAGGAATTTTCGTCCCGAACGTGTGGGGGGCAACTTCCGTTTCTGGCAAGCTGTAAACCCACCCACAACTTCCACCCTAGATCACAATCCAGATCCAGGGAGGTTAAAGCAAGAGCGATTACCCCCCAAGACTGATCGCTGGATCTCCCCACGATTTGTAGGCTGGGAGCCGGAAATGCCTATGAAAACTACAAAATGGCGTGTCTCCTCAGCGGCTTCTAGCCCCCAGGGGAGGGAGCTGACGCATTCCCCAAATACAGGTCCCAAAGTCCATAGGACACTAACCTCTTACTTTGTCCTAGGCATGTCTATGTTGATAATTCTGTAGTCTCCACAGCTCCTGGTGTTCTGGGGTTCCTCCAGCTGGCTGCTGGCCCTGCCGCCCTGGGGCTAAAACCTCGGCTCAGGTGGACCTGGGCTCGGCTTGGCTCCTGCGCTCTGCGCGCTGCCAGCTCCTAGACCGCTGCGCTGGTCCTTCCTGCAGGGCTGCTGGGCTGTCCTCAGCGGGAGGTTAGCTTCTCTGTGTTGTTCTGTGGGTGCTGGGGCTCCAGAAGTTTTTCAGAGTCCTTTTTTACATAGTTTGTGGAGAATCTGGGGGCAGAGAGGCTTGGACGAGCTGTTTCTACTCCGCCATCCAGTTTCTTTATTTCTAAGGTGAAGGGGCTGGACTAGACAGTCTCTAAAGCCCCCCTTGGCTGTCTCTGGCTCTGGCTCTGTCTCTGTCTCTCTGTCTCTCTCTCTCTGTCTCTCTCTCTCTCTCTCTCTCTCTCTCTCTCTCTCTCTCTCTCTCTCTCTCTCTCTCTTTCTCTCTGCCCATGTCAATTGTTTAAAGCTTGAGGGAAAAAAATAAGTTTGACCCAAACTTTGGTACTTGCAAATGACCTAGTCTTATTTTATTTGATAACAGGGACATTAAAAGTGGTAGTTTTTATCTCCAAAGATGTAAACCTTGTTACCCTTCCTTCCCAACAATGTGCATTTTAAAGAGTAGAAAATTCATTTTGCCATCTGTTCTTAACTATTTGTCCCCTTCCCTCCCCAAATTTAGAAGAATCGGGGAAGAGGTATAAGATATTGCAACATCAGAAGATATAAAAATTGGGAGGATAGCAGCAGACCATAGCAAGTTATTTAGAGGTTCATTAATTCACTCTTTGAATGCTTAGATTAATCTCCTTAAAATTAGTGTTTGCCTCTGGACCAACTAGGTGGTGATAAATTTATTAAATGTCTTTCATCCTGACAAATCCTAAATTGCCAAATGTTGCTTTATTTATATATGTGTATATGTGTATGCAAAGTAGTGCTGAGGATAATTGGAAAGATTCAGACCTTCTTTCTCCTTCAAGCTGAGAGGTAAAGAGATTAGTTATAGCACCAATCTGAGGTGTATCCAGGGAAAGAAACACTAGTTAGGGGAGAAGAGTTCCTAAATGTGCTTCCTCGGGAGATTTGGGATTTCTTATGTGTCTCCTAAGTTATACCCAGAACCTCTTCACATTGTTCAGGAGGTAAACAGACCTTTAGCCATTAGCCATTTGCCCACAAGAGCAAATCTATTGATCTCCCTTATCTTTTATTTCCAGGTTTAGTCTTACATATTACTAAGGGATAGTGGAGAAAGTGTCATTAGATTAGCTTTGGCTTATTAATAGAAGGTGAGAGACAGACAGACAGACAGACAGAGAGAGAGAGAGAGAGAGAGAGAGGGAGGGAGAGAGAGCCTTATTTGTATTATTTCAATTTATACTTTCCCCACAATTTAACCATTACCCTCCGAATGCATTACATTTTCTATGCTGCTGTATTATCTAGTGGAAAATGTGTGATTCTAGAAATCAAATGAGCTAATGCATATAGGAATGCTTTGAAAAATGTAAATCACTATAAAAATGAAAAGTAATAATCATGCTTACTTTGCTACCTCAGGGCTTCTGTGATGGAATCTAATGCAAACGCTTCTGTCTGGCGTTTTAAGCTTTTTGCAACCTGGCTCTAATCTTCCATTCCAGCGTCATTATATGTTGTTTCCTTTTGCACATTCTGTTGTCCAACCAAACTAGGTACCTTTCTATTCCTCAAAAACAGTCCTCCATCTTCCATCTCCATGCCTTTTCACAGGCTGCCGCCACTCTGGGAAAACATTCCTCTCCTTCATTTCTCGGAATTGCTGGTTTCCTTCAAAGCTCAGCTCAGATACTACCATCTCAGTGAGACGTTTCCTGATAACAATGGTTACTGGTGCCTGACCCTCTGAATGATCTGATATTTATTGTGAATATATACTTTAAGGATTTGTTTCTACAAACTATAAGCTCCCTGTGGGCAGAGATGATTTCATTTTATCTTGTACCCTAGGTATCACATGGAAGATGCTTAATAAAGGCCCTTTAATTGATTGATCTTATCAATGCAAGTACTATAGACAATAATATTCATATCAATATATTAGTGCTTTCTCGTTATGCATGACTCTTGGTCATATTCTCCCATCCGTTATGCCTATACATTCACCCAAAGTTCTTGGGTATTCCCCCTAGATCTTGACATTGCATGGATGCCATAAGCTATGTATTAGTTATCACTGCATATCAGTCAAATTCAGGGCTTCAAGAAATACAAAGTTTTGAACTAACTTGGTTTCCATACAGGATTTAAATATATCATAGAAAACAATTTAGTAGATCTTTCCTCACACACCTACTCACCTGGCAAGACATTTATCTGTGCTTTACTCTCCTTACCTGCAAAATGGAGATACAATAGAAGGAGTTAGGTTGCACAAAGGTTAGAGCACCGGGCCTGGAGTCAGGAAGATCTGAATTCAAATGCTGCATCAGACACTTAGTAGCTACATGACCTTGAGTCAATCACTTAACTTCTGTGGGCCTCAATTTCCTCCTGTAAAAAATCGGGATAATAATAGCAATTAACCCCTGGGGTTGTTTTGAGGATAAAATAAGATAATATTTGTAAAGCGCTCAACACAGTGCCTAGTATGTGGTAGGAGCCCAATAAATGTTAGTTATTGTTGTTGTTATTATTGTGTAAGAGCACCTACACTGTAGAGTAATTCTGAGGATTAAATGAATTAATATCTTTAAGCACTTGCAACCTTTTTGTGTTTTTGCTTTTTGGGGGGCAATTGGGGTTAAGTGACTTGTCCAAGGTCACACAGCTAGTTTTTGTGTTACGTGTCTGAGGCCAGATTTGAACTCAGGTCCTCCTAACTCCAGGGCTGGTGCTGTATTCACTGCATACCTGTATACACTGTATACCTGCCCCTGCTATGCAACCTTTTAAAGACTAGAGAAATGCTAGCTATTACCATCATTATCAGTATTCTCACTTTGTCTCTTTATGAGGTTCAGATAGAAATAGTCCAAGGACAAGACATCATCTTGCCATTATTCCACTACATTTAGTTCCTTGAATGATAGTGCACTAGTGGAAAAAAAATGACTTGTTCTATTGAAAGAGTATTGGGATTAAGCTCATCAGTAGATTTACTGAGAGCAACTACAGGACAACTCAATTAGGAGACATGATAACTGGTATGACTTTCGTTTAGTATTTGTTTTGTATGACTGACCCTGCCCTGTTCCTATTTATTTTTAATTTCTTCCCCTAGGTCCCTATTTCTTAAAAACTTTTCTTGCTTTATATTTTGGAGATTATGAGCATTTGTTATGGAGACAACTACTAAAATTGTTTTTTCTTGTCTTTTGATGCACAAATGTTATGTCTAGGAAATTGCAGGCAATATTTCTGTCTGTAATGATGCTCTAGTTCCAATACCATCTTTTTTTTGCTAAATTCTCAGGAATATTTTGAGATTTGTATTTGTAGGACATGGATTATCATCTGTTAGTTTATAAAGGATAGTGAGCCACTGGTATACAATTTAACCACTTGATTTTGCCTTTATAAGTAACTGGTAGATGCTAAAGTTTTGCAACCTCTAATATGTTACACATTTTCCTCCATTTTCTTGCAGAGTCTGTATTAATCAATATATCTTGACTCCTTCGGGGCAACCTTTCTGTAATTTTAGATCATCATAACCTAATTTTGAGTTGTTATTTGTGCCATCAAACTGAAAAGGGCTTTCAAAATTATATTCTAAGTATGCCTATCTCCTTTTCAATATCATTGAAGACATAAGCCTTTCCTTTGTTAGAGTTTGCATGGATTTTCATCGTCTTTAGGTTCTTCAGTTTTTCCTTGTTCTGATTTAAATAATTTTTCATTTTCCATTCTTATTTCTACTTTTTGGATTTAGGAATCAAATTTCTCTTATGATTCCCTTATACTGAGCAGTAATGCATTGTCATATAACTTGAAGCTGAAGAAACCAATGACAAAAGTAATTTGAGTTTTTTCTTCAACTGGTAAGATCTATTTCCAATTTATTTATGATAAGGCACATAATTCAGGTATTTTTATCTTCATTTTATATGCACTTATGATTTGTCTACATAACTTTTCTCATATATTCTGGCACTGCCACCACCCTAGTGCAAGTCCTCATCACTCCATACTTAGAATACTGCAATAACCTGATGTCTGGTCTCCCTGCATTATCTCTCCCCACTCCAGTCCCTCCTCCATTCAGATGCCAAAGTGATTTTCCTAAAGTGCAGGTCTATGTCACATTCCTACTTCACTCAAACTATCACCTTCAGGATCAAATTAAATAAATGTCCTCTAGTATCCAAAGTCCTTCAGATCCTGCTACACATGCACACACACACACACACACACACACACACACACACACACACACACACTTCCTGTCTTCAGATACCTTATGTTCTTGTTCAGTTATTTTCAATCTCTTCAAACTCTCCATGACCCAATTTAGGGTTTTCTTCACAAAGATACTGGAAGTTTATCATTTCCTCCATTTTATAGATGAGGAAAGTGAGGCAAACAGGGTTAAGTGACCTGCCCAGAGTCATCCAGTTAGTATATGTCTGAGGCTAGATTTTTAACTTATTTCTTCCTGACTCAAGACTCAGCAGTCTATCCACTGTGCCACCTAGTTACCAGCTTATATTTTATACCCCCCCTATATAATCTGATCCAGTAACACTGGCCTCCTTCCTGTTCCTCAAACAATACACTTCATCTCAAGGCAGTGTATTTTCACTGGTTGTCCCCTATGCCTTGAATGCCTTCCACCCTTATCACTCTCTGCCTCCTTGCTTCTTTCAAGTCTCAACTAAAATCCCGTGGTCTACTGGAAGCCTTTGTCAATCCCCCCTAATTCTACTACTTTCCCCCTGCTGATTTTCTCCAATTTATTCTGAATAATTGGCTTTCCTATTTGAATGAATTCCCTGAGAGCATGAACTGTCTTTTTCTCCTCCTTTTGTTTCTCCGGTGTTTGGTAGAGAACCTGGCACATAATAAGAGTTTAACACATGTTTATTGAATGACTGTTTGGGAATCAAATCTATGTTCACCAAGGCATTTCCAGCAAGTGAGGTATTAGTATTCCTGGTTTTTGCTTTTTTAAAAAAATATAAATAATATTCAAATGACACAAAGCAGGGAGGAATACCCAACACACTAGATTACAGAATTAAGATCCAAAATTAAGTTGACATGCTGAAAAGCATTGAGCTGAATGTGATAAACGAAATTCAGCAGAGATAAATATAAAGCTTTATACTTGGTTACCAAAAAACAAAAGAATTAACTCCACAAATTTAAGGGGGGGCAATAGACAGCAGTTGTTATGTAAAGGACTTGAGGGTTTCAGTAGACTGCAAGTTCAATATGTCAGCAGTATGATGAGGCAGCCAAAAAAGGTAATGCAAGGATAACCTCCAAGAAGAGGGAGGCAATGATCCTGCTGTACTCTGACCTTATCAGACCCCATGAGGAGTATTGTGCTCACTGGGACACCACGGTTTAAAAAAGACACTGATTAACTGAAGACCATCTAGTAGAAGGTGACTAGAATAGTAAAAGAGCTTGAGTTCATAGCATGTGAAAATTGGCATGTTTGAGAAGAAAATGGAGAAGAAGGAGGAGGGGAAAGAGGAGAAGGGGGAGGAGGAGGAAGAAGAGGAAGAGGAGGAAGAAGAGAAGGAGGAGGAGAAGGAGGAGGAGGAGAAGGAGGAGGAGGAGAAGGAGGAGGAGGAGAAGGAGGAAGAGGGGAAGGAGAAGGAGGAAGAAGAGGATGAGGAGGAAGACGACAACTTGAAGGGACATGAGAACTGTGTTCAAGGATTTAAATGACTAATAAATAAAGGGAATAAGTTAGATTTGTTTTGTTTTGTTTTGTTTTTTCTTTCACTACAAAGGGTAGAACCAGGAACAATGAGTTGAAGTTTTAAAATGGCCAATTTAAGATAAAGGGGGGAAAAAACTTCTTAAAAACTAAAGCTATCCAAAAGTAGAATGACTTACCCTAAAACACAGTAGATTTGTCTCTCCAAGAGGGCTTTTGAAGAATCTGGATGAGCATATCTCAGTTGTAAGAGATTTCTTCATGTGTAGTTTAGACTAGATGGCTGCAGGAATCTCTTTCAACTATCAAATTCTGTGATTTTTTTTGTGATTTTGCATCTTTCCTTTTCACAGAGCACCTCTCACTCCACTAATAGCCATAGCAAGTTGATCATCAGGACTGTTCTGAGTAGAGTCAGACTATAATCCCACACTGCCCTATCTGTTTCTTAAATTTGTGCGAGAGTTGCATCATACTGTCTGGGGTGCCAATCTAATCAATGCCCAGTTAGTCAGCATGATGCCTTCACAGCAATCTCAGGTATCATATAAGTCACACATAAAACTCATTCACCTTTATGCATGTTCATTAGAGCTGATAGTATACTAATAGGATTTACACTAAACCACACATGTAATCAAACTTTACTGATCATCCAATAATACAAATGTCAAAGCCTCTAGCAACAAACCACCAACCTGTTTCCAAGAGGTCCCAGCAAGCATCCCTCATATTGGTGCCATGAAAAGGTTCCCTATCTGCCCAATCAGAGGCTCTGTGTCTCACTCCAAGGTGGCATCATGGCAAGTTTACATCAATCAGCATTGTTGCTGTTTAGTCATTTCAGTGATACCCAAGTCAGGATTTTTTTGGCAAAGATACTAGAACGGTTTGTTATTTCCTTTTCAAACTCATTTTACAGATGAGGAAACTGAGGCAAGTGACTTTCCCAAGGTCACAAAGCTAATGTGTCTGAGGCTAGATTTGAACTTAGGTCCTCCTGACTTCAAGGCCAGTGCTCTACCACTGAGACACCAAGCTTCCCTACAGTCAGCACTAATCTCAAGCAAACATGAGATGCTTACATTTAAAAGTACAGAAAACACAGGAATCTGTCTAAGTCAAAGTCCAGAAGTAGATTGATGGCTTGGGCCTCCAATGGGTTCTTAGGATTCTAGTTAAGTATGTTTATAAGTTACATCTAAGTTCTGATCAGTGATCAATCACCTAAGCTTATGATGAAAGGAAACTATCAATCAAAGCAAAAATCATCAGCACATGTTTACCTGTTGTTTACCAAATTTGAAGGACGCACATGTCACTAGTAGGCATTTAACAGTTTGGGGGGACACACAGGTCATTAGTAATTGCTTAGAAAATTTATGGGACATACATCATCATTAGTAGTCGTTTACAAGATTTGGGGGGCACACATCCATGACAATAGTAGTTGCTTATCAAATATGAAGCAAATATCATTAGTAGTTATTTTCCAAATTTGGGGGACCTATATCATTAGTTATTGTTTGCCAAATTATGTCACTCAGATCTTTACCTACAGAAAAACAATTTACATAATGACTAACAAACTGGAAGCTTAAAATGAAATAGATTTGCTCTAAGTTAACATGCTTATTTCCACTATATCAGGGCATACAGATTTCCTGATATAAATAATCACATTCCATTACTTGGCAACTGTCTCCCTGCCCTACCACCTCATAAAAAAGAATGGGTTGGGCTTTGATGCACTTGCTTTTTAAATATTACTGTTGTTATTGTTTTTTCATCAGTCAAAGAAAAGCAAAGTTTATTAAAGCTTCCTAGTACTGGGTAGACTCTTAAGGAACCCGAGCATTTGTATCACTAATGCCAATGGGCCAGATAGAATCTGAGCTTTTTTCAGGCTAGATAGAATCTAAGCACTGTTGTTGTTATTAGGAAGTAACTGAGAACAAGAGAGTTTTCTGCTTTATTGTCATTCTAACTCTCCACTTGGGATGAACCAGGGGAACTGAATGCATACATTTTCATAAATGAGTCCCAGAGAAAGAGATCATCTCAGTAACAGGCATGGCACAGGCAACTGAGATAGACATTGGGAGCTGTCCACTCCACCCTAGCTAGAATGAGCAAATATCAGTTATCTCTGAATTACATTAGTCACATGTGGGTCACATAAGCCCAAAGTAAAGATGCTGGTAAAATTCCTTTGGCATCCGGTTCTGCACTCAAAGGCATTCTTCCTCCACTCTGCCTCTCTCTCTCTCTATCTCTCTCTCTCTGTCTGTCTCTCTCTCTCTCTGTCTTTCTCTGTCTCTCTGTCTCTCTGTCTCTCTGTGTCTCTCTCTCTCTCTCTCTCTGTCTCTCTCTCTCTCTCTCTCTCTCTCTCACTCTTTGTCTATGTTCCTCGTTTTCCTCTGGCTGATTTCAGGAGCTTCACCTTCATTCTTACTACATGGGATCATAGGATCATAGATCTCGAGCTGGAAGGGGCCTTCAGTGCTATCTCATTCAATCATCTCATTTTATATGTGAATAAGATGGCACCCAAAATAATTAAGTTATTTGTCCAGATACAAAGGGCCATAGGCAGAATATTAATGCAAGGCCTTTGATTCACAATGCATTCCTTTTTCCCCTGTCAGTCCATCTCCTTTGTCAATAATATAACCCCTCCATTCTTTAGCATTACGGGGCAGCCTATAATGACCAGCATGCACACATCCATTGCCCTTTGCAAGTAATGAATTGCAATTGCCCATACCATGAGAAGACAGCTGTTTTTTTTTTTTCAGTTGAATGATGTCCAACTTGTTTGTAATATGCTTTTTTATTATACATATCTAAGTAACATAAATTGTAGAAATGTGGTGTAGTGGAAGAATGACAGGATTTGGAATTAAATGACTGGGTTTGAATCTCATAAAGGTTCAGGGGTATGTTAGTAAGTGTTTAACAACTAGCTCTCCTTAAAAAATGCACACATAACACACTTTGAAGTTTAATTTGAATCATTAACATTTCTCCCATCATATTCTTAAGTCTAGACCAGGGATTAGTAAACTAGGCTCATGGGCCAAATCCAACTTCTACCTGTTTTTCATATCAACCATGCTAAGAATGGTTTTTATATGTTTTTAATACAATAAAAATTTAATTAAAATTGCAAAAAAACAATCTTAGCTAACTGCTTCACAAAATCAATAGTCTGGATTTGGCCAGCAGGCCATAATTTTGCTGACCCCTGGTCCTGACAATTAACAAAACAATTAATAAAGCCCTGATTTGTTGCGTTTATTGGTTTCCCAGATGTAATTGCTCACCCAGACAATTTAATAACAGGCTCTCCCAAGAAGGTTCAAGTCAGCTCCAACACTCCAACACTTTGTAATAGTTCTGTTATTCAACTCTGTGGGTTCAGTTTACTATTTAATAAGTAAATAAGTTGGACTAGATCAAAAAGGTTCCTTCCAAATCCTGTGATGCTTTGTCATAAATTACATGAGATTCCATCCTCTCAAAGAGATTAACTTATTGGCCTAGATCACACAAGTACTAGGGATCTCTCAAGGATGCAACTAAATCTACTTAAATATTGCTTTCAAATTCCAACATTTCTGTCATTTCAGCATTTCCCCACTATTTAGGGCCACATCAGTCTGTTAAGTAATAATCTGTTAACTAACAATCTTTTTTTTTTAATTCAACAAATGCTTTATTAACTTCTGGTTTACATCATTCATTTCCACCAGATTATGAGTTACATTTTTCCGCCATTTTTCCCTATACACCACCCCAGAATAGCAGTCCCACTAGATATCCCCTCATCCAATCTGCTCTCTCCCATATCTTCTCCCATACCCCCTTCGACTTTGCCATTAGGGCAAGATGAATCTCCGAGCCCCACTGCCTGGACATCTTATGAAACGTTTAATTTTAAAACTTTGATTTTCAGATCCATTCCCTTCCTCCCTTGTCACACACTCCCTCTGAGAAGATAAGCAATTCAGTATGTGTTGTACATGTATAGCTATGCAAAACATTACCATAGTAGATATATTGTAAAAGACTGCTTATATTTCCCTCCCACCCGTCTCACCTCCCACCTGGTCCATTCCCTACTTTGATCCTGTCCCTCTTTGATAGTGGGTACTTCCAACATCCCCTCCCCCCAGAATGCCCTCCCCTCCATCATCCCCCCTCTCATCCCACTTTTCCCTACTCAGGAGAGTGAGTGAGGGCAAGATATTCCATTTAGTATGTATGTGATTCTCTCCTTGAGCCAACTTCAATGACAATATGCTTTTGCCTTTTTGCCTTCCTGTGCTTCCCCTCCTCTGTAACTACTTCCCCTTGCCTCTTCTACATGAGATAGTTTACCCTACCCTGTCTCTCTCCATCTCCTCTTGCCACTTTCCTCTCTCACCTCTTGAATTCACCCCTTAAGAATCATGCCTTCTTTGGGGCGGCTAGGTGATGCAGCGAGCAGAGCGCCGGCCCCGGAGCCAGAAGGACCCGAGCTCGGATCCGGCCCCAGACACCCAACACACAAACAAAAACCCAGCCATGTGACCCCGGGCAAGTCACCCAACCCCAATTGCCCTCCAAAAAAAAAGAATCATCCCCTCCCATCAAATTCAACCTGTGCCCTCTATCCATGTATACCTATGAACATATGCCATGTACCCTTCTTCAATTATTTTCATAATGAGAAAGGTTTCATCAAACACAGTTATTGTTTTTCCATGTAGGGATGTAAATGGTCCAACTTTGATAAGTTCCTTTTGATTTCTTTTCCTTGATTACCTTCTCAAGCATCTCTTTCTTCTCGCATCTGGATGTCAAATTTTCTATTCAACTCTGGTTTTTTCATCAAGAATGCTTGAAAGTCCTCTACTCCACTGAATGACCATATTTTCCCCTGAAACAAGATACTCAGTTTTGCTGGGTAGGTGACCCTTGGCTTCAATCCCAGCTCTTTAGCCCTCTGGAATATCATATTCCATGCTCTTCGATCCCGCAATGTAGAAGCTGCCAGGTCCTGTGCCATTCTGATTGTGTTTCCACAATATTGAAATTGTTTCTTCCTGGCTGCTTGGAGTATTTTCTCCTTGATCTGGGAGTTCTGGAACCTGGCTATAATATTCCTAGGTGTTTTCTTTTGGGGATCTTTTTCAGGAGGTGACTGGTAGATTCTTTCAACATCTATTTCCCCCACTGGGTCTAAAACATCAGGGCAATTTTCCTTGAAGATTTCTTTAAGGATGATTTCTAGGTTCTTTCTTTGATCATGGCTTTCAGGTAGTCCAATAATTTTTAAATTATCTCTCCTGGATCTATTTTCCAGGTCAATGGTTTTTCCCATGAGATATTTCACATTGCCTTCTATTCTTTCATTTGTTTGGATCTGTTTAATAGTGTCTTGATTTCTCATAAAGTCACTAGCTTCCATTTGCTCCAGTCTAACTCTGAAGGAATGAATCTCCTCAGTGAGCTTTTGAGATTCTTTTTCCATTTGGCAAATTCGACTTTTTAAGGCATTCTTCTCCTCATTGCCTTTCTGAGCCTCTTTTGCCATTTGAGTTAGTCTATTTTTTAAGGTGTTATTTTCCTCAGTCAGGCTGTTGACTGTCATTTCATACTTTTCTTGCATCTTTTTCATTTCTCTTCCCAAATTTTCCCCCACTTCTCTTATCTGCTTCTTAAGGTCCTCTATGGCCTGTAGCCAGCTTGTATTTTCATTTGGGGCTTTTGGTGTAGGAGTTCTGACCTCACAGTCCTCCTCCATGCTTTGAGCCTCTTTGCCCCTAAAATAGGAGTCCAATGTTGAACTTTTCTATTTATTTTGTTTCATTTGCCTAGGCATGTTGCCACTCAATTACTTGATTTTGGGGCTTGTTGCCACAGTAGGACTCTGCCACCAGATAGGGGAGCTTCCACCCAAACTTGGGGTCTTCACAACTTCCTCCAATTGGGTGGCCTCTGTAAAGCCTCCACCAACTCTGACAAGTTGGATACCCACCCCAAACTCCCCCCCCCCAGACCACAATCCAGATCTAGGCAGTTTAAAGCAAGAGTGATTAACCCCCAGACTGATTGCTGGATCTCCCTACAGTTTGCAGACCAGGAGCTCGAGCCACTACTGAGGCTGCAAAATGGCTTCTGTGCAGCTGTTTCTTCAGCAGCTTTTCATCCCCAGGGGAGGAATCCACTCGTTCCCCAAATACTGGTTCCAAAGTCCATAGGGCACTAACCTCTCACTTTGTCATAGGCATATCTGTGCTGATAGTTCTGGAATTGCCACAATTGCTGGTGTTCTGGGTTTCCTCCAGCCGGCTGAAGGCCCAGCCACCCTGGGGCTAAAACCTCGGACCTGGGCTCAGCTCTGTGCGCTGAGCTGTCGGTTCCCAGCATGCTGTGCTGCCTGCTCTCAGAGCACTGTGCTGGCTGCTCCCTGCAGGGCTGCTGGGCTGTCCTCAGCAGGAGGTTAGCTTCTCTGTGCCATTCCGTGGGTGCTGTGGCTTCAGAAGTTGTTTGGAGCCCTCTTTCACATTGTTTGAAATTTGTGTGGGGCAGAGCACATTGGAAATGCTGTTTCTACTCCGCCATCTTGTCTCCGCCCCCCCCAACTAACAATCTTAAAAGCCACTAAAACTCATCCCTTCCCACCCACCCCACCTCTTTTTCAGAGAAACGGCATCTAGCCATATCCCCCCATCTTATGAATATCAATCAACCAGCATTTATTAACTACCTTTTGTGCACCTGTCTCTATACTAAGTGCCAAAGATACAAAGGGAAAAAAACAGCCCTGGCCTAAAGGAGACAACATATACAAACATCTAAGTACAAATAAAATAAATACAGCATAAATTGAGGATAAATCTCAGAGGAAAGACAGCAAGGTTAAAGAGAACTGGGAAATCTAAGAGTGAGACTTTGAATTTATTTCTATCAATTGTATCTTATTAGATTCTAATCTTTTTGATTCTTACCTCTCAGCTAGCACGTGAACTATCCTTCCCAGGTTTCTGTCATCTGCAAATCTTCTAAGCACATTATCTATGCCTTTTACCCAAATCACTGAAGGAAATGTTAAATAGCACAAGGCCAAACACAAATTTCTAGGAAATGCCACTGAGAATCTCCTCCTGAGCTAGCACTAAACCATTAACAATTACTCTTTAGGCCTGACCATTCAGCCAATGCCAAATCTACTTACTGTGACATCTTCTAGCCCACATTGTTCCATGTTTTCCAAAGGAATAGCATGACAAATTTTGTCGAATGCTTTGCTAAAATCTGGGTGAACTATAGCTATAGAATTCTCCTGATATGCTAAGTCTAGTAATACTGTCACATAACATCCCCAAGAGGTTAGCATGACACATGTCACACCAAAGGTTCTGAAAAGTTTACCCTGGAGAGAAGATTTAAAAGAGAAATACTAGCCATCTCCAAATATTTGAAGATAAGGACTGTCATCTGGAAGAAGTTTTAAACATGTACTGCCTGGCTCTTTGTGTGAAAATTACTGGAAACTAGCAGTTAGGTGATACCGTGGGTAGAATGCTAGGAGTGGAGTCAGGAAGATTCATATTCCTGAGTTCAAATCTAGCCTCAGATACTTACTAGCTATGTGACCCTAGGCAGGTCACCTCACCTTGTTTGCCTTAGTTTCCTCATCTAAAAATGAGCTGGAGAAGGAAATGACAAACCACTCCAGTATCTTTCCCAATAAAATCCCAAATAAGGTCATAAAGAGTGGGACACAATTGAATTGGCTGCACAACGACAACAATAACATATTTCAGCTTCATGTAGAGCAGGGCTTCTTAAACATTTTTTTTCTCTATCATCAACCCTTATGGCAATCTGGTGTAGCTTATGCTTTCCATAGAAAATATTTTTAAATGCATAAAATAAAATACTTAAAATAAAAAAAAGAAACCAAAGAGAAAATATTTTTTTTAATTCACAGACCCCCTAAAATCTATCCCCAGACCCATGTTCCTCAGGTTAATAACTTCTGGTATAGATGAAACTTTCCTAACATCTAGGCCTATCCAAAAATGAAATGGGCTACCTCTAGTAATAATGACCTCATCCCTGGAGTTCTCTAAGCATAGACTAGATTGGGACTCATTAGAAATGGAGATAGGATCCATGCTTTGGTAGTGGCCAGTTTTCATGATCGTCTTCTCTCACTTCACTCTGAAATTCGGGATTTTATGAAATCATGCTAAGAAGCATTTAAGAAATGACCTAGAGACAAGAGTATTAAGCTATCCGTCACCAGAGTATTCAAGCTAAGAAAAAACCCCAAAGGTCAGCTATGCTCAGTCCCGTGAATAAGAATTTGTAATCTAGACTAGATTTGTGGGGCCCCTGTATCCATATTCTTTTTCCTGTAAATATCATTTCTGTTCTCGACTAAAGCACAAATTAGAAGGCTCCTCTCATTTAATTTAATCTTGACTCCTCACTGGTCTATGAGCACAAAATTACATGAATTGCAAATGAGTCTAAAATCATCTGAATGAGCCCTTTTTTCCCCATTCTTTTGTAGCTTTCTTGCTGTGTGAGCTTTTGTGACCTTATGAAAAATGGCTGCACTTGATCTAAAATGTATTTTATTTCTAGGTAATGGACTATATCAACTTCCATTTCTTATGGAATTCAAGAGAAACTGCCTGGGTATATCGAGACATTTCTTACATTCCTATTTGCTTCTTCTTCCCAACCATACACTTTACTACAGCTCAAGTCCCAATCTTGACTTGTATCTCTTGACTTCAGCAATTGGGTTTTCAATTTCTCCAGGCTTTCTTTAATGTTGCACAGATTTTTGCTGCTGAACAGGACATTTAGTTTTCCACTCATCTGGCTGTGAACTAAGAAAGTGCACCTATTTCTTGAGGCCTTCTCAGCTAAGTGAATTTGGCTCCATTTTCCCTCACTCTCAGGTCTTCCATTAGCGTTAGACAATGCTTGAGTGATATTTATTTGAAATACCCATAATGGAGGAGAGATCCCTCCTCCCTTACTTTGATGTTAAGGTTTTTAAAGTTGGGTTTCCAGGACAGTGCTGTTTTCTGGAAAAAGTCACATTCAAGATCATTTAGCTAATCTCTCAGTGGTCCATAGCCTGTCAAGATCTTACATAATTATATGACTGTGTGCATTATCAGCTTCACAGCACAAAAGAGATTTGCTGAACCTAAGACAGTGCAGAGAGTCTACATTTGTCATGCCACTAAAAGAAAAATTGGTCCAGAGCTCATACCTCTTTTTATAGGGGTACTTATGTATCATTGTATTAAATCAGTTGAACCATGCCATTATGTGGAAACCTCTATCATTTGGGATCTGGGAAAGGGAAAAATAAACATCCTCCCTATTACTACTGAATCTGAAAGTAAAAATAAAAAATCTAATTCAATCCCCCAAACCTTCATCACATCTAGTTGTTCTTGTGGGAGGCAAAGTATAGCAGTGGGAAAAAATTTGAAGCCAAGAATCCCGGGTTCAAATCCTGAAGTTATTATTTCCATGCTTTTAATAAAGTCACCTCTCTGGGCCTCACTTTTTGCATGTTTAAAATAAGAGTTTGGACTAGTAGTGTTTTGTTTTTTCTAAAGTCCTTTCTATTTCGAAAACGTCTACGATTTTCATCTGACTTTGTTCTCATGCTTCTTGTTTCCTCCATTTGGTTGGAACCATTCAACCAAGTAGACTTGTAGAATTGCCTGACATAGAGTACCAGGAGCATGCTCGAACTAGTGTGTGGTGCATTCAATACAGACGCTTCTGCATTATTTGAGCCTATCCACAAAACAGGTTTTCAGCCTAGAAGTTTAAAGGTGAAATATATAGTTACTCTCCAGTTGGTACAATTTCTTTGGATATTTACTAAAAAAAATCATAAAATATCTATTTGAAACTTCATAGATGCTATGGCCTTGGGTGTTAAAGGAATTAGGCAGGGTCTAATAGAAATCAGTCTATAAGAAAATTAGAATTTTAATAAAAACATAAAATCCAATCCCCAAAGCTTATATTGCACTTCTTCAAGCTACAGTTACTCTGTGACATGAGATAAATTATCATTAGAACACTGGCAAGTGTGAGAATGGCTGGTGAAAATATATAAATTTCTTGCACCTCTCCAAAAAATTCAGCTAAAGTATTGGGAAATCTGACCTTCATGGAAAGTTAGAGAAATTGGGGTTATTATGGTTGCAATATATTTTAAGTGTGCTTGGGTATTTGTAGAGAAACCACATAAAGAATGGGGACCAGCTCTTCTCTGTTATTAATAGGAGGCCACATTTAGATAGCATAAATAAAAACTTGTGAGGTAGATACGGTAGGTATTATTATACCCATTTTATTGAGTAGAATACTAAGAGGTTAAGTAACTTATTGTTGATCTCACTTCTAATAATTGTCAGAATAAAGGCGTAAATCCAAGTATTTTTATTCCAAGTCTAGTCAATGACGTTTATTGTGGTAAGCCATAATGCCTTTTCTTTTTGATACCTGAATCTATGGAGATAGACATATTGAAAGAAGAATCTAGCTCGAGTAAAAGGTTTTTCCTTCAAGAAGTACACATTATGTCTTTTGTGTTCTGAGACCTGTGCTAGACACTGACAAAGATATAAAGTTTAGATTATAGTGTCAGAGATTTAGGGTAGGATGGGACCTTAAAAAACCTTGAATCCAACTGCCTTATTTCACAGATAAAAACACTGAGGCCCAGAGAGTAGGAGATTTGCCCATAGTCACAAAAGTAGTGTATGAGGCAGGAAAACTTGACTCAAATTGGGAAAGGATGGCAAGATAAGACAATATAAGGTGTGGGAAGGCAGGGCAAGAGATGGGAAGAGAGGACAAGGGGAGGGGAGGAGAGAGGAACAGGAGGGAAGGGGATAAGAAGGGAGGGAAGGGGAAGGAAGGGGAATGAAGAGAAGGCAAGGGGAAACAGATCCAATTTTATTGGTAAATTTCATTAATCATTAAGAATGGGACTATATCAGTAGTTCTAAAATATAAGAAGAAATATTAAAGAAGAGAAACAATCTTGGACAAAATATAGAATTAGAATAGACTCAAGAAAGCATCTACTTAGAATGTGCCTCATCCTGTGAAACATGTGATAGGCTCTATGAGGATGGATGCAGCTTTGGCCTCTTGCTGAGATACATACTTCACTTGATTGAGATGACACAGTAACGTCTAATTAGTCCCAATGGCCAAGGAGTGTGCCAAAGAGCATCTTGAGACACAGACTCTTATGAAGAAATCTCTTCCTTCAGTAGACTATAAAAATTGTAGAAAGGTTCCACCAGGCCTGTTTTTCAGGCAGCCTCTATATATCTGTCCCAAAATATATCTTATACCAGCTCTCATTTGGATTTCCAGAGGGGGTGGATGGGACTGTCCCCCACCCCACTCCTCATCCCCCCACACACACACCCTAAGCAACAATAGTAATGGTAATGAGAATACACTTTTGCCTCATTGAGACTGGGTGTCAAATCCTTGACTGTACCTTCTGTTGTTTTTTCTTTTTTTTTTTTTTTCCCTGAAATCAAATCCCTGAACAGTGATACTAAAAACTTTGTTTTCATCACTTGTGCTTTTGAGAGGTAGGGAGTCCCTGAGCTGGTGCCAACTGCCCAGTGGCTCTAAAATCTCTAACAATGTTTCTCCCAAGACCAGACATACCCAGAAAAATCTACAGCTACTTAGGGAACTTCTTCCCTCAGCCCAATACTCCCATTTCTCTACCTTCCTCAGGGGAGGAAGGGAGAGATGAAGAAAGTAGGACCCAGATTTGTTAAGTGCCCTATCATACATATAGTTCATAATAGAATCAAGTCTAAACTCCCAGAATCCATCTAATTGTTATCATAATCTATAGTCTTTCAATCTGAGTGCCCATTTTCTTAATAAGTACAGAATTAGTTATACACAGGAGTAGTTAGCCTTTGAGGTCTTTTCCAACTCTGAGATTCTGTCATATTTTTTTCTTGGGGTGAGGAGTAGGGAGACTGTGTCTCCCTATCTCAACCAGGCTCATGTACAGTGATTACTCACAGACCTATGCCTTATACATACTGTCATGGAAGCTTTAATTTGCTCAGGTTTTTTATTTGTTTGTTTTTTCCTGATCTTAGCTAGTTCACCCCTCTCTACACAGCCTGATGGCCCTCCCAGGGACTCATCATTTTGGTGCCAGACTTAGTATGGAAACCTGATTGACTTTAGCTTGAAGTCAGTCAATCAATAAACATTTATTAGACTCCTACTATGTGCCAGATACTCTGATAAGTACTGAGGATACAAAAAGAAGCAAAAGTCAGCCCCTGTGGTCAAGGAGCTCAGAGTCTAGTGAGAGCAAACTTTAGCTGTTTTACAATAGCTCAGAATGCCACCCTCAGCCTTCCCAGGAGCAGAGAACACAAGACTATGTCCCCATGACTGTTCATAATTACTTTCATCCAAGCCTATTATGCTTGGACCTCTTCCCTTAGAACATTTTGTCCCACTAGCTTATACTTGGCTTTATTTAGATTCCTGGAGACCCATGTATTGGCCTTTTACTCTGAGCACTAGTCCCTCTGCATGTACCCCTCCATTCTTGTTGCTCTAAAAAAAAAAAGTTTTTAAATCCCACACACATACAGAAAGACTTTTATTAAAAGTTGCTCCTGTTCTTACTGTTCTTGTTTACAAAGGGCACTGATGGTCTCAGTTTAATCAGGCTTTATACATCATGGAATGAAAGTGGATAAAACTGTTTATTCAAAACTTAACTCTAACCTGTTTAAGAATTCCTTTGAAAAGACCAAGATTTCATGTGGTTCCATAGGAAACCGGGGAAGAGTGGCAGAAGTTCTGCAGGTTATGTATCACATAGATACCCTTTATCAATTATCACAAATTAAAAAATAAGTCTCAAAGTTCTAAAGGCATAAGAGGAGGAGAAAGATGCTAGTACCTAACAGCTAGAATTCTTCGACTATAAGGTAAAGGATCATAGAATTTTATAACCAGAAGGGACCTTACCTCAGCCAATTACTTCATTTCACCAATTAAGAAACTGAACCCATATAAATTACCTGAATTATACACACAGATAGATCACACAAGGATCTTGATCTAGCTCCTGTCTACCAATCAATTCAGTGTTTTTCTGTTGCAATACAATGTCACACCTCTTGAGGGGGGTTGATATTCGGAAAGGGGTGATCAGGAGGACTGATAGTGGAAAGGCTGAAGAATTTATAGCTAAAAGATATGACTTTGAATCTGGACCCTGATTCTTCCTACCTATATAACCAAGGGAAAACCACTTCTCTTTGAGCCTCAATTTCCTTACCTATAAAATGGGAACAATACTATTTGTAACAACTGCCTACCATGCAGGATTACTGTGGAGAAAGCACTTTGCAAACCTTGAAACCCTATTTTGTGGTTGCTTTTGTTGTTATTCAGTTGTTTTCAGTCATGTCCAATTATTCATGACCACCTTTGGGGTCTTCTTGGCAAAGATACTAGAGGGGCTTGTCATTTCCTTCTCCGGCTCATTTTACAAATGAGAAAGCTAAGGCAAACAGAATTAAGTGACATGCCCAGGGTCCCACAGGTAGGAAGTGTCTGAGGCCAGATTTTACCTCAGGAAGATGAGTCTTCTTAACTCCAGGCCTGGCACTATTAATGTAAGATTATTCATGCTAACCTTTTCCCTAAGATTTTGAATTTATATAGCTGCAATTCATCACCATTTCTTTAAGAAGCAAGTTCTAACTAGTACATAAAGGTTGGGCACCACTATTTATTCAGATCTTTGGAATATGCCTATTATATTAATATTAAGCTGAGACTCCCAAAATACTTACCAAGAGATAGCTTAAAGTCAGAGAATCAGAGAAAGTTAGAGCTGACCTCAGAGACCTAGTTCAACCTCCTCATTTTGCAGATGAGGAAATAGAGCTTAGAAGACCTTAGCACAGAGCCTGGCACTTAATGAATGCTAGTTAACTGAATGAATGAATGACAAGCTCAAGATCCTTTAGCTAGTTAATGGTGGAGCAGTAACTAGTACCTGAGGTTTCTGATTCCCAGCTTATTATCTTTTCTCCTAGACCGTGATGTCTCCCAGCTCTCCTGTGGGGTATGAGCTACTTTCTCTCTTTTATTTTAAAATGATTCATCATTTTTATTTTAATAATACACATATGTGACCTGTGTGCAAGAAGGTGAAGCCAAATCCTAGAGTCTGACCACCAAGCATAGAAAAATCATTCCTGGAAATGGAAGGATATGAAACCTTATCTTGTTGCTGTGGTTGTTATTTAGTTGTTTTCAATCATGGCCAATTGTTCATGACTATCTTTGGGGTTTTCTTGGCAAAGATACTAGAGGGGCTTGTCATTTCCTTCTCCAATTCATTTTACCGATGAGGAAACTGAGGCAAACAGTGTTAAGTGACTTGCCTAGGGTCGCACAGCTCAGAAGTGCCTGAGGCCAAATTTGAACTCAGGAAGGTGAGTGAAATCTGGTTTACATCTGATTTTTAATGCCTAAAATACATATGGTCATGCCAATTAATCAGAGCTTTAAAGAAGTGATCTGAACACATTATTCCCAGGATTGTTTAGTCATTTCATCTACATTTGACTCTTCATGACCCCATTTGGGGTTTTCTTGGCAAAGATACTGGAGCTGTTGTCATTTTCTTCTCCAACTCATTTTATAATGAGGAAATTAAGGCAAACAGTCTCAGTGTCACACAGTTAGTATCTGAGACCAGATTTGAAATCAGAAAAATAAGTCTTCCTAACCCTGGGCAGGGAACACTATCCACTACATCATCTAGCTGCCTCAGGCTGCTCCAGGTGATTCCTAAGCTTACCTCAGTCTTCAGGGGGGGAAAAGAGAGAGACAGAGGTAAAAAGACAGAGAACAGAGGGGAGAGAGAGGAGAGGAGAGGAGAGGAGAGGAGAGGAGAGGAGAGGAGAGGAGAGGAGAGGAGAGGAGAGGAGAGGAGAGGAGAGGAGAGGAGAGGAGAATAATTTCAAAGGTCAAAAAAACTTTCCTATAGAAGTCGAACACATAGTGCTAAGAATACATATTCAGAGGACACATACAGAGATGACATGAAGAGGATCTGAAGTTGTTCCAAGAAGGATTCTGGGATCTTTTTTCCTGCCTTTTGATTGTTGGAAGAAGTGCAGAATCACATGTGATTAAAAGCTGTGAACTTGGGATATCTGGGAAATACAACTATGAAGATGGATTCTCTGCATGTCAGCCATAAAGAACACGACCCAGACACAATGGGCAGAGAGAGGTATTGCTGGAAGGGAAACTTTCCTGAGGCATGACTGGGAATTGAAGAATCAAGCTCAAGAGGGCATGCAACAATTGTCAGAAGAAGGGATAAAAGCTTTAGATTCAGGAACAAAGCAAGGACAGATGTATTGGTGTGCTTGAGTGAGTGTGGACAGTCCCTAGATGGGGGCGGGGTGTACATGTGGCCTTGAGGCCATGGGTGGCCTTCCAGGTATTGCGACCACACATGGTCTCAAGGCTGCAGGTTCACCACCCCAGCATGAGATTTTACATCTCAGAAATCTGGAAATGCTACAAATTTAAATTTGTTTTATCATTTTATGATTGCTTAGACTTACAGTGATTGAGAAGTTGCTAACAATGAAGATTAAACGTGAGTGTATCATTTGTACATTTTTTTCAAAGAACCAATTGTTAAACATTTACCAACACACCCCTAGGTGATGGCCCCCAAAGAGAAGGCAGCTGACACTGTATCCACATTGGGAGTTTACAAATCAGACACTTGAATGAAATGAGGGGGCTGCACCTGATAGCCTCTGGGGTTTTCGTGACAGAAGGATGGGATGCTATGACTAATTGGAGTGATGAGTTTTGAAGGGTCTCTGTGACTGACCTAGAGGAAGGCTGTGGGAAGGAATGGAACTCACATGAGTATGGTATATTAAAATTTTCTTGCTAACTGGGCAGATATATCAGTTTGTTCTTTGATCTTTATATGTCTTTTAATCAACCCATGACTTACTAGCTAGATGCTTATAAAAGAAGTAAATGGAGGAGACTTGGAAGCATATCAAATCCAGGTGTTCCTAAAGAGACTTCTAAGTACATATTAAATGAAAGCAATCAGGTATTCAGTCATTTTTTTTCAGTTTTATCTGACTCTTTGTCACCCCAACTGGGGTTTTCTTGGCAAAGATACTGTAGTGATATACTGTTTCCTTCTCTAGTAAATTGTATAGATGAGAAAACTAAGGCAAACGGGATTAAATGACTTGTCCTATATAACAGAGCTAGTAAGTGTCTGAGGCCAGATTTGAAGTCAGGAAAAGGAGTCTTCCTGATTCCAAGCCAGGTACTGTATCCACTGTGCCACCTAAATGCCCTGAAAGAGCCATAACATTGTCATTAAGAAACATTATAAATCATACCCAATCCATGTAATATAATAACTGTGATTATAAGTCATAGGTTATACATAGATGACCAAATATTCACTTATTTGGCAGTAAGCATGAATCATATTTCTGTGGTTGAAAGAAAGCTTGATACTTGAATTTAAATTTCAGTATACCCAGCAGAATTCATAATACTTCAAAATCTCTATTTTTTAAAATGTTATTCACAGAATCATAGAACTTCAAAGAAAGAAGAAGCCTCAAAGCCTAGATGAACATAGTTTAAATCATATGCAAAAAAAAGAATTTTCATTATAATATGCCCTAAAAATTGACCATTCAGACGCTGCTTTAAAGTGTCTAGTGAAGGTCAATCACTGTTTCTCAAAAGCAGCCTATTCTACTTTGGGATAATACTAATTACATTGGCCGTTTCTTTTTTCTTATATTAAGTGCTCATTTTCCCTTTGATAATTGTCACAAATTGGTATTAATTTTTCCCTTTGTAGTCAAATAGAACAAGTCTCATTCTTCTTCCATATAACAAACTCCTAAATACTTGAAGAGAACTATCAGATAGCTCGATTTCTCTCTATAGACACATGTGGACACCCAGGCTTCTCTTATCAAGGCTAAATATTCCCAATTACTTCAGTTGATCCTCACATGGCAAGATCTTGAGACCCTTCAATACTGGGGCTGCCCTACTCTTTATGCTCTCCAGTTTATTAATGTCCTTTCTAAAATTTGATGCCCATAAATGAACACAATATTTTAGATGAATTGTAACATTGAAAGTCCCATTAAAAAGGAGTTAAATCTATCTAGGTTTTTTTACTCTGTCTTTTGTTCAATATGCTCCATTGAATTAAATAAAATATTATGACTTCTCAGATAGACAAAATATTGGCCGTATCTTCTTTCTACAAGTTCCCACTTCAATCTTATTTCTCCTTCATTTTTAGGAAATGGTCTTGCCTCCCACATTTTAGAGAAAACCAAATCCATCCTTAAGTAAAGTGAATTTTATTATGAGTAAGGTGGATTTTAGTTGTAGAAAGTGAAATTTTGTTATTACTTCTTAGAGTTCAGTTTCCCAGGATCCATGGCCATAACAATCTCTTGTTCCCAGGTATTACATATGGGTTTCCACAGTTTGGCTTAAAATATCTCCACCATACTTGCCCAGCATTATATGATAATAAATAATGTAAACATCCATAGTGATTGCACAATGAGATACAGGGATGAGATGATGTAAACTTGTGAGGCTATTGCTAGCAATACAACTTCTTTGTCTGTTGTCCTTTAAAGCAGGTGGGCTTTGGTCAGTGAATGGGGAACCTTGGGGTTGAATGCACAAATACTGTGCATTCTTTGACTGGCACCCACTGAGGCTTGTGGGGGGGGTGATTAACCTTAGGGTTGAATGTACAAGCTGGAAGGCTGTACATGCCTCAACTGGCCCCCATTGAGGCTTGAGGGGGTTTAGGGACATACACAAGTTGTGCCTGTCTTGACTGACCCCATGGAGACATAACGGTAGTTGCACCCCTCTTTCTTGCTGGCCCCTACAAAAAAGGGTGATTAGGGAATGCTGTAGGAATTAGGATTATCAACAATCCTCTTCTGAGAAAACTAGACTAGAATAAAGTAATATTATTAACCCCTTATTAGTGTCTTTCCTGTCTGACCAGGTCAAGAGTGAACCTGTGCTAGCTGTCCTCCTGTGTGCTTTGTTTATCTGTCTTACACCATCCTAAAAGAAGGTCCTCAACTCCCTCCCCTTTACCCTACAACTTCCTGAAGCAATCATTCCTTCTTCACATCCCATCTAGCCCACCACCCTGGCTGTCTTACCTACCAATCTTCTAGTGTCCTGCTTCTCCCTACCTATAAAATCTCTAGACAGGAATACCAGGGAAATTCCCCTAGTTTATAAGGAAGTTATAAACATTCAAGCTTTGGAATTTCTACCCTGAACCAAGTAGTCTTGATTGGTGAGTAACACAATTTATAAATATAGTTAGCAATAATAATATCTATAATATATAATAACTGTAATAATAACTATATCTAACCTGCTTCAAATCATTGGACCAGACCATATTCCCCATCTTCTTCATCTATCCTCCTTGCTCCTTACACACACACACACACACACACACACACACACACACACACACACAAACCATTTTCCACCTCTGAGTTCAGTAATCAAATCGGTATTGTTATGCTACCATTGTTCTTACTAAGGGGATGACAATTGATTTTCCTACAGATGAGCTCACCATTCCTATAATTTTTCTAAAACTGTCTTCCACAGCCACTGCTACCATACATGTGTTGATTCTCTCAATGGAATCTAAATCCCTTAAGGGTAAGGACACTCTCTCACTTTTCTATTTGTATGCCAGTACTCAGCACAGTGTTTGGCACATGGTAAGCACTTAATAAAAACATTTTCATTCATTCATTCATCTCTGTTACTCTTTTCACTGTCGATCCTGTAAAAGAAGTTATCTGCTCTTGCCTCCTTCGCTTTTTCATCCTCACTCGTTTATGGAATCTGGCTTTTTAAATGCTTTCCCCTATATCTCCATTGAAGTCACTCTCTCCCAGGTTAATAATGGTCTCCTTATCAGTAAATTCAATGATCTTTCTTCATTCTCCTTGACTTCTCTGAAATATGTGACACTCTTGGTCAAACTTTTTTTCTAGAAAATCTTTGCTTCTTTGTCTTATGTCCCATTTTACTTCCACAGTTCTCTTAGATCTCTGACCACTCCTTCCTGGGCTCCATTGCTGGTCCCTCATCCTCTCATCCTTTAATCATGAGGATTTTCCAATGTTCAGTCCTTAGTTATTTTCTCTTTCTACATCGTGTAGTTTGTCTATGTTATCCACTCTCACTTTAATTATTATCTCTGTACAGGAGACTCTTGAATTTATTTCTCTTTCATTAAGTCCTCCCCAGAGTAAAGATTATATATCTCTAATTGTCTGTTGACTATCTGACCATCATTTCATATATAACCCATCTAAGACAGATGGGTCTTCCCCAAACACCGTTTCCCTAAAACTAATTTCTAATTTTATTGACTCTATCATCCTCACAGATATACCGATTATTTGAAATTGTCTTACTTTACTTTTTTTTTTTACTTTTAAAAATTTTGTAAATTTTCAATTATTTTATTTTTCTTTCAGTCAACACAGCTAATCAATTAATCAATTATCAAATCTGTGAATGCATCTTTTGCAATATTTCTCATATCTATTCATTCCTTTTCCCTCCCACTGCAACTATTCAAACCCAGAATCACATTTCTTATAGCTTAGATGATTGTAATAGCTTCCAAAATGACCTTCTTGGCTGTAACTTATCATTTTTAAAATATTGTGCCATCTTCAAAAATGTACTAGTTTTGATGTGAAATCTCTGGGCTGTATTGATTCCCCTTTCTCTTATTATTAGTGATTTGAAAGAATCTTTCGACTGTCAATAGCTTATAATTCTGTTCAAAATTATTGTTCACAATCTTTGATTATTTAGGCATTGGGTAATGGTTCATTGTCTTCTATTTGCATTAATTCCCTATATATCTTTGCTAACAGACACTTGTCAGGCACTTCATGCAAAATTTTTCTTGCCCAAAACAAAATTTTTCCCTTTCTTTTTTTCACACAAAAGTTTTAAAGTTCTGTCTAATAAAAATATATATTTTCTTTCTTCAATGATCAAATGTAACCCTTGTTACAGTCATCAGCATGAAATGTAGTTGACCTGATTCCCCTTTGATTTTTATAGGATGTGACTCTTTTCCCTTCCAATAATTGTAGTTTGAGAAGTTAGATGAAACTAAATTTCTTCTAACCAGTTTTCCAATTCATGAAATCATTTTTCTCAAATAAGAGTTCTTCCTCAAGTAATTTCTGTTAAAGTTTTGTTATAAGTACGGTTTTAATTTCAATTTCTTCTCTTTCTTCCTGATCTAGTCTTTTTCATTGATCATTTAGCTTCTTTGCAGTGCTTCCCCTTTTAAATTTTCACAAACCATCCCTTCTATATTAAGCTCTAAAAATTTTCCTGGGAAAGAAGTCAAGCTCACTGACCTATAATTTTTGGACCACCCTTTTCCTATTTTTCTTCTAATTTTGTCCCTATTTTCAGTATTTTCTTTCCCCCTTTCAGGGTCTTTGCCCTTATCTGAATGTACTAGTACTTCTTCCCTCACTCATCCCCCATTCCATCTCTTCAAATACCTCCCTTTCCTCAAAAACTAGCTTTTCCTGTTTGAAGCTATCCTTGACTCTCCCAGCTAAAGATGACCAGGACTTCCCTAAATTTCTCATGGAACTTTGTTGGTACTTGTCTCTCCTCAGCACTTTTCTCATTATGCCTTATGTCATAGTTGTTTGTCAAAATGTCTTATATCCCCATAAAGTCCAAAAGGCCAGGCTCTGTATTTTACCCCATCTGTGTACATATTCATTAGCTATTTGGATACAAGAGCTTTTATTTTCCCAAGGGACAGAAAATTTAAACCAAAACACCAAGAAGTACACAAATAATTCAAATAGACCTGTAATTGCATTGATTTCAATTCCCTTTTTTTAGTGATGAACCTATCAAATCATCCTTGTCAACCTATGTAGTGTGATTCTTTTTTTTTGGGGGGGGGAGACGTCAAATAATATGCATCGTTTAGTAACTTTTTAAACATTGTTCCAAATTACTATACAGAATGTCTGAACCAATTCACAGCTCCACCAACAGTTCATCAGTGTGCCTATTTTTTTCTTTTTCTTTTTTTTTTAAACAAATGCTTTATTAACTTCTGGTTTACATCATTCATTTCAGCCAGATTTTGAGTTACAATTTTTCCCCATTTTCCCCTACCCACCACCCTAGAATAGCAGTCCCATAAAATATCCCCTCATCCAATCTTCTCTCTCCCATATCTTCTCCTATAGCCCCTTCATCTTTACCATTAGGGCAAGGTGAATCTCTGTGCCCCAATGCCTGCACATCTTATCTCTCAATTACATGCAAAATAGTATTAATAATAGTATTTATATATATTTGAAACATTCAATTTTAAGACTTTGAATTTCAGATCCATTCCCTTTCTCCCTTGTCACCCACACCCTTTGGGAAAATAAGCAATTCAGTATGTGTTGTACTTATATAGCTATGCAAAATATTACCATAGTAGATATATTGTGAAAGACTACTTATATTTCCCTCCCACCCATCCGACCCCCCACCTGGTCCATTCCCTACTTTGATCCTGTCCCTCTTCAAAAGTGGGTCTTTCAAACCTCCCCTCCCCCGAAAATGCCCTCCCCTCCATCATCCCTCTTTTCATCCCCCTTCCCCCTACTCTCCTGCAGGGTGAGATATCCCATGTAGTATGTATGTCATTCTCTCCCTGTGCCAGATTGAATGAGAATATGGTTTTTCCTTTTTGCCTTCCTGTTCTTCCCCTTCTCTGCAACTACTTCCCCTTGCCTCTTCTACATGAGATAGTTTACCCCATCCTGTCTCTCCCCATCTCCTCTTGCCACATTCCTCTCTCACCTCTTAACTTCACCCCTTAAGTATCATCCTTTCCCACCAAATTCGACCTGTGCCCTCTATCCATGTATACCTGTAAACATATATACACACATTCACATATGTATTCATATGCCCATATATCCTTCTTCAATTATTTTGATACTGAGAAAGGTTTCATCAGTTACAGTTGTTGTTTTTCCATTTAGGAATGTAAATAGTTCAACTTTGATAAGTTCCTTTTGATTTCTTTTCCCTGGTTACCTTCTCAAGCATCTCTTGCTTCTTGCATCTGAATGGCAAATTTTCTGTTCAACTCTGTTTTTTTCCTCAAGAATGCTTGAAAGTCCTCTATTCCACTGAATAACCATATCTTCCCCTAAAACAAGATACTCAGTTTTCCTGGGTAGGTGATTCTTGGTTTTAATCCCAGCTCTTTTGCCCTCTGGAATGTCATATTCCATGCCCTTCAATCCCTCAGTGTAGAAGCTGCCAGGTACCGTGCTATCCTGATTCTGTTTCCACAATATTGAAATTGTTTCTTCCTGGCTACGTGTAGTATTTTCTCCTTGATCTGGGAATTCTGGAACCTGGCTATAATATTCCTGGGAGTTTTCTTTTTGGGATCTTTTTCAGGAGGTGATCTGTGGATTCTTTCAACCTCTATTTTGCCCTCTGGGTCTAAAACATCAAGGTAATTTTCCTTGAGAATTTCTTGAAGGGTGATTTCTAGGTTCTTTCTTTGATCGTGGCTTTTAGGTAGTCCAATAATTTTTAAATTATCTCTCCTTGATCTATTTTCCAGGTCAGTGGTTTTTCCCATGAGATATTTCACATTGCCTTCTATTCTTTCATTTGTTTGGATCTATTTAACAGCATCTTGATTTCTCATAAAGTCACTAGCTTCCATTTGCTCCAGTCTAACTCTGAAGGAATGAATCTCCTCAGTGAGCTTTTGAGATTCTTTTTCCGTCTGGCAAATTTGACTTTTTAAGGCATTCTTTTCCTCATTGCCCTTTTGAGCCTCCTTTGCCATTTGAGTTAGTCTCTCTTTTAAGGTGTTATTTTCCTCAGTCAGGCTGTTGACTCTCATTTCATACTTTTCCTGCATCTTTCTCATTTTTCTTCCCAATTTTTCCTCCACTTCTCTTATTTGGTTTTTTACATCCTTCTTTAGGTCCTCTGTGGCCTGTAACCCACTCATATTTTCATTTTGGGCTTTTGAAGCAGGATTTCTGACCTCACAGTCCTCCTCCTGTTCTATGCTTTGATCTTCTTTGCCCCCGAAATAGGAGTCTAATGTTGCATTTTTCTGTTTATTTTGTTTCCTTTGCCTAGGCATGTTGCCACTTAATTACTTGACTTTGGGGCTTGTTGCCACAGTAGGACTCTGCCACCAGACAGGGGGGCTTCCATCCCAAATGTTGGGGTCTTCACAACTTCAGGAGGTATTAATTGGGTGGCCTTTGTGAAGCCTCCACGTGGTCCAGCAACCTGGATACCCACCTCCACTCCAGACCACAATCCAGATCCAGGGAGGTTAAAGCAAGAGCAATTAACCCCCAGACTGAACGCTGGATCTCCCTACAGTTCACAGGCCAGGAGCTAAAGCTGCCACTGAAGCTGCAAAATGGCTTTTGTGCTGAGGCTGCTCAGCTGCTTCTTGCCCCCAGGGGAAGAAGCCAATCTGTTCCCCAAATACTGGTCCCAAAGTCCATGGGGCACTAACCTCTCACTTTGTCCTAGGCATATCTGTTTTGATAATTCTGGAATCGCCACAGCTGCTGGCGTTCTGGGGTCCCTCCAGCTGGCTGCTTGCCTGGCCACCCTGGGTCTAAAACTGTGACTCAGTCAGTCTTTGGTTCAGCTCCCAGAGCTCTGTGCTGTCAGTTCCCAGCATGCTGCGCTAGCCATTCCCTGCTCAGCTGCTGGGCTCTCCTCAGTGGGAGGTTAGCTTCTCTGTGTCATTCTGTGGATGCTGGAGCTCCAGAAGTTGTTCAGAGTCCCCCTTTACATGGTTTGGAAGTGGTGTGGGCTCGAGCACTTTGGAAGTGCTGTTTCTACTCTGCCATCTTGGCTCCACCCTGTTTGATTCTTTTTTCACATCATTCCTTAAGTTCACTATGAATCTCAGGCTGTTGGATAGTTATTCCTTGTTTTCCTCCTGTAACCAGCCCACCTTCTTTTTTGTATTTTCATTATCCTAATGCTATTTTAAATTCTAAGATTTCTTCCAAGTTCCTTGTTTGTGAAATATTTAAGCTTGTTTATATTCACTATACTGGATGATATTCATTTTAATTCCTCAGAGTATGATTTTCCATGACCCCCCAGTCATATAATATTGGAAGAATATTAGTATTTAAATTGGCAAGGAAAAAATGAGAAAAAAGTCAATCTAGTACTAACGATCTAAGAGCAATATTTGCTTTAGATATTCCATGATGAACATTCTCTCTCTCCATAGAAATTTAATTAATCTCCATTATTTTCCTCATAGAGGATTCTTTATAGATAACACTTTTGTTAAAAATTTTCTATAAATAGTTTTTTTCAATTCTACTCCAATCTGAACATTCAACTACACAGAGGAAGCTTGCTATTCACACCTTCATATTTACTTAGTCAATTATTTCTGTTTTTTTATTTCTTTTCCATATAAATAAACCCCTTCATTGTTTTTATTATTTTTGTTGCTCTTCTCTGAAATACTTCCAATTTATTACTCTTTGTTAATGTGGTTTCAATGTACGTGTGACAGTTTTCAAAACTCAGTCAATTTAGCTGTTTTTTTAATTTTTAATGAAAATTTTATCAAGTGCTTTTACTGAGAGATGTTATTGCACATGATAGATACTGAAATCCCATAATTCTATAAGCCTGAGCTTCTATTATTGCTATATGTGGGGGTAACATTATACACACAATTCTATTACAGTGTACTTTCACTAGAAGATAAAGATAAACTTTTCCCCTTCCGAATTAAGGCAATTCTTGATAATCCAAAGGATGATCACTCCATTTTTATAGATTCTTACGTTTCTCTTCATTTGTTACTCTCCTGTTCGACATTTAGCTTTTAGCTGTTTTACTGTTGGCTCAGCAGTAGGACAAAGGAAGAGAATGGAATGGTTAACCATGGGTGTTCCCCTTGGGCCCTCATCCATTCTTCCTCTGTATTATCTCATTCGGTGATTTTATCAGCTTCCATAGTTTCAAATATCTCTATGCAGATAATTCTCAGATTTATTTGTACATTACTAAATTCTCATGAACTCCAATTTCACGTCTCCAAATGCCTATTTTGCATTTCAAATTTGATGTCTTGGAGACATCTTAAACTCAACATGTCCAAAACAGAAATCATTATCTTCCCCCTTCCCAGTCCTTCCCCTTCTTCCTCACTTTATTATTAGTATAGTGCCTAGTACTTAGTAGGCTCTTAGTACATTTGCTGACTTTGAATAGAAATTGTTTGTTTTTAACCTTATGAAAAAGAAGCTATACTAAATCATAACTAAAACAGATTAAAGGGGAAGGGAATACATGAGTTTGCACATATGTCTGGATTAAATGTTTGATAAGAGACTCAGCCTCAGGGCGGCTAGGTGGTTCAGTGAGTAGAGCACTGGCCCTGGAGTCAGAAGGACCTGAGTTCAGATCCGGCCTCAGACACTTAACACACACAAACAAAAAAACCTAGCGGTGTGACCTTGGGCAAGTTACTTAACCCCAATTGCCCTCCAAAAAGCAAAAGAGAGAGAGAGAGAGAAAGAGAGAGAGCCTGGCATCAAGGAGAGCAGAAGAGAGCCTAAATAGAGAAAACTTAGGATATAGTGTTAGCTCTGACAGAGATTGGCCTTCTGCTCATAGGCAAATCCTTTAACTTTTCAGTGCCCCATGCATGTCTCTCAGATTAGATTTGTTGAAAAGTTGTCAGTTCACCTTGGTAGAAGAATTTTCTTCACTAAAACATTTACATATTAATGAAATGTCAGATTACTGAACAACCACAACAACGATTTTTAGAACACTCAGTAATTTCTAGGATCATTAGCTCACAAGTAACAGACATACTGCTAAAAGGATTTTAGAAGTCATTAAAGTACCTTTCCTTTAAAAATTTCATTTGTTTATTATTACATTTTATAGTATATAACATATATTTATTTATTTTTACTAAAGGGGGAATCTGAGACACACAAAGGTTAAGGAACTTCATCAGGAGTACATAGCTGGTGTCTGAGACAGGATTTGAACTCAGGTCTACCTGACTAAAAGTTTAGCATTCTACCTAATTCACAATTCAGTAAATGTCTGTTTACCAAGGCAGGATATATTTATAAACTTATTAAACACTTCAAAGATCTGTTATTTTATCAGCATAAATACTCTATCCAATGACATAAATCACACCACCTTTAACCTTGTCTAGTAGCCAGGCTTTAAGAATTGTTATGGCTGAAAAAAAATATTATTAGATGGTAAACAATGAACTGGTAATAATCTGGTTTAATTTTAGACTGGTCCTTGAACAGATTTTTGAAGCCTTTCTAGACTAGTGGGACCTCACAGAACTAATGTTCCCTTGGTATAACCTACAGTAACTTAAAATCTTATCTAAGGCCTATATAGGAGTACAACTTTCTTTTTTGTCTGGGGGGGAGCATTTAATAAATGTTTATTAATTGTTTTACCGATGGGGTAATCATTTTTTTCAAAATGCTTTATTAACTTCTGGTTTACATCATTCATTTCCCCCAGATTTTGAGTTACACTTTTTTTCACCATTTTTCCCCTACCCACCACACCAGAATAGCAGTCCCACAGAATATCCCTTCATCCAATCTGTTCTCTCCCATATCTTCTCCCATACCCCCTTTGACTTTACCATAAGGGTAAGCTGAATATCTGTGCCCCAATGCCTATACATCTTATTTCCCAATTATTTGTAAAATAATATTAATAATAGTATATATATATATATATATATATACATATATATATATATAATATTTAAAACATTTGATTTTAAAACTTCAAATTCCAGATTCATTCCCTTCCTCCCTTGTCACCCACTCTTGCTGGGAAGATAAGCAATTCAGTATATGTTCTACATCTATGGCTACGCAAAACATTACCATAGTAGAAATACTGTAAAATACTGGCTATATTTCCCTCCCACCTATCCCACCCCCCCACTTGGTCCATTCCCTATTTTGATCCTGTCCCTTTTCAAAAGTGGGTGCTTCCAACCTCTATCCCCCCAACATGCCCCCCCTTCCATCATTCCCCCCTCTCATGCCCCCCCATTCTCCTATAGGGTGAGATATCTAATTTAGTATGTATATCATTCTCTCCCTCGGCCAAATTCAATGAGAATATGGTTTTGCCTTTATGCCTTCCTGTTCTTCTCCTCCCTTGGAAGCACTACCCCTTTTCTTGTCTATATGAGACAGTTTACCCCTTACTGTCTATCCCAATCTCCTCTCATTACATTCCTCTCTCACCTCTTAATTTCACCTTTTAAGTATCATCCCTTCCTATTAAATTCAAACTGTGCCCTCTATCTATGTATACCTGTAAACATATATACACACATTCACATATGTATTCATATGCCCGTATACCCTTCTTCAACTATTTTCATATTGAGAAAGGTTTCGTCAGTTACAGTTATCATTTTTCCATGTAGGAATGTAAATAGTTCAACTTTGATAAGTTGCTTATGATTTCTTTTCCCTGTTTACCTTCTTAAGCATCTCTTGCTTCTTGTGTCTGAATGTCAAATTTTTTATTCAACTCTGTTTTTTTTCCTAAAGAATGCTTGAAAGTCCTCTATTCCACTGAATAACCATATCTTCCCCTGAAACAAGATACTCAGTTTTGATGGGTAGGTGATTCTTGGTTTTAATCCCAGAATCTTTGCCCTTTGGAATATTATATTCCATGCCTTTCAATCCCTCAGCATAGAAGCTGCCAGGTACTGTGCTATCCTGATTCTGTTTCCACAATAGTGAAATTGTTTCTTCCTGGCTACTTGTAATATTTTCTCCTTGATCTGAGAATTCTGGAACCTGGCTATAATATTCCTACAAGTTTTCTTTTTGAGATCTTTTTCAGAAGGTAGATTATTTCAACCTCTATTTCCCCCTCTGGGTCTAAAACATGAGGGCAATTATCTTTGAGTACTTCTTGAAGGATGATTTCTAGGTTCTTTCTTTGATCATAGCTTTCAGGTAGTCCAATAATTTTTAAATTTTCTCTCCTGGATCTATTTTCCAGGTCAGTGGTTTTTCCCATGAGATATTTCACATTGCCTTCTATTCTTTCATTTGTTTGGATCTGTTTAATAGCATCTTATTTCTCATAAAGTCACTAGCTTCCATTTGCTCCAGTCTAACTCTGAAGGAATGAATTTCCTCAGTGAGATTTTGAGATTCTTTTTCCATCTGGCAAATTTGACTTTTTAAAGTATTCTTTTCCTCATTGCCCTTTTGAGCCTCCTTTGCCATTTGAGTCAGTCTCTCTTTTAAGGTGTTATTTTACTCAGTCAGGCTGTTGACTCCCTTGCATTTCATACTTTTCTTGCATCTTTCTCATTTCTCTTCCCAATTTCCCCCACTTCTCTTACCTGCTTCTTAAGATCCTCTGTGGCCTGTAACCCGCTCATGTTTTCATTTTGGGATTTTGGTGCAAGAGTTCTGACCTCACAGTCCTCCTCCTGTTCCATGCTTTGATCCTCTTTGCCCTCAAAATAGGAATCTAATGTTGAATTTTTCTATTTATTTTGTTTCCTTTGCCTAGGCATGTTGCCACTCAATTACTTGACTTTGGGGCTTGTTGCCACAGTAGGACTCTGCCACCAACCAGGGGAGCTTCCATCCCAAAAGCTGCCAGACATATCAGCTAAGTGCCCTCCCTTAAACCCCCACAAGCTCTGGCAAGCTGGTCATACACCCTAAGACCTCCACCCCAGACCACAATCCAGATCCAAGAAAGTTAAAGCAAGAGCAATTACCCCCAAGACTGATCGTCTGGTCCCCTGGTTCACAGGCCAGGAACTGAAGCTGCAACATGGCGGCTGCACTGCAGCCTCTCTCTTTCCCCCCAGGGGAAGAAGCTGACATGCTCCCAAATACTTTTCCCAAAGTCCATAGGGCACTGACCTCTCACTTTGTCCTAGACATCTATGTGTTAATAATTCTGGAAACACCACAGCTGCTGGAGTTCTGGGGTCCCTCCAGCCCGCTGCTGGTCCAGCCACCCTGGGGCCAAAAGCTCTGACTCACAGGGGCCTGGGCTCATCTCCCAGAGTGCTGTGATGGTGCTCTCTGATAGCCTGTTGGGCTGTACTCAGCATAAGGTTAGCTTCTCTGTGTCATTTTGTGGGTTCTGGAGCTCCAGAGTTTTTTCAGAGTTACCATTTTTATATATATTGGAAGTGGTATGGGCAGGAGCATCTCGGAAGTGCTGTTTCTATTCCACCATCTTGGTTCCACCAGGAGTACAACTTTCATAGTATCATACATTTCACATATTATTTCAAAGTACTTTATAATTTGCATCTCCAGTGTTTTACACAGTGCCTGGCACATAGCAAATGTTTAATAAATGTTTTATCATTCATTCGCAAATCTTTTAAATAGCAACCATGTGGGGTAGATAAAATAAAATTATTATTTGTCTCCAGTTTAGAGAGGTGAAAACAATGGAATTTAGCCTTGGTTATTTAACTATTGAGAATTTGAACCCAGGGCTTTTGACTTTAAATTCAGGACAATTTAAACTATAATACATTGCCTTTCCTTAGTGGTGATAATAATAATAGCTAGCAAATATTCCACTTAAAGTTAGCAAAGCACTTTTTCATCAATTATTTCATGTGTTCCCCATAACAACCCTGTGAAGTAAACTAATTGTTATCACTATGCCCACTGTATAGGTGAGAAAAGTAAGGCTCTAGACAGGTGTCTGTCATAGGTAGGATTCAGAACCAGGTCTCTGACCTTCAAGTCCTACACTCTTTCTCATGCACCATGCTGCTTATAATTACATATTCATACTGAATCCATAGCATCATTTTTTGAAACTACAACAGGTATAATTGTCACAAAAATATTGTGAATTCTTGAGTAGTAGGAGACACAAAGGGGGTATTGCATAATGGATGGAAGGCCAGACTTGGAATCCAGAATGCATAGGTTTAAATCCTGCAGGCAAGAAAAAGTAGTTAGTTAGTGTGCAACTTACTTCACCTGTCACAAGCAATCTTAAATCTAAAAAAAATTTAAAATTTTGTATTTTTGTATATACCCATCTGGAGTGATAGGTGCATTTCAGCACTAGGAGCTCCCTGTACTAATTAAATCCAAGGTTATAATTCCTGCCACTCCACTTTCTCCTGAAGGAAAGAAAGAAAGAAAGAAAGAAAGAAAGAAAGAAAGAAAGAAAGAAAGAAAGAAAGAAAGAAAGAAAGAAAGAAAGAAAGAAAGAAAGAAAGAAAGAAAGAAAGAAAGAAAGAAGGAAGGAAGGAAGGAAGGAAGGAAGGAAGGAAGGAAGGAAGGAAGGAAGGAAGGAAGGAAGGAAGGAAGGAAGGAAGGAAGGATTCATTAAACTAAAGAATATCAAACAAGGCAGGAGACTGGGATTTTAGTTCCTACTCAGTCACTAAGTAGCTTTGTGACCTGAGGCAAGCCTAGCTTCTTTATCTGTAAAGTGAAAGACTTGAACTAGACTTATAAAGTCTCTTTCAGGTCTAAAACTCTATGGTTTTCCATAAAATTCAGCATGGGAACAAAGACATGAAAGCTCTGGGCTTAATCAAAGCTTAAACCTTACCTAGGGGCCTGATGGAGAATCATGATCATTCCAACTTGAAAGTAACAAAAGAGCAAGCATATGGAATAATGAAAAAAAAAGAGACTTCTTAGAGAAAGCCAAGTTTTGAGACAGTTTATTTGAACAAAATAAATGCATGATGATTTTAAGATTTAGTCAATCTTACTCCGAGGCAGGTGTCACAAAATCTGGCTGCTGCCCAAATGCTACCAGATGTTCCTTTCACAGAACAATGCAGATTACTTTTGCCCAAAACATCAGTCTATCACAACAACACAACAGGTCAATGTTCATGATGCCTAAATCCAACCACTGTCAAGAGAGAAGGTTATAATTATTCACTGAGGGGCCACAAAAGACTGAGAGGAATCTCTAACAGGATGTATGGTTTATATCTCTGAGATGATAACCAATACACAAGCTAGATAACTTCCTGGCCTGGAGATAAGAAACGAGTTAGATTTTGTTTTTATTTCAAGCAGATGTGTCCTGTTACCATGCTATTTACTCAGGTGAAACAATTGGGAACAAACTCTAGTATTCCATGCATTGGTTTATGTGCCCATATGAGTCACAGTAAATGTTAAGATTAGCTGCTCTATGCTGGATGGCAGCAGAAGTTTTTATTCTCATAAAATTATTTTTCTCTGAGTCCCTTTGGCATATTAGGATCTCGTCCCCATAATTTAGCTGCCAAAGGGAAGAAATTGCAGCCAGGGATGTTGGGGGGTGGGGTAATGTGGCCTGCTAACTCTATTACAAACAGGTAGGTGACTTACAGTGGATACAGCAACAGGAATTGGAGTCAAGAAGACCTGAGTTCCAATCTGACCTCAGACACTAGCTGTGTGACCCCAGGCGCAATAGCCTAAAAGGCTATTTTATAGAAAATTCACATAAGGGAAGTGGTTACATGGAGGCAGAAGAAGTCATACCAGGACAGTCTCAAGGTCTCCTTGAAGAACTTTGGAATCTACTGTGAAACATGAGAGGCACTGACACAGGACAAGTTAGCACGGCATTCACACATCAAAGAAGATGCTCTATTTTATAAGTAAAGCATAATTATAGTAATCTAAAAGAAATATGAGATGCGCAAATTTAGAGACTTCTATATTCCAAATGTTAACAAAGACTATTTGTGTCTGATCTGTGGTTTTGCCTTCTGAGATCACATTGGTATGATCAGACATACCGTACATTGACCTCAACATAATAATGTCATTTGGGGCTTTTTCGAGTATGAAAGAAAACAACCAAGTCACCCTGGGCAAGTCATTTAACTCTATTTACCTTAGTTTCCTCCTCTGTAAAATGAGTTAGAGAAGAAAATGGTAACCTACTTTAGTATCTTTGCAAAAAAAACCCAAAAATGGTAACAAAGAGTTAGATACAACTAAAAATTATTCAACAACAACAACAAAATCTACTATCTCCCTAGAACAGGAAAAAGTAGCCCAGACAGTCTCAGGGGTATGATGGTTACAGTCAATGCTACTAGGAGAAATGGTCCTTTTGTCTAATTGGAAAAAAGACTGGGTCCCAATAAAAGAAAAAGATGTTCTCCTACCTCCTAAAGTTGGTATCCAGTATTTGTTGTCATAAGAAAAAAAATCCTTACAATCAAGGTGTCTGTAGCCACTACCAAATGCACTTTGAAATGATTACAAGTATCATTGACACAATTTAAGACTCCAATGTATCATTTTAATTTCTGGTCTTAGAAATGACTATTGAAAGCAGACACCCCATACTTTTAAATAATAATTCGATGGGATTTTATGCTAATGAGTTAGTTATTGGGATGTACTTTGAAAAGAGAGTCCATTTTGTTGACTTAGAGAACAAATAGACATATGTACACATTTGCAATGCCAGAGATAATTTCTCCATTAACTTCACATATGGTACCTCTGTGAAGAAAGCTGTTAATAATTGAGGTGCTGAACGTGCAAAGCCCAGTTTATTCTTCCTGGTGTACTTCAGTGTAATGGGGATGGAGTTACTGGAAGTCCAAGTCTTGGGCTTTTATACTCCCTTTCCAAGTCAGGTCATTTTGTGAGTCAGGCAAGGAAAAAAAGGAGGGAGGAAGGCAGAGTCTATATGCCATTGTTCAGCAGAACCATTTTGGTCCTGAAGTCACTCGCCCTTCCTACAATCCTGCCCTAGAGACTTCTGCATATAGCATCACTTTTGTCCTTCCCCTTTAAAATTATTCAACCAAGAATTATTTTGGGGACCAACTAAACTTCCCATTGAACATCAATTTATCTTCCTACTTATGCCCCAATTCCCAAGACAAAACCACAGAATCAACAAATTATAATCAGAAGAGATTTCAGGTCCAGCTTAGTTCAAAACATATAGCATAATGTCAGTCTACAGGGTCTCTGACGAGTGGTCAACCAGAGCTCTACTGAAGAACTCACTCCCATTGCAGGTTCTATTCTATTTCAAGATGGCTAATATTTGGCCATGTTCCCCTTTTAATTGAACCAATAGTTGCCACTTTGTAACTTCTCCCCAAATTACCCTTAGTTCCTAAGTAGAACAAGTCAAATTTCTCTCTCATGGGACAATTCTTCTAATAATTGAAGATGGCAAACATGTACCCTCTCAATGTCAAGTATTTTAGTTTATTTAAGACAAGGGTGTCATAACAAATGTCTAACAAGTCTTCTAAAAGAAAAACATACATACAATACACTTTTAACTATAATATACATTATTAACATTTTTCTTCATCAAATTGGTAAATCTAAAGAGTCAATAAAATAATAAATCAAGCCCTGACTTATAGTATTTACCAACTTTCAAGGTATAAATGCTCACACTAAAAAATTAACAACTGACTTCCACAAGCCATGTTGAGCTGCTTCTAGCACACTTCTACTTCAACATGTACTCATATGAAAAGTTTCAATGTCTGCTATCTTCCCAGAGCATATCATCTATTTAAGAAATGACATAGGAAAACACTCTACCCAGCCCAAACTTGTCAAACAATATGACAGCACAGGACAAATAAGTGGCACAACACATGAAGGTTTGGGTCTTAAGGCAGGAAGACTTGGGTTCAAATGTAGAACTTGGAAACCTTTTATCTCTGTGACTCTGCCTCATTTTCCTCAACTGTAAAATGGAAATAATAATACCTATATGACAGGGTTGTTATTATGATCAAACAAGCTAATATTTGTAAAGAGCTTAGTGTAATTCCTGGAACATAGTAGGCATTATATAAATTCTAGCTATTATTACTAATACTACCACCATCACCACCACCGCCACCGCCACCACCACTACTACTACTACTACTACTACTACTACTTACCACCACCACCACCATTACTACTACAACTACTATTACTATTACTGCTACTACTACTACTACTACTACTACTACTACTACTACTACTACTACTACTACTACTCTCACTACTATGTGTTTAGTCATTTTTCAGTTGTGTCCAATTCTTCAAAACCTCATTAAGGGTTTTCTTGACAAATATACTGGAGTGGTTTGTTATTTCCATTTCCAGGTCATTTGACAGATGAGGAAACTGAGGCAAATAGGGTTAAGTGACTTATGCAGGGTCATACAGTTAGCGAGTATCTGAGTCCAGAATTAAACTCAGGAAGATGTGTCTTCCTGACTCCAGATCCAGAACTAGCCTGGCACTACTTAGCTTTGTAGTAGTAGTAGTAGCAGCAGCAGCAGCAGCAGCAGCAGCAGCAGCAGCAGCAGCAGCAGCAGTAGTAATTTTTTGGTTTTGTTTTTTTAACATAAGTTTGGTGTTCAAATAGAATGACCAATTCACCAGAATTGTACTCTTTGCTGTAGAGCTTGAATGCTTAACAGTTTAGCTGGAGAAGGACCAGTCCTGCACCTAATCTTGCCAGCTGATCTTCCGAGTCTTCCTAAGATAATTCAAATGGAAGTAATTCTGTTTCTTGGCATGCACTTGTATACTGTCCAGGTTCACAGAAGACAAGTGCTCATATGGGGGTTAGAAGAAATAATACAAGGACCATCTCTGGGTCTTTCTGAAGAACTTTGGAATCGAGTATGAGACATAGGAAATACTGGCACAGAACCAGCCTGTCTACATCAAAGAAAACGTGTATTCTATGAGTGAAGCAGAATTGTAGTAGCTCAAAAGAAACATGAGATATGCAAATTTAGAGATGTCTCCACTCCAAATGATCATGTGAATAATTTGTGCCCAACTTCTGGTAGAGCCTTCCTAGCTCATAATGGTCTGATCAGTCACAATTGGATAAACTGTACCTTGACTCCAACATAATAATATTATTTTGGTACTTTCCAAGAACAAAGGACAACAACCAACCAACAACCAACTACCACCACCACCACCAATACTATTACCATTGCTGCTACTACCACTACTGCTGCTGCTACTACTACTTACTTCTGTGCTTCAAAGTAACATGAATAATACTGCAAGAAGGAATATAGAAAGAACTGGTAAGTATTGGGCAAGAGACTCAAGACCTTAGGAACACACTGCTGTCAACTGAAAAGAATGGCTTGCAAGAAAAAAATGGCAATCTGAGGAGGCAGACAGCTGTTTTCGAGGATGGTGTCTGAAAATAGGATTTGAAGGACATAAAAAATTAACTAGAGTAGAAACATGAATCGGGCACAGAACAGGTAGTTTTATATTCACATGCAGAAAAGGGGAGAATACTAAATAATAAAGAATCATAAAATGATAATCAATTCAAAGATTAGTATTCAAGTTTTCTTGGGGCTTTTGTAACAGGGCTGCTCATTAGCTATTTGACATTCCCTCTCCACTCAGATCAAAACTAAGTGGGTTCTTTTTTTCCAGTGGTTACTTTCTCTTTGGTCAAGTCTTTCCTTCTCAGTTGGTCTTTTGCTCCCTCTGCTACTGCCCCCACAATGACTCTGGTAACTAATACTACTCTGCTTTGATGCCCAGGAAAGGGAGAACACATCAGCTTCCTTTTTGGGATATCACAAGGCCTTATATATACCAAAGGAGGTGATGAACAATTGGGGCACCTAACCAAAAGTCCAGAACTTAGAGAGTTGTCTTTATATCTCAAAATCTTCAGGAAGAAGAGGTCACAGGGGTGGGTATTTCTTTTTCATTATGCCTTCAACAGTGACTACTTTTGTCATCACTGCCTGAAGGCCAAGTATGTTAACATTTTACTCGTTCATAGTTCTCTCCTACTTGTAAGGGTCTTGGGTTGTTAGATCCAGTCTCTTCCACTGCATAAAACCCTGCCAAATGTTTTCCCTAAATTTTAGGATTGTAAGCCCCCCCATTTCATTTAGCCATTTAACAATCATATTTGTTTTTAGAAAGGAATATTTACTAAAAATATAACAAGACCAAATATAAACATTCTTCCCAACATGTAGAAGTATAATCTGTCCTACACATCTTCAATCTTGAAAAGCCAAGGCTGAATTAGGTTCACAGGTTAGCTCAACTCTTGTAAATTACACCAAGTTCCAAGTCCAAAACCCCCACTGCTTCATGTCCTAGAATGCTGGCTTCTCAGGACTTCCCCACTGAGCTGGAGTCAACATCTGGCCTGGTATCTTGGCTCCAAAATCTTAAGAGTTCAAACTCTGTATCCAAGACTCCACTCCCTTAACCCAGAACTGAAAACAAAACAAGACAAAAACATCAAAGTCATTTCTCAGGACCACAGGACCTAAAGAGAGGGAAAGGTAACTGTTATCCCACTCAGTTTAGTGCATGTAATTTTAAAAAGATTAATTTATTTTATTTTTCATTTATGGAATAAAACAAGCATTTCCATAACATAGTACAGTTATCCCTCCCATGTCATGGAAGCTAAGGGCGCAGCACCCCCCTCCACCCTGGCACAGGAAAAGCCACGTAAAATTTTGGTCCCCCTCTCATACCAGAGAAATCTGAATTATTATGATATTAAAAGATAAAATATGTTGATATTATACAGTACTACACATATATTTTATGCATTTCTGAGTTTCCATACTTTTTCTGTCATCTGATGGTCTTTATGTGTCATTCGTGACTTCTCCAAAACTCCCAAAATATTCCCATTTAATTTCTTATGCCATCCATGATATATCAAAGCCAGAATGGGGAAAGGTGCAATGTGGAAAGCAAAACTGTATAATAAAAAAAGATGCTCGTATGTTAAACTGCAGATCTGTTGTGTACAATTTGCTATTGCTTTTAAATATATAATAGATTTTTCATGTAATTTCTTTCATTTTTTCTTTCCTTCCCTCCCCCCCAGAGAAGGCTATCACTAGACACAAATATGTGTATATGTGTGTATGTGTGTGTATATATACACATATATGTACACATATATAATATGCATATATATATATAAATCATTCTATACATCTATTTATTATTTCTTTCTCTGGATGAAGATAGTATTCTTATGTCCTGTGTAGTTAATTAGGGTTATTTATAATAGTCAAAATGACTTATTCACTTCATGTTATTCTTTTTTTTTTTTTAAAAGCAATTGGTGTTAAGTAACTTGCTCAAGGTTACACGGCTAGTCGTTTGATTTATGTGTGGGTGCTCATTTTCTGAGGCCGGATCTGATCTCGGGTCATCCAAACTCCGAGGCCGGCGCTCTTACTCACTGCACCACCTAGCCGCCCCTTTAAGGCAATTGGGGTTAAGTAACTTACCCAAGGTTACACGGCTAGGTTTTTGTTTGTGCGGATTAAGTGTCGGAGGCCGGCTCCGAACTCAGGTTCTTCTGATTCCAGGGCCGGCGCTCTATTCACTGCGCCACCTAGCCGCCCCACACTTCATGTTATTCTTAAAACAATATTGTTTTTACTGTATGTAGTACATAATGTATACTGTATGTCACATATAGTTTTGAAGATGCAGCTAGTTCTGACCTCAAACCAATAGGAAGAGATTGTGCCCATCTATGGGGTAGGACAACATAGGATGCCTTCTCACAGAAGCAGGTCCCTGGTGTCTCCCAACTGAATGAATCCATCTTAAGTGATCTGGGTATGTTCCAAAGCTAGGTTACAAATCCCCTGTGCTCTGGCTCAGCAGTCAATTAAGAATTCTCACTGCCAATAGGAAGAAGTCAGAGGATATCTGTGCCTGCTCTGAAGGAGGAAAGGGTCCCTACAGGCAATCCTTATACAGACATCTGCTGCAATTATCATTCTGCCAAAACAGAACAGTTATTATTGCCCTAAATTGACATAAGGATAATTTCATTCCTCAAAAAGTAGAAAAGCAAACAAGAAGAAATTCTACTCTGGAACTTATTTTCACCTTCAAAGAGATACTATTTGGTGGGGTAGAAAAAATAGGAACCTTGTAAAGAAATTACCCAAAATATATTACACTTTGTGATGGAAAGGGGGGAAAATCTATGAATAGTCTAATGTGCAAATTCGAATTTTGGATAATATATTTCAAGGGGTTCATATAAAATCCAAGTATAATCCCATGGACTAATTCTGAAGTAAAAGACAGGCCAGAAATCCTGGAAAGAACTCAATAATGAAATTCTGAAGACCCAAGGGGAAAAAAAGCCATTGAAGATGAAAAATGGAAGTTGCCTAAAGAGATTACTGTGGATGAACAGACTGTGTGCCAACCAATTTAGACTTTAAAAAGATATGAACAGAGCATGGGAGCAAGGAAAGATAGCAGCTGATGAATACAAAAAGCATGGCATAGTCCTTTAAGAATAGTGTTAGGATTGTAAAGGTACAGAATGAAATGGGGTTAATGAAGAAAACTAACAGAAGTTTTAACGCTATATTGGAGGAAAAGAGAGGCACTGAAGAAGTAAGAACACTGCTCATAGTGTACAGTAAGATGATATGTGATGATTTAGAGCAGATGTATCAAACACACAAGAAACATTAAAATTTAATGGGAAAATATTTAATAAAATAAATAAAAATACAAGAGGGTATTTGTTCTTAAGTCATATCTGACTCTTCATGACTCCCTAACAGGTTTTCTTGGCAAAGATACTGGCATAGTTTGCCATTAACTTCTCCAGCTCATTTTATAGATTAATAATTTTATTATCAATTGATCATTTTATAGTTAATTGAAGCAAATAGGGTTAGGTGAATAGCCCAGGGTTAAACAACTAGTAAATGTCTGAGCACAGATTTGAACTCAAGTTTTCCTTTGTTTTTAGAAAGGAATATTTACTTCAAAAATATAACAAGACCAAATATAAACATTCTTCTCAACATCTAGAAGTACCATCTGTCCTACACATCTTCAGTTTTTGAAAAGCCAAGTCTGGATTAGGTTCACAGTTTAGCTCCTGATGGTTACACCAAATTGCCACCTAGTTGCCCCACCATTAAAGTATGGATAATGTTAATATGTACTTTTCTAATAAGTGACTTGAAGAGATCACTACATACAGTTTAGTGGTATTTCTTCTCTTTGAGTTTGACATCACTGTTCAACCCTTATTTTGTGTTTGTTTTCTTTGCTAAGGAGAATGCTCTTTGAACTATACAGGACAAAGTAAAAAAGAAAAAAATACTAATAGGGAATTGATATTCATAATAGATAAGGACACCTTTAAAAACCAAGGAGCTGTCCTTGAAGAGTTCAGTTGCTGATCCAGCTTGCTTCACTACAGCAGACTGAAGGAAGTGATACATGTGATTGTTGAGACCCTGTCAGTAAGTGATCTTTGAATGATGATGGATTATGGGAAATGTGAAAGAATGGGGGACCACTGTGTTAACCCTTTTCCAAAAAAGAAAAAGAATGATGTCTACAAATTATAGTCCTAAGAGTTTAACTTTGATTACTGGAAATACTTTAGAATGAAATATTAAAAGTGTAGTGGATTAACATTATAAAAGAAAATGGTGACCATAGAGAACCATGCTGGCTTCATCAAAAACAGGCTTTATCACAATAAGTATATAGCTACTATGTGTTGCTAAAATGAAAGAACAGAGCATTGCCACAGACTTAGCTTGCCTATATTTTAGCAGCTGAGTGGTGCAGTGGAATAGAGTGATGGGTCTAAGACTCAACTTCCTGAGTTCAAATTTGTCCTCAGGACACTAACTAGCTATGTGATGCTGGGTAAGTCACTTAACTTTGTTTGCCTCAGTTTCCTCATCTGTAAAATGAGCGAGAGAAGAAAACAGCAAATCACTACAGTATCTTTGGCAAGAAAATCCCAAATAAGGTCACAAAGAGTTGGACATGGCTTAAAAATAACTAAACAACAATAAATATTTCAGTAAAGTCAAAGTCTTTCATTCTAAAGAAAAGAGAAGATGTAATTTAAGACAGTTTGTTCATGGCTGTGGAAACACATTTGGTGACCATTAATTATGGAATGACTAAAGAAAATTGGGGTACTTAATGTAGTGACAGATGACTGTGTCATAAGAAGCAACAAGAATAAAGAATTCAGAGAAGCATGTAGTTAGTTATTCAGTTGTTTCAGATTCTTTGTGACCCCATTTTGGGGTTTTCTTTGCAAAGATACTGGAATGGTTGATCATTTCCTTCTCCAGCTCATTTTACAGATGAGAAAACTGAGGCAAATAGGGTTAAGTGTCTTGCCTAGGGTTATATAGGTAGTAAGTGTCTACGGTCAGATTTGAATTCATTAGAAGTTCAAGCCCAGTGTCTATCCACTACATCACCTAGCTACCGCAGAGATGCTTAGAAGACTAATATGAATTGATGGAGAGTAAAGAAAGCAGAACCAGGAAAACAATATACATGACAACAACTACATGAATGAAAAGAACAACAACAAAAAAACCCCAGAAACTTCATGCTGTGCAATTACAAAAACAACTCCAAAAACCTAAACTTTATTCCAAAACAGAAATAAGAAAATGTACCTCGTTTCCTTTTTCACAGAAGTGGGGAACATCAGGTAAGGACTGTGCCAAAACTTTCTTTTAATACTTTGTTTATTTTTCTTGTGTTGTTCTTATTTAAAAAAAAAAATTTCCTCAATCTCTTATTTGATTTTAAAGTCTTTTTTTCTCTTAAAATTCTATTGTTCTGGGGCAGAGTGGGAGGCAGGTGACTATTTGACATTACTCTTTAGGGTAGGAAAGTCTTTTTTTTTTTTTTGCTTCAATATCCTTCTTTGAGGATGAACACTGGTCTTGTCTATTCCCCACAATAACTTTCTATGGTTTGGATCTTTCTCCTTTGCCTGCTTTTTTAAATTTTTTTTGTTAATTTATAACAGCTTGTTATTGTAATCTCATCTAGTCCTAGAATATGGGGGGGGGGTGTCTCTGGACTCAAGTACTCCTTCAGTTCGCCCCTCTGACCTAGAACCCAAACGAAGAACTATGCCTTCACATAAAGGGACCACAGCCAGCATGTGTCTTTGTCTCACTGTTTCTGTACTTACCAGGTGTATGCTTATTCCTTCTTACCCAGGGTTGCATCTGTTCAGCACAGCTGCGTCTGGCATTTCTTATCAGCAGAGCTTCCCTCAATCTTACCCTGCATAGATGCCTGATTCCCCACACAGTCAGGAGGTAAAAATTCCTGTGGCTGTGGCCAAGGTTCTATCCCAACCCAGCTAGCCCCAGGACCTCAGTTTGCTGTTTCAGCAGACCTAGTCTAAAAGTGCTTACACTTCACAGGGACCAAACCTTAGATTTTCTCTGGTGGTCCAGGAAGACCACTGTTCTCCCCAACTCTTGCTTATTTTTACCACTCTATGTTCACCAGGGGATACTATTTTATCTTATTTGTGGAGGAAATCTGGAGAGCTTTGAATTTTCTCACCTACTCCACCATCTTCTGGGAGACCTTGTATTTCATGGTTTTAAAACAAACCACCAGGTATGTAATTCAGAAAAGAGACCTTTGTTAATGTATTATGAGCTCTGGATTGGTTATTCCAAAGACATAAAATCTGATAAAACTTTTTAATTGAATGATGACTAAAGAACATTTTTAAGCTTCTTTCTTTTCAAAAGCCATAAGATAGTTAGATATGAGGAGTGATTGAATAGTTGGACCCTAAGAGTAATTATTAATAGTTAGATATAACTCATAAATAGGTCTCTAAGGGATGGGCATGACTTAGGGCTTGCCCAGGATATGTGTATCATTTTTGTCAATTACTTAGATAAAGGAATAGATAGCACACTTATTGAGCTTGTGAATGCCACAAAGGTTGGGGGGATAATTATCACCCTGGGTGACAGAATCAGGATTTTAAAAAAGGAATTAAAATGATCATGACAGTCCAGAACACTGTATTGAATCTTTTAAAATGACATTTATTATAATAAGTACAAAGTTAATTTCTCATTAAAAAATTCAACTTCACAAGTAAAAGATGAGAAAGAAATTGTTAGAAATTCTTCAGAAAAAAAATTTCCTTTTAGTTTAGCTTTGTGGATTACAAGTTCAATATGAATCAACAGTGTGATATAGCACAAAATAAAGATGAAATAAAATAAAAACCCTAAGGCAATCTTAGATTTCATTAAGAAATCATAATGTACAGGACCAGAGAGGTAATTCTTCTCTTCCTTGCTTAGAGCATTATAAAATATTGTATATCATTCTGGGTCATCATCTAGGTGTAGATAAGAGTGCCACTAAGAGTAGATAAGATTGCCACTCATCTTCCTGAGTTCAAATCTGTCCTCAGATATTTATTAGTTATGTGACCCTGGGCAAGTCACTTAACCCTGTTTATCTCAGTTTCCTCATCTGTAAAATGAACTGGAGAAGGACATGACTAAATCACTCTAGTATCTCTGCCAAGAAAATGCCAAATGGGGTCAGGAAGATTCAGACACAACTGAAAATAACTGAACAACACAGTTCTAGTCAGCACATTTTGGGAAGCATATTCAGCTACTAGGATGTGTACACTGGTGAATTAATAGGATGATGAAAGGCCGCGGATGATGCTATATGAAGAAGAGTTAAAAAAAAAAAAGCTTAGCCTTGAGAATAGAATACTAAGGAAGGAGACAACGACTGTCTTCAAGTATTTGAGGGGTTTCCATGAGGAGAAAGGAATAGATATGTTCTGAGTTAGTACTCCCTGGGCCCTTTATGTTGTCATTTTTAGCCTTTCACAAATTGACTAAAAGCTATCTTTCTGGGGGGTTTTCTTCTTTTTTTTTAGATCAATTTCACATTATCTCCTTTCTCTCCCTTATGCCTCTTACCCTATGTAAACTGACCTATTTTCTATTTCCTATAGTGGACACTGTAGGCCTCCTCGGTGCTTTTAAATAGGCTATCTCCTTTGCCTAAAATGTTGTTTGTCTTCATCTCTTTCTCTTAAATCTGCTAATTCTATTCAGGCTCACCTGAAGTACCAGGCCTTTCTTGACATTATTAGTGATCTCACTCACAAGACCACATGATATTTACATTGTACATACCTACATTTTCTTAATTTCTAATATGTATCTCCCAGTAGAATGTGAGGTCCTTGAACAATACATGCAAAAATAATCATAACATCGTAAAGGCAAATTTTGAAAGCCCAAAGGAGTCTGATCAATACCATGATTATTCCTTGCCTATATGACTTTTGGCAAGTCAAAACCTCTCTGAGTCTCAGTTTTCTCATTCACCAAATTAAAGAGGTGAGACTTGAGAGCCTATAAGATTTCTTCAAACTCTACATTTATGATGCTATAATTCTTTAAGAGTGTAATTCTGACATGCTTCCTTTTTCTACTTGGTCAATATCAGACGTGGACAAAAGTCAACGCCTTCAGGGGAGGCTAGGTCACGCAGTGAAGAGAGCACCAACCCTGGAGTCAGGAGGACCTGAGTTCAAATCTGGCCTCAGACACTTAACACGTGTTAGCTGTGTGACCTTGGGCAAGTCACTTAACCCTAATTTCCCTGCCTTTTTCCCTCCAAAAATAAAAAGTCAACACCTTCACAGATAAAATGTTAGAGCTTGAAGGGGTAATGATAATGATAACAATGATTATTTTTCTTTTCTTTTTTTAATTAATTAATTTTTAGTTTTCAACATTCATTTCAATAAGAATTTGAGTTACAATTTTACTCCCCCTTTTGCCCCTACCCCCACCCCAAAATAGTGAGCCTACTGAATACCCTTTGTCCCAATCTCTTCTCTCTTTTATACTCCCCCCTCATCCCCCCAATTTTCTAGTAGGGTGAGATGGGTTTCTATACCACAATACTTATATATCTTATTTTCCAGTTGCATGTAAAAAACAATTTTTAAACATTTAAACATTTTAAACTCATTTAAACATGAGTTCTAGATCTTTTCCCTTCTTCCCTCCTTACCCACCCCCACTAGGAAGATAAGCAACTCAACATAGGTTATACATGTGTAGTTATCCAAATCATGTCCACAGTAGTTACATTGTGAAAGACTAACTATATTTCCCTCCATCCTATCCCACCCCCACTTATTCTATTTTCTCCTTTGACCCTGTCCCTTTCCAAAGTGTGTGCTTCTAACTACCCACTCCCCCAATCTGCAATCCCTTCTATCACCCCCCACTCTTATCCCTTACCCTCCTATATTCCTGGAGGGTAAGATACCCAATTGAGTGTGTATGTTATTCTCTCTTTAAGCCAAATTCAATGAGTATCAGGTTGACTCATTCCCTTTCACCTTCCTCTCTTTCACTCCATTGCAACAGTTTTCTCTTGCCCCTTTTATATGAGATAATTTACCCTATTCTATCTCTCCCTTTCTCCTCCCAATAAATTCCTCTCTCACCTCTTAATTTTATTTTTTAGGTATCATCCCTTCATATTCAACTCATCCTTTGCCCTCTGTCTTACATATGCCTTCACTCATATATTTATATATATATATATATGTATATATATATATACATATATATATGTTTATATATATATTTATATATACATGCACCCTCCTATACATATATATGTATGTATACATTATACATACATATATATATATATATATATATATATATATATATATATATATATATATTCCCTTCAACTATCCTCATGCTGAGAAAAGTCTTATGAGTTGTAATTTTAGTTTTTCCATGTAGAAATGTAAATAGTTCAACTTTATTAAGTTTCTTATGATTTCTTTTTCCTGTTTACCTTCTCATGCTTCTCTTGCTTCTTGTATTTGAAAGTCAAGTTTTCTATCCAGTTCTGTTTTTTTTTTCATCAAGAATGCTTTAAAATCCTCTTTTTCATTGAATGACCATATTTTCCCCTGAAGCATTATACTCAGTTTTGCTGGGTAGGTGATTCTTGGTTTTAGTCCTAGCTCCTTTGACCTCCAGAATTTTATATTCCAAGCCTTTTGATCCCTTAATGTAGAAGCTGCTAGGTCTTGTGTTATCCTGATTGTGTTTCCATAATAGTAAACTTGTTTCTTCCTGACTCCTTGCAGTATTTTTTCCTTGACCTGGGAACTCTGGAATTTGGCTCTAATATTCGTAGGAGTTTTCTTTTTTGGGATCTTTTTCAAGAGGTGATTGGTGAATTCTTTCAATTTCTATTTTGCCCTCTGGTTCTAGAATATCAGGGGAATTTTGCTTGAGAATTTCTTGAAAGATGGTATCTAGGTTCTTTTTTTGATAATGGCTTTCAGGTAGTCCAGTATTTTAAAATTATCTCTCCTGGATTTATTTTCCAGGTCAGTGGTTTTTCCAATGAGATATTTCATATTGACTTCTATTTTTTTCATTTGTTTGGATCTGTTTTATAGTATCTTGATTTCTCATAAGGCCATTAGCTTCAAATTGCTCCACTCTAATTTTGAAGGAGTTATTCTCTTCAATGAGTTTTGGAAATTCTTTTTCCTTCTGACAAATTCGGCTTTTTAAGGCATTCTTATCCTCACTAGATTTTTGGGCCTCTTTTGCCATTTGAGTTAGTCAATTTTTAAGGTGTTATTTTCTTCAGTGTATTGTTGGGTCTCCTTTAGCAGGCTGTTGACTCACTTTTCATGATTTTATTGCATCATTCTCATTTCTCTTCCCAATTTTTCTTCTTTTTCTCTTACTTGATTTTCAAAATCCTTCTTGAGCTCCTCCATGGCCTATAACCAATACATATTTTTCTTGGAGGCTTTTGATGCAGGAGTTCTGATTTCTCTGTCTTTCTCCCACTCCATGGCTTGATCCTTTTTGTCCCCCAAAAAAGAATTCTATAGTCTGTTTTGCTTCAGTTGCTTGCTCATATTGCCAGCCAATTACTTGACTTTTGAGCACTTTGCCATGGTAGAATTCTGCTTCCAAAATGGAGAGATCTTTGCCCCCAATTGCTGGTGTTTTCATAGCTGCTGGAGCTATTAGGAGGGCACCCTCTCTACAGCCCCCACAAGTTCAGGTTCACTGGTCACATACCCCAGAACCACCACCCAAGACCATGATCCAGATCCAAGCAGGTTAAGGCAAAAGCAATTAACCTTCAAAGCAAGAGAGATTACCCTCTGAATGGTTGCTTGGTCCCCCTAAAATCTGCAGGCTAGGATCTGTGAAAGCAGCCATGGAATGGCAGCTGCATGACTGCCACACCTCCAGTCACTTCTCACCCTGGTGTCAGGGGCTAGACCTTGCTTTTCAGTACCCTCCCCCTTCCAATAGAGTTCTGCACTGACTGACCTTTTACTTTATCTTTGGAGTTTATGGGTTCAGAAGTCTGGAAACCACCACAGCTACTGATGATTCACTCTCTTGAAGTCTTCTCAGGCCATTGCTGGTTGGGACCACCCTGGGGCTAAAACTGCAGGGCTCACATGAACCTGTGCTCAGCTCCCATCTTGGTGTGATAGACCCTTCCTGTCAGCCTGTCGGGCTTCCTTCAACAGGAGATTTGTTCCTCTCTGTCACTTTTTGGGTTATGAAGCTCTAAAGTTTGTTTAGAGTAATTTTTTATATGTATTGGAAGTGATTGGGGTGGGAACCCATGCCAAGTTTGTGCTTCTACTCTGCCATCTTGGCTCCACCTCCCCCCAATGATAACAATAATAAGCATTTAAATTGTGCTGTAAATTTTGTAAAGGGCTTTGCCAATATATTTTCATTTTTCCTCATGACCACCCATTTCCTTTTATTTATTGTCTTCCCCCATTAGAATGTAAGGTGCTTGAGGGTAAGGATTATCTTACTTTTTACTTGTATTTGTATTCTCAGTGCTTATCACAGTTCCTGGAACATAAGTGTTTAATAAATGCTTATTGACTGACTAATCACCCAGCTTTTCCCCAGTCTTTTCAAGTATGAGGACTCCTTTTTAATTCCAAAAAAATGTATAACCAACATGTTAGTAGCTTTGCAATCATTATGTATTGATTAAAAAATCATAATGATAGAAAGCTGCTATGAACTCAGTAATATTTAAAATGATCTTGCATTTACACCATGAAGTAATCAGTTCCTCTGTATAATGTTCCTCTGTAAATGAGGACATTTTGGCTGGAGGTGGGGGAGGAGGGGAGTATGTTGGTGTGTTTTGTTTTGTTTTCCAGAGTACCCTAGTTTCTTTCACTTTCCTCTTCTCACTTGAACACCATTGCTACTACAGCCCCAATACAATCTGCAACTGCATCAATTGGCTATAACAAATATTTATTAAGCACCTGATATGTAACACATAAGTGCTGGCTACATAAGGACAAAAGTACAATAATACTTGCCCTCAAGGAGCTTATAATCTGACAGGGAAGAAAACTAGATCTATAGTATTTACACTTGAAACATTAATATGATAATATATGCATAATTATGCATTCCATTGACTCAAATTAGCATGCATTTTCTTATTTGCATACTTGGTATATCCTCAACATAGACTATAAGGTCTTTGAGGGCAGGAACTCCTTTGTTTTTGTCTTTGTATCACTAGTACCTAGAATAATGCCTTGCACATGATATGTGTTTAATAAGTGTTTGTCAAATTGAATTGAATATTTATGTGAAGCATTTATTTTCAAGTTGTAGGAGATATATTTTCTTCTTTCATTTTACTTTCATTTCACCCATTTTGTTCAGGACTAAATTAAAGTACAGATGATAAGCTTAGTAAACACCTGATTTTCAGATCACTTATAGAAATTCCGCTCCATCTTTTCTAAAAGTTCACACCCCACAGTTTGGGATCCATTTGTCTACAGCACACAGTGAACATGATTAACAGTTAGAAGTCTAATATGGGAGAGAGCAGATTGGATGAGGAGATATCCTGTGGGACTGCTATTCTGGGGTGGTGGGTGGGGGAAAATGGGGAAAAAATTGTAACTCGAAATATGGTGGAAATGAATGATGTAAACCAGAAGTTAATAAAGCATTTGGAAAAAAAAGAGTTAGAAGTCTAAGAAAAAAAGGGATAGAAAACAAAGCATACAAATGGAAACACAAAAGATAGAGAGTCTTTCACACTATGGATATATTTTACTGAACCACAAGTCTTTTTTTTGTGTTAATAAACTACCATGGTTGTCTACTCTCTCTAAACCTATGACTGATTTGTTACAAAGAAACCAAAAAAAAAATCCTAATTTGTGAAAGGAATACCAAAAAGAATATGATGCTGGTAAACAAATAGTATCATTTTCTGTAAATTGAATAATATATTGTTCCCATTTTTGCCATGAAATTGGCCTCTACTGCTGTATCTGTTAGTAGCAAGACATCTACTGCCTGTGAATACCATATACAGGTAAACCAAAAATAAAATAACTTCTGTCAGCATCAAAAAAAGAAAATTCAGCCCTTTCTTGCATAAAATGGTTTCCTTTTTGACTAGCCATCATCTCATACTTTACTCTTCATCCTTAACTAGTATATATTCTCCGTCAGTTGATGACTATATGAAGAAGAACAGAAAGGTTATTAAACATGGTTAATATGATTGGAGCAGATTAAAACTTCTATGTTGATGGGCATTGGTATTGAACCTTTTATTCACAACCAAACTTCCAGCCTGGGCAAGATAGGGAGACCTAGTCTCAATAGTAATAATAATAATAATAATAATAATAAGGCAAGAAAATCTTGGAAACTTGGAAATTCAGTTACTCAAGGTTTCCTTAGGAAACCTGAGAATTGTGAACCAGCTTTATATTCTGAATGGTTTCCAAGATTGAGAAAGAGTGTCTATAGAACTGAGTGAAAGAATAGACAGAATTTTTATTCTAAGCCTATATCATATTCCTTTTTCCACATGTTTATTTTCTCCTAATTTACCTAGTAAGAAGAACGGTGTCTGCACATAGATACAAGCATACTGTGCCACTAATGCTAGCCACCATAACATCAAATGAAGTCAACAGTGGTTGGAGATATCTAATCGACTGTTGATCTATCAAAGTCAACAATTGCAGATATTTATTTTGTTCAATCTGGGGTAACTCTAATTCAGAGCAACATGGTAAAAAAAAAAGACATAAAGGCAAGCATGATGAAGAAGAAAAAAGTGATTGCAGATAACTTTTCATGGTTAATACTATCAGATAAGATTTGAGAGTTATTTCCAAATTTCATGTTATCCCATAGTCCTCCCCACATAAGCCTAATTTTTTTTCTGACAGCAAACACTTTTCTCTACACTATAATATATAGTGTAGAGAATATATACATATATATATATATATATATATATATATATAACATATGAGTCCATTCTTGTTATAATTTTGGTGGATTACTATTGGTTCCCTGTGTCATACGATCATTCCTAGAATTCCTTATCTTTGGAAGGTCTTCAAATATATTCTGGATAACTACTTGTTTGGAACAATTGTGGAAATGAAACATAAGTTTGGTGGGATTTGGATGCCAACGTTATACTAGAAAAATTGGGTATTGTAATTAGAAATAGCAATTATAATTGGTATATTATGGGCAAATAAGATCTAAGCAAAATAAAACTTTTCCTCAGTTATTGACTCTCCTTCAGATACTCATAACTTTCCAAGATAATTCCAAGGAGGGCTACAGAACAACCAGGCAAATTGGGACATAGGAAAAGCAATTGTCTTTCCAATAATATAGAGACTGTCAATATCCTAGGATCCTAGGATCATAGTTCAAGAATTGGAAGAAATTTTAATAGTCATGTTGTCCAACTCTTTTACTTCCCAAAAGAGAAAGCTAGGCTAAACCAAAATAATAATATGACAATGCTACCTAAATTAATTTACTTATTCAGTATCAGATCAATCAAACCATCAAAGCTATACTTTGTAGAATTGGAAAAAATAAGAACAAAATTTAAAAATTCAACTCAAAGAACAAAAGTTCAAGTATCACAAAATAATGAAGGAAAAAAAAACCTTGGGAAGAAAGGAGTTCTAACTGTACCAAAGTCAAACTGTATGACAAGGCAGGAATAATCAAAATGATTTGGTTCTCCTCAAACAAGGAAAGAAATAAAAATGTATTAAGTGCCTACTATGTTATTATTATCCCCAACATACAGATAAGGAAACTGAGTCTGCTAAAAGCTGAATGACTTGCCCAGGGTCCCAGAGTTAGTAAGTGTCTGAGGCCAGATTTGAAGTCAAATCTTCCTCTAGACCCAGAATTCTATTCATTATACAACCTACAACATATAGAAATAAACAAGTATGGTAGTTTAGGGCCTGATAAAAACCAAAGATCCCAGCTCCCAAGGTAAGAACTCACTATTTGATAAAAACTTCTGGAAAAACTTGAAAGCAATATGGAAGATGCTAAGAATAGAGTAGGTATAACCATATACCAAGATAAGCTACAAATAGAGATATGACTTAGACATAAAGGGTGACATCATAAATGAATTAGACAAACAAAGAAAAACTCAGGTTTGATATATAGATAGGAAGTCTATATATAGGGGAATAATTCATGACCAAATGAGGGATAGAAAACAAAATGGACAATTTTGATTATATAAAATTAAATAGTTGTAATGTTGAGGGAACCTGAAGATCTCCCATGCCCCTTAATGGACCCATGTGACCTGCTTTGTGATCTGGCCCAGGTACAGCTTGAGGCACATGGAGCCTATGGTGGGAGGAGCTTGCTGAAAAGGTGGATCAGGAAGAGAGAGTGAGGTGAAGCCAGGAGAGAGCTGAGAAAGAGCAGCTAGCGTGAGTGAGAGAGGGAGGAATTTTGCCTACGGAAGCTTGTTTGTGGGGAGGCCTAACAGAGGGAAAGCTTGGGGATGGGCGATCCCTGGATTGGTGATGTTTATAAACTTCTTTATTACAATGGTGGAATTGGCTTTCTGGTATCTGAATAAATATTTTGGTTTTGTCTTTGAGGAAGAGAGTTTGTTATATTTTGTGATTCATCCCTGGAAATATGTCTGCATATTCATAGAGGCTGCTATAGCATTGGTCATATATATATATTTAATATATGAAACCAATGAAGGTAAAGTTAAAAGTAAACCAGGTAACACGATTTGGGGGTGGGGGAGGGTGAGAATCACAGCAATTTTCTCAATAAAAGTGTAATTTCTAAGATATATAAGAAACTTTCAAATTTATAAGAATTAGAACCACTCTCCAATTGATAAATGGTCAAAGAACATAAGCAGGAAATATTTTGAGGAATAAATCCAAACCTTCAGTAGACATATAAAAAAATTCCAAATCACTTTGAGTTCTCATCCTACCTATTAGTTTGGCAATGTTGACAGAAAAGAAAAATGGTCAAAGTTGGAGGAATTACAGGAAAACTGACTCATTGATGCATTATTGATGACTATGTGAATTGACCCAGTCATTCTGGAAAATACCACCCCCCTGCAAAGTTGCTAAACTTTACACTTCATTAAACATAGAAATGCCTCTTCTAGACCTAAAACTGAAGAGATCAAAAAAGAAGAAAAGGATCCATAGGAAAAACAAAAACAAAAACACTTATAACACTTCTTTTTATAGTGGCAAAGAACTAAAAACTAACCAGAATGACCAACAAATGAGAAATGGCTGAACGAATTATATGCTATTTTGGAAAGCAATTTAGAATCATACACCTAAAGTTAACAAATTGTGAATACCCTTTGACCCACCTACATTCCAGACTCTTTGTGACCCCACTTGGGATTTTCTTCACAAAGATACAGGACTGGCTTGCCCATTTCCTTCTCCAGCTCATTAACACATGAGGAAACTGATGCAAATAGGGCTGAGTGACATGCTCATGGTCACACAACTAGTAAGCATCTGAGGCCAAATTTGAGCTCAGGAAGATGAGTCTTCCTGATTCAAAGCCCAATGCTCTATCCACTACACTTTCTAGCTGCCTCTAAGAGAACTATCAGGGAATGGCTAAAGAAATTATGAAATATAAATGCAATAAAATATTATTGTGCTATAAGAAATTATAAAATGGGCAGTTTTATAGAGACCCATTAAGACATGAATGTGTTAATGCACAGTGCATTGAGCAGAACAACTAAGAAAATGGTTTCAACAATGACAGTAGTACAAGAAAAACAACTTTAAATGACTTTAGAACTCTGATCAATATAATGATAAATCACAAGTCTAGAGAGCTAATAGTGAATCCACCACTCAGAGAGGTGATTTAAAATGCATAATGAGATATATTTTCAGACATGGAAAGGTGGAAATTGTTTAGCTGGATTATGCATATTTGTTATGAGGGTTTTATTTTTCATTTTGTTTTTTTTTTTAGTGGGAGATGCCAAATATGGGTTATACATACTTAAAAAGTAAGGTAATTATTTTTAAAGTACAGTAAATGAATATAAAATGATACTATTTTCCCATAAGAAATGAAAAAAGGAACAATTTCAGAGAAACTTATATGAACTGATACAGTAAAGTGAACAGATCCAGGAAAACACTTTATATAGTAACAACAACATTGTAAATGCAACAACATTGAAAGACTTAAAAATATTGAACCGTGACATGACTAACCACAATTCCAGAGGAAAGATGATGAAGTATGCCACCTATCTTCCAGCATAGAAATGTTGGATATGGAAAATAGAATAAGGCATATGTTTTGGGGGATCATCAGTTTGGGAATTTATTTTCTCTGACACTACATATTTGTTAAATTTTTTCTCTTAATTTTTTTTTCCTGAATGGTAAGGGAATGATGTAGATAGATGAAGAATAGATTCTTGTTCGTTGAAAAAAAGTTGATTTATTTTAAAAAATAAAAGAGACTACTTTGTGGAGGCAATACTTAATGTGCACTATTGAATCACTATTTATAGAATTTCAAGCAATAGCAGGGGAGATTCTACTTTTGACCCTCAAATTATATTGCTTTGGTGACCACCTACATATGTCAGAACTGTTTTCAAAGATGATTAATTAATATAGAAAAAGAAGTGGAATCAGTTAGCTAAGTTAGATCTTAGATAAAGTATGACTCATAAAATCATTTCATTTTAGAGCTAAATGTGATCTCCAAATTTATTCAGGTTTTGTGGGAAGGACCCCCCAAACACACACACACATACCTTCCTAGATCACCAGGTCTGCCACCCAAAAAAAGAAGGCCAGTGCCTATTGGACACATGCCTATAATTATACCATTAGAGATTCACTCTTTTATTACCTAATATTGTACAAATTATGTTGAGAAAGTTCACACTCTAAGGCTTATCATCTATTTACACTTCAGTGAAAATAAGTTCATCAGCACATTTCCAAAGGATAGATTTTGATAGGGTGAAGAAGGGGGAGAAAGCATAACTGTATTGCTAAAAGGATACTAGTAATGGAGCCCACAGATTTTGCTTGCTTCATAATTTTCCTTGAACCAAGTGACCCTACCAATCTTTTGATGAAAGTGTTCAATTATTTCTCAAAACCTGCCTCCTGGTGCCAGTCTCATTTTTAATCCATGAAAAATAGGACCATCACTGCTATATAAAACTAGCTAAATGCACTAGTTAGTAGAGTCAATGTCGTGTGGTTTAGATAGAAAGCTGGCTTTGCAGCATGTTTAAATGAAACCACAGGTCCAATCTCTATCCCCTTTGCCTACACTAACCCAGTGGTACTTCAAACTACCAATAAATATTGTAACAAGGTTGCATGATGGAGGACAACCTTGGCTTCCTCTTATATTTCAACCAGTCTGCATTCCAAATAGTGTAGGACGTGCTGTTCCCATGGATTCAGCATCCTTTGCTGCTTAGGGGTAGAAACAAATCTATACACTAAAAACTCCTGGGGAAAATGTGAAGTGTTATTACTCAGAAAATATTACAAAAGATATAGAGAGAGCTGGAAACTATTGGATGTAAGTTGTCAACTTGATCTAAGTATGTCTAAGTATGACCTGGGAGAAAGAACAAAATTTCACATTAAAACCATGCTACAGTAATACCTCCACTAATCCAGAAGTCAGCTACATATAGCCTTTGCCTATCTGGGAAAGAGCCAATGAGCAAAGAAAGGCTCTGAAGTGGCAGAGTTGCTATCATGAAGTTCAGACACTGAAACGTGTATGTGTTTCCCTTAAGAGAATTCTATCCCAGACTATTTATTACTTTTTTACCCACTCTTATAAGCCTGGTTATCTGGTTTCCAAACCCTCTGATAATTAGATACAACAAATTAGAATCACACAAGCAAAAGTGTTTGCTACAGATGGATATTCTTACCACATCAAGAAGCTGACCTTGTGACGATGTACAGGACAACTCGGACAAAGCAAGGCTTTCTGTCCTCAAGACCCAAAACATATATGCCAATATTTGGTGCCAAGGAGATCCAGAGTTTGTGAGAATTAAAGATCCAGTATGGATAGTCTAATCAAGGGAATTCAAAAAGTCAGAAACTGGGAGCCAAGTCAAATCCCCCACAGAGGTAGAGCTTGCACTGGGATTCAGAACACAGGTCCTGGGATTGCTGGTGATGATCACTTGAAATGCTCAATGTAGTGTCACTCTGGGCCCTATTTGTAGACTGTACAGGCACCAGTCCACCCACTAGCACTTTTGAAATCTATTCTATATGGCAAAATTTAGCTCCAACACAGAGCAAGAAATGAAAACGAATAGTTATAAAAATGAATTGTAAGAACTCACAAGCAGAACACTCTGGGACCATTTAATATAGAGTAACCGATTCACAATTCTCAATACTACCTGAGAGTATGTGTATATTATAGCAAGGTATAAGCGAGGAAGCAAATAATGATGTTCCTGAGTCATAAAAGGAATGTTAAAATGGAACTCGACCCAGAACTGTAAAATATAGTTCACTTAGAAAAGAAGTATCTGTTTGATTAAAAAGCCCACACTGCTGAGAAAATTAGAAAGCACTATGGCAGAAATTAGATTTAAACCACATTTCACAATATAGTCGAAATGAATAAGTAACTTTAAAATTAGAGATCACATTATTTTTATAATTACAAGAGAAGTAGACATATACCTCTCATAGCTATGGGAAGGAGATGTATTCTTAAATAAGGGATAAAGACAATAAAATAAGTAGCTGGGATTATATGAAATTGAAAAACTTCCTGCAAAATAAAATAAATAAATAATTTATCTCAGATAAGAAGGGAAATAGTTGAATTGTAAAAAAAAAAAATTGTTTTAAATTTCTCTGAAAATGATAGAAGTTAATCCCGAATGACTCAAGAAAGTGAGAAATGTGCCATCCAGAGATATAACTAGAAAGAACTGAGCCTGAATCCTGATGGAAGCAAACTAAATGATCTTGTTCTTCTCATTGTTTGGTTGTACTTCTTCCTTACCATCTTTCATCCCACCTAGTACAATATGCCTTTGTAATTGGAATAATGTTTAATATGAATGCATTTGCAGACCCTATACTGTACTATATGATGTCATGAGGGGAGGGGGAGGGAAGTAAAGGAAATTTGAAAATCAAGGAACTATGGAATTGAATCTTGTCAACTGAAACTAAACTAATAAATTAATTTAAAAAAAAATAAAAAATAAAATTGCAAAAAAAATAAATAAATAAATTTCTCTGAAAAGGGTTCACTATCCAAAACATATAAACTATTTGGTCAAAAATATATACACACACATACACATGCACACAGTCATACAAATATGATCAAAAGTCATTTTCCTATAGATAAGTGGCCAAAGGAAATGAACAAACAGTTCTCCAAAGAATTGCAAACTACTAGTGGCTGTATATAACATAAAGATCCAGATCATTAATAATAAAAATGCAAATTGAAACAACCCTGAGGTTTCATCTCACATTTTGCAAATTGGCAAAGTTGAAATGAAAGGAATAATAAGTTATGGAAGAATTGTAGAGAAACAAGCATGCTAGTGCATTGTTGGTGGAGCTGTGAATTAACATAAATGTTTTAGAAAACAATTTGGAATTAATATAAATAAAGTGTCTAAAATGTCCATACTCCTTGACTTAGAGATACCCTTACTAGGTTTATATCCCAAGGAGGTCATTGATAGGAAGAAAGCTCCCATTTAGATGACACATGAATAGAGCACCAGCCCTGGAGTCAGGAAGACCTGAATTCAAATCCGGCCTCAGACACTTGACAAACTTACTACCTGTGTGACCTTGGGCACAATTTTGCCATAAGAAATAGATTTCAAAAGTACTAGTGAGTGGACTGGTGCCTGAGTTGGTTACTCTATAGCCAACTGCCCTTCCTCCCATCCTCCAAAAAGCAAAGAAGGAGAAGAAGAAGAAGAAGAAGAAGAAGAAGAAGAAGAAGAAGAAGAAGAAGAAGAAGAAGAACAAGAACAAGAACAAGAACAAGAAGAACAAGAAGAAGAACAAGAAGAAGAAGAAGAAGAACAAGAACAAGAAGAACAAGAAGAAGAAGAACAAGAAGAAGAAGAACAAGAAGAAGAAGAAGAAGAACAAGAAGAAGAAGAACAAGAAGAAGAAGAACAAGAAGAAGAAGAACAAGAAGAAGAAGAAGAAGAAGAAGAAGAAGAAGAAGAAGAAAGTTCCCATATATGTGAAATTGTTTATAACAGTATGTTTTGTAATAGCAAATAATTGAAAGCAAAGTAAATGTACATCAATTGAGGAATGGCTAAACATTGTCATATATGAACAGAATAGAAACTTAGAAATGTGACCAATATAGAGAAGCATGGAAAGATCAAGATGGACTGATGCAGAGTGAAGTAAGCAGGGCCAAGAAAATAATATTCAGAATAATTACAACAATATATATGGAAAGAACAACCACTGAAAAAAGCAAAGGTTGTAATATCATAAAGTACAAGCATACCTGGAAAGAAAAGATACAAGAAAACATTCTCACCCAAGCTTACCCCATTGCATAGGTAGGAGGTCTACAAGTATTATACACTGAACATATCTCCAGTATTTTTTAAATTTATTGGTCAATTATACTGATGCTTTCTCCCTTCTTTTTACTCTTTTTGTCTTAAAAATACTATCTTTATGTAAAATTGCTCTGTGTAAGAGAGATGGATACTGGGGGATAGTATGATGACCAAAAAAAAAAGACAAATAAACACCTATTTTTAATTAAAAGGAATATTGCAAAATAACCACCAAAAAAGCTAAGCATGGCACCAAAGAAGAGATACAAGAAGACACAATGACTCCTCTCCTTTGAAGAGTGGAAAGGTCCAAGGGCATTTAACATTGTAGGTGTTTTCATATTTTTCTATTTATTTATAAGTTTTGCTGATTTTTTTCTTTTTCTTCTTTTTGTTCTTCAAAATATTCTTTGTTTATGAGGTGGTTCTCTGTGTGGAGGGGGGAGAAATGCTTCAATAAGTGTTGTTAACACAAAACCAAGAGATATTAATAAATACTTTTTAAAAGACAATGCTAAAATATGCTCAGTTTGCATAACAAGAGAGAGGGAATGTGAAATACGGTATAGAAAGATTTCTATCCAAAATGATTCACTATACAAAAACCTCAGCTATATGAAGTGGTCCATTCAACAAAGTGCTTCCAAATAGCCACGCTTCCTGTATAAGAATACAACTTAGTAGATTCAAGAAAACCTGGCTTTGAATGTCATTCTTCCTAGGTACGTCACTCTGGCTAGTCATGTAACATTTTGCAGCCTAGTTTTCTCATGAGTAAAATTGTAATCATAACAGCACCTACCTCACAGGATTGATGTATTGTATGTAGCCCTATTTCAGGCAAGTCACACAGCCAATGTGTCTGAGATGAGATTTTAAACAAAGGTTTCCTCCAAGGCTAACTCTCTATCCAATGGAGGAGGGAAGGGCTGCTTGGTCTCTGACCATTTGATTTCTTCCTCCCAATTCCTTTCCTACCCCTCCTCCCAGTTCATGTAGTTACAGAGAGAAAAAAAGGCAGAAAATAGAAATCATAAGGAATGTTAACAAAACGCAGACATATTTATATCCTGTTATTCTTTTGAGAAGTGTGAAAAAGTTTTACTTAATTGAAGTTAATGGGTGCTAACTGGTCAAAGTACTAATGTCTCTTAAAGGCTGAGCTCAATAGTTCTTTAGTGGGTCTCAGTAGGAACCAATAATCATAAAAGAATTCGATCCATAAGAGAACATTGATCTTTACCTCTTTGTTCTGGGGGTGGAGGGGATTTCTCTGCCCTCTTCTGTCCCATGATACTTTGAAGTGGAGCTACTCAAGGTGTAGAAAAGACATCTCATCCAGCAGAGAGCAGACACACTTACCAGACAGACATGGACACAAAGAGGTGCTAATCAAGGAAGGAAATAGCTTTGAGAAGCACATGCCCGTGGCAGCAGAGAAGCATACCAATCATGGACTAATCCTGGCAACCAAGAGCTGAGCTGCAGAAGTTAGCAGTCTATAGCAGCTCAGCTGATCAACCCACACAGCAACTACCAAGGAACTGTGTCAAAACCATCTGTGAAAATAAAGGACACTGACGCTCTCGCATCCCTGAGTCATGAATTGCCTTGACCACCTGTTTTCTCTACGTCTGTGCCTCACTATCAATTGTACTCAAAGTTCATGTGCTCTAGGTTGGTGAAGTATGGATATATTTAAAGCTACTATATATTCCTCTGCTATTTTAAATGCCTTTGCTTTGACCTAATTATATCTACTGATTTAATATAGGGGCTCATAGCCCCTCTTGGAATTCACTAGTAGGGGCTCATAAATTAGAATTTTGGGAAGTCCAATTCCACAGAATAACCTTAAACATATTACTAGTGGCCATTCTCAGGCACTCACAAGTGCAAGTACAAGTTGGTGAATAACCCAGAGGGGAGGCTGTACCTCTAAGACACATCATCATCACTCTTTATATAAATATCCAAAGGGAGCTGTCCATGATTTCATTAGTTTCACCTGCAGTACTGAACATCACAACCTATCCTTTCTACCCTATCCTATGTAATGCTTATCCATTATCCATAAGTTTATCACAAAGGATCTGTTAAATGTACTAGGGTCCTTTTCTCTCTCTTTTAAGACTGAGGATACCAATTGAAGTAAGCCATCCACTAGGTTTCCCTCACTCTTGCAATGAGATCAGTCTATCTTATTTTTAAATCATACATTTCTTCAATGACATGTTTGATGGCATCTTTTACTCTGCTTCACCTGGAGATGGTGAGGTGGAATGGTAGTCCTGGAGTTAGGAAGACTTGAATGCAAATCCAGAATCTGACAGTTACTTTTTTTTTTTGGCTTTTTGGAGGGCAATTGGGGTTAAGTAACTTGCCCAAGGTCACACAGCTAGGTTTTTGTTTTCCGTGTGCATTGTGTCTGAGGCCGGATCTGAACTCAGGTTCTTCTGACTCCAGGGCTGGTGCTCTACTCACTGCGCCACCTAGCCACCCCCGTGACACTTATTTTTTAACCATTGTATGCCTCAGTTTCCTCAATTGTAAAATGGAGATAATAATAGCACCAAACTCCCAGGGTTTTATGAGGATCAAGTGAGATAATATTTAAGTACTTAGCACAATGGCTGGCATACAATAGGCATTTAATAAATGTTTGTTTCCTCTATTTTTTTCTCCTTCCTAATTCTTTGTAATATATTACAGGCTACTCTCCACACCAGGCACCTTTCCACTTCCCTTTGGATAATACTGATTTTCCATTCTTCAAAGATTGTCATATTCCATGTCTTATAGCCATACAACAGCAAAAGAACATTAGCATTAAAAAGATGGGCCTCCAGTTTTTTCAATTAATAAATGAGTTAAATTTAGCTTTAAATTAATAAGTTAAATTTAGCTAGCTTTAAATTATCTGGGGCTGATATGGAAAACAGGAAAGTCAGTTACAGTGGAGAGTGTGATGACTTTGAACCTAAGAAGACTCATGTTCAAGTCCTATCTCTGACATATACTAGCTGTGGGATTTCAAATAAGGTCACAACCTCTTAGTGCCCTAGGTAACTCTAAGACTATTAAATGCAGAGAAAGTGCCAATTCACAGAAGGAGAAAGACTTTCCTCACCTGGGATTTCCCAATATGAATGAAAAGTAGTCCAACTCAGGGCTTTAAGAATACCTGGGTAGAATATTTCTGGAGCCAACTTGGAAGATAAGAGGTGGACTAATTGATACCTTCCTGAAAAAAATGTAGAGGGTGGCATTTGGAACTTGGTTATTTTCATTGTTGTCGCTGTTTTAGTTTTTGGAAAACTTACAAAATAAAGGTCACTTCCCCATCAGACACAAGACTTGCTTGTAATTAATCTGAAGGTGATTAAAAGCTTTTAATTAGACTTAAACAAAATGAGAAAGGACTGGGATTGGGTGTGCAACAGTGAAGACTTCAGCCATCTGCTGCCAGCTAGCTCTTGCCAAAAATCCGATGTGCGAGTGAAATCATGCCAACTGATGACATATGGCATTTCTTCCTCTTTAAATATCTTACTCAGAAATTAGTTTACTGCTCTGCCACTTGACTAAACAGTAAATGTTTCCCAAATCACTGAGTTTTGAATTTTAGAAGTCACAGCATTTGGCATAAGTTTCCATTAGTAAACAAATCTAAGTTTAAAAAATTACAGATAGATAACTTAATAGATAAACTAATATTTAGATCAAAGCCAATGCCACGTGTTTAAATGTTTCATCCTTGAATCCAAACTTGGGAAAATTGGACCTCAAAGACTGTTATATTTGGACTTTGGATTACATCAGAACTACACATTCCCAATTAAAAAGTGGGTTACAAAGTAGGGCACACAAACCAAGCTTTAAAACAGCAACAACATGAAATGGATCGAGATATTAGTCTAAGCCAGGCAATGTCATGTATACCTGTCATCCCTTCTTAGAGAGGCTGATCTGATGTACATGCTAAGTTTTCCATCAACAGTAAGTCAGTCTCTTGAAATGCTGATGGTGAGGCAAACTGGGCCAGGTTTGAAACAAATCAGGCCAAAGTTTCCATGTTGATCTATATTTGGGATCAACTCCATAAGTAGACAATATGCTACCAGCTTGGGTGAAATAGGGAGATCTCCAAATATATATATTTATTTATTTATATGTGTGTGTGTGTGTGTGTGTGTATGCATGTATGTGTGTATGTATACAAACGTCTACATTTAACATATAATGAATATACCATAAAAAGAACTCAAACTTTCTTTCTATAGTCTCTATACAAGTTGCTCTTAGATACAGGACCAAAGATTATAGGAATATGTATCTGTACTATCCACAGGAGCAGGTCATAGGATAAATCTACAAATTTGTCTACCTGTCATACTTTGGTTTAACAGGAGTATAGGCCAGAAACCACTCTATGGATGTCGGGTAGAGTTAGCAGAATGAAAACTATTTACCCTGCTTTGTTCTGAGTAAGTTACACCCATGTCCCAGAGTTACCTGGTTTCTAATGTTGGTGCTTCTTTGCTATAAATAGTGATTGTCAAAACTTTCATTTTAATTAAATCTTTAGGGTTTGCCTTGAAGGAATTAGATTAAGAGAAGGAAGTCTTCAATGTAGTTATAGATCAACTGGAAAATGAATCTTTGAAGGAAATTATCTCAGAGAGATTGAATGGCTTTAAAAATAGATTCTCCAAGATTATATGACTCTTGTCTGGGATTAGTGAAGCAAAATGCTAACTTTTACTTTATCCTGAGTAGGGATAACTATGTTTTATCATATGAAGTTTTCTTTGTCCAAGATTCCTAGAAATTTTACTTTAAAATGTCTTTTTGTTGGAGATATATATTCAAAGGTATGAGAGGATTCAGTCAGTTTGGGCATTTCCTCTCTCTGAAGAGAATAATGCTTAGATTTAGAATAATGATACAATTTGTGCCTATTATGCCGATCACAGTATTAATATTTTTATTCAACACCTTAAATTCTCCTCAATAATCATTTATTAAGGATCAATATTAAGGATATTCAAGCCATTATGTACGCATTAGGTCAGGGCTTTTTACCCTTTTTTGGGCCATCAATATTTTAATATTCTAATGAAGTCTACAAAATCCTTTTCAGGGCAATATTTTTAACTATATAAAAGAAAATAAGGAGGATTACAAAGAAAATTCATTATATTGAAATTCAGTTATCAAAATATTAAAACAAAAGAACAAAACAAGCTCACAGAGCCCAGATTAGGAACTACTATGTACTAGGAATATAAAGACAAAAAAAGAAATATTTTTGCCCTCAAAACTACTGACATCCACTCTCCTTGCCTTTGTAGTAGCCTCTGATGTCAATGACACCCTTCTTAGTAGTCTCCTTTAGAAAGTCTATCTCTAGTATTGCTTCCTGGTGGACTCGACTATATAGTTCAGGTTTCTTTTTAAAGAGAACATTCAGAAGGCCTTGTTTTTGCCTGCCTGGGCTGCATCTCTCTTGTGTCTCCATAAAAACACCCAGTGACTTTTGTTACTATGGTATGGACATTATTTTATTGCTTCTTACTTTCCTTAAAAAATGATAAAGAATCTCATGGCCACTACTGGCTGAGTTTACCAAGTTTCAGTAACAGAATAGTCCCATAAGTTCATGTGAGCTATATGAGAAACCAACTCTATGAAGTCATGTGGAAGTCTCAAAGCAGAAAATCTCTGGTTTAAAAATATGTATCTGGGTACAAAATTAAATAGGATGAGGTGAGCAGGTTGGATTGACACTGCTTTTCTCTGTTTTATGGGGTGGTATAGGTTTCCCATGATCTTTCTCCATAAAATTTGACATGTGAATTTGTATCATAAACCAATCCTGTCCTTGGCTGCCATATCTCTTCACTTGCCAAATGAGTGATATTTACTGAATGAAGTAGCCTCTAGTCTCTTTAAGTACCTCATTATGGAGATTCATTCGTACCAATTAAATTTCTGCATGAAATTGCTAATTGTTGTCAAAATTCTTTTCTTCTCCCCATTTACCATTTTCAGTGTCAATAACTTATCTAAACAAGTCAAGTTGGGGTTGTTTTACTAGCACACCATATCTTTTTCACATTTTTATGCTTCCAATTTCGTCTTTATTTTTATCTTTACTCTAAAAAGGGGGAATGGCCTAACTGTAAACAGATCTCTGACTCAGAAATGACTCTCATAACAGTAATGAATCATTTTTGTTAAAATGCAATAGATTTCCTTTTCTTTTTTGGGAGGAGGGGCATGCTCTTAATGCTCTGTTCTCCATGGATCCAGTAGTTTCTGATTATTTCCTCAAAATATTCCTGATTTTTTTTTAAGCCATTGGGGTTAAGTAACTTGCTCAAGGTTACACGGCTAGTCATTATTTATGTGTGGGTGCTCATTTTCTGAGGCCGGATTTGATCTCGGGTCATCCCAACTCCGAGGCCGGCACTCTTACTCACTGCGCCACCTAGCCGCCCCTTTAGGGCAATTGGGGTTAAGTAACTTGCCCAAAGTTACACAGCTAGGTTTTTGTTTGTGTGGATTAAGTGTCTGAGGCCGGCTCTGAACTCAGGTCCTTCTGACTCCAGGGCCGGCGCTCTATTCACTGCGCCACCTAGCCACCCCTATTCCTGATTTTTTAATGCAACATCCTGTATAATCTACAAGTCACTTGCCCTTCTCATTCCTTTCTATTCTCTTAGATTCAGAAAATCTGTTTCCATGTCATTATATGATTTTACCTTGAGCTAATTGTGTCATTTGTCGAATTATTAAAGGTAAACTTACTGGTTGGAGCTTGAGAGCTCTTGTTTTGGGAGCATGTACCACAGAGCATCCTGATCCTGACATTATGGTTCCCCAGGGAAATCTCACTCGTAATTGAGAAGAGGTGGGATGAAGAAGGGGTGGGTAGGAGGATTTCATATTTTGATACCTAAATTAAGACACCTTCTTTGAAGTTTAAACATAACTTCTAGGAGCTTCTGTAAATATTCGCTTTATTATTTCTTGGAGAGAGAGAAAAAAAAGACAAAATAAAAGTTGCCTGTTGAATCCTCTCTGAACAAATAAATGTCTTTTTTAGCTTCTACTTAGAAACATTTTGGAATTCTTTTCATTCATTATTTCCCTTTACTTAAAAAATGCCCATATTATAGCATATTGACCAAGAGAGATCATAGAAACTAGTCTATAATTATGGGGTTTTATTCTGTTGAGAGGTTATGGCTTTCATTGACAGTATTTAAGATAGTTATTATATCACTACATTAAGATACACTTCCATGGCAGTCCTTTTGTAGCCCTCTATTATCTCAAACTGTATCAGTTCACATGTTCCTATCAAGCTTATACTCTCTTTGGCCTTTAGCCTTCTTTGGTTTTTCAACATGGAAATTAGGAAAATAAAAATAATCTCTGAGGAAATTATATTTTTGTTCTTTATCTCAGATTTTTCCGTGTACTTCTCTTTCCATTGGTCATGTAGACAAGGAGAGATCCAGGAAGGAGACAGGAAGTTTCCTCACTGCTCCAGACATGAGAAAATGCATGAGAGGGACATGGAAGAGAGAACTGAGCCCTAAAGAATGATTCACTTGGGGTGGCTAGGTGGCACAGTGAATAGAACACCGGCCCTGGAGTCAGGAGGACCTGAGTTCAAATTCGGTCTCAGACACTTAACTTATTAGCCATGTGACCTTGAGCAAGTCACATAACCTCAATTACCCCTCCAAGAAACAAAAAAGCAAAATAAAAGAACAATTCACTAAAGGTTTACTATAGGATTGAACTCATCTCCAATAACAGTCCCAAATTCAGTACACCTTCCACTTTTTTCATGGAATTTTGGCTACCACAAAACCATAGGATTTTTGTATTGTAAGGGACATCATCAGACATTTAATCTAAGCCACACTTGAAAATGAATTTTATCTACAGCACTCTGGACAAAAAGTCATCTAATAGAATATCTCCACCTCTGGAGACAGCCCATTGTACTTTTGGATAGGTCTAATTCCTAGGAAGTTTTTCCTGGTAAAAACCTAAATTTGCCTCTTTGCTATTTTTCCTCTTCTGCCCTTTAGGGTGAAGTAGAACTCTAATCCCTTTTCCACCTAAAAGCCCTTGGGATGCTTGAAGAAATATTATGAATATGATTTATTTATTTTATCACAACTTTTCTTTGCAGAAAGATATGGTCTTTCTCCTCCTCTCCCAATTGCATGTTTCTTTTAGTCCCTGGTCACCTGCTTATTTTTTCAACTGCTGTAACTGTCCAGGTGTTATGAATCAACACCAGTAAGCAAATATCACTGTGTCTATACCTTTAAGTGATAATGCCCTAAAGATGTGAATGGAAAACATTAAATGTCAGAAACTTGCCATTAACAGGCAGCAGGTATAAAAACTGAAAAGTGTATGAATCACATCAATTGTCATCTCAGAAACAGCTTGATGCCAAAGTTGCTGATGGGGGAGCTTTGATTATCTTTGGCTCCCCGAGAAGACTGATAAATCAGATTCAGACTACTATTGTTCTAGATATAGCCCAAACCTTCCTTAGGATTTTAATCATCACCAGCATTATGTAGCACATGAGAGCTATTTGGCTGCAGGGAGACTCCAATTGTCGCTGGCACACCCACACCAGCATGGAAGCAATATAATAATGCCTAGCAATAGTACGTTCTCCTCTTCAAAGAAACATCCCTCAAGATGCTATGGTTTTGTACACTACATTTTCACAGATTTCTGGTGGTTGGGTAACAGAAATATTTGAAAATTTCTCCCTGGATATTCATTTGCTGCTGTCATAAGTCATTCACCAACACCTCAACTTCCTTGAAAGCCTTTCTTCCCTCCAGTCCATATTGCCATCTGGAATAGCAGTTGGGGCCCATCAGGTGTAATGAGGAGGTGTGGCTAACTCCTTGATCTCCAGTTCAGAGGGGCAAAGGTATGTGTCAGTAACTGAGTAATGTGGATATTCTGCAGATCTAGGTGAAAACCTATTACTTCAGACCTTGAACTCTGATTTAACCTCAGCCCTTCTTAGGAGTTATTTGTCACCTTGTGATTTTTAATTCTCCATTATTCCATAAGAACTAGCCTCTCTCCTCACTGCTCTGCATATTTGTTTTACTCTAGTTATTATGATCTGTGGCACTGTGAACTTAAAAGTCCATGACTCTGCTTCTCTAGTTATCAACTTCCTCTAGCTTCTTTCCTCCACAATAAGTAAAGGAAAGGAGCCCTGGAGGGTAATGAGGCCTCCCACTCACCAGAGTGGAGAAAAACAGGACACATCTCCAACCACAACTTCCATCCATTTTCTACTTTGCCTCTTTTTTCAGTCTTCCCTTTAAACTCCCATTGCATACCAACAGACCTCTGAACACACAATTTTCCTCCCCTTTCCATCATTAACTCTTAAGTACTCATGTAGGCAAAGGCAGAGATTTATAAAGTAGAACCAAGCATTCATCAAAACCTGGTTCCGATTCATAGCCCCACTAGCTGTTCTTCTCCTTTATTCCTTCAATAGGTCATAGGATTAAAAGTTTAGAGAGATTGCAGAGATCATCAATTCAAGAAATTCTCAAACTTTTAGGTCTCAGTCTCCCTTTATACTGTTAAATTATTAAAGACTCCCCAGAGAACTTTTTTTAAATGTGGACTACATCTACCAGTTATTTACTCTATTAGGAATTAAAATGCCTCAGCATCATTATGAAAATATGTTTATCTCATAGATCCCTGAAAGGATCTTGGCAACCTCTTAGTGGTCCATGGTACCTACCACACTATGACAACTACTGATCTAATCCAGTGATGTAATCCTCAATGAAAATATTGAGTCCTAGAGAGGTAAGGTGGCTTGCCAAATATTATATAAATAATAGTCACAGAATTACAATTTGATTCAAATCCAAGGCCTCTGTGTCCCAAAATCATTAATCTAACCAAATATTTATTAAGCCTCAATTATTTTCAATGCACTGGGCTAAGTGCTAGGGATATGATAGTGGAAAATAACACAGTCTTTATATTCAAAAAGTTTATCATCTAATGGGGAGAGGGAATAGGACATGTAAACAAATAAAAGTGATAGAAGGCAGAATTGGAAAAGGGGAAGAGACGAGTATAGATAAAGCACTATAAGAAGTCTGAATTAGGGGTCAGCTAGGTGCCACAGTGAATAGGGCACCCACCCTGCAGTCAGGAGGATCTGTGTTCAAATGTGACTTCAGACACTTGACACACTTACTAGCTGTGTGAACTTGGGCAAGTCAACCCCAATTGCCTTGCCTCCCCCCCTCCAAAAAATATTTTAAGTCTTCTAAAAAAATCTGAGTAGGTAAAGATTAAGTATGAATGCAACGTTATAAATCTAGGTGACTGAAAGGATGATTATGCTCTCTACAAAAATAGAGAAGTTTGAAGAGGGATTTCATGTTTTGAAGGATTTGGGGGGGAGACTAAGTTCCATTTTAGATGGGTTAAGATTGAGTTATTAATAGGATATCCTGGTGGAGCTATCTATCAAGCAGTCAGACTACAGCTCCAGGGAAAGAATGGGGAAAGAGAATGAGACATAAAAGTCATAATAATAACAGATATAATAATATAGGGCCTAAAGGCTTTCAAAGCATTTTCCTTCAGTGCATTCTCATTTGCCTATAATATCCAATGAGATAAATACTGCAAGTATTGTTGTCCCCATTTTAGCGACGGAGAAAAAGAGAATTAAAGAGGTTAAGTGACTTTTTTATTATCACACAGTTAATAAGCATGAGGGATAAAATTTGAATCCAGGCCTCTCCTGAATCCAAGTCTAGGACTCTTTCCATTACACGGACATGATACTTTGCCATAGGAATGAATAATGTTGTAAAGGGACAGAAGAGTCAAAGACAAAGCACTGGGGGTTGAATAGAAGCCATATAGACTGAAAGTGTCCAAAGGCTGAAGCAGGAGGGTTACTGCAGTTTAAAAAATTGTTATTATTTTAACAATCATCATCAAATAAAGATTTCAATAAATAAGAACAAAAAAGATTTATAAAAACTGTGAAAGGCTAGGATTTTAAAATTTTTATATTAAAATGAACAAAATAGAAACAAAATTATTTTGTATGTTTTTGTACCCTACTGTAAAATTTTTCCTCTATATATTAATACGTTGTTGCTGCTCTTTTTCTTATTGGAGGAAGGTACAATCGTATTGCCCATTAATGCCTTTTCCTCACTGAAATTCTCTGTTGTAAAAAAAAAAACAACAGTCAGGAAAACACATCAAAACATTGGTTATGTCTTAACTGTATGTTGTGTTTAGACATGATAGTCACTTGCCACTGTACCATCATAAAAATAGTTGAGCAAAACTACTTCAGCTAGTGATTCCAAATGAGAGTATACATAAATTTCTATGTGTGTAGCTCATTGTTTGTTAACAGAAAGGAAGGAGTTATACTTTACTAACTGAAGTATAGTATTGCCCATTATATTTACCTTGAGTTTTGTGATTTTTTAACCTTGCCTTCAATCATATCATGTTAGTTATTATGTATGTTATTCTTTTGGTTCTCATTTTTTGTACTCTTCATCAATTAATGCAAGTTTTCTCAAGTTTCTCTGAATACTTCACATTCTTCTTTGTGGTACAGCAATATTATATTAAATCTGTATACTATAATATTGTCAACCATTCACCAGTTTGGGGATATGTCACTTTTTCCTACTTTTTTACTTTACAAAATATTTTTGGCACTCTCTCTCTACATGTATATGTACATATATGTGTGTGCATGTACACATACATGTGTGCATATATACATATGTGTATTGTCACACACATATATTTGCCATTGTCCTCCTTGAGAATAGCAATCCCATAAAAGATGGTTTAATCTAAAATTTGAAGAGTTTGGTTGATTTTGTTGCATAATTCTAAATTTGGTTTTCAAGTCTGGAGGATTATTGCATTTTTAAAACTTTTTGTTATTATTTTAACAACCACTGTCAAATATAAAGATTTCAATAAGAAGAAGAAAGAAGACTGTATAAAAACTGTGAAAGGCTAGCGTTTTTTAAGTTTATCCTAAAATTAACAAAGTAGAAACAAAATTGTTCTGTTTGTTTTTATACCCATTGTAAAATTTTCTCCTATTTATGTTAATGCTTTATTAGTAGCTCTTTGTAGGATTCTTTGCACAGCTCCATGGTGAATTAGTAGGTTTTTCTTCTTACAGGTTTAAGAGGAAAGACAAGTTGAGGATAGGTGCAGACATACAGAATGTGTCCTATCAATGTGGAGGAAGATTTCTGAGGAGAGATCATAGCTGTGAAGACATGTTAGGAAGCTATTGGCAATAATATAGATAAAAGCTATTGAAGTTGTATATGAGAGAATGGAGTTCAAGGGACAGATTTGTGACATGTTGCAGAGGTAAAAATCAACAAAATTTTAAAACTAATTAGATAAAAGATCAGGAAGAGTAAAAGCCCCCAAATGCCAAATGTGGGGGCCTTATCAGATGATGTTGCCATGTACAGAAACTTTAAAGTCTGAATAAGTAACAGGTTGGGGGGGGTCAAGGATTTTTTATAATGAGCTAGAGGTGCCAGTTTGACATAAAAATAAAGTTGCCTCGTAGGTAGTTAAATATATATATATATATATATATATAGCTAAGAAGAGAGAAGAGGGATGAAGATATAGATTAGGCAGCCATCTACATAGAGGTGATGTATGAAGTAAAAAAAAATGTGAATTTAGATTCCTACAGAATAGAATAAAGAGAAATATGAAGACTAGAGATAAAAATTGAAGAAAAGACACCTTAAAGGATCCCGAAGTATACAGGGAGTCAATGAAGCAGAAAAAGATCCATCTTGCACTGACACTGTTATGAAGCTTTACAAACTAAAACAAATAGGCTACTGATGCCCTTTGCCTTCATTGATCCAGTTTTTACCTCTTCACCAGAAAGAGTTTCCATTATAATTCTTATTTCCTATCTGGTCACCTTGAGTACACAATTTGGGAGTTTTCCAGACATCAGCAGCCTAGTGGAGAAACTACCTGCCCTGATGGCCAACTCTTTTAACAAAACTTGTAAAGAACACTATCTTCAGAAAAAGGTATGTCTTCTTGGTGATTCTTCCAAATTGTTCGCGAAAATGAAAGGGAAGCAAGACAAATTCTCAAACTGATCATGTAATAAAAAAGGTCTTATTTCACATCCTAAGTCTGTTTCTTCTCTAACAAGCTATGGGTAGCATGCTTCAACCAGTTCTCTGGAATTGTGGTTGATTATCATTTTGAACAGAGATGTCATTCAAAGTTTGTTTTTGATACTATATTTTACTTGATTGTGCTCATTTGTTACAAGGTTTTTCTTCTTTTTTTCCATTGGGGGAGGTTGGCGGGAGAGAAAATATATTTTTGAATAAATAAATAATGTATTTTAATGAAAGGAAAAGCCAGTGAAGTGATGATAATCCATGCAAGAAATCCCTTGGTGACATTGGCAAGAAGGTCAATGACTCATTAGGAAGCATTCTTCCTTTAGACTCAATAACAAAATAATATGCCATTATCATTAAGAAGCAACATGTAACTTCTGGGCTCTTTGAATAGGACTTGAAGAATGGGATCCTAATCACAATGGCTTGAACATAGTAGGCTCTTTTTTTAAAAAGTCTATAAATCTTATTGGGAAAAGCTGAGGATTGGGAGCTTTATCTGGGAGAATGGAATAGATGAGGAATAGTACCTAGGAGGAGAGCTATGATATAATTTATATTACCAAAGTCTTACAGCAAGAACGCAATTTTTTCAAAGAAACCCTAACTATAAAAGTCTGCTATATCCAGGTTTGGAAAACCTAAGAAGAAAACACATCTTCCAGCTTTAGGATATTAATCATAAATACCTGATAACTACTAATTACTACATAAACTAGTTAGGTGTTTGTGTTTTACAATGAAAATCCTGCTGATCCATAATTTACCAAGTTGAAGAGACAGTAGCAATGAATAGGGGTCACTGAGTAACGTATAATTAGCTGGGTTTTGTGTAAGCTACAGTTAGAAGAGAACATAGTGTCAAGAGGTAGCCTGAGGGGTTCTATTGTTTTTCTCTTCACTACTTACACTTCATAATGGCTCAGTTCAAATTTTACAGGGCACTATGCCTACAAAATCATCAGCCCATTAGAAGAGCTGGAAAACAAGCTATACTCTGCTTCTGACATATAACTACTAATAACTATCATTAAAATTTGGTTGAAGAAAGACATGAAATGTCATTTAGTAATAGCATTGGGTCCCATATTGGCATTTATCTAAGGGTACCCCTTCACATAAACAACATTTAATGTCTCCAAAAGGTACATGATAAATATATAAGACATATAAACACACATGATCCCTGCCCTCTACCATCACCACCTCACATGGTTGCTATGAGACTTGGATAAAATAATATATGAAAAAATAATGAAGAAGAGTGGAAAGGTGGGAGGAAATAATATATGGAAATCACTATGTAATAGTAGTCCTTTATTCTCTCACAGTCTCTCTTAAGAACTTTGGAATTGATTGTGTGACATGGGAGACACTGGAATAGGACCACTCAGCATGGTGTGCCCACATCAGAAAAAGTTCTGTGCTCTATGAGAAAAGCAGAATTAAACCATCTCAAAGGAAATGCAGAATGCACAAATTTAGAGTATACACCCCAAATGTTCACATGGACTATTTGTGCCCAACCTGTGGTAGAATATTCCAAGCTTATATGGTCTGATCAGTCACAGTTGGACACATTGAAACTTGACTGTAATATGGTGATGTCATTTTTTATCCTCTTGGAGAATGAAGGACAATAACCAATAATCAACCATGTAGTTATTTAATATTTGCAATTATTTTCCCTACAAAATTACAAGGGGTTGGCTAGTGCAAGTATTATCCCCATCTAACCAAAAGGGAAACTGATATTCACTGAGTTTAAAAGACTTGCCCAGGGTCACATCTTTAGTAACTGTCAGGCCAAGATTCAAATTTAAATCTCCTACATCTAAGTCCAACACTCTCCACTATCCCACATTTTAACAGCTGTTGTGATTACTATCAGCAGGCATTTCTCAAGCAATATGTTCTGAATTTTTAAAAAATGTGCTGAAATTGATATCAAAAAAAGAAAAAAAACACCTAGAAGATATTGTGTCTGCTTTCAAGGAGCTCATAATCTAGTTACAGAGACACTAAAAGCATACATGAAACAGCTAGAAAGCAATTCAAGTAAAATGTAGATCCCCTAAAAAATCTAAGTAAAGGAAACTCCATTATTTATCTGGCAAGATTTTATGGAGGAGACAAGTGCTGAACTGAAACTTAAATGAAATATAAGATTAAGAATAGGGGAGGAAGCAGAGCATTCCAGACAGGGAGAATGCTTTGTAAAGTGATAAAAACACCGGATGCAGATTTGAGGGCTCTTGACAGATGGTAAACACAATCGTGTACATTTAGCAGCAATCATGCCACATCCCCGTTGGTGTGAGGGATTGTCAAATATACTGTGATGAAGAAAATATGAAAATAGGATGAAGGACAACGAAAAGTAGATATAGGCATACAATTGAAGCAAGTTATCGTAAGCAATGATCCTTACCTCCACTCCTGCTCTAAATAAAGTCTATAATAACCATCATTAGGCACTTCCTGAAGCTGGTGACCCTGTCTACCTGCTTGCATCTAAAAGGTGTGTTTTTGCTGACCAAAACACATTGATCAAAACATTTATATTGGGGAGGGGGGGAAGGCAATTGGGATTAAGTGACTTGCCCAGGGTCACACAGCTAGAAAGTGTCAAGTGTTTGAGACTGGATTTGAACTCAGGTTCTCCTGACTCCAGGGCTGGTATTCTGTGAACATGTAGAATTTTTTGAGGGCAATTCAACTCTAAATCTTCTTACATGCTGCATGTTGTAATATTATCCCTACTGTCTAGTAGTATGAGTTCCTGGGACTCATTGGGAACTTGCACATTCAAGTCTATTTCTAATTATCAGTCTTATCTGTATGCTGCTAGGAATTTCTTACTTTTCTTGTTCTATTTATGAGCATCAGGATGGAACTGTTCTGAGACAGTTCAGATTATATTATGAAAGACAGCTGGTTCTGATAAGAAATGAACCAAGGATAGAAACTTACCTAAGGATGTAGTTCTGAGATGCCCTCTATTTCTAGTCTTTAGTCTTGCATCACTGATTTTCTAGTGGATATTTCAAATTGGATAACTCAGACACATTTCAAACTTGGCAAGTCCAAATCCAAAATGGAACTCTTTTTCTCCCCCACCAACCCACATACATGAACCATCATCCCTCCTTCAAACTTTCCTATTCCTATCAAAAGACATATGTTTCCAATCTTTCATGCTCGTAACATTACCCTTGATTCCTCACTTTCCCCTCAACCTACATGTTCAATCCTTGCTGTTTTTCTTTCCACAGCATCTCTCAGTTCCTTCCAAAGATACTACCATCTTATTTCAGGACCTCACATCTATGCTAGTCTAAAATAATCCAACAAGTTTATACTTGGTCTCTCTGAGTCATCTTACCCTATTCCAATCTATACTCCTTGTTGTTTAGCCACGTCAACCCTTTGTGACCCCATTTGGGGTTTTCTTGGCAAAGATACTGGAATGGTTTGCCATTTTCTCCTCCAGCTCATTTGACAGATGAGGAAACTGATGCAAACAAGGTTAAAAGACTTGCCCAGGGTCACACAACTAGCAAGTGTCTGAGGTCATATTTGAACTCAGGTCCTCTTGACTCCAGGCCCAACACTCTATCCAGTACAGAAACTAGCTTCCACAATCTATCCTCCACAATGTTGCCAAATTACTACTGTGACTCTTCTACTCAATCAACTCCAATCTCTTCTGTTTATCTTTTAAAGCCCTTTATAACCTAGCATCAACTTATCTTCCCACTTCATTGAATATTATTCCCCCTCCCACAATCTGCTATCCAACCAAAGTGGCCTTTTCTCTATTCCTCAGTCATGATATCCCATCTACCCTCTCCCTAACTGTAATGTACTCCCTCCTACCCTTCATTTTATAAGCCCTGTCTGCTTTAAAATAGAGTTCAATCACCATCTCCTTCAAGAAACCTTTCCTCACCCCCCAACTGCTAGGGCCATTCCTCACAAGAAACCTAGAATTCCACTACTTTGTATATATTTGTAATTATTCCCTTATGCTGTATAAATGTACATATATACTTATCTCCCCCCATCAGAATACGTGTTCCTCATTTCATACTTTCTACTTGTACCTAGAACAGTCCCCGGCACAATGTACAGTCTTAATAAAGATTTGATGAATGATCGATTGATTCAATAGCAAGGGAGTTAATGAAGAACAAAGGCAAAATGAAACACAAGATAAGGAGGACAATCTGGCCAGAGTAAAAAGTCTGCAGTAGGAAGGAAAAAAAAATCAGGCTGAAGAGATAAGGTGAAACCTGTTGGTAGAGTATCTTGAATTTGGATGTAGAGGGTCATAGAGTTTCAATTTCATCTTCTAAGAGGTGTAGAGGCATTTCCATTACTTGAGTATGGCACTGAAGACAGAGTACTGAACTTAAGGGTCAGGAGACCTGAGTCTGAAATCCTCTTCTGCTGTTTTTCACTATGTGATGCTGAACAAATCATTTAGTCCTTTTGAAACATTTCTTCATCAGTAAAATAAGGGGACAAAAGTAAATGATAACTAAGGTCTTTTCTAGCTTGAACATTCACAGAAGTAAGACAAAGGAATGACAGGGAAATAAAATTTTGGAAAGATTTGTCCAATAGACTAGATATCCATTATAGTCTTACTGCAATGTTCCATCATGACATAGTAAACCTAGAGTTCTCAAAGGCCATTCTGGATTATCACCATAGCTAATTAACTGGTCACATCAAACTAGAAAGGTGTGGGTTTAGTGCTAGATTGTGTACTGATAGTCCCTCCAAGGATCCAAGATAGTTCTTGGCGGTTTCACACCAGGTTAGTCTACAGGGTAATGGTTATTTCAGTCACAGGTCTTCTCAGAAATCATCTACAAAGCCACAGTGTTTGCAATCTGTGTAAGTTGAGAGAGGAGCCATAACAAGGAATCATAGACTCTTGAAATGTATAAGTAATCTAGTAGCAATATGCAGAATGGATTGGAATAGGGAAAAATTATAGGAATAGGGATTTCATTATCTTGTTTTAATAATTCTTCCATTACAGTGTATGTTATACTGAAAATTCTTTTCCTACAAGGATTAGACTAGATGGTTTCTGAGATACTTTCCAATTCTCAAATCTTCTTATTCTGTTTGAGATAATGGAGGCCTGAAAAAGGGATTGTGGCAGAAAAAATAAATGTGTCATTTTAAAGGAAGCATAAATGGACAGTATTTGCCAAGATCCAAAGGATAGAGAGGAGAAAGGAGTCAAAGAAAATCCTGAGGCTTCAAGTCAGGTACTGATGACAGAAATGGGGACACTGTGGAGCTAGCTGATATATTACAGCTTTTCAGAACAGAATTTTGTGTTTTATTTCCATCATTCTGCAATTTGAAGGTTTCTTTGTGTACTCCCTTCCTTTGGCAGAGGGATATGGACGAGGTAATGAAACAGTGACAGACGGCACAAGAGACTGCATTGAGGAGATACTATAGGGAGAGATAACAGTTGAGAGGAGGATAGAGTGATTCAGGAGAACCATGCAAGAATAAAAGAAAGAAGACAAATTTTTAAAATGTTCAGAGAATTGTCTGATATACCCTGCTGGATTTGAAGACAATATCTGGGAACAAAGTCTTGGTATTATTATGCAAAGTAAAAATCATCCCTTTAAAATTCAGACAGAAATCTTAGTGTCTACAGTATAAAACACACTGCCATGTGTTAGAGAATTCCAAAGATGGATAAAACACAGTTCCTGTTCTCAGGAATCTTATATTCTGGCTGAAAGGATTAGACATGTAGCCAAATAACCATAATAATAGAATAGACTCCTTGCAGGTACCTGCAAGAAGAGAGAGGAAATAGGGAAGATGAAATTGAAAGAAGCCTTTATTGAAGATGGAGCATTTGAACAGATTATTTAGGCACAGAGTTAAGACATGGAGGTGGTAAAGCATGGGTGTGTTAAAGGATGAACAGGAACAATATGATCCAAGGCCAGGCAGCTCAGTGGCACAGTGAATAGATCACAGGCCCTGGAATCAGGAGGATATAAGTTCAAATCTGGTCTCAGACACTTAACAATTACTAGTTGTGTGACCTTGGGCAAGTCAGCCCCAATTTCCCTGCCTTCCCCCCTCCAAATATATATGTGAGACAAGGATAGAAAGGTAAACTTGGACCAGATCATGGAACACCTTCAAGTGTCAAGCTATAGAATATGGATTTTATCCTGTAGGCAATGAGGAACCACCAGAGGTCTTTGAGTATGGAAGTGTATGATGAGTGCTAAGGCTTAGAAAGTGGAAGCATGAAAAAAGAAGGCTATCTTCAGAGTCCAAAGAAATGATTTCAAGTCCTGCCTCTGACACATAAAGACCATGTATAACCTGGCCAAATTATTTAACTTCTCAGAGCCCCAAGCAACTATCTCTAAGATTTTACCACGTGGAGAAAATGCCTATCAGCATTGTTGGGGGGAATTCCCTCCCTGGGAGTTGTTTACATGAATAAAATCACAAATATAGACAAAAACCAAAAATGGCAGTAGTAATAGGATGGATTCTAGTGATGATGATGATGATGACGACGACGACGACGACGATGATGGTGATGAAGATGATAGCATTTATACAGAGCTCTAAGGACTCCATGTGCCTTACAAATTATCTCATTTGATCCTCGCAATAACTCTGTGAGGCAGTTGCTATTATTATCCCCATTTTACACATGAGAAAACTGAGGATAAGAGAAATGACATGACTTGCCCAGACTGATATGACTAGTAAGTGTTTGAGGCAAGATTCAAACTCAGACCTTCCTGACTCAAAGAACAGTACTCTACCTACTATGCAAAGAATAATTTGTGTGAGAGAAAATGAGGACCCAAACTAGAATGATGATAGAGGTGATAAAACTTTGCAAAAGTAGAATACAAGGATAAAATAGTCTCCCAGACCTGTTTGTCACTAGCTGTGCCAATAACAACTTTTAAATGGAATATCAAGACTTGGGTAAAATAAGCTGAAAAAAAAAGATATGACTTTGAACTATCAAAGCTAGCCCAAGAAAAGTGTTTAGAACAATTTTTTAAAGATGTGATCTGTGATCTATAGACATTAGTACAGAAAATAGTCTTGTGAGTCTACAAGAGCACCTACAACAATTAGATAAATTATCCAAAAGGACCCTAATCTTAATCATTGTGGTGACCTCACATTATAGCAATTAACTACTATTGTTCAGTAAGTTTCAAGTGCTCAACATGAATGAAATTAGTTATATAAAGAAAGGTACCATTACACACCAAAAGAATGCTCATTATGTATTAAAGCATTCTTGTAGCATGCTTTACCTCCATAGGTGAGAAATTATACAGTGGACCTTTGGAAACCACTGCCCAAGCCAGCTCAAACTAAACCCCTTGGTGGCAACCTTAGCTGAATGCAAATGGGCAACATAATATCAAATATGTCACCACCTTTACCTTCTGCTTTGGATTGGAGGCAAATTGTTAAGAGTATTTTGGGAAATGCATGTTCTCTCCATACTGTGCCATTCCTGCAGGGGAAAACAGGCAATTTTCAGTCTCTGGGCAGTCATTCTAACATCTTCTACCAGAACTAAATTCACATTAAGGGGGAAAATAAATCTATATCCTCCAGCTACATTGCTTGGTCCAAACTTTACAGAGTTACTCTCAGCCAGGCGTGCTGTCTCCAAGCAACAGACAGATTTTCAATTAATTTTTCATTAATTTCTCAATAAAAACAATCATACTCTATTCTCAACGTACAAGTGCATGATGCAAATGAACTCTGTACACTGAAATTCCATTTTCCAAAGAGGGAATATGGATTGTCTAAATATCAGCAGACACAAATTTAATATTCTCAAATTTCTTTAAAGAAAAAAAATAATGATTTGATGGGGCAATTTGAAGCAGAAACATACCATTACATAAGGCTATTTCATAATCATGGATGCATTCCTATTTAATGAAATGGCTAGGATACATGTTCTAGTTTACTGTTTGAATCAGTTGACTAGCATTTATTAGAAACCTACTACATGCCAATCAGTGTTCTAAGCATGTGCCCTTCCAATGTCTCAAGCATACCAGAACCATGTAAATCACCAACATTCTCTCTATTATTATCATCATAAGACAGCTACAAACATTAAATGGCAAGAGTTCACCTGCTTCCCTTTTCCCCACCCATCCACAATCTCAATCACCCTTCCAAAGTGGGCAATACATGAGGTGGGATGGTGGGGGGAGAAGTAACAAGGATAGGGCAAAAAGAGGGGCTGAGAAAGAAAATAGTGAAAAGACAAGTGGACTGAAATTCACAAATAGCAATTACAACTTTGAATGTGAATGGTGGCTTTGTGGTGGCTAAGAACTGGAAATTGCAGAGATCTCCATCAATATAAGTTTATCACAGAGGATAAACCCTATGTGGTGGGAACATTGTGAATGGAGTAGTCTGTGATTAATAATACCTATCCATTTAATGTTTTTTTAATTTATTTTATTTTCAATGCTTTTTTTGTTCAGTGAACTGAAAATAAAATAAATTTTTAAAAATTTATGGAAAGCTCCAATGGGTGATCATCAGTGGTTACAATCTGCATCACTGGGAACATCCCCATCAGTGAGATCACAAATCCACTGGAATATCGTAGTGCATCATGGTCATCAGGAAATCCAAGTGTTTGACTTCCTGTGCCTTCCACTGAATATGTTAAGGCATCATACAAATCTATTTAAGTGATCATGAGAAACTTACACTGTAAATCAGTCAGAATAATACATAGAGATGTGATATAATCATGCCTACACATACACTGAATTCAGTTCAATTTCAAAATCTATTAAGTATCTATGGTATACAAAGTACTCTGGCCAACACTAGATAAGACATAGAATTTAGTCACTGGTTCTTAAACTGGGTTCTATGAGTTTGTTTGTTTGATAATTTTGATAAATGTATTTCAATATAATTAGTTTACTTTGCGATCCAATGTATTTTATTTTATTCATTTAAGAATATTATTCTGGGAAGGGGTCTATAGACTTAACATACTGCCAAAGGGGTCCATCTCTCTCTCTCTCTCTCTCTCTCTCTCTCTCTCTCTCTCTCTCTCTCTCTCTCTCTGTCTCTCTGTCTCTCTCTCTCTTTCTCTCTCCGTCTGTCTGTCTGTCTGTCTCTCTCTATGGACCCCTTTGGCACTATGGAGAAAGAGAGGGAGAGAGAGAGAGAGAGAGAGAGAGAGAGAGAGAGAGAGAGAGAGAGAGAGAGTTAAGAACTTAATAACTTTTGGTTTAGATAAAACAAGATTCCTTCCTTCAGGGGTTTTTTAATTGTTGAGGGAGACCTGGGGCCAGAAGAAAGAATAGTAACAATAATTATTATTATATATAAAATTTTATAAGGTTTGGTGAATATTTTCCTCACAAAACACTGTGATATGGAAAAGATTATTTCAAATTTACAGAAGAGGAAACTACTGTTGAAAGGATAAGTAACTTGTGCAGAGCCACACAGCTATTAAGGGTTGAAAATAAGGCTCATCTCAGAGCTTCTTACTCTAAGACCAATGTTATTTTCCACTGTCATTCTGTCATTAGCCTGCTTCCATAGAGGCATTGCATAGAATAAAGATTTACATATACTGTTATTTGTGACTTTCATACAACTCAATTCAACAAGCATTTATTAAGCCTCTACTAAGGGACAGACCATGTATAAGATGTTAGGGATACAAAGGCAAAAACCAAACTGTTCTTACCCCAAAGGGACTTGTATTCTTTTGATATCTTGGAATGTAATTTTTTTCTTCAACTTTAATATAATTTAGTAAATGAAAACAAGATGCTAATACTCTTGCCTGACTGGAGAATTATTCATGGAAGAAGTAAGAATTAAGGAGAGAATTCTCCATGTCAGGTGCAAAGGAAGAAAAGGTAGCAGTGAGAGCTGGCCAACCAAAGATGAAAAGCCAGGAATTCCAAAGATGCAAAAAAGTACAAAAGAAAGATAGATAAGTAAAGACTAGAAGTCAATGTTGTAGATGCAGTAAAAGCCAATGAAAGTGATGTGACTAAGTTGCCATATCCCTGGGATTTATGGCTTAACTAGCCCAGTGGGCTTTCCCCACTCTCCCACCCAATCCTCCACCAGCCACTTGTTTATTGTGGTACAGAATTAAATACTTAACCTGACTCTCTGTCCTTCATTCCTCATTCTATAGTAGGCAATTCGAATATTACCCTCATTCCAGTGGTCTACACTGTTTTTCTGCCTTGTTCCTTTGGTGACAGTGAAGTTTCCTATTAGTATTACATCAACTCTATTACTAAAAACTCTACATGAAGTTAGAGCTTCAAGTTACTTTCGGCCTTCAATATACATCTGACTTTGTATTTACAGCATGAGCTTTGTGCTGCACAGCTGAGGAACTGTGGGGCGATGGGGGTGACACACACCACCACCCATTGGCATGGTTTTCATATCTTTGTGAGTAATAATAAAGCTTCATTATCCTCTATCTTTGTGTGGTATTGTCATTCTTCATTAGGAGCCCTCCCAACCCTTCTGCTTTCGATACTGGTAAGGAAACAAAGATGAAAGATAGGCAGGAAAAACTAAAATGAGGCAAATGGATGGAATTTGCTCAGCCTGGCACAAAGCAAAGTGAGTATAGATGCCAAAGTCAGTAAGCTTCATAACTTCTGTTCCAAGGCATAAGAGCTCTGGTTTTAGGGCCCCAGAGTAAGAAAAGGTATCCCAGAGGCCAGCCCCATTGTCTGGGCTGGGAGAATAGTTTCCAATTTGTTTGACAGCTATCCTGTTTGAACAAAGGCTAATCACAGAGTATTATAAGAGCCCTTTAAAAACTTTCTAATATTATTAGGGGGTAGCTGAAGTGTTTTTGGAGCAGAATCTTTTAAACTTGAAATCTATCTCTTGAGCTCAAATAATCCAAATAACAGCCATTCAATAAACATCTGTATCTGATTTGTGATGATAATTCTAAAGATAATGATGATGATTCACATGGTGATAGTATTAATTTGTTCTGTGTGGGGCCTGATTCAAGCCAATCCCCTAGTAATTAAATGTTTAATATTGAAATGAAATGAGTTTCATGGATCATTCAATAGCAAAGGAGAAGGATTCAAAACAAAGGTAAGCATGGAGAATGCTTGAACTGATTCAACTGGGCAAAGCCCTCTTTTCTGAGTTGCCTATTATGGCTCATCAACGAAATATTCTATAATACCTAGATCTACTCAATATAGTTTTGTAGTAAAACCACCAAGAAGTGATGTCACCAGCCTGAGTCTTTAGTGCTATGAATCAGTCAAGTATTCAGGATGATTCCAATGCCTTTTAAGGAAAAATCACAAGTCAACCTGTATGGAGGCAAAGGTCAGGATGTTGATCCTACCATCATGAAGCATTAAAATGATGATAAAACACAAACTAGAGTTAATGTCCAAGCCAACCACAGTCATTTCAATTTTCCATATGGAATATTGACTAAGTCAACTTGAGGTACTCTTTAAGAAATTTTTCTTGGAGACTGAAAAATTCTTTCTAAATTGTAATCCCTAAAGAAGCAGAAAACAATAGTGGATAAAATCAGGAAGATTTGAGCTTAAATCCTACTTCTTTTCATTTACTAGCTGTGTATTATGGGTTAGTCATTTAGCATCTCTGCTCCATGAGAAACTCTCAATTATATACTCTTCTGCAGACTACCTTATGACCCTGAACATACCCAGACAGATCTCATTTGCTTTATCTCTTTTTTTATTTTTTTAAAGCAATTGGGGTTAAGTAACTTGCTCAAGGTTACATGGCTAATCATTATTTATGTGTGGGTGCTCATTTTCTGAGGCTGGATTCAATCTCGGGTCATCCCAACTCCAAGGCCAGCACTCTTACTCACTGTGCCACCTAGCCTCCCCTGCTTTATCTCTTAAAGAAAATTAGACTTGACATCCTTTGAGAACCATTCCAGCTAGATGGTGGATAGAGTACCAGACCTAGAAGTCAGGCATACTCATCTTCCTGAGTTCAAATCCAGCGTCTGATGCTTACTAGCTGTGGGACCCTGTGAAACCCTATTTGCCACAGCTTTTTATCATCGTCAAAATGAACTAGAGAAATAAATGGCAAACCACTCTAGTATATTTGCCAAAAAAACTCCAAATGGGGTCATGAAGAGTCAGACACAAGCAAAAATGACTAAACAAGAACCAGCTCTAAATCTATGCAACAATTAAAGGTATAGAGGATTTTCATCTGCTTTGCTTGGGTAAGGTCCTATACCAAAGAAATGATAAATCATTTAATAAACATTTACTGTTGAATCAATAAATTATTTATTGTTTCTTTATATCATGTATTATATCCCAGGAACTATGCTGCGATATATAAATACAAAAATAAAACAATTTTATATATTCACAGATAAGGCACTACAAAATATATTCAAAATAAATAAGAAAGGTGGAGGAGAAGGGGGCAGGAGGTAGCACTTTCAGCTGGGAAAATCAAAGTAAGCTTCATGTGGGAAGTAGCAGTTGAATGGATTCCTGAAAGAAGCCAGAGACTCTAAGAGGTGGAGGTGAGAACCAAAAACATCCTACACAGAAGCCTATGTCATGGCATAGAGATAGAAGTTAAGATGTCCTGTTCAGGGCACAGCAAATAACAATAACATCAAATTGTGAAGGAGAGGAATGTACAATTAGCCTGGAAAAGTGCCTGGGAGACAGGAGGTAAAGATCTTTAAACCCCAAACTGGGGGATTTGAATTTTATCCTATATATAATGGGAAGATACTAGCACTCCTTGAGCAGAAGAATGTTATATGCTTTTAGAAGACTGAGGCAGTAAAGCCAATTGGGAGATTTTCGATGAGGTTTCTAAACTGTGACTGTGGCCTAAATCACTTTCTTGATTTGTTGACATATTTTTACAATAAAGTATTAATACCCATGGGCAGTTAGGTGACACAGTGGATGGAGCATTAAGTTTGAAATCAGGAAGACTCATCTACTTGAGTTCAAATCAATTCTCAGATATTTACAAGCTCTGTGATCCTGGGTAAGTCACTTTACCCTGTTTGCCTTAGTTCCTCATCTGTTCAATGAATTGGAGAAGGAAATGGTAAATGACTCCAGTATCTCTGCCAAGAAAACCCCAAGATGGAGTAACAAAAAGTCAGACATGACTGAAATGATTCAACAACAACAACATTAAATTTCATGATGCGTAATGGAGACCCTCAGGAGTACCCTCTGTCCCAAGTCCAATACCATTCAGCATCTCTTTCTCCATTTGATTTTTTGTTTGTTTGTACAGATAAAAGGGCACGATTTATATTCTACTAGCAGGGGAAAGAAAATGATTCCAAACTACAATCTAGGGCCTTTGGTCCTCCTTGACCTACTTCTATGGGCTATATGCTTTAATGAATGGTTGCTCATGAGTACTTACTTGTCTCCTCAGCACTCCTACTTTGGTAAAACACAAGGTTCACTTTGAATGAATATAGAGGAACAGAGATAATGAACCCCAGAGTAGACACCCTATTGTCATGCATTTTCTCCTTTAACTCCTCAGGGAACAGCACTCCAGTGAATCATAGACTACTCAACAACTTGTTCAAAGAAATTTACTGATTTAAAGTTTCTGACACAGCCTGATGTGACTGATTGTACCAATGAACTTTTTTTTCCCCTCAAGTCAAGAAAAACCGAACAACAATAATTACCTAATTAAGATTTGCATAATTATGATTACTAAATTCTGAGAGAACTGTTGTAGTAACAGTTTAACAACTTCTCCAAGGCCAATTAAGTTATGTTTCCTTTCTACTCTAATTTATTTTAATCCGAAGGAGCAATAAACAGGATATGTCTAGTTGATGACTTAATTAACTACAGTATATTAAGAACCTAGGAGATGCTATGATGCTGAAAAACTGAGTACCCTTCCAGGCCATGGTCTTCATTTTCCAGTCACCTAAAAAATGGTGGAATTTTCTGACTAGCTTTGAAACTAAGATGGACTCAGACTTCTATTTGGGTGAATCAGGTATGTTTATATAAAGACCGAGAAATGAAAAGAAATAAGGGGAGGAGGGAAATATGAGGCAAAATGACAAAGGAAAAATCAATTCTGTGTCCTTAAAATAACAACAAAGAAAGCAAAAATCTAGTCAAAACTCCATTTTCCTCCATAATGTGCAGAAGCAACCAGGGATATAGAATTGAATCAAAGAGAAGGTTTAAGACAGCTCTTATTCCAGGGTTTTAATTTATTTGGTTTGCAAAATATATCCAAGGCTGTTCTTGAAATGAAAGAAAAGAAAGGATGCAAAAGTCTTGAGCCAATTATACAGTTCTGTGTCAAAGGCATCCAGTACAATAAGTAAAAGACAACACATAAAGAAATCAGAAATCAAACTACAGCTGATCAGTTCCAAAATTAAATTTAAAAATCTTTCCTAAAAATATCTTCTTTAACTTCAGGTTACCAAAATGATTATACTCCTTATTATCATTTATAACATCAAATAACCATCTCTGCTTCTACAGGAGTCCTCCTAAAAATAGCAAAAGGAAGAGGTAAAAATTGTACAGTGTAAAGAGCCCGAGGATGAGGCTAAAAGCAGCCGGAGCTGACTCTGACACTTGACAGCCATGTGACCTTGGAAAAGTCCTGTCTTCTCTCTGGGACTCGGTTTCTTTACCTGTAAAATGATGGGGTTGGCTGAAGATAATCTTTAAGCCCCCTCTAGCTGTTTTCTCTCTGTCTACAAGGCCTGGCAAATAGGCCCCACACATTCTTGTTGTTGGAGTTAAGTCGCCAGTTCTCTTTCCCCAGATTCTTTTCTTCTGCTCAGTAGTTCCTCTTTCCAGAGATATTTAAGTACAATTTCCCTTTAAGGTTTTTGACCTCGAGGTAGTGACCCAATTTTTTTGAAAAGGCCAACACCTAAAATTTCCTATTAATTTCAACTGAATTATATTTACTCTCTTTAAAGCCACCAACATTTAACATTTTGTTAGGATGATGGGTTCACACATTTTTACAAAGCTGTCATCCATGACATTTTAAAGAGATTTATCCTGTCCCTTTCAATATATGAAAAGGCTCTGGTATTTAATTTAAATATTGTGAAATGGTGCTTGCTTTCAAATTACTTTTTAAATTAAAAAATTTTTATGATTGTTTGGCCTCCAGGAACTTTCTGAGCATCTTTTTTTTTCTTTCCTATCAATAATAATACTAAACAACTTATCTTAAGGTAATACTTTAACACATGACTTAGTGTTCATCTAGTCCAACTCTCAAAGGTTTGGATGAGGAAATGGAGGACAGAAGAAGTGAGAAGACTTGCTCAGTAGCTCAGTCAGAATCCCAAATCACAGGCTCTGATTACCAATGTCTATGTAGCATTATTTCCAAAAGGCATTATGTTGTAATAGAAAAAACACTGGGATTTTCGAATGAGGAACCTGCCTATGAATGTTCCCTCTAGAACTAGCTTTGGGGTGAGGGACCAGTCAATTCATGTCTAAATCTTAGTTTCTTTATCCATAAAATTAAGGTGAAAGAGGCTCATGGGAGGATGGATAAAGGACCAGCCTCAGGTGGAGGAAGACATGCATTCATGCTGCCTCTAAGACACACTGTTTCTAGGGGTCACTTGATCTTTTCCTGTTTTTCAAACAACATTCTAAGCTTATACATGGGAATGAGACTTGCAATAATACTTACCAGGTTGTTTCAAAGTGACCATAGTGAACAGAGCACTGGATCTGGAATCAGGAAGACCTAAGTTCAAATCTAGTCTCAAACACTAACTAGCTATGTGACCCTGGGCAAATAATTTAATCTCAGTTTCCTCATCTGTAAAATAGGGATAATAATAGCACCTAACTCCTAGGCTTGTTGTGAGGCTCAAAGGAGATAGCATTTGTAAAGTACTTTGTAAACCTTAAAGTGCTATATAAATATTAGCAGGTGTTACTATTTTAATATATATGAAATACTTCACAAATTTCAAATGGATATTTAGATATAAGCTATAATTAGTTTAATTCATCACAATGCCTCAAAATGTGCCTCACTATTAATTTACAGAGTGCTTTTAAACACATAATGTCTTCTGATCCTATATAACCCTGTGAGGTATCCAGGGGAAATACCATCTCCATTTTATATATAAGGAGATTGGGAGTCAAAGAAGGTAAATGACTTATTGATGGACATGGAGTTAATAAGAAATTTGAACCTAGGTCTTTCTGATTTTTCTCTTGACATCCAAATGAATTTTCTCTCATCATCAAAAAAGTGAGAGGATTGGACTAAATTTTTAATTTCCCTTCCAATTCAAATTACTAGGCATTTACCCATTGAATAAATATAAACTTTGCACTACATTCATTCCTACCCTATTCCTTTCTTTCCTGGTAATTTTTCTTTGAATTGTAATAGAAAATGGAAAATAAAACCCAGGGGGAGAAAAGAACAATGGTGATGACAAAAGAAAAGAACAAAAAGGTGATGACACCATCATCTCCTGTTCCCTAAGGCACTGGCTCTTAAATGTGATCTATAGACCCCTGAAAATCTCAGAGACTTTATGGAGATTCAAAAAGCCAAAATTATTTTCATAGTAACAATATGTATTACTCCGTTTAAATACTTCTCTCTTTTCCAAGCTTTATCTATGTATACATACATGCATACATATGTACACACATATGTATATATGTACATATATGAATGAATATATGTGATTCACACTCACAGACACACACACATATAATCTGGGTGAGGCTGGATTTTTTTTCAAATACTTCAAACAAAAAATAACATTTCAACAGACAATGCAGAAGGAGATATGAAAATTCAATTGTTTTCTATTAAGCCAGATGTTAAAGAGAATCACAAAAATATGTTAAACAATGCCACCTTTATCACTATATTTTTCTTTTGAAAAATATAATTATCTTTAATATATATGCACAATTTAAGATAATATGTAATGTGTTTATTGTTGTTATTTTAAATGAATGGATAAATATTTTTAAATTATGCTTTAATTTCAAATATAGTAAATATTGATAGCTATAATCTACATTTTTTAAAAAGCTAATTGGGGTCCTCAATAATTTTTAAGGATGTGAAGGGGTCCTGAGACCAAAATGTTTGAGAATGGCTGGTCTAGGCTATATCATTTACTCCTGTGTTTCTAGTCTTTTGAACCCTGTTGCATGACAGACATGACATCCAAAGATTCTGGGATCTCTATAGCCTGTGGTTCTGGTACTTCATTGTTACTTACATTAATACTGTGATATCTGAGTCTTCCATGATCCTGAATAATTGGGTAGCTACCATATATAAATAACAAAAAATGTTTAGACTGACTAATTAATCTGTTAAGTCAGAGCATTGCTAAGGAGAGCACCCATTAGCTGAGAATAGAGTACTTTTCAAAATGACCATATTTGGAAAGATTTCTTTAAGGTCCTATGATCAAAAAGTAAGAAAGGACTCTTTTTATAACCACTTAGTTAAAGCACTTGAATGACAATTGCTAGTGGTTTAGGCATGGAGGCTGCAAAGCTAACCTAGCTACCCAAACTGACTCTGGTCTCTTTCTGTATTATTTGAACTTTTAAAGGTTGCCTTTGTGAAGAAAGAAGTTGAGTGTTTTTGAAGAGTTTTGTTCCTAAGGAAACCATTTCTTTTTTTATCCAGTGCAGCCACATTTTTTCTTGCCTTGGATCTGTGACTCAAAGAAATAATATAACAGTGTAATGATGTAGGAAAAATGTGTGATTAGAAAAGCCATGAGAAGAAGTAGACTTTAAAACAATTTTTGTTCCAGGTGCTGGTGTTTCCAAACAAATTACTGTTATTGATGAATTTTGATACTGAAACAACCATTCTTATCCCTACAGTTTCCAGTTTCTAGTTGGAAGTTTACCATTTTTTCTTTCTACACTCTAAGACCAAAGGGAAAAAAAGAAATAAGTATGCATGAGCATTCAATATGTGAATTGGATCTCAGAATTTTCAATATGCAGTATATTCTTCTGACAATTTGGGACAGACATGTTCAACCCAATCCTTATAGAATGTTTTGTGCTGTTGATTATTTCACAGAGATAGAAAAATCTGAATCAAAATCCTAACTGTACACCATCATTAACAATAATATGCTATTTGAATGCCACTAAGGGCAGGGATCAAGCTGGGCCAATGTGCCCATTTTATATTGTCATTCCAGGTGCCTTATCAATTGTAAAGTCCCAGTTAGGGGTTGTTAGAAATTTTTAATAATGTCTGCTGAGCCTTGAAAGATGGGAAGGAATTTTATACTTATACATGGGTACAGAAATGCTTTTAATTCAATCAGGGAAACAGGAGGGAAAGGTAAAAATACATATTACAGGGAAATTTTAAATTAAGGGATGGATTTGGTCCTAAGAAAAACAAATTCTAACAAAGGATGCACAAGCAAAAAAATGTTTATAGCAGCTCTTTTGAGGTGGTAAAGAACTGGAAACTGAAGGAGTGATCATCATCTAGGGAATGGCTAAACAAATTAGAGAATATACATATGATAGAATAGTATTCTGCCATAAGACATAATGGAGGGGATAGTTTCAGAGAAAGTTAGGAAGACATGTAAATGGATGCACAGTGAAGGGAGCAGAAGCAAGAGAACAATTTATGTAATGATATCAATTTTGAAAAGACTAACAACTTTAAAAGATTTAGGAACTTAGATCAGCATAATGACCAATAATGAGTTCAGAAAATGCATAATGAAATATGGTACTAGCCTCCTGATGGAGAGGTAAGGCTCAAAGAGAGCTGAATGAGCCATTATTTTTTGGATATGCTCAATGCAGAAATTTGTTTTGTTTGATTACACATGTTTATAACAAGTGTTTTGTTTTCCTTTAATCTCAATTGAAAGAGAATGAAGGGAAGGAGAAAAGAATTTTTGCCAATAAAAAATTAAATTAAAAAAAAAGTTAACACACATTGTGGATCCATGGATATTTTCTCTGGGATCCCATAATAAATCCTTGGACCTTTTTTTCCCTCTTTTTTATAATAAGCTAAGAGTGAAGTTTGACCCAAGAAGAGGCTTAAGTGATGAACATGAGCCTTGGAGCTGATTTTCTTCTTTTATCCCTGAGCCCAGCATGGGTGAGTCCTAAGTGTATAAGTCTTTCTTGCCCAGGACTACTCTGAGCAATGTCCTTAAGTAATTACCTTCTGTGTTCTCCTTTCATTCTGCTCCATGGGCTAGTAGTTACTTATAATATGAGTTATTTGCTTTTTATGTTTTTCATAAAAAAACCTGAGTATTCAGTTAGAAATACTCATTATAACCATGAAGAAACATTCAGGGCTCTGCTCAAGTTCAAGCCCAAATTTATTTCAGGAAAAGCAATAGAACCTTAAAACTTACCTGACAAATGGGTTAGTCTCTGTTGCAAAATTCAACCATGCTAACACACTGCTTCCTACTTTACCTGACAACACAATGGAAAATTCCTGATGCTTCTCTATCTCTGGAAAACTTTGCTACATCCAAACATTTTCAATGTTTTAATAAAATCTCATTCTCTATAGAAGTCTGATTTATGTTGCATATACATGCATACTTATACTATGAGACTAGACAAAGTTCCCCTTCCATTGTACAAGGCTATACAAATGAGTACTCGGGAAATTCTGAGAACTGACTTTGAACAGAAACATGAACAGTAGGAGCATGAATGAACAGGTAAGACAGTCTGCCCATGAGTCTTCTCACATCAGTTCAATAAATCAATAAGTCTAAAAGAATATATTAAATACTTACTATATGTCCAGTGCAAAGAAAAATAAAAACAGTCCCTATCCTCAAAGAGTTCATATTCTAAGGAAGGAAAGGACACATTCAAACAACTATGAGCATATGAGATATATATTGAATAGACAGAAAGTGGAGAGAGATACAAACCATAAAGAAGAAAATCTTATCCAAAATTTTCAACATAGTTTATGGTCATTTTTTCTCATTCAAGCAGCATTATTTAAGCATCTACTTCTTGTTTGTTGTTTGATCTTGAAGAGGCCAATGACATCAGAAAGGTAATATCTTGACTTGCATTTAAGTGAGTCAGGGCTGTGCAAAGTCACCAGCCTCACTTTCTCCCCTAGAGTCATCTGGATCCAATAGCAAGATATAGATCAGGACCACTTGACATGACCCCAGATATAGTGGAACATGTTGACCTTTTTGAGCTAAGGTCCTTCCCCCATGTCAGTTTGTCTTTGGGATGGGGGAGAAATACAGAAATCATTGATTTAGAATTGAAAGGGATATTAAAGCTTATATAATCTAGCCTTTGGTCATATAAGGAGAAGATAGGACTCATTATAAAAAATCCAGTATTTGGAAAGATTAAGGGCAAAAAGGAAAAAGGGTGGCAGAGAATGAGATGGATAGATCATGTCACAGAAACAATGAACATGAACTTGGGCTTCAATAGATAGTGGAATATAGAAGGTCCTGGTATGCTATAGTTCATGGGACCATGAATAGTCTGACACAACTGAATGACTGAACAACAATAAGAAGTCCAGCCTTCTCATTTTACAGATGAGAAGACTAATAAACTAGACAACTGAGGCTGCCATCAAGGTTCATCACTTACTTAATTTCTGAAAATGAAGAACATACTTTTTTTTTTTCATCCAATTCCTAATTTTACAATTCAAACATCTCTGAACAAAAGAGCATACAAGATTCAATGAGTCTCTACCTAAAACTAAAGCACTTTATAAATAATACATAGAGATGTATGTGGTAGGTTTACCTGATGCTTCCTCTTATTTAAATGATTTCTGCTTTAAGTACTCTGAGCACTTCTATTCTGGAATACTACTGTACCTAAAAGTTAGCAGTATTCCAAACCAAAATGTTCCCTGTTCACCTTCTCAAGAAGTGGTTTGGGGGGGCGGAGCCAAGATGGCGGAATAGAAACAGCTCCTCCAAGCCTCTCTGCCCCCAGATTCTCCACAAACTATGTAAAAAAGGGCTCTGAAAATCTTCTGGAGCCCCAGCACCCACAGAACGACACAGAGAAGCTAACCTCCCGCTGAGGACAGCCCAGCACCCTGCAGGAAGGACCAGCGCAGTGGTCTGGGAGCCGGCAGCGCACAGAGCGCAGGAGCCGAGCCGAGCCCAGGTCCATGTGAGCCGAGGTTTTAGCCCCAGGGCGGCAGGGCCAGCAGCCAGCTGGAGGAACCCCAGAACTCCAGCAGCTGTGGCGACTCCAGAATTATCAACATAGACATGCCTAGGACAAAGTAAGAGGTTAGTGTCCTATGGACTTTGGGACCTGTGTTTGGGGAATGCGTCAGCTCCCTCCCCTGGGGGCTAGAAGCTGCTGAGGAGACAAGCCACTGTGTAGTTTTCAGAGGCAACTCTGGCTCCCGGCCTACAAATCGTGGGGAGATCCAGCGATCAGTCTTGGGGGGTAATCGCTCTTGCTTTAACCTCCCTGGATCTGGATTGTGATCTAGGGTGGAAGTCGTGGGTGGGTTTACAGCTTGCCAGAAATGGAAGTTGCCCCCCACACGTTCGGGATGAAAATTCCTCTATCTGGCCCTAAAGCCATAATGTGGCAACAAGCCCAAAAGTCAAGTAATTAAGCGGCAACATGCCAAGGCAAAGGAAACAGAAAAATGCAACCCTAGACTCCTATTTTGGGGGCATAGAGCAGGAAAAGGACTGTGAGGTCAGAAGTCCTGCTCCAGAAGCCCCAGGGGAAAACAGGAGCGGGTTGCAGGCCATAGAGGACCTTAAGAAGGACTTTAAAAATCAAATAAGAGAAGTGGAGGAAAAATTAGAAAGAGAATGAGAAGGATGCAGGAAAAGTATGAAATGAGGGTCAACAGCCTGACTGAGGAAAACAACACCTTAAAAAATAGACTAACTCAAATGGCAAAGGAGGCCCAAAAGGGCAATGAGGAGAAGAATGCCTTAAAAAGCCAAATTTGCCAGATGGAAAAAGAATCTCAAAAGTTCACTGAGGAGATTTATTCCTTCAGAGTTAGACTGGAGCAAATGGAAGCTAGTGACTTTATGAGAAATCAAGATGCTGTTAAGCAGATCCAAACAAATGAAAGATTAGAAGGCAATGTGAAATATCTCATGGGAAAAACCACTGACCTGGAGAATAGATCCAGGAAAGACAATTTAAAAATTATTGGACTACCTGAAAGCCATGATCAAGGAAAGAACCTAGAAATCACCCTTCAAGAAATTCTCAAGGAAAACTGCCCTGATGTTTTCGATCCAGAGGGCAAAATAGAGGTTGAAAGAATCCATAGATCACCTCCTGAAAAAGATCCCAAAAAGAAAACTCCCAGGAATATTATAGCCAGGTTTCAGAATCCCCAGATCAAGGAGAAAATACTACAAGCAGCCAGGAAGAAACAATTTCAATACTGTGGAAACACAATCAGAATAGCCCAGGACCTGGCAGCTTCTACACTGAGGGATTGAAGGGCATGGAATATGATATTCCAGAGGGCAAAAGACTGGGAATGAACCCAAGGGTCACCTACCCAGCAAAACTGAGTATTTTGTTTCAGGGGAAAATATGGTCATTCAGTGGAATAGAGGACTTTCAAGCATACTTGAGGAAAAAACCAGAGTTGAATAGAAAATTTGACATCCAGACACAAGAAGCAAGAGATGCCTGAGAAGGTAATCAGGGAAAAGAAATCAAAAGGAACTTATCAAAGTTGAACTATTTACATTCCTATATGGAAAAGCAATATCTGTGACTGATGATATCTTTCCCACTGTGAAAATAATGGAAGAAGGGGGTGTGGTCATATGAATACATATGTGAATGTGTGTGTATATGGTTACATTTATATATGGATAGAGGGCATAGGTTGAATTTGTTGGGAAGGGAGAATACTCAAGGGATGAAATTATAAGGTGAGAGAGGAAAGTGGCAAGAGGAGATGGGGAGAGACATGGTAGGGTAAACTATCTCATGTAGGGAAGTGGGTGCAAAGGAGGGGGAGAATAAGGAAGGCTAAAAAGGCAAAACCACATTCACATTGAATTTGGTTCAGGGAGAAAATGACATACATACTAAATGGGATATCTCAACCTGCAGCAGGATAGGGGGAAAGGGGATGAGAGGAGAGATGATGGATGGGAGGGCATCCTTGGGGTGAGGGGAGGTTGGAAGAACCCACTATAGAAGAGGGACAGGATCATGTAGGGAATGGACCAGGTGGGGGGTGGGATGAGTGGGAGGGAATTATAAGCAGCCTTGTACAATATATCTACTATGATAATGTTTGCATAGCTAGACATGTACAACATATACTGAATTACTTATCTCCCAAGAAGGAATGGGTGACAAGGGAGGAAGGAAATGGATCTGAAATTCGAGGTCGTAACATTAAATGTTTCAAATATATATAAATACTATTATTAATACTCTTTCGCTTGTAATAGGGAGATAAGATGTGCAGGCATTGGACACAAAGATTCACCTTCCTCTAATGGAAAAGTTGATGGGGGTATGGGAGAAGGTATGGGAGAGAGCAGATTGGAGGAAGTGATATCTTGTGGGACTGCTATTCTGGGAGGTTGGGTAGGGGAATAATGGGGGGAAAATGATTGTAACTCAAAATCTGGCGGAAATGAATGATGTAAAACAGAAAAAAAAAAATTAAAAAAAAAAAAGTCTTATACAAAAAAAAAAAAAAAAAAGAAGTGGTTTGACAATTACTGTCACTCAAACAAAATTTACTCTGTAAAATGTCAAACTAGATAAACTACTGAGAGAAATGTGATGTTTCAGGGACATGACACATCTACACCAAGTACAATGAAGTCAGATGGGAAATTAGCACTGCCCTGAGCTGACTAGGTGCATTAATTTGTCAAACATGTGCTACAGAGCCCAAGACCCACAAGGGCGGTGTTTAGACTAAGGTTGAAGAGTAATGTGAGGGCAGGTTACTTTGTGTGGCTGTCAGACTTAAGAGGTGACATTGTTTTATTTTTTTTAAAGAAAAAGTTATGTTTTTCAGCAGGAAAAATACATCAATAATTACATTATTATGAGGAGTCATGGAAATATCAGCTCTTTGTTTCATCTCAAGGCTAGTTGCCATTTCCACAGTCCAGTTAAGGTTTTAGCAGACTCTTCATATATCTGCTTTAGATTATTTTTGTTGTATTTGTCTTTTAATTCAAATTAATCCCCTTTCCCTTTGTTATTATCTTAAGGAAGGCAAGTTGAAATTGATGGGATTAAAGGATTATAGAGTTAGAGCTAAAGGGGATCTTTAGGAAGACTTTCCTGATGACCCTTAATGTTAGGACCTTCTTCTACTAATTATCAATTAGCAAGCATTACCTGTAATGGGGTCAACCCAATAAGATCAGGAGTGAAAAAAAGAATGTCCATTATCACCACTGTTATTCAATATTGTACTAGAAATGTTAGCTTTAGCAATGAGAGAAGAAAAAGAAATAGCAGGAATTTCAATAGGCAACAGTGAAACAAAACTGTCTCTCCTTACAGATGATATAATATTATACTTACTTGAAGAATCAACTAAAAAACTACTTGAAACAACATTAGCAGAGTTGAAGGATATAAAATAAATCCACATAAATTATCAGCATTTTTTGTACATTGCCAACAAGGTCCAGCAGCAAGAAATAGAAAGAGAAATTCCATTTAAAATAACTGTAGGCAATATAAAATATTTGGGATTCTACCTGTTTCAAGCCAAGCATGAGCAGCTTTTGAGAAAGCTGGAATTGATAGAAACCAAAGTACAGTATTCACAATGTTATGACATAACAACTTATCACTAAAATGGCCACACCGTTTTCACCAAACTGGCCATATAGTTTTAAGCAAAATATGTCATTCAGTAAGAACTTAACTCAGTCATCCTTAAGGAGGCTTGCCTCCTTAATGGACAACAAAGTACAATCATTCAGTAAGAACTTAATTCAATCATCCTTAAGGAGACCATCCTCCTTAAGAACACAAAGTACAAAGGACTTGCACCCACACCCTGTTGCATCAGCAAGTTCCTCCCACTGTGGGATTCACAAGTTCTGTTTTTTAAAAAAGGCTTGATATAATCAGGAAAGCTCAACTTGAAACAAGGAGCTAAGTACTTGTTTGCTTGCCATTATAAGGGGCAGAGAAAATTTTCAACTCCCCCTTACCATTAGAACTTGTCAAGACAAACCCAGGAACCATATGCACACAATTACAAAACACTTTTCAGACAAATAAACTTAGATCTAAATAACTGAGAAAATATCAGTTGTTCATGGGTAAGCCTAACTAATATTACAGAAATTATAATTCTATCTAAATTAATTTACTTATTCAGTGCCATACCAATCAAACTACCAAAAATTATTTTACAGAGCTAGAAAAAAACTATACTGAAATTCATCTGGAAGAACAAGAATATCAAGGGAATTAATAAAAAATACAAAGGAAAGTGGTATTATATCATAAGGCAGCAATCATTAAAATTATCTGGTATAGGCTAAGAAATAGAGTGATAGATCAATGAAATAGGTTAGGTACGCAAGACACAGTAATCAATGATTATAGTAATCTATTATTTGATAAATTCAAAGGCCCCATCTTCTGGAAAATGAACAGAGTGTTTGACAAAAACTGCTAGGAAAAGTAGATAATAGTATAGCAGAAACTGGGTATAGATTGATATCTCCAACCAACTATATACCAAGATAAGGTCAAAATGGATACATGATTTAGACATAAAGGTTGATACCATAAACAAATTAGGAGAGCAAGGAATAGTTTATATATCAGATCTATGGAGAAGTATAATTTATGACCAAACAAGAGATAGAGAACCTTATGAAATGCAAAATGGATAATTTTGATTGCATTACATTAAAAGTTTTTGCACAAACAAAGCCAATGCAACAAAGATTAGAAGAGAAGAAGAAAGCTGGGAAATTTACAGCCAGTGTCTCTGATAAAAGCCTCATTTCTCAAATATATAGAGAACTGAGTCAAATTTATAAAAATACAAGGCATTTTCCAATTGATAAATAATGGTCAATGAACAGGAAGTTTTCAGCGAAAAAAAAAAGCTATCTATAGTCACTTGAAAAAAATGTTCTAAATCACTCTTGATTAGAAAAATGCAAATTAAAACAATTCTGAAGTACCACATCATACCTATAAGATTAGCTAATGTGGCAAAACAGGAAAATGATAAATGTTGGAGAAGATGTGGGAAAATCGGGACACTAATGATTTTTGGTGGAGTTAGGAACTAATCCAACCATTCCGGAAATCAGTTTGTAGCTATGCCAAAAGGGCTATAAAAATGTGCACATCTTTGATTTAGCAATACCATTACTAGGTCCATATACTAAAGAGATCATTAAAAAGGAAAAACGGGGGGCGGAGAGAAGATGGCGGTGTAGAAACAGTGCATCCAAGCCACTCTCCCCCCAGATCACCTCCAAAATATGTAAAAGGGGACTCTGAACAACTTCTGGAGCCCCAGCACCCACAGAACGACACAGAGAAGCTAACCTCCCACTGAGGACAGCCCAGCAGCCCTGGAGGAAGGACCAGCACAGCATTCTGGGAGTGAGCAGCTCTCTGGGAGCCAGCAGCACAGTACACAGCACACGGAGAGCTGAGCCCAGGTCCCTGTGAGCCATTTAAGCCCCAGGGCAGCCGGGTCAGCAGCCGGCTGGAGGGACCCCAAAACACCAGCAGCTGTGGAAATTCCAGAATTATCAACATAGACATGCCTAGGACAAAGTGAGAGGTTACTGCCCTATGGACTTTTGGACCAGTATTTGGGGAATGCCTCGGCTTCCTCCCCTGGGGGCTAAAAGCTGCTGAGGAGACATGCCATTTTGTAGTTTTCAGAGGAAGCCCCAGCTCCTGGCCTTCAAACTGTAGGGAGATCCAGCAATCAGTCTTAGGGGGTAATTGCTCTTGCTTTAACCTCCCTGGATCTGGATTGTGATCTGGGGTGGAGGTCGTGGGTGGGTTTCCAGCTTGCCAGAAACAGAAGTTGTCCCCCACACATTTGGGACGAAAATTCCCATCTGGCAGCAGAGCCATACTGTGGCAACAAGCCCAAAAGTCAAGTAATTAAGTGGCAACATGCCAAGGCAAAGGAAACAAATTAAAAAGAAAAATGCAACCTTAGACTTCCACTTTGGGGGCAAAGAGGATCTAAACATAGAACAGTCAGAGGACTGTGAGGTCAGAAATCCTGCTCCAAAAGCCCCAAAGGAAAATATGAGCGGGTTACAGGCCACAGAGGACCTTAAGAAGGACTTTAAAAATCAAATAAGAGAAGTGGAGGAAAAATTGGGAAGAGAAATGAGAAGGATGCAGGAAAAGTATGAAATGAGGGTCAACAGCCTGACTGAGGAAAACAACACCTTAAAAAATAGACTAACTCAAATGGCAAAGGAGGCCCAAAGGGGCAATGAGGAGAAGAAGGCCTTAAAAACCCAAATTTGCCAGATGGAAAAAGAATCTCAAAAGTTCACTGAAGAGAGTCATTCCCTCAGAGTTAGACTGGAGCAAATGGAAGCTAATGACTTTATGAGAAATCAAGATGCTGTTAAGCAGATCCAAACAAATGAAAGAATAGAATGCAATGTGAAATATCTCATGGGAAAAACCACTGACCTGGAAAATAGATACAGGAGAGACAATTTAAAAATTATTGGACTACCCAAAAGCCATGATCAAAGAAAGAACCTAGAAATCACCCTTCAAGAAATTCTCAAGGAAAATTGCCCTGATATTTTAGACCCAGAGGGCAAAATAGAGGTTGAAAGAATCCACAGATCCCCTCCTGAAAAAGATCCCAAAAAGAAAACTCCCAGGAATATTATAGCCAGGTCCCAGAATTCCCAGATCAAGGAGAAAATACTACAAGCAGCCAGGAAGAAACAATTTCAATATTGTGGAAACACAATCAGAATGGCCCAGGACCTGGCAGCTTCTACACTGAGGGATCAAAGGGCATGAATATGATATTCCAGAGGGCAAAAAAGCTGGGAATGAACCCAAGGGTCATATACCCAGCAAAACTGAGTATTTTGTTTCAGGGGAAAATATGGTCATTCAGTGGAATAGAAGACTTTCAAGCATTCTTGAGGAAAAAACCAGAATTGAATAGAAAATTTGACATCCAGACACAAGAAGGAAGAGATGCCTGAGAACGTAATCAGGGAAAAGAAATCAAAAGGAACTTATCAAAGTTGAACTATTTACATTCCTATATGGAAAAGTAATAACTGTGACTGAGGAAACCTTTCTCAGTATGAAAATAATGGAAGAAGGGTGTATGGTCATATGAATACATATGTGAATGTGTGTATATATGTTTACAGTTATATATCGATAGAGGGCATAGGTTGAATTTGTTGGGAGGGGAGGATACTCAAGGGGTGAAATTATGAGGTGAGAAAGGAAAGTGGCAAGAGGAGATGGGGAGAGACAGGGTAGGGTAAACTATCTCATGTGGAAGAAGCAAGGGGAAGAGGCTGCAAGGGAGGGGAAGAATAGGAAGGCAAAAAGGCAAAACCACATTCTCATTGAATTTGGTTCAGGGAGAGAATGACATACATACTAAATGGGATATCTCAACCTGCAGCAGAATAGGGGGAAGGGGGATGAGAGGAGGATGATGGATGGGAGGGCATCCTTGGGGGGAGGGGAGGTTGGAAGTACCCACTATAGAAGAGGGACAGGATCAAGTGGGGAGTGGACCAGGTGGGGGGTGGGATGAGTGGGAGGGAATTATGGGCAGCCTTGTACAATATATCTACTATGGTAATGTTTTGCATAGCTAGACATGTACAACATATACTGAATTACTTATCTTCCCAGAGGGAATGGGTGACAAGGGAGGAAGGGAATGGATCTGAAATTCGAGGTCTTGAAATTAAATGTTTCAAATAAATAAATAAATAAATGAACAAACAAGAAACTGGTAAAAAAAAAAAAAAAAAAAGGAAAAAGAACCCATATGTACAAAAACATTTACAGCATCTCTTTTTGTGGTGGCCAAGAATTGAAAAATGAACTGATGCCCATCAGTTAGGGAATGGCTGAACAAATAGTGGTAGATGAATGTAATGGAATACTATTTCTTATGCTAGAAGAAGTGATGGGAAGGCTAATTTCATAAAAACCTGGAAAGACTTACATGAACTGATGCCGAGTGAAGTGAGCAGAACCATAATAAACACACTAACAGCAACAATGTGCAATGATCAACTATGACAGACTCTTCTCAGCAATACAATGATCCAAGACAATTCCAAGTGATTCATGATGGAAAATGCTAGCCACATCCAAAGAAAGAACTATGGAATTTGTATGCAAATAGAAGCATGCTATTTTCCCTCTTTTTGTTTTGTTTTTTTCTTTCTCATGGTTTTTCCCTTTTGTTTTCATTCTTCTTTCACAACATGCTTAATGTGGAAATACATTTAATATGATTGTACATACATAACCTATATCAGATTGCTTTCTGTCTTTGGGAAGGGAGAAGAGGTGGAGGGAGGGAAAAAATTTGGAAATCAAAATATTATAAAAATAAATGTTGGAAACTATCTTTGCATGTAATTAGGGGAAAATAAAATACTATTAATTGGGGGTGGAAATAAACCACATCATAGGAAATTCTAAATAAATAAATGTGGTGACTGGTGAAGATGAAGAAGAGGAAGAGGAAGAAGGAAGAGGAAGAAGAAGAAGAAGAAGAAGAAGAAGAAGAAGAAGAAGAAGAAGAAGAAGAAGAAGAAGAAGAAGAAGAAGAAGAAGAAGAAGAAGAAGAATTTTAAAGGTAGTTTGGGGTAAGTAAAGATACAAATTTTGCTACAATGTCCGGAACCATATGGGTTATTATGAGAACTCTATGTGATTCCAGTATATCTTTTTGGTCACATTTTGTAGGTTTCCATGGGCCTAATAGCTATTATTTCTTTTTTTTATCTTTTTCTTGACTGTCTAGGAGCAAAGGACCTTGTTGGTCACCTCTGAAGAAATCTAAGCACTACCCATAGCTTCTCTATATTTGGAAGTTTCCCAGAAGAAATTCTAGATAAAGGTAAAATAAATCAAAAGAAATATTTATATTTTAAGGCTGCCCCTAACATAAATCTACTCATTTAAGCCCAGGAATTAAAGGATCCTAAATCAAAGGACAAATGCATGGTTTTTATTTTCATTTCTATAATTTTTTTTTTCATCTTGACTAGTAAAAGTTTAAATACTTTAGAAGTGATTAAAGTGAAAAATTCATACATACATTGTCAGAAAAATGCATATAGAATTTATGCATAGAAGTATATATCAAACACTTTGTCATGAACATTAAATAATTTCATACAATATGTTTACAGTTATACATGGATAGAGGGCACAGGTTGAATTTGGTGGGAAGGGATGACACTTAAGGGGTGAAGTTATGAGGTGAGAGAGGAAAGTGGCAAGAGGAGATGGGGAGAGACAGGGTAGGGTAAACTATCTCATGTAGAAGAAGCAAGGGGAAGTGGCTACAGGGGAGGGGAAGAACAGGAAGGCAAAAAGGCAAAACCATATTCTCATTGAATTTGGCTCAGGGAGAGAATGACATACATACTAAATGGGATATCTCACCCTGCTGGAGAGTAGGGGGAAGGGGGATGAGAGGGAGGATTATGGAGGGGAAGGCATTCTAGGGGGAGGGGAGGTTGGAACTACCCATTATAGAAAAGGGACAGGATTAAAGTAGGGAATGGACCAGGTGGGATGGGTGGGAGGGAAATATAAACAGTCTTTTACAATACATCTACTATGGTAATGTTTTGCATAGCTATACATGTAGAACACATACTGAATTGCTTATCTTCCCAGAGGGAGTGGCTGAAAAGGGAGGAAGGGAATGGATCTGAAATTCGAGGTCTTAAAATTAAATGTTTTAAATATATATACTATTATTAATACTATTTTACATCTAATTGGGAGATAAGATATTCAGGCATTGGGGCACAGAGACTCACCTCGCCCTAATAGTAAAGTCAAAGGGGGTATGGGAGAAGATATGGGAGAGAGCAGATTGGATGAGGGGAGATCTTGTGGGACTGCTATTCTGGGGTGGTGGGTAGGGGAAAAAATGGGGAAAAATTGTAACTCAAAATCTGGCTGAAATGAATGATGTAAACCAGAAATTAATAAAGCATTTGTTAAAAAAAATAATTTCATACAAGAGGAAAAATGGTTATAGCACAATAGACCAATTTATTTTATTTTATTTTTCCACTTTAAAAGCAGTAAAATCCTTTATATAGTTTTGAACTAGACTTTCAGATTAGAGTAATTAGTGCTGGAGAACTGTCTCGTAGCCATTGATGGACTGCTAGTGACCACTGCCCCAAGAAATGCAGTCCTTTATCCTCTGATCCAGACAGGAGGTGAAAATACTTAATAGTAATGTTAATGTTCTACCCAAAGAACAAAACTAGACACCTTAATTTTAAGATAGTTGACAACCACAATCACATCTCAGATTTGAAAGGGACTGCAGAGTTCATCTAGTCAACCCCATATCTGAATACCTGAATAAGAATCCTGTCTACAATATGTGATGCTCAGATACTGCTTGAAAAACTATATGGGGAACCCACTAGTACCCTTGTACTTTGGGGACATTTTAATTTGGGGGAAGGTTTGGTTAAGATGACTAGTTTTGCCCTCTGAAGCCAAAGAGAAAAAAGTCTAATTCTTCTTCTAGTTGACAGATTTTTAAATGCTTGAAAAGAATTATTAGGTTCCCATATGTCATTTCTTCTCCAGGTTTATTAGGCTCAGTGCCTTCAACCAAGCCTTATATGGAAAAGTCTCCAGGGCCCTTGCAATTTATGTTGTTTTTCTATGAATGTCAATGTCCAGCTTAGCCATGCCTTTTCTAAAATATAACTCCTGGAAACTGAACACAATGCTCTGTTGTCTGAATAAAGCAGAATACAGGGAGTGATGCAGTAACAGCCCTCATTCTAGACACTATGCTTATAACACTAACAAATAATAGCAACAATAAGCATAATAATAGTAAGGAAGGAGAGGAATTTGAACTCAAGTCTTCCTGAGTCCAGATTCAGTGCTCTCTAAAATGTGTTGACTATCTGCCACGCTCAGGGTAGTTCAATGACTCAGACTCATGATTAAAATGCAATAAAAGCCTCAAAGACCATAAAATGCAATAAAAGCAACTTTACTGATAATAAGATTTTAAAGGAGATGATTCCTCATTAAATTCAAATAAAACACTACTGCTTTCCACCTCTATGTTCACCACAGCTGCTAAGTGGCAAAACTAGGTCAGAAAGGCATGCCAAAGGGAGATAATTTCACTAAACCTTGAATACAAACCCCCTAGAAGATGTGCGTTTTATACCTCAGGTGGCAAGAAAGCAAAACCACCTCTCTTCTCTTTTAAAAGCACTAACCTACCTAAAAGGACAGAAATTTTAAAATACCTAAAATAGTCAAACTGCAACAATTTATAAGGTGCATTTTTTTTGTCCATAAGGCAAAAAAATAGAATAGAATGAACATTTTTATTTCAAAGTAAAATTATAATATGTATAATTATTTTTAATTAAAGTAAATTTGCACAGATAGGAAAATGAACACATTATTTTTTATTATCAAATATATTTCCCTATGGCAGTTAAGTACAGTGGATACAGCATTGAACCTGGAGTCATGAAGACATCAGTTTAAATTTCACCTTAAATGCTTAATAGCTATGTGACCTTGGACAAGTTACCTGGCCTCTGTCTGCTTCAGTTTCCTCATCTATAAAATAAAGATAATAATAGCATCCACCCCCCAGGGTTATTTTGAGAACAAAATGAGATATTTACAAAGTTTTTTGCAAATTTTAAAGCCCTTTGGAAATTATTATTAATATTCTTGTTATTACATCATGCCTGATTCTTCTAGTGCTTAAAAAAAAAAAAGAATGCTATGCCTGCCACTGTTTCTCATCATGTGCCTAAAAGTACACTCATTTTTCTGGCTTCCATATCAGATTGTTGACTCATTTTGAACTTGCAGTCCACCAAAATGGCAAGGTTTTGTTGTATGAATTATTTTCTAGCACCACTTTCTCTACTGTGTACTTTGGTACCTGATTTTAAAATCAAGAATAGGATTTTTACATTTATTAAAATTTTAGCTTATTCAATTTGGCTCATTGTTTTAGCCTGTTAAGACCATGTTAATGAACAGTTCAAGTAAGCTATTAGTGCAAATCACAAAAAGAGAGCTTCATCAGGAAAACTCATGCTGAAAACAATATCTCAAATGAGAAGCATAATTTACTGATAAATTTTAGAGCTTTACCATATAAATCCCCAAGGAAAATGCTCCAACCTATCCCAATTCACATTGCTTACAAGGGATTCCTAGAGGAGAATAGAAAGCACCTATTCCATCAGCTACTATAACTATCTCCTGTCCTGCCCACATCAGTACATACACTCTTAATCCCTCTGACTCTACCTGATAATTAATTTATTATAGCCATTATTGAATAAATTTAAAAAACCTCCTGGTACAACAGTATCACAGCATATATTAAGAATATAAGTCTTCATCTGTGTAGGAAATCTGAAAACTCTTTCAACCCATGAAGATCACAACCTAACTCTAAATTACCCTTTTAGAGAAATGCCTGAGGATCAGAAAGGGTAAGCTACATGCCCATGGTTACCCAGTAGTAAATGACAGAAGCGTGATTTAAAGCTACATGGGGACAAAATTAATCAAAAGAAATATTGATATTTTAAGGCTACCCAAGATAAATCCACCTATTTGAGCCCAGAGATAAACAGGTCCTAAATCAAAGGACAAATGCATGATTTTTATTTTCACAATTTTATTGATGCAGATTTATCATTCTATCTCCTGTACCACACTGCCTTGACACTCTACATTTGAGATGTAAACTAGGATTATGGCACATATTTCTTAAAATAAATAGTGATGGGGTGGCTAGGTGACTCAGTGAATAGAGCAGAAGCCCTGGAGTCAGGAGGACCTGAATTCAAATCCAGCCTCAGACACTTAACACTTACTAGCCATATGACCTTGGGCAAGTCATTTAACTTCAATTGCCCTGCTCTCCCCCCTTCGAAAAGCCACACACACAGAAAAAAAGAAAGAAATAGTGATTAGGTGGGTCTTGGAAGTACTTTTAATTTTAATTAAGTCCCAGCCTAGCCTACTAGGGATTCCTTGTAGGCCTTTGATTTAAAAAATACATGCCAGATTCAAGAAGATCTTGGTCTCACAGATCTACAAACATGTATCTGTCATAATGGAACTCTCGATGACCTAAGGATTACAGGATTCGACTAGTGAAGAAGACAGGTTTAATCTCATTCCTTAGAATTTCAATCAGCTGCAAAGGACAAGTTAAAGAAGTGATCAAGATATTTGACAGTACTCCAGGTAATTCACTATCTTAGTTACCTAGGGCCATCATGTCTCAAGACTTTTTCAGATTGAAATAGGTACAAATAAAAGGGCATATTATCAAATACATTATAAAACTGATGGCCACATTCAGTTATTAGGTAATTACTACAGGATGGATTTGATAAATATGTAAACCTGAAAATATATAATTTCATTTCTGGAGAATATTAATATGCTGATAAGTAAAATGACCATGTATGTGATTATTACATATTATTTCACATAATTACCTAACATTACATACCATTATCTATAACAGGCAAATTATTTCTAATAACCCGAGAATGATGATTTTCTTTTCAATCTCATTAGTTTAGAAGCTTCAAGTTGAAGAGAAATACTATAGCTTTTGGCATGAATTGAATTGAATTTAGTTAAATGTTTTTCCTTTAAAGAACATACCCAAAAGATCATAAACTTATTTTTATATCAGCAAGTGATATATGTCAAAGATATATAAAATGCTTTAAAAATATTTAAGGAGCCAATATGGTGGAGTAAAAGCAGGAATTTACTTGAGCTCCCATTCTAACCACTTCCAATACCTGTAAAAATGACTGTAAACAAATTTTAGAGCTACAGAGCCCACAAAGTGACAGAGAGAAACAAATCTCCTACTGAAGGTCACCTGGCAGGCTAACAGGAAAGTTCTATCACACTTGACTATCTATCTATCTCCTGTCCTGCCCACATCAGTACCATACACTCATTATCCCTCTAACCCCACCTAATAATTAATCAGGTAATAATAATAGGCCCACATCACAGGCCCAGATGTGGGGTGACACAGACAGGCTAGAGGATTCTTCAGGAGTGAATCACTGGTAGCTGTGGTGGTTTCCAGACTTCTCAACCCATAAACGCCAAAAGAGAAAGTAAAAGGTCAGCAGGGAACTCTTTTGGAACTGGGTGAGAGAAGTGCACAGTCTGGCTGCTCCCCTCAGGAAGGCAGATATACTGCTGTGTATGCACTGGTTGCCATGTGGCTGCTTCCAGAGCTCCTGGGCTATAGATCATAGGGGGAACAAACAACCATTCAGATGGTAATTGCGCTTGCTTTGACCTGCTTGGATCTGGGTCACAGTTTTGGGTGGTGGTCCTGGGGTGAGGAGTGCTGTGTGCCAGTTTGTGGCAGCTCTAAAGATGGAACCCTCCTCATAGCTCTGACAATAGCTCTGAAAACAGGTGTGCAAAACCCCAGAAATTTGGGACACGGCACTCTCTACTCTGGAAGCAGGGTTTTACCATGGCAAAGAGTTCAAAATTCAAGTAATTGGCTGGCAAGATGAGAAATATAGAGGAAGCACAGTCAGACTGTAGAATCTTTTGGGGGAATAAAGAGGATCAAAACATAGAACCAGAAGAAGACAACAAAGTCAAAACTCCTGCATCAAAAGTCCCATGGCAGGGGCAGCTAGTTGGCGCAGTGAATAGAGCGATGGCCCTGGAGTCAGAAGGACCTGAGTTCAGAGCCGGCCTCAGACACTTAACCCACACCAACAAAAAAAAACCTAGCCATGTGACCTTGGGCAATTTACTTAACCCCAATTGCCCTAAAGGGGAGGCTAGGTGGCTAAGTGAGTAAGAGCACTGGCCTTGGAGTTGGGATGACCCGAGATCAGATCTGGCCTCAGAAAATGAGCACCCACACATAAACAATGACTAGCCCTGTAACCTTGAGCAAGTTACTTAACCCCAATTGCTTTAAAAAAAAAAAAGTCCCATGGTTACAGCACATAGAGGAGCTCAAAAATGATTTTTAAAATCAAGTAAGAGAAGTAGAAGAAAAATTGGAAAGAGAAATGAGAATTCTGTAAGATAATCAGAAAAATGAGTCAATACCCTGCTAAAGGAGACCCAAAAAATATTGAAGAAAATAACACCTTAAAAATAGACTAACTCAAATGGCAAAAGAGCCTCAAAGAGCCAAGGAGAATTTTTTTTTTACTCTTTACCAAGTTGTTGACTCTTTTTTCATTATTTTTTTGCATCACTCTCATTTCTCTTCCCAAATTTTCCTCTACATGTCTTACTTGATTTTTTTAACTTTTTGGAGAGGGAAAGCAGGGCAATTGGGGTTAATTGACTTGCCCAAAGTCATACAGCTAGTAATTGTTAAGTGTCTGAATGCGGATTTGAACCCAGGTCCTCCTGACTCCAGTACTGGTGCTCTACTGGAGTGTGCTGTGCCACCTAGCTGCCCCTTCTTTTTTAAAATCCTTTTTGAGCTCTTCCATGGCCTGAAACAAATTAGTATTTTTCTTTTTTTTCCAAAAAATTTGATTTTAGACTCAAACACCAGAACACAAATAGAGAAAAGAAACAAAAACATATCATAAACATAAATATTGGAACTTAAATGCAAACTTAGAAAGAAAAAACAAACATGTCATATATAAAGAGAGTGTGAGAGGATTCAAAATATGCAACGATAAATTTTCATTTCAAGGAAAAAAAAAAGCCAATGAGAAGAATGTCTTAAAAAGCATAATTGCCCAGATGGAAAAGGAACTTCAAAAACTCACTGAAGAGAATATTTCCTTCAAAATTAAATTGGAGCAAATGGAAGCTAATGATTTTATGAGAAATCAAGCTCCTATAAAACAGATGAAGGGAGGGGAGCAGGTACATACATATTGCCTGCAAAATAAAGCAGGTCAAAGCTTTGGTACTGATCATCCATGAGATTGGACCTGTGAGTAGCCCCTGTATATCTAAAAGAGAGAGCTTGAAAGACCCAAGTTGATTAGACAGATAAGTAGCTGAATAAACAAATTGAATGAATGAATAGATAAATGAATGAATAAATGAGGCGATCAACAAATGGACTCCCATACTAGAAATATGGGGTATAGAATAAGATTGTAAACAATGCTTGCTCTTAAGGAGTTCTTATGATTCATAAAAGGAAATAAGATAGACATATTCACAGTTAAAGTTTTGTACTGGAGAGGGGCGGAGCCAAGATGGCGGAGTAGAAACAGCTCATCCAAGCCACTCTGCCCCCAGATTCCCCCCAAACTATGTAAAAGAGGACTCTGAACAACTTCTGGAGCGCCAGCACCCACAGAACGATACAGAGATGCTAACTTCCCGCTGAAGACAGCCCAGCAGCCCTGCAGGAAGGACCAGCGCAGAGCTCTGGGAGCCGACAGTGCTCAGTGCACAGTGTGCGGGGAGCCGAGGAGAGCCAAGGTCCCAGGGAGCCGAGGTTTTAGCCCGAGGGCAGCAGGGCCAGCAGCCGGCTGGAGAGACCCCAGAACACCAGCAGCTGTGGCGATTCCAGAATTATCAACATAGACATGCCTAGGACAAAGTGAGAGGTTACTGCCCTATGGACTTTGGGACCAGTATTTGGGGAATACCTCGGCTTCCTCCCCTGGGGGCTAGAAGCTGCTGAGGAGACACCCATTTTGTAGTTTTCAGAGGCAGCTCCAGCTCCTGGCCTGCGAAATGTAGGGAGATCCAGCAATCAGTATGGGGGAGGGGGGTAATCGCTCTTGCTTTAACCTCCCTGGATCTGGATTGTGATCTGGGGTGGAGGTTGTGGGTGGATTTCCTGCTTCCAGAAACAGAAGCTGTCCCCCACACGTTCGGGACGAAAATTCCAGTCTGGCAGCCGAGCCATAGTGTGGCAGCATGCCCAAAAGTCAAGTAATTGAGTGGCAACATGCCAAGGCAAAGGAAACAGAAAAATGCAACCCTAGACTCCTATTTTGGGAGCATAGAGTGGGAAAAGGACTGTGAGGTCTTAAGATTAAATGTTTCATATATATAAATACTATTATTAATACTATTTTGCTTGTAATTGGGAGATCAGATGTGCAGGCATTGGGACACAAAGATTCACCTTCCTCCAATGGAAAAGTCGAAGGGGGTATGGGAGAAGGTATGGGAGAGAGCAGATTGGAGGAAGCTATATCTTGTGGGATTGCTATTCTGGGAGGGTGGGTAGGGGAAAAACGGGGGGGAAATGATTGTAACTCAAAATCTGGCGGAAATGAATGATGCAAAACAGAAGTTAATAAAGCATTTGTTTAAAGAAAAAAAAAACAAAAAGGTGGAGGATAGAAGAATGTGACTTATAAAAGGAAAAGAAGAAGGACAAATAATCATGTGGAATGAAAAAAAAAAAGTTTTGTACTGGAAAGATCTTTTTATGTGTGATCAACGTCTCTGGGTTTATATCCTTGCTATGCTCCTCTCTATTTGTGTGATTTTGGGAAAACCATATCATTTCTCTTAACCTCAGTATCCTCAGTTGAGGAGACTAGATAAAAGGATATCTAGAACCCTTTTCAGTTCTAAATCCTGTCAAATCCTATAAAGCCCAAATTTAATATGCATGATGTCTCAGTAGTCTCAGTGCAGTTTCAAGAAGCTTGAAACTGCACTGAGACTTCTGGAACACCCTATTAATTCCAATTCCAACCCTCATGGTTATTCTCTTATCTGACCTGGTACAATCAAATTAATTCCTTTTAATCCTGCCATATTCCTGTTCATGAATTTCCAAAAATTATGCATATTAGATCTACCTAGAACAGTGGAGACTTTTTTTTTTTTAAACAAATGCCTTATTAACTTCTGGTTTACATCATTCATTTCAGCCAGATTTTGAGTTACAATTTTTTCCCCATTTTTCCCCCAACCACCATCACAGAATAGCAGTCCCACTAGATATCCCCTCATCCAATCTGTTCTCTCCCATATCTTCTCCCATACCCCCTTCAACTTTGCCATTAGGGCAAGGTGAATCTCTAAGTCCCAGTCCCTGGACATCTTATGAAACATTTAATTTTAAAACTTCTATTTTCAGATCCATTCCCTTTCTCCTTTGTCACCCATTCCCTCTGGGAAGATAGGTAATTCAGTATGTGTTGTACATGTATAGCTATGCAAAACATTACCGTAGTAGATATATTGTAAAAGGCAGCTTATAATTCCCTCCCACCCACCCCACCCCTCACCTGGTCCTTTCCCTACTTTGATCCTGTCCCTTTTCTATAGTGGGTACTTCCAACCTCCCCTCCCCATAGAATACTCTCCCCTCCATCATCCTCCCTTTCATCCCCTTTCCCCCTATTCTGCTGCAGGGTGAGATATTCTATTTAGTATTTATGTCATTTTCTCCCTGAGCCAAATTCAATGAGAAAATGCTTTTGCTTTTTTGCCTTCCTGTTCTTCCCCACCCCTGTAACCACTTCCCCTTGTTTCTTCTACATGAAATACGTTACCCTACCCTGTCTCTCTTCATCTCCTCTTACCACTTTCTTCTCTCACCTCATAATTTCACCCCTTAAGTATCATCCCTTCCCAACAAATTCAACCTATGCTCTTTATCCATGTATAACTGTAAACATATATACATACATTCACATATGTATTAATATGCCCATATACCCTTCTTCCATTATTTTCATACTGAGAAAAGTTTCATCAGTCACTGTTACTGTTTTTCCATGTAGGAATGTAAAGAGGTCAACTTTGATAAGTTCCTTTTGATTTCTTTTCCCTGATTACCTTCTCAGGAATCTCTTGCTTCTTTTGTCTGGATGTCAAATTTTCTATTCAACTCTGGTTTTTTCCTCGAGAATGCTTGAAAGTCCTCTATTCCACTGAATGACCATACTTTCCCCTGAAACAAAATACTCAGTTTTGCTGGGTAGGAGACCCTTGGCTTCAATCCCAGCTCTTTTGCCCTCTGGAATATCATATTCCATGCCCTTCAATCCCTCAGTGTAGAAGCTGCCAGGTCCTGTGCTATTCTCATTGTGTTTCCACAATATTGAAATTGTTTCTTCCTGGCTGCTTGGAGTATTTTCTCCTTGATCTGGGAATTCTGGGACCTGGCTATAATATTCCTGGGAGTTTTCTTTTTGGGATCTTTTCAGGAGGTTATCTGTGGATTCTTTCAACCTCTATTTTGTCCTCTGGGTCTAAAACATCCAGGTAATTTTCCTTGAGAATTTCTTGAAAGGTGGTTTCTAGGTTCTTTCTTTGATCATGGCTTTCAGGTAGTCCAATAATTTTTAAATTATCTCTCCTGGATCTATTTTCCAGGTCAATGGTTTTTCCCAAGAGATATTTCACATTGCCTTCTATTCTTTCATTTGTTTGAATCTGTTTAACAGCATCTTGATTTCTCATAAAGTCACTAGCTTCCATTTGCTCCAGTCTAACTGAGGGAATGAATCTCCTCAGTGAACTTTTGATATTCTTTTTCCATCTGGCAAATTTGGGTTTTTAAGGCCTTCTTCTCCTCATTGCCCTTTTGGGCCTCCTTTGCCATTTGAGTTAGTCTGTTTTTTAAGGTGTTATTTTCCTCAGTCTGGCTGTTGACCCTCATTTCATACTTTTCCTACATCCTTCTCATTTCTCTTCCCAATTTTTCCTCCACTTCTCTTATTTGATTTTTTAAGTCCTTCTTAATATCCTCTATGGACTGTAACCCACTCATATTTTCCTTTGGGGCTTTTGAAACAGGATTTCTGACCTCACAGTCTTCCTCCTGTTCTATGCTTCGATCCTCTTTGCCCCCAAAATAGGAGTCTAATGTTGCATTTTTCTGTTTATTTTGTTTCCTTTGCCTCGGCATGTTGCCACTTAATTACTTGACTTTTGGGCTTGTTGCCACAGTAGGACTCTGCCACCAGACAGGGGAGCTTCCGTCCCGAACGTTGGGGTCTTCACAACTTCCAGTTCTGGCAAGCTGGATACCCACCCCACAACCTCCACCCCAGACCACAATCCAGATGCAGGGAGGTTAAAGCAAGAGCGATTACCCCCCCCCCCCCAAGACTGATCGCTGGATCTCCCTACAGTTCGCAGGCCAAGAGCTGGATCTGCCACTGAAACTGCAAAATGGCGTGTCTCCTCAGCAACTTCCAGCCCCTAGGGGAGGAAGCCAACGCATTTCCCAAATACTGGTCCCAAAGTCCATAGGGCACTAACCTCTCACTTTGTCCTAGGCATGTCTGTGTTGATAATTCTGGAATCACCACAGCTGCTGGTGTTCTGGGGTCCCTCCATCCAACTGTTGGCCTGGCCGCCCTGGGTCTAAAACTGCAGCTCACATGGACCTGGGCTCGGCTCTCCATGCTGGGCTGTCGGCTCCCAGAGGGCTGTGCTGGCCCTTTCAGCAGGGCTGCTTGGCTGTTCTCAGTATGAGGTTAGCTTCCCTGTGTTGTCCTGTAGGTGCTGGGGCTCAAGAAGTTGTTCAGTGTCCCCTTTTACATGGTTTGGAGGTGACCTGGGGGAAGAGCACCTTGGCTGTGCTTTTTCTACTCCGTCATCTTGGCTCCCCCCGCACCCCCAAGACTTTCTTTAAGTACTTAGGGAATAACAATGGACCGATGGAACTGTTACTCCTCACTCTTGTTCTGGAACTGGATCACCACCTTTTTTGGACATTCATATCTTTGATAACTTTTTAAATTATTTTTCCTAATATTTTTTTTGTTTTTATATTACCTAAATTTCTCCCTGTATCTCCTGTTTACATCCCCTAACAAGGAGATTTCAAATTATAGCAATGCTGGGAAAATACTGGTGATATAAAGATATACTTTGGCAACAGAGGAGTTTTGAAATCATTAAAACCATTGTACAATTTCACAATGAAGTACCAAAGCTATGATTTGCTGTTTTGGATGCAGTTTGGGGCCTGCTCCCTTAGTGATTCACCATATTGATGTCAGGCAACACAGGCACCCAACATGACTTTAGTCCTACTATAGTTCAGAACTCCAGAGCTCAAATGATCTAACACAATGATGGACTTAGTAATTTTTAGTATTATCCAAGATGCACACTCATGAACTAATACAAATGGTTGCCTATTCAAAGCACATCAAAATCAGGAAAAGTTTTTCACCAATCCTGGTTTTGTTTTTTATTGGTTTGTTCATCTTCCATTGTGACTGGCTAGCATTATTTATTTTGAGTAGCAATGGATCTCCAGCTGAGTCCATGTCTCCTGATGAATTAGAACCTATTACAATCTAACTCACCCCAGACTCCTAATCATTTTTCCATCTATCTTCCTGCCATACCAATGATATTGTTGTTGCAACAACCCCTTAACCAAATTGCCAGAGACTATGACCTAGAGAAGCTAAGTCATTAAATTTTGGAAATCTCATGCTTAGCTGATAATATCTTAGTAAGTAAGAAACCACTATATCTAGCCAGCCTCAGCCCCACAACCAACCATGCTTCTCTACTCACCAGTTCTTTGATTTCCTAGATGAAAACAAGCTTACCATATCACACATAATATATGTATTATCATTCCCTATTAAAATATCAGATCCACCAACACTGAACATACCCCACCATTAGTAGATAAGTTTCAAAAAGGCTTAACAGTCTTCAAATGTTGCTGTACCTAAAAAATGTGTCTACTTATAGCCACAAGGGGGGAAAAACGAGGCTTTGGGGTGATTCAGTGATAGGAATAGAAATCGGACCTGTGCCTTCATTAATATAAGGAACTCCTAGCTGAGGAAATGCAGGTTGTACCTTCTCTTCAATGTATGATCTTAAAGAGTTGCCTGGGCACTGAGTGATGAAGTGATTTTCAGAGAACAACACAATATGTGTGTAACACTAATGTGATATTTACAGCACCTATGGTGACTATAAATATCAGTGTAGTTGTGAATCACAAAATGTAACAGGCTCTCCACATGGAGGACAGAGGCAAATCATTTATTCAAATACCAGAAAGCTGAGTCCCAAAACCAGAAAGTCAAAGTCATTATGGTAACCAAGAAGTTGGTACACATAGTTAACACAGTGAACACCCACATTCCCAAGCCTTCACAACACAACAGGTTACCTTGGGCAAAGATGCTCCTCTACTCACTCACAGTAGCTGTTCAGCTCACTCCCAGCAGTTCTTGTTCCCGGCAGTTCTCATTCCCAGCAGTTCTCAGCAGAAGTTCTGGCTGGCTCTCAGAAGAAGTCCTGCCACCACAATGTTCTGTTCTCCAGATCTCTGCTCCTCAGCCTCCACACTGCTTGCTCCCAGAAGTTCTGGCTCTCTAGCTTAGGCTTTTCCTTATGTAAGGTATTAGCTCATCCCTGTTCTGCACCTTCTTGTAAAATCAGCAAGTTCATCCCACCATGGGATTCACAAGCTCTGGGTCTTAATACTTGACACAATTAAGAACTTTGAAACTAAGTACTAACTACCTGTTAGCTTGCCAATGCAAGGGGCATGGAAGATCTTCAAATCCCATTACCATTACAATGTGTCAGAAAGGGATGTGAACCTGGGTCTTCTTGGTTGCAAGGCCACCATTCTATCAGCTATTCTATGTTGACTTTGAAATTTACAAATTCATCTATATAAATAAATACCATCCAAACAGTTCCTGAGACATTTATAGGTTCATAATAGTATCTCTGATGAGATCAGTTCTGGATTAGTTGGGCAGGGGAGGCCCTTTGAAAAATTTGACTGAGTAATCTGGAATTTAAATTTATATGGCTTGATGCAAAAAAAAAAAAAAACCACTCTTGTTTGATTCACAATTTCATTCAACATAGGTTTCATTAGGACTAGAAATAATGGTTAAGGCAAGTAAAATTATAGGGTAGGCCATAAAAAGAGAGAAATAAAACACAATATAACATTGCTTGCTATAAATGCCATAAACTTTACTGCAAATCCTGCGCAAATTTAAAACTCAAAGTTAATTTAAACATTTTGTAGAGTTTACATCTGAGATGTTCAGAAATGAGCTATGATCACAGAACCACAGGATCTCAGAAGTGGAAAGTACCTTTGAAATCCTCTAGTCCAACCTGTATGCCTCTAAAACACATCCTACAATTAATCTTCTTGTTTGAAAGCCTCTGGTATTAGAGAACACACTACTTCCCAGGTAGCCTATTCCACTTTTAGATAACTCAATTTTTATCTATTTTTCCCCTTACTCGAAGATTAAATTTGTCTTCTTAAAACCTCAATCTTTTGTACCTAATTCAATCTTCTAGGATCCAGCAGAACAAGTCATTGTTCTCTTCCCAAGTCACAACCCCTCAGGTTTTTGAAAACAGCTAATATTCCCTCCTTTCCCCCTCACCATCCCCACTCTTCTCCAGTTTAATCATTCCAAGTTCTTTCAATTAGTCCTCATATGGGAGAATCTCCAGGATCTTCATTATCCTGGTTCCTCCCCCTTGAACATTCACTAATTTATTTATATCATTTCACAAACTAAGTGCCCAGAATTTAACAGTATATTCTAGAAGACGAAAGTAGAAAAATAGGGGAACTATCATTTTCCTTGTAGTTATGAAGCATTTTATCTTTCATAGACTGGGGTACAAAGGTAATTATATCTGGCAAGTCAAGAAATTACTAGGCACTCTGTTTTTCACAGTTTCAGCAAGTGATCAGATAATTGAGGCCTCCCATCACCACTATATTCTGTCTCTGTACCAGGATTTTGATCTCTTTATCAAATGCCTCATCTTTTTTTCCTTTTTTCTGTCCAAGTGGACTCCAGTTTACTCTGATGACAGTATCATTTCTTTTTCTTTTTCCATTGATCTTCAACAAATTGCTCTCCAGCATACTTTCCCCTATCTAAGTCCTGGATTTTCTCACATGTGAAAAAGAGAGGGCACATGTCCAGCTCCAGTCCAGGAGATTACTCAGATATTCCCCTGATCGCTCCTGATACACTAGCATAATTAAGGAAACTTGGGAAAGAATCTTAAGAATTAATCTTTATTCAAAGATAGCTTTGCATTTCTAACATCCATTGGACATTAAGATGATCACCAAGAGAGCTGATATTTTAAGAAAAGGTTTTTACTTAAAGTAATTCAAGACATTTAAAGTAGGGAATAGTGCTATCTCTCTTGACTTTGAATGTCTTTTTAATATTCCAGATGAGGAGTGATATTCTTCATCAGGAATGATAAAGAAGAGTGCCAGATGAAAAAAAGATTTAACAGAATCAAAGAGAAATACCAGGAAGGTCCTCCATCTTGCCCAGGATTGCATCAGGATATGAGACCTTTGGACTTTCTAGTCAGAGAGCTATGAAGATAAGCCAAGACCAGCTCGACTTATACAATCTGTATCAATGGGCAGGACTTTGTCTCAGCTTCAAGTCAAGTTCTGACCCACAGGAAAAACTACAAAATGAGATAGGATCTGGACCCAGATAACTTTCCAGTCTCTAATAATGGAGGCATAACCAGGAAAACTATTCACCTCATCTAAAAGTCTAGCAGTACAGTAGGCTTTCAAACTGCAGTGGGGCCAGGATTGGGCCAACCACCCCATCCAAGATTGTTGGAAGGGTGATAACCAAGCCTTGACACAAAGTCTCCAATATGAGACCAAAAGCATAAATAAACAGAAGAAAACTCTGAATGTCATTAATTCATGCTATAGGTTAAGGAAATCTCAGAATAAGAATATTAAAAAATCTCAGAATAAGAAAATCATGGCAAAAATCACAGGTAGACATCCCTCTCCCCCCAAAAAGGCATGAATTGACTATAAGTATTCTAAGATTATATGGAAAAAATGAAGAAAGAGTTGAAATGAGAGAAAATTAATTGAATTGGAACACTTGCAAGGAGAATATAAAGTTTAAAAATAGAACTCAAAAACCATCTCATTCAGTATATAATCCCCAAAACAGAATGGAACAAATGGAAGTCTAAAGTTAAATGATACAACCAGAAATATTAGAATGAAATCAAAACACTGAAATGTTTTGAATGAAATGAAAATTGAAATTTGAAATGAAAGTTGAAAAATGAAATGGAAACATATGAGGTATTCATTACCAAATAAAAAAATAACCTGGAAAAAAACAGGATGAATAGTTTAATAATTATCAGATGCCCTGAAAACTATGAACAAATAAAAACCTAGCAGGCAAAATAAAAATACATAGCTTACTTTCCTAAGGAAGCCCAAATTAAACACATCCAGAAATTCCATAACTTTGCATAGACTAGGCATTGCTACCCTGTCAGACTATGAAAATGTTATTTCTCATAGAAAAATTCCTCCTCCACAAATTGCCAAAACCATATTCTGTTCATATGTTACTTGCTCCTGGAATGTTCCAATTTCATCTTACTCTACACTGCACTCATGTATATTCACCTCATATTTTTTTCCAAATCTCTACTACCTCATTTCCCATTTTTTTGTATTATCAATCCAGTGTGAAAGACTAGAAACCCTTTCCTTTTTAAAGAGCTCAAAGAAACAATTGAAGTTAAACCTGGTCACATCAAAAGTAAAACCAGGCCTATGCATTCATTACTTCCCATGCTAGCAGACTTAGACAAGAGAAAAACTTGAAAAAGTAAAACATTTTACTGGAGAACAAATGAATAGTAGAGCAAGAGATAACATGCTAAGCCCCATTCAAAAACAAGTGCAATTTCATTTTTTCCCCACAAATAGTCATGAAAATAGGCTCCAGCTAATAATAATGGCTCTGATAAAGTCAGGTGTGTATCTCTGTGCAAATGGAGGGAAAGCATAGTGGATGGCACTGCCCCTGTAGGTATCTGATGTCCACTATTCATAACTTGTCTAATTATTCTCCATGTTTAATGTAGTTCCTGCCTTGGCATTCTTCATATACTCCCCTTTCTTCTGGTTGTAATGCTGTCCATGGTACCATCCTGATTTCTCTCTTCCTCCTTGTAGTCATGAATCCCAATAGATTCTTTTTTCAAAGAAGTTTCTTCATAGTAATTCCCTGAGCTGTGGGTACACATAGCATAGTGCTTACTTTCATCATGAAAATTTTCATCTACTCTCTGGACTCAGGCATCATAGAAAATAGTCTAGTCCCTTTCCCATATTGGCTATACATATTAAACAGATAATAAGTGTAAGACAGAGGGGAGAGATGAGAGTGGTTTAGAATTGTCAGGGAGGCCTCATGTGAAATGCATTCCTTTTTCTCTTTCTGTTTGCTTATTATAACCCTAGGCTAAAGATGGAGAACTTTGAGCAAAAAGAGACACACTATTAGTTACAAAGGTATAAAATCTAATCACTTGGGAAAGTCCTTTGTCTGACAAGTTTCCTGCAGGTAGAATACTTTTAATTGACTGATTCTGTGCAGGAAATTGTGTCAACCATCACTGTGTCCAAAGTGTTGCTTTCTAGAAACTTTTCCAATCCCAAAACTCAAAAAATAAAAAAAAAATGAATTGTGCTCCAGGTGTAGAATAATTACAGCTGAATCCACAAGATAAGGAGATACTCTTCCTACACAGTAAAAGCATCATCCATGAATAAACACCAAAGAAATGTAATACTTAGAGCTCTCATATAGCAACCTTATCTCCAAATGACTCTGTAATGAGGGTAGTAAGTATAAACAAATATGTAGACTGGTGGCTCAGCGTCCAGTTATAAGGATATCCTATGGCAATGATTCTGCCTGATGATCCCCTATACGCAAACACAAAATAGCCACTAATTTTACTCAACTACTCAAAGAAAAGGAGAAAAGGGTGGGTGGGGGGGCAGGGTGCAGACAGAAGTCTGCAGAATTGCCATGTGTGGCACCCAGAGTCAAACGCTAGAGGAAAATAGAGCTGCAAGGCCCAAAAGCAAAGGGACTGGAAGCTTACCTGCAGGTAGTTTCTTACATCAAGATTAGTTAGGGCAAGGATGAAGATTCAGAAAACTTCCATTTGACCTACCTCAAGTAGCCTGAGGTTAGAAGCAGATAGGTGGCACAGTGGGTAAAGGACTAGGTCTCATGTTGGAAGACCTGAGCTCAAATCTGCCTCAGATGCTTACTAGCAGTGTGACCTTGGGTAAATCACTTAACTTCCTTTTGCCTCAATTTCATTAATTGTAAAATGGGGATAATAGCAGCACCTAGGAGTCATCAAGTGGTTCAGAGGATAGAGTGCTGGACTTGGAGACAGAAAGACTCATCTTTGTGTCCAGATCTGGCTTCTGTCAAATGAGCTGGAGAAGGAAATGGCAAACCACTCTAAAATCTTTGCCAAGAAATCCACAAAAAGGGTCAGGAAGAGCTGGACATGATTAAGAAATCTGAACCACAACAGCTCCACGGTTATAAGGATCAAACGAAATCATGTTTGTAAAGTTATCAGTATGGTAGATGCTTAATAAATGCTTATTTCCTTCCCTAGCAAACCAGCTTCTGTAGTCTACACAAAAGAGGAATTGAAAAGGTCAAGATACTGAGGAATATGGCCAAACTTAAATGAAAGAGGAAGAAAAAAAAGCTGAAAGGTGTAAAGATCAAGAGACAAATCCCAGCTGAACATAGATAAACCAATAAATGATTATAAAGACAGAAAGAAAAATAAATACAATTTGAAAAAGAACATTAAAATTCATTGAACAAATATCAGCTTATGAAGGAAAATTAACTAATATTACCAAGGGAAAGAATGAATTCTGGGACTTTCCAGTTATTGTGGGATAGTAGCAAGAAATTCCAGAATGGTTCAAAAATTAAAACTTAGAAACTAGGAATGAATTTAGCTCAGAAGTAGAGCTTTCCACAAAGAATAAAAACAGGAAATAAATGAGTACATCATCAAGTATCTCCTATTACAAATTAGATCCCCTGGGAGGGAAAAAAAAAACATATTTGCAACACAAAAATATGTCAAAGTAGAGGAAAATTTGGCAGAAAAGAAGCAAAAGGCAATCATGTTAAGAGAACATATGAATTCTATATGAGCCAAAATGATTTGAGAACATTTGCAGAAAACACCAGACAACATAAAATGTAAATATGCCATCTCCAATGTTTAGTGAGATTTTAACTTAAGTGTCTTCTTTATATATTCTTACTTTTCTTAGTCAATCTTTCATTCAGTTAATTTCACACTGTTATTGTTGCTTTGTTTTTGCTTTTTATCACATAGTAGATCAACCAACAAGTATCTTTGAGAACCTGTAATGTGCCTAAGGGTGTAATGATTGAGGTCTAGATGAAAAACAATAATATAAACTTTAATCACAAAGTGCTTACAAGTTTTGTAAACACAAACATATTTGATAAGAAGAATGCCTTAAAAAGCTGACTTTGCCAGATGGAAAAAGAATCTCAAAAGCTCACTGAGGAGAATCATTCCTTCAGAATTAGACTGGAGCAAATGGAAGCTAGTGACTTTATGAGAAATCAAGATGCTGTTAAGCAGATCCAAACAAATGAAAGAATAGAAGGCAATGTGAAATATCTCGTGGGAAAAACCACTGACCTGGAAAATAGATCCAGGAGAGATAATCTAAAAACTATTGGACTACCTGAAAACCATGATCAAAGAAAGAACCTAGAAATCATCCTTCAAGAAATTCTCCAGGAAAATTACCCTGATATTTTAGAACGAGAGCGCAAAATAGAGGTTGAAATAATCCACCAATCACCTCCTGAAAAAGATCCCAAAAAGAAAATTCCTAGGAATATTATAGCCAGGTTCCAGAATTCCCAGATCAAGGAGAAAATATTACAAGCAACCAGGAAGAAACAATTTGAATACTGTGGAAATGCAATCAGGATAGTGCAGGATCTGGCAGCTTCTACACTGAGGGATTGAAGGGCTTGGAATATGATATTCCAGAGGGCAAAAGAGCTGGGATTAGAACCAAGAATCACCTACCCAGCAAAACTGAGTATCATGTTTCAGGGGAAAATATGGTCATTCAGTGGAATAGAGGACTTTCAAGCATTCTTGAGGAAAAACCAGAGTTGAATAGAAAAATTGACATTCAGAGATGCTTGAGAAGGTAAACAGGGAAAAGAAATCATAAGGAACTTATCAAAGTTGAACTATTTACATTCCTACATGGAAAAACCATAACTGTAAGTGATGAAACCTTCCTCAGTATGAAAATAGTTGAGGAAGGGTATATGGGCATATGAATACATATGTGAATGTGTGTATATATGTTTACAGGTATACATAGATAGAGGGCACAGGTCAAATTTAATAGGAATGGATGATACTTAAAAGGTGAAATTAAGAGGTGAGAAAAGAATATAACAAGAGGAGATGGAGAGAGAAAGAATGAGGTAAACTATCTCATATAGAAGAGGCAAGGGAAAATAGTTACAAGTAGGGGAAGAACAGGAAGCCCAAAAGGCAAAACCTTATTCTCATTGAATTTGGATCAGGGAGAGAATGACATACATACTAAATAGGATATCTCACCCTACAGGAGAGGAGCGGGGAAGGGGATCAGACAGGGGATGGAAGGCTGGGTGGGAGGGAAGGGGGGAAGGAAGTTGTAAGCACCCACTTTTGAAAAGGGACAGAATCAAAGTAGGTAATAGACCAAGTGGGAGGTAGGATAGGAGGGAGGAAAATACAATCAGTCTTTCACAATATATCTACTATGGTAATGTTTTGCATAGCTATGCATGTACAACATATACTGAATTGCTTTTCTTCCCAGTAAGAGTGGGTGACAAGGGAGGAAGGGAATGAATCTGGAATTCAAAGTTTTAAAATCAAATGTTTAAAAATATATAAATACTATTATTAATACTATCTTACATATAATTGGGAAATAAGATATACAGGCATTGGGGCACAGAGTTTCACCTTGCACTACTGGAAAAGTCAAAGGGGCTATGGGAGAAGATATGGGAGAGAGCAGATTGTATAAGGGGATATCCTGTGGGACTGCTATTCTGGAGTGGTGGGTAGGGGGAAAATGGCAAAAAAAATGTAACTCAAAATCTGGCAGAAATGATATAAACCAGAAGTTAATAAAGCATTTGGATAAACAACAACAACAACAAAACCACATTTGATACCAAAATATGGGTATCAAAAAAAATTATATACGAGAAGTTCAGAGGAAGTAAATGTTTCTGGTTAGAAGCAGATTCCACCCTTCTTTAGGTAGGAGGAGTAGAGAATACAAAAGTGAGGAAAGTTTTATAACATTAGTCTGGAGCCCACACTCCCGTCAAAAGACAGATTGATTTGTTCTCTTCAAGGTTTCAATTTTCCCCATATGTCCACTACATATTTCTCCTGGATATGTACAAGCACTACTCCCTCCCTTCATCATGCGTCCCATGTTCTGCTAATGAAGTTCTAATTCTATTTGGGGGGTGTCACATAATATGCACGAGGTTTATATTTACAGTAGTAAATTTGGAATACTCAGTCTTTGACCCCCTCACTGATTTAAGCCAGATCAGTCCTTATCCTGGTCTGAGGGTCTCTCAAGGTCACTGTCTGCTTTCTGATTGGTTGGGTCCACCTGCTGTTGCTAACTCCCTTTATCTTATTTTAGTAATACGTAGCAATTCTATAGAAACTTAACTCCTTAGACTGTTTCTCATAATTAATTATCAGTAGTTTTTACTTCAGTAATTTTTAGCACTTCTTTGGAAACTTAACCCTTCGCTATTTCTCACAACAAGCTATTGTAAACTGTTGCATGATAGTAAAATTTGGAATCAGAACACATATATTCAAATCTCTTTGGATCTCAGTTTCCTCAGGTGTAAACAGAGTGACTTGTATTAGATGATCCCCTTAAACCCCCTTCCAACTCCAAATCTATGATACTATAATCCTTTCATTCTCATGTGGAGTAATGTGGGAGACAAATGCTTTAGCACCGAACTCCCAGTTAATCCATACAAGGAGCACCCTATTACGTATACAAGGGAATATTCTAGGTAATGGTAATAAAGGATACATCAAAAATAACCCCACCCACAAAGAGTTTATATGGAGTTTATGTTTATCTTGGTGGCATACTGGATGCAAATGATTCTACAAATAATGCAAACACCTACTAAGTGCATAACTTAGGAAAACAAAGATTAAAATTAATATGGTCCTTAACCTAAAAAAAGCTTACATGGGTGGGGATGGGGAAGGGAATGGGAGGAGAAAGGGGATACATGGTGTAAACAGGGGACATAAAGCAAGCAAAATATGATATAACTAAGGACGAATCTGGAAAAAAAGCTCTCAGAAGATTTGAGGAGGCAAAGAACGTTGCTTCTTATAAAAAAGGTGGAAAGCTAGGCCTGAAAGCTTTAACTAAGAATTGTCATAAATCAAGTGACACTTAGTTTGGGACTGGATGCTATGGATTATTATTAAACATATTTCTAATTAGTTTAGCCTTCTGTTTTATTTCTGGATGTATCCTTTCCTCCATGGGTTTTAACGTCAGACTGCCAAAAGGTGTCCAAGTAATTCTTAGATCCCACCTACTGCTTCCTTGGAGCTCACTCAGGTCTTGTTTTGGGTAGACAGACTTAGCTGTTGATAGAGGCATAAAGAGTTGGACATGACTGAAATAATAACAACAAGCCTGCTGGTATACATCTCAAACTACCTTTCCCTTAGAAACTACCTACTCATTACATGAGCCAAATCAAAGAGATGCCCCTAAGTCATAGTCTGAACTCTATATAACTCCATGTAACCTTCTTTTCACTCTTTCCCTACCAAATGACCTAATAAATTTCTTTCTAAAACTATTTCAGATTTTAGGGGTTATTCTCATGACTAACCCTCTGAATAAAGGAAATTATGCCGGCTTAGGAACCAGGAAGTAACAGTAAATTGTAGTTCAGCATCTGATAAAAATACAGACGAAAGTACTGGGGCTAAAGATACAGTCCCCTGGACTGGTTCCAAAAAGAGTTTGTACCTGGAGAAACCAGATCCTTTACATCAGAGTTTCTTAAGCTTTTTTGTGGGTGTCATGGACACCCTTTGGCAGTTGAAACCTATGAAACCCTTTTCAGAATCATGTTTTAATTGCATAAATAAAATACAGAGATTATAAAGAAGACCACTGACATTGAAATATAGTTATTTTAAAAAAACTCCAGGGGCAAATTGGTCCTGGAGTCAGGAGAAACTGAGTTCAAATGCAGCCTCAGACACTTAACACTTACTAGCTGTGTGACCTTGGGCAAGTTGCTTAACTCCAATTGCCTGCCTCCACCCCCTCCAAAAAAGATTTTTAAAAAAGCCCATACACCCCAGGTCAAGAACATGAGCTTTCTAATATATATATATATATATATATATATATATATATATATATATATATATATATATATATATACACACACATACATATATATACACATACATACATATATACATATATATACATATATATACATATATATACACACACATATGTGTGTATATACACATACATACATATGTATATACACACACACGTATATATACATATATACGTATGTATGTATACACACGCATATATATATATATATAGGTATGTATCTATATGTATATACAGATATATGTATATGTAGTTACCTTGGTTGATTTATTTTATAGTAACCTCAACACAGAAAGACTCAAGTTGAATCGTGCCTCAGATATTTACTAGCTGTGTGATCCTGGGTAAGTCATTTATTCTATATCAAACTCTATTCCCTCAATTGTAAAATGGGATAATATAGGATCTACCTCATGGAGTTCTTCTAAAGATCAAATGAGTTAGTATACATAAAGCACTTTTCAAACCTTAAAGTGTTACATAATTGTTATAATGATAATAATATCAGTAACATTGCTGGACATTATTATTTCATACTAAGGATTCAACTAAGATCCATAAGGACAATAGACCATGTTCACTAAGCATTAATTGAGCACCAGCTTTGGACCCAGCACTGTACATATGTAACTTGCAATATTACATACCTAGTTTGACTTACTTGAATTCTCATTGCATATGTTGTATGTCTATCTTCTATCACATTCATTTTGTTCTACATAGTGCTATGTAAGCATCAACAAGCAAAGACAACAGAAAATTTCTGGTAATTTCAGAAGATGATGACCCATATATTCCAGCCAGCCAATGAAATTACAATTTAATAAACAAAAAATAAAACAAGAAAATAATTCCACACAAAGTAGAAATATATTAAGTTGAATTTGGGAAAAAAATAGAGCAGTCACTTAAAAACCAAATCAATTGACCTGAACTTCCTTTCCCCTGAGTTCCCTACTTTGGGGGCATCTTATAATAATGGTAAAATGGCCATAGAAACGCTCGTATAAATTATTCTCCTTACTAGGTTTAAGTACGTGGAAAATAAATACAAACAAAAAGTTTGTGCTTATGTCTAGAAGCAGGTTTCCAAGTAATTCCCCAGCTTTTATAAAATTTAACTAATATTGGATATGCCATTAAAGTTATATGATCTCATAGTTCTTCATAAAAAATTCAACCAAAAGAATGCAAAAATGCAGTACCAATCTGTTCTGATAACAATGTTGACAGATACATTAAATAAGCAAAGGTGCAGAATCAGAACTATAAAACCAATGTAGGTTATTTCAAGGCACTATCTATTACATGAACCATAACTGCCGTTTGGTTAATGACTTTCCAATCATTTCTTATAAAGAATCCTTTCCATAGTAATAACATAGACTTTTCTACACTGTGGATAGGATTAGGGATTTCTGTGGCAGAGAGCTATTTCTTTAAATGTCATAGACTGTGATTGCATTAAAATTCAATCTCTGCTACTTATTAATTTAACAAAGTCATTCTATTTAAGTCCTTTTACAACTTAATTAAGTTCTCTGAGCCTCGTTTTCCTCACCTGTAAAAACGGGCTTAAGAGCATTTGCACTCTCTACCCTCTAGGGCTGTTGTTGGAAAAAGAATTTGTAAACCTTAAAATGCTAAGTAAATGTGAGTTATTGCTATTTTCATGATTTTGAAAAAAATTAATAAGTCCTAGAATTAGTGATGTGGTAGCTAAGGAACCACCATAAACATTTAAATGAATGAAAGCATAAGCAAGGGATATATTGCTTGTCCTTCATTCTCAAAGAATGGCATCACTAATGCTAGAGTCAAGTTTCAATGTGTCCACCCTTGGCTGATCAGACCAATATGATCTCAGAATGCTCTGCCACAGGTCAGGCACAAATAGTCTGCATGAACATTTGGGGTAGATTCTTTAAATTTGCACATCCTGCATTTCCTTTGAGTTGTTTCAATTTTGCTTTGCTCATAGAGCACAGCACCTTCTCTGATGTGGGCACACCATGCTGAGCCCTCCTGTTCCAGTGTCTCCCATGTCACACAATCAATTAATGGATATATAGCCGGCCCTGAATCATGAAAATCTGGGTTCAAGTGCTAATCCGAACATTTACTAACTGCATGACCAAGCAAATCATTTACTCTCTCAGTGCCCAAGCTAATTCTCTAAGACTACATAAATTGCAAAGTAGTTTTAGATCTGCTTTGGTAAAGAGAGCTGCTTTTATCACTGAAATGATAGCACTGGACAAAAAAAAAAAAGAATACCACACAATACAATTCTGTTGAATGAATATTTATAAAGTACCTACTTCATAATAGGCACAGATCTGGAAGATAAGAATACAAAGACAAAATATGTAATGAAATAGTCCTAGCCCATAAGAAACTTATATTTTATACAATGGAACCATTCACTCAAATAGAACATCAGGTCAGGCACACAGCTTGTCTATTGGTTGATTACCTAAAGAGTACCTTGAAATAGTTCTGTCATTATGTATGGTCCTCTTATCTTCTCAATCAGATTATAAACTTCTTTTTTTTTTTTGCTTCCATCGATAATTTTTTGTTTGTTTGTTTGTTTAATTTGTTTATTTTTAGTGTTCAACATTCATTTCCACAAGATTTTGAGTTATAAATTTTCTCCCCATCTTTCCCCTACCCCCACCCCAAAATAGCAATCCTACTGAATACCCCTTGCCCCCAATCTGCTCTCTTATATCCTTCCCCACCCTCCTTTTGACTTTCTTTTTTTTATATATTTGAAACATTTAATATTAAGACCTCGAATTTCAGATCCATTTCCTTCCTCTCTTGTCACCCATTCCCTCTGGGAAGATAAGTAATTCAAAACATTATCATAGTAGATATATTGTACAAGGCTGCTTATAATTCCCTCCCACTCATCCCACCCCCCCACCTGGTCCATTCCCTACATGATCCTGTCCCTCTTCTATAGTGGGTACTTCCAACCTCCCTTCCCCCTAGAATGCCCTCCCATCCATCATCCCTCCTCTCATCTCCCTTCCCCCTACTCTGCTGTAGGTTGAGATATCCCATTTAGTATGTATGACATTCTCTCCCTGAACCAAATTCAATGATACTGTGGTTTTGCCTTTTTGCCTTCCTATTCTCCCCCTCCCTTGCAACCACTTCCCCTTGCTTCTTCTACATGAGATAGTTTACCCTACCCTGTCTCTCCCCATCTCCTCTTGCCACTTTCCTCTCTCACCTCATAATTTCACCCCTTGAGTATCCTCCCCTCCCAACAAATTCAACCTATGCCCTCTATCCATATATAACTGTAACCATATACACACACATTCACATATGTATTCATATGACCACACATCATTCTTCCATTATTCTCATACTGAGAAAGGTTTCCTCAGTCACAGTTATTGTTTTTCCATATAGGAATGCAAATAGTTCAACTTTGGTAATTTCCTTTTGATTTCTTTTCCCTTGCTTCTTGTGTCTGGATGTCAAATTTTCTATTCAATTCTGGTTTTTACCTCAAGAATGCTTGAAAGTCCTCTATTCCACTGAATGACCATATTTTCCCCTGAAACAAAATACTCAGTTTTGCTGGGTAGGTGACCCTTGGGTTCATTCCCAGTTCTTTTGCCCTCTGGAATATCATATTCCATGCCATTCAATCCCTCAGTGTAGAAGTTGCCAGTTCCTGGGCTATTCTGATTGTGTTTCCACAATATTGAAATTGTTTCTTCGTGGCTGCTTGTAGTATTTTCTCCTTGATCTGGGGATTCTGGAACCTGGCTATAATATTCCTGGGAGTTTTCTTTTTGGAATCTTTTTCAGGAGGTGATCAGTGGATTCTTTCAACCTCTATTTTGCCCTCTGGATCTAAAACATCAGGACAATTTTCCTTGAGAATTTCTTGAAGGGTGATTTCTAGGTTCTTTCTTTGATCATGGCTTTCAGGTAGTCCAATCATTTTTAAATTGTCTCTCCTGGATCTATTTTCCAGGTCAATGGTTTTTCCCATGAGATATGTCACATTGCATTCTATTCTTTCATTTGTTTGGATCTGCTTAACAGCATCTTGATTTCTCATAAAGTCATTAGCTTCCATTTGCTCCAGTCTAACTCTGAGGGAATGAATCTCCTCAGTGAACTTTTGAGATTCTTTTTCCATCTGGCAAATTCGGTTTTTTAAGGCATTCTTCTCCTCATTGCCCTTTTGGGCCTCCTTTGCCATTTGAGTTAGTCTATTTTTTAAGGTGTTGTTTTCCTCAGTCAGGCTGTTGACCTCATTTCATACTTTTCCTGCATCCTTCTCATTTCTCTTTCCAATTTTTCCTCCACTTCTCTTATTTGATTTTTAAAGTCCTTCTTAAGGTCCTCTATGGCTTGCAACCCGCTCATGTTTTCCCCTGGGGCTTTTGGAGCAGGACTTCTGACCTCACAGTCCTTTTCCCGCTCTATGCCCCCAAAATAGGAGTCTGGGGTTGCATTTTTCTGTTTCCTTTGCCTTGGCATGTTGCCATTTAATTACTTGACTTTTGGGCTTGTTGCCACACTATGGCTCTGCTGCCAGACTGGAATTTTCGTCCCGAACGTGTGGGGGACAGCTTCCGTTTCTGGAAGCAGGAAATCCACCCACAACCTCCACCCCAGATCACAATCCAGATCCAGGGAGGTTAAAGCAAGAGTGATTACCCCCCCCCCCAATACGGATTGCTGGATCTCCCTACATTTCGCAGGCCAGGAGCTGGAGCTGCCTCTGAAAACTACAAAATGGTGTGTCTCCTCAGTGGCTTCTAGCCTCCAGGGGAGGAAGCCGACGCATTTCCCAAATACTGGTCCCAAAGTCCATAGGGCAGTAACCTCTCCCTTTGTCCTAGGCATGTCTATGTTGATAATTCTGGAGTCACCACAGCTGCTGGTGTTCTGGGGTCTCTCCAGCCGGCTGCTGGCCCTGCTGCCCTGGGGCTAAAACCTCGGCTCACAGGGACCTGGGCTCCACTCGGCTCAGCTCCCCACATGCTGCGTGCTGTGAGCTGTCGGCTCCCAGAGCACTGCGCTGGTCCTTCCTGCAGGCGATTATAAACTTCTTAAGAAGAAGACTTGGCTTTCCTCTTTTCTCTACTCTTCCATAACCAATGCCATGTTGAATATGCAGTGTATGTAAATGGTTATTTCTTTTTGACAAATGGAAGAGTTAGCAAAATTCATAAGCCAGTAATGGTTTTGGAAATACCCTCCTTTACCTGAAGCACACCTAGGTGCCATATCCTACTGAAAGCACAGGGAGTTGAATCCAATAACTGTACAGGATTACTGTACTGGATTACTGTTATCCAATAACAGTCAGTCCCTCTGTATGTCTCAGTTTCCTCATCTGTAAAATCAGGGGATTGGATCAAATAACTTCTGAGAATCTCCTTCCACTGAGAGAGCTCTGGTTCTATCACCTTGGTTTGAAAGGGATAAGCTTTTAGGGTTCATGTTATCTTGAGTACAAAACTCTTTAGGTAACAAGGTGGCACAGTAAATGGAGCCCTTAGTTGAAATCCTCCCTCAAACATTTACCAGTTATGTGACTCTGGGAAAGCCATCAAACCTGTCCCTGCCTCAGTCTCCTCAGCTGTAAAAAATGAAGGGGTGGGATTCAATGGCCTCTAAGGTCCCATCAAAGATCTAAATCTATAATTTTATGGCTCATTTTGCTTAGGTCTCCTTATCTCTTCCACATATGAAAAAAAAAAGCAGGAAGGAAAAAAAAAACTAAATTAAATTTGGTTCATGTCATACAGTAGAAATTTTAGAGTTAACATATTGAACCTCTTTCTCTAGAAATAAAAGTCACTCTTATTCACAGTGGGGCAACATGCAACCCCTTCCCCCCGAAGATAATCCTGCATTAATATTAGCTTATCTAATAAATGTCTCTCATTTCTAATTTCTAATGTTGGTCAAGAAACTACAGGAATAGAGCCTAGAGCTTGTGCTGTTTTGAGAGATAGAGACTTTGCCCGCCTGACTTAATCAAATCCTGGGTATTCTATAGACTCCCCTACAACAATGGCTTTTAAAAAAATCCCTCCGTGAAATGAGATGACAGTGGAAGTTATCCTGTTTCTAGGATTGCTTGGCATAAAATGCATTAGACTCTTTCAGCTTCATACAGTTACAGGGGGAAAAATCCAAGTCTCTCCAACAGCAAAGAAATGAGCAGTGTCACACAACTCATCTGGAGAGTATTAGGGGGGGACAAGCCTCCCTTTCATCTAATGAAATTTGTGACAAAAAGCTATAGCCATTCTAAGTTTTCCCCCTCTAAAATACCTTTGACTGGGCTGGCCTAAGAGCTTACATTTTTTTTTTCTACAGGTACATCCTTGAGCCATTTTTTATTTAATTCTCTGATGAGTGCCTCCCATTTTTCATAATATTTGTGAGGTAGCTTATACACAGATAGCCACACTGTGAAGGGAAATAAACCATAATTAACTACTTAATAAAAAACAAATTTGGATTCATAACAAACACAGGATTCATAAGTAAGATTATTGAGAAAAAAGTAAACTTTGAGATGTTTTAATACAAACTCTTTGTGTTACAGACAAGGAAAATGAGTCCATTAGAGGTGAGATGTTTTGTTCAAAGCTATTTGAGTAAGCAACAGGACCAGAAATCCAGGCCGAGAGCTCTGACTCTAAATCTAATGCTAATAAACACATGGACCTAGATCTAGGAGGGTGTCCTATATGTTATCTAGCCTAAACACCTCATTTGGCAAATAAGGAAACTGAGACCCACAGAGGCTGAGTGATTTGCCCAAAGTAACCAAGATAGTAAACTATAGAGGGTAGATTTGAACCTGGGTCCTCTGACTCCAGAAGTAGTTCTATTTCCTATTTGTCTCATGTTGCCTACTCAACTCACCTTGTAACTGACAATAGTTAATATTAGCACTCAAATTTTCAATTCGTCTCAAGTAAAACCTGACACATAATTCCATTTCTGTAAAATTCATAAAATCCATTATTAAACCTGCGTGAAGACATGTAATTTTTGAATGCAGTATGTTCAATAAGATTGAAGGTTTTCATTCCTAAGTCATTGGTAGCAGAACTTTCTGCATAATCACCTGCTTTCATTCAATGGGGGTAAATTGGCCTGGAAACTTCACCTTTGCAACACTGAGGAATTTAAAAGATGTGTGATGGGGTGGCTAGGTGGCGCAGTGAGTAAGAGCGCCAGCCCGGAGTTGGGATGATCCGGGATCGGTTCTGGCCTCAGAAAATGAGCACCCACACATAAATAATGACTGGCCCTGTACCCTTGAGCAAGTTACTTAACCCCAATTGCTTTTAAAAAAAGATGTGTGGTTATAGAAACATAAGGGAATGTTCTAATCACAAGTAACTGAAAAATAATTCTGACTCTTCTAACTTCTCTTGTTGCTCAGTCTTCATTTTTGAAGAGGACCAGTGATATCACAGGGGGATGTCTGGACTCCAGGGTGAATTGGTCTAAGTGAGGCAGAGTCCCACAAAGTAGTCAGCCTCTCTCTCTCTTCCAGAGCCATCAGAGTCCAGTGGCAAGACAAAAGTGAGGCTGACTGGTGATGGACTTGGATTCAATGGATGACCTTGGTGTCCTCTAACCATGCTACAGCATAGAGTTGCTCCAGAGTGCCTGCTTCAACTCTTTCATGGCCATTGGAATAAATGGTTGCCATTTACCTATTCTGCCAGGGGACTTCTTCCCATGCTTGGGTTAGACCTCCCCCTAACTCACTGGTTACCCTCAACCTGGTGTAGCCAGCTGCAAAGATGGTTTTAGCAGGGTGTGGCTGCTGCATATGGCACAATATCTTGGAGCCACAGGTGAGAGTTGGGTAAAGGTAGACACCAAAGGTAGATAAGCAGCCCTGAAAAGGGCTGGGCAGCCCTCACACCAGAGGTGCTAACACCCCCATACACTTCACTTAAGGAGTCTTTGAAAAGAGAAACATTTTAAGGAGCCTCAGAGGCAGGGCTGTGTAGTAGACAAAAAACCTAACTTGAAATTTGGAAGACGAGAGTCCCACCTCTAATGCATACTGGCTAGGGGATACTAGCCAAGTCATCTAATTTCTCAATGCTCCAGGCAACTCACATATACTTGTAAATACAGAGAAAGTGCCCACCTGCACTGGTAGAAGGAATTTCGCCACTTAGGAGTTCCCAATAGAAATTAAGTAACATGGCCGGTCTCTTTCATGTTGGCAGCATAAAAATATTTTTGTGAAACAAAAACTATGTAATCTTAAAATAAGCAATTCCCAAATTACTCAAAAGGCTTCTTTTCTTAAAAAAAAACATTCAGGACAAAATGTTTCGAGATACTCCTGATAAGAGAAGGTAATGGTTATCATTTTACTATGGAGATGCTTCATTACTTTCAGAAATTTCAGATACAATTAGCAGGTAACTAATTCACATTATAAAAGGTTTCTTCAACTTTAGAAAAGGATTCCCACCAGGGTTCCTTTAAGTAGCAAACCTCCCACTGCAAGAAGTATTTATTTACAGATCATTAACTGTTGGGGCAGGGGGTACAAACCTGAGTTAGATATGACTGACAGCTTAATCAGAATTGAAGATAAGCCATCCCTGCAGCCAGATTGAGAGGTCTGGAAAGTAGATTCAAAAACGGGCAAGCTAGAAGGAAGCTAAAACATCAGCTAACGTAAGCCCCTCATTTGATCAATGAAAAATGTGAGGCCAGAGAGGAGAAATTATTTCCTCAAAATCACAGAGCTTAGTTAGAAGTACTTGCAGGATTACAATCTAAGTTCTTTGACTCTCAAACTAGTGTTCTTTCTACTGTACAATACAATGATACTTCTGATCTAATTTGCAAATATTTGATTTACAAATTTCTTTAGGAATGTAATATATAATACATACTGTGTGGAGAACCCTGTGTTAGGCACTGGGGAGTATCCAAAGCTTAGAAGAGACACTGTCTCTACCTACAAAGGATTTATAATTTATACTCCTAGAAGGGGGGGGGGGGGAAGGGGAAGGGTGAGAGGAGGGAAGGCAGTGAATGCCATCCACTAAGCTTTAATACATCATTAAATTCAACAAATATTTATCAAAGACCTTCTTTAGGAAGCCAGGAGTGGGTGGCTAGAGCGTTAGGCTTAGAGTCAAGAAAATTCATCTTCTTGACTTCAAATCTGTCCTTAAATACCTACTAAATACCTACTGGGTGACTCTGGGCAAGTCACTTAACCCTGTTTGCCTCAGTTTTGTCATCTGTAAAATGAAGTGGAGAAAGAACTGGCAAACCACTCCAGTATCTTTGCCCAGAAAACCCCAAATGGATGACTGAAAAGCAACTGAACAACAATAAAGGTATTACTATGTCCTGGAGGGAGAGAGAGACGGACAGACAGACAGATGGAAAGAGTTATAAACCAGTGCTATATGAAGTCTGAAAAAGAGAGAAAGGCAACCTAAAAGCAATAAATATTTTAATTATAATAAAAATATCAAAGGGGTGATAAATCTGGATAAAATTACATGGGATGAAAAAGTTTGCAGTCTGAATCTGAGATCAGAATAGGTCTTTATTCTTTCTCATGAGAAAGGGTCCTCTGCCCCTGTCACTCAAATGGCCTCTGCCAGGGAGAGAGAGAGCAACAGATAGAAGCAAGCCACAGCTATATAACCTTCTAATGCAGAAACCCAAGCCCCCAAATGGCCTTCACTCTCATTGGTAGGGAGGCCGACTCACAGCCTAAGTATGGGAATCTATCTCAGAGACAAAGGACATGGAAACGTGTGGGTGTCCAGTGCAAGGCCAGGAAAGCAGTTTTATCCTTATTTGGCATATCTTGTGCTGAGGTGGCACTAGGGAGGGTCTCCATTGCTCTAAGTCCCAGATTCCTGTAAGGTCACGTGACCTCTAAATTTAGGCCTAGTGGATGCTGAAGCCACTCTAGATTTGATTTTTCAGAATGGGGAAACTTCACTGCAAATTATCCCTCACAGAATGAACCTGAAAGGAGAAAAGGTTTATGGACAATGACAGAAGATGGCATAGAAGGTCTGGAAATGGAAGTAAAAAGCAAAACGTAGATTTACTTCTCTGGGACCAGTTGTTAGGAACACCCAACAAAGAAAAGGGTGATAAAGGTTGCTATATCTTCTGGGGAAAGCCAAGTTTCTATGATTGCAAGAATATAAAAGGTGTATAAAAGGATGTGATCCAACAGGAAGAGCAGTTTTTTATGGATAGAATAGGAGTTCTAGCAAGCAGAATGGGAGAGGAGAACAGAATAGGACAGACAGATAATAGGGGTAGGGCTAAGGTGAATGAGAGTGAGGGACCTTTCCTCTAGGAAGTCTGACTCCAAATCACAGGAATTTTAAAAGTTTGCTAGCCATAGGAAAAAGATCGCCAGGAGCTTAGATTTGGAGCTGGAGGAGACCTTAGAGTTAATCTAGTCTAATGCCTTCATTTGAAGAAACTGGAAGCCAAAGAAATGACTTGCTAAGCAGGTAAGTGAAAAGCTTGGAACAGAAGTAAAACAGGGAGTAAAAGTTGAAGTGTAAAAGAAAGACTTCCAGATACAAAACAGGCTTTCCCCTGTCTAAAAAGCGCCTGAGGCCGAAAATGCTCAATTGCATACAGAGAAGCCAGTGGAACAATGACCTTGCCTCCAGGGCATGGACTGCATTCATGTGTTTTTGTCTGTATGAAGTATGATAGATGGATTTGACTGCATTGGAAGTGATCACCCTAAGGCAGGGACTCTCATACTTTTGAATCTCTGGACTCCTTTATACTCAACAAATATTAAGTCCCTCACAAAATCACTTTCATTCTTTGGATTATATCTATTGATATTTACCGTATTATACATTAAAACAACTTAGTATTATAATGAAAATAGCTTTGGCCTTGAGAATTCCCTAAGAGGGTCTTAGAAACCCAAGGATTTGGGATTTTTTTTTAGAACCACTGCCCCAAGGAAGTATGGAACACCTTACTGTGGGAAGGACCTTCTGAGCCAGAAAAGATTGTCCAACCAGACAGGATAGTCATCTATCTTCCACCAGGGGATGACAAACAACATCTGAGCTAAGGTTCAGAATGTCTCAAAGAGAAAAAGCTTTTACTGATCTTAACTATTGTTGCCCTAGCTAAAAGAGCACTGTAGGGACAGCTAGGTGTAGGTACAGTGAATAGGGCACCAGCAGTGGAATCAGGAGAACCTGAGGTCAAATCTGGCCTCAGACATTTAACAGTTACTAGCCATGTGACCTTGGGCAAGTCACTTAACCCTAATTGCCTTGCCTTCCACCCTCCAAAAAAGTTTTTAAAAAAGAGTATTGTAGAAATCTATTTGGAATAAATACTACTGCATTCCAGCAGAAGATAGTACAGTATCCCCCAGACAACTCAATAGCTGAAGATGGAAGAGGACGTCAACTGCCAGCTGAGGAGTGAGCCAGGAAATCCAGTGGATTACCTTACCAACAGACATGCCAGGCCCTAGGAAAAACTCAGTGGCAAAGCAACCTACGTGATCAAGTGGCTGAGGGGTCTGCTTAAGCCTGATTAGCAGCCACTGTCCAGCAGCAGAACAACTGCTTGACCAGGCCAGCAGTGAATCATTGCAGCAGCCACCATGTCCTGCAAGAATGGAGGACATCTCAGAATCGTAACAGGGTTTGGGCAATGGTTGGTAATCCCTTTAAGATGAAATCTACTCTCTTCAGAAACCAAGATAGTAGAGGAAAGTAGTCTCCTAGTTTCTAAGGTGGTTGTATTTCTGTTCTTGTTATACTTTCTCTGTAAATATTCTTTTGTGAAATCTAATGGATGTTACTTGAAGAATTGATATTGGGGATATGGTAACTATTGAAATTATATTGGAGAGATGTTAACTGGCGATTGATATAAGGAGCATACCCAACAAGAACTTCAGAACACTAGAATTAGTAGAAAGATAGTCCTCCAATGCTTAAGGTTACCTGCAGAATCTGAGTACTCTTGCTTTGGGGTCCTAACCTGCTAGTTTGAGTAAGGGTTGATGAAGTGAACCCTAGAAACTATCTGCTACATTAGAACACCACAATTCAAATACAGGTATTAAGAGCTGAATGAACAGGAATTTAAGAGAAACATCTTTTTTAAGTTTAAAAGTAAGAGAGTGCTAGCCATGTGACCTTGGGCAAGTCACTTGCCCTCCAAAAAGCAAATTGCCCTCCAAAAAGCAAAAAAACAAAACAAAAAAACAAGGAGGAGAGTAGGTTAGTAGCTTGATACTTCTTACTTTCTAACAGAAAAAAAGGGAAACAGAATTATTTTATTCTAATAGAAGTGTTCTGCAAATAGCGATGTAAAATCCCCATAGCCAAAAGCAAGTATCAGACTCTCGAATGAAATGGTTTAAGCAAAAAAGTTACATGCAAAAAAGTTACATGAACCAGTGTGAAGGAGACTCTGCCCTTGATGGCACCTTTTTCCTGAAAATAAGATAGCAAGGTTCGATACAAAAAAGCAGGGACAGAGGGCACATGTATCGTGCCCATCATGGTCACCTGATATATGTCTATTGAATTGAATTTGTCAAATTAATAAAAGGAACAAATGGCTACATCATTTATTTTAAATGAAGAGAAAATAGGATAAGAGTCAGAAATCAAGGGTGAGAGAAATAGTCTAGATTCTTGTGAGCAAGTTATCATGGAATGGGGGGCAGGGAAGAGAAAGTTATATGTTTTTATGTGTTTTGATCAAGAGAAACAAATGAATAGGATCGTTTTTGGTTTTGTTTTCAGTAAGAAGTCAGTGTGAATTTAGGTACCAAACCCTCTGAAAAATTTCAAAAGCAACAGTAGTTTCCTATTAACACCTTTGCCTAAATGAATTTAAGTTGTATGAGTGTGTGTGCATGTTTGTGTGTGTGTGTGTGTGTGTGTGTGTGTGTGTGTGTGTGTGTGTGTGTGTGTGTGTGTGTGTAAGATAGGAAGGCCAGTTCAGAGATGAGAAGAAAGAATTGCTTGAGAAACTTTAACTATTCCTACAACCTTCAGATAATCACAAAGGTCAGGAACAAGAGGAAATACCAAATCAGAAGCAGTTGATTTGGAGGGTTTGGTGAAGGAAGAAAGGTGAATTTAAATAGGGTACTGAAAAACAGAAGGAGAGAAGCTTATAAGTTCACACCAGTAATGAGTGAGAAGGGGTCATGTTAGCTAACCTAAGTGCTAACTTAGCAAAAGCAGAGGCTGAGTTTCTTGGAGACTAGCTGTAAAACAAGCCTTGCCACTAGCCCTCTCAGAGTAGGGGCAGAGAGAGGCACACAGGAGAGATCACCAAGAAAAGCACTGTCTGTTCCAAGTTAAAGTCTTATTTTGGGGAAAACCTAGGGAAATATTTGATGCTTTTTACAAACTTAATTGCTGTTATTTGAGCACTGGCTTCAAATGATTGTTCTAATAACTTGATTCAAAGGGTTATTTCTGAGCAGTTGTCTATTATATGAATTATAAAAGTCTATTTAGAAGCAGCCTAGGAAGGAGACAGAAAAGTCCTGAAGTCAGGAGACAGAGAAGAGTTCGAATCATACCTCTCACATTACCTAGCTATATGTGTACTTCTGGGGGGCGGCTAGGTGGTGCAGTGAGTAGAGCACCGGCCCTGGAGTCAGAAGGACCTGAGTTCAGATCCGGCCTCAGACACTTAATGCACACACACACACACACACACACACACACACACACACACACATATAAAGCCTAGCTGTGTGACCTTGGGCAAGTTACTTAACCCCAATTGCCCTCCAAAAAGCGCAAAAAAAAAAAATTAAAATTAAAATAAAAAATATATGTGTACTTCTGGGCTTCAATGTGCCTAGGATTTAGCTACTAAGTCTTAGACCACTGGAGATCTAAGTTGACAGAAGGAGTTGCCGCAACAAGCAAAAATCAGGCCAGTATTTATGTAAAAATAAAGGACATTTGAAAAGAGATACTACCTGTATCCAGAGAAAGAATGGACAAACAGAAATATGGATAGAATAATTTTACAAACATAGATCTGTTTGTGTGTAGCCATCTCTAGGGCAAGGGCAGAGGGAGAAAAAAAGAAATGTACATCATAAATTTAATATATGTTTAAAAAGAATAGCCAGTTGTATGTAATAGGTTTGCAGTTTCATGTACAATCATCTTTATTATATTGTATTATGGGGGAAAATTCTATTGTTACTTTTGCTATTTCATTAAATGCTCCTATGTTAAGCTAATAATAAAACTAATAATTACAATAAAATTAAAATTTAAAAACAGGAGGATAAAGAAGCTTTTTGTCTATGACAGTGATATTTCTGAATTTCTTTAAAGCCCCCTCTATAAGAAAAGCATAGTAGAAAGGATACTGAAAGGAGGGCTAATTTGGCTTCTCCTGCTAATTAGCTATGCCTTCTTTCCAACAACTTTGGAACTTATTTCCATTTGTTTTCATTACATGAATGTCCTTTGCATCATAAGCTACTAGTTCTAACTAATACTCTGTTTCCTTATCTCTAAAAGTGAAGGGTTTGGATTATTTGAACTCTATGGTCTTTTCCAGCACTCCAGGTCAGGTCTGATTCTATAAGCTAGCAAGATTGCCATCTAATGGCAAATCTTATGAACTGCAAGAACATAATATTGGAACTCAGAAGAGGTGCCAAAGGGAGGAGGGTTAAAATAATTTGTAGGTAATGACACAATGCTCCTTCCAGAAAGAAAATATCTTAGACAAAATGTCTTTATTTTTTGTCTTCATAACATGAATATCCTCGGCATCAAAAGCTACTCTGAAAGTTAAGATAAGGCAAATCGGTTGGCATCGATCAATTCCTAGATTCTGATCTAAACAGCATGAAGCAAACCCAACGGTGAAGAAATCAAGGTGAAAGAAGGAGAAAAGTGAGATCTGGCAAATGGCTGTAGACAAGGGACTGCATTTACAACACCCCACACTTTGAAATAAAAAGACTCGTAGATTTAATCTCGATTTTTTTTTCCTTTCTAGTTGTTTTGGTGATTTGTTCAATTGAAAAAAATAGAAAACTTATAAAAACCTTTTTTCCTTTGAAAACAAAAATCTGCTTATACTCTAATGGGGGAAAATAGGGGATAATTTTGAAGAGATATATTTTTACTTATTGTGGAAGATGAAAAAGATGAAAAAAATGATAATTTGATGGATCACAATAATTCAATTCAACAAGCATTTATAATTATGCCTATTATGTACCATACACTATACACAGCACTGGGGATACAGAAATGAAAACAAAACAGTCCCGGCCTTTGCAGACCTTACATTTTATTGGGGAAAAACAATACATAGAGAGATAAATAAGAATACTTTTTCAATGTTTGTAATGGTTTGCTTTCCACATGCCCAGTTCACCTAAGGAGAGGTAGGTAGCACAGTAGATAGAGTGCCAGGCCTGGATTCAGGAACTCACCTTCCTGACTTCAAATATGACCTCAGACTTTTACTCACTGTGTGACCCTGGGCAAGTCATTCCTCCCTGCTTACCTCAGTTTCTTCATCTACAAAATGAGCTAAGGAAACAAATGGTAAACCACCCCAGTATTTTTGGCAAGAAAGCCCTAAATGGGTTCATGAAGGGTCCAACATGAGTAGAAAATGACTAAAACAATGAAAAAGATCACTTAAAATGGAGGCAGCCCCTTGGGAAACTACAGGACCCTGACTCTTAGAGAAGACATACAGTGACCCCCTGCCATGGGAGTGGAAGTAGCCTCCTTTCATTGGCTGCCTAGCTGGAACAGATTGTTCTTTAAAATCATCAGATTGGGAAAAAAAAGCAAAAAAAAAAAAAATCGGGGGAAGGTAGGTGGTGCAATGAATAGAGCACCCACCCTGAAGTCAGGAGGACCTGAGTTCAAATCTGGCCTCAGATACTTAACACAAAACTAGCCATGTGACCTTGGGCAAGTCACTTAACCCCAACTGCCCTACCTACCCCCCTCAAAAAACAAAAAGCAAAAAAAAGTAATACTATCAGATTGTTCTTGCTGCATCCAGAGATTGAAGATCATACACAGTTCATCTATATTGCAGGTACCATGAACTGTATCACATAAGAAGAACACCTCCCCCTCCCACCTCTGCTTTTAGACTTTGTTGCTCAGAATATTTCTGTTTCTGTTCTGTTTGTCCTCAGTTTCTCAGGTGCAGGCAATAATGCCCACCTGACTAGAAGTTAAAGCCATGGTGACCTTGACAACGGGGCTTCATTTGGGATGGAGTCAGGAAAAGAAGTGTCCTACACAGGGGCAGAAGTACAGGACACAGTGAGTTTCATTGGAACATGACATGTGTAATGGGGAGTAATGTGAAATCAGTCTGGAAAGAAAGGATAGAGCTACATTGTGATGGGCTTTAAGTGTCAATCAAAGGATTTTGTGTAATACTTTAGAAGCAACAAGGAATCATTGCAGCGTCCTGATCAGAGAAGTGATAGAGGCAGAACTGTGTTTTAAGAGTATAAATCTGCTAGCTAGCTATGTGGGATACTGATTGGAAATGGAAAATAAATAGCAGAGATATTAATCAGGAGAACAGAGCAACGTCTAGGTGAAAGGAAATGAGGGCCTTAACTAGAGTTGTGGTCATGTGGGTAGAGAGAATGGACAAGTGCAAGAGGTGTTGTGAAGACAAAACCAATAATATTTGGCAACCTGTTGTATATGGTGGGGTAAAGAATTCCACTGCGCTTGGAATCAGAAGACTTGCCTCCCTAAGTTCAAATCCAGCCCCACACATTTACCTTGCTGTGTGACCCTGGACAAGTCACTTAACTCTGCTTGCCTTGGTTTCCTCATGTGTAAAATGAACTAGAGAAGGAAATGGTAAACCAGTCCAGTATCTCTGCTAAGAAAACCCTAAAATGGGGTCACAAAGAGTAGGGCATGATCGAATAACAACAAGGAGTAAAACATTGAAGATGACCGATGTTGTAAACCTGGTTTACTGGGAGGATGGTGGTGTCCTTGTCAGAAATAGACGACTGAATTTCAAGGGAAAGAAAACTGAATTCTGTTTTGGATATGTTAAATTTGAGATGCCTATCAGACATCTGGTGGAAATATCTAAGAGAATAGTGATAGTCTTGGAGCTTAGGAGAGAAAAAAGGATGTGTGTGTGTGTGTGTGTGTGTGTGTGTGTGTGTGTGTATATTTAGGTCATTTCCATCAAGATGATAATTGCATCCATGGAAGCTGATGAGATAACAGAGAGAAACAGTATAAAAAGAAAAAGAGAAAGAAACCCAATGAAGAATCCTACAGTACATTCATGAATAAATGGCAGAATATGGATGATCCATAAGAGAATAAGGAATGATGGAGTGGTCTAACAGGATAGAACAGTGTCATGAAAACCTAGAGAGAAAAGAGCATCAAGGGGAAGAGGAGACTGACACTGTAAAAAACTGTAGAAAGATTAAGAAGGGTGAGATTGAGAAAAGGCCATTAGATTTCGCAATTAAGACATCATTTAATTAAGAGACTATTCAAGAAATTTACCCATGAAGGTTTTATTCATTACTATTTCTATATGTCAAAGCTCTATAAAGCACTTTTCTCCCACTCTATCTTAGATGGTCACTGAGAGAGTGTCATTAAAAAAACTTCAACACCCTACAGATTTCTTGGTGAAGAACCACTTGTAATTTAACTAAGCCAGTCCTTGGGCCGGTAGTTATACAGTCCATTATCAAGTCATATGAAAGATTTTTGAGGCTCGTGGGATCTGCCAGAAATTGTCATGTGTAAAAAGAATCAATTTTTCAATAGCCTTGGTTTGCTCCATATCACTGAGGCATCAGAATACCTTAGGGAAGGCCTACTTGTGAAGAAAAGGAGAGAACGATTATTCCCTCGACATCTGAAGTAGGAGCAGCCAACTCTGTGTTGGCCTGAAGTGGCCTTGATCATGTATTCTTTTACAATTCACATCACTGGCAGATTTCCATTCATCCAAACTTAATATTTACTCCCAGATCAAATTTCCTATTTTTACTTCCTTGCCCCAAGTAAATTATGTGCAGTTTTGCAAGCTTCCTTTCCTTTCCTCTCCCTTCCCTTTCCTTCTTTTTTTCCAAGAGAAGATAAATGTATATAACTTTCCCTGGAGCCCCTGCTTGTTGGTATATTTGTTTGCCCTGTTCTGGTTACTGCGTTGTAATTTATACAGAGTACCATACGTTTTCATTTCAAACAAAGTATGTGTTTATCCTTTGGAGGGTAGGAATTTAATTTTCTGCCTCACCCAGCAATATCATTTTACTATGTGTTGGTAAAGTAAATGTAATGTTATTCAAAAAAGGGCAAAGGGAAAGAGAAAGATTTAGGGGAAAGCAGTAAGCTAAATTTTTCAATATACATTTTCCCCACCAACAGGTCAAAATTCTATGGTTTCGCTGATGATAATAACAAAACAGACATGACAAAGTACTTTAAAAGGCTCTAGGTCAGTAGAAGCAATCATTCTTTAACTCAGACAAAAAGCTAGAACATTAAGTCAGCAAGTCTTTGCTGAATAATTCCTATCAGCCGAGCCCTGGATGAGACATTACACAGTGTCTAAAGTCTCTCAAAGCTTACAGACAGGCTACTATTTGGACAATAATTCTAGAATTAGTGGAAATGAGGAAGGCATTAGGATTCTAGATGTCTCCAACAATGCTCAGCCATAAATGGGATCCTTCATTTCATTCTCCATGCCTTTTGTCATTTGCTCTCCATGGAATTCCTTTATCTCACTGCACCTCACTTCCTCCAGATGCGAAATGAGGGATTGGAAATAAATGACCATTGAGGTCTTGTCCAAATCACAGTCTAGAGTCCTTAGAATCCTATGATGAGTCAAAATGCAGCTGTTGTGAAATAGAAAGGACTCTCAAATGGGAGTAAGGAGAGCCTGTCCTGGCCATAAAGTCATCAGAACACATTATCACACACATCAGTTGTGTGATAATAATTAACCTTTATAGAGCACCTCCTAAGTTGCAGGCACTGTGACAAGCATTTTACAAATATTATCTCATTTGATTATCACAACAATCTTTGGGAGATAGGTGCTACTATTATCCCCATTTTACAGATAAGGAGACTGAGGCAAACAGAGGTTAAGCTACTTGTCCAGGATCACACGGTTAGTAAGTGTCTGAGGTTAGATTGGAACTCAGGATGTCCTGACTCTTGCCCAACACTCTATCCACTGCACCTACTTACTTCACAAGTTTGTGCCCTGGTTTATCCATTTGTCAACTGAAGGGATTGAACTACATGGTGTCCAACCTTATTTTCATTCTGAAATTCTATGATTATAGAATATTTCAATAACAGATTACATCTGAACATGGATCCCAAACTTTGAAATTCTGATGAGAAAGAGCTGGATGAGATGTAGCCATGGTCTGGAGCTAGATAGATTTCATTATGTGGAGTTTCTTTGCACTCCTCTACAGAATGGATAAGAATTAAATGCCTTCTACATGCTAAGCACTGGGGATACAAATGGAAAAGGAAGATAATACCTTCTTTCAAAAAGAATACATTCTACTTGGAAAGTCAACACATAAAAGAGAGTTCAACTGTAGGGCAGATCCCTAGTGGATAGCAAAGCCCAGGAGTCCTTAGGGTGGAACAGCAGGTCAGATGGCAATGGCTAGGTCTGGAAAGTGTAGTAATATGACAGAAAGAAAGGCCCAATGAACCTTCAGGAAAACTATCAGGGAAGATGGTAATGTTCAGTGGTTCACCATTGTATTGGAAGGATTATAATTACTATCACGTCATCAATAAATGACAGTTGAAGAGTTGAGTAGTAGGTCCAAGGTTCAGAATGGAGCAGGACATTGGTCAACACCCAAGGAGTGGCTGATTGGGGAGGTGATGGGGGAGGGGGAATGGTGGTGGTGGTGGTGAGGAAATGGTCAAAATACAGCAGCTTTGGGGCAGCTAGCACATGGTGGAAAATAGATAATAAGGCTGAGTTGAGATAGAAGAAATTCCTCTGTGGGTTTAAATTAAGTCCTCCAGGTTATGGTTTCTGGAAATCTGGTATATCAGCAGGACAGTTGGCAAGGAGATAACCAAAATGGTCAGTTACTTGGGATGACCCTTTTCCTTTCAAGACCAATGCTTATACATGTGCCCTCAATTCTCTCCCCTCCCATCTCTTCTCGGAGCTTGCTCCTTTGATCAACTCCTCCTCCTCCTCCTCTTTCTTCATCTTCATCATCAACATCATCATCATCTTCATCTTCTTCTTCTTCATCTTCATTGGTAACCTTGGAGAGGGAATTTTGAGAGGAGTGGTGGGATTAGAAACCAAATCATAAGGGAGTAAGAAGAAGGTAGGAGGTAAGAAAGTAGAGGCAATAAGCAAAAACGCCTTTTTTTCCCCGAGGAGTTTGGCTATGAAAGAAAAGAAAGATATAGGACAATTGATTGAAGGGATGGCAGGGTCAAGTGAAAGATTTTTTTAAGAAGTTGCATAACCTGACCATATTTACAGGCATCAGGAAAGGAGACAGAAGGCAAAGAGTGATAAAAATGAGAGAAGAAGAGTTAAGGATGAGGAGAAGGATGTCCTTTCCTCAGTCATGACACTAATCTCTCTTTGTTTTCCACCTACATTAATAATACCTCTGAGTCTCCTCTGCTAGATCATTCCTTCCCTTATATGACTGTGTACTCTGCAGTTCTGTCCTAAATTTGTTCTCTCTCTTTCCCTCCCCCCCCCCTCTCTCTCTCTCTCTCTCTCTCTCTCTCTCTCTCTCTCTCTCTCTCTCTCTCTCTCTCTCTCTTCCTTCCCCCCATGGATTCAATTATTATCTTTAGGCTAATTACTCTCAGATCAATAAATCTAGTCTTCATTTTTCCTTAGCTACTGTCCTACATCACCTGATGGATATTTCTACCTAGATGACATATAGGGGTCTCCAACTTAGCTTGTCTAAAATTAAACTCATTACTGCCCTCCACATCCAATCCAGAAGCCTTCTTCCTAAGTTCCCTATTACTTACAAAGTCACCAGAATCCTTCTAATTGTCCACGTTGGAAACTTCAAAATTATCCACAAAAATTCCATTGTCTTCATTCCCCATGTCCAATCAGTTGTCAGTCAATAAGTATTTATTGCTAAGTATTGTCAGTCTCTGTAACATCTCTCAAAAGTGGCCACCACTCTCATTTAGGAACTCATCACCTCTTGTGTACAGCTAAGACGTACCCTAACTTCAAATCTCTCTCCTCTCCAATCAAAATACCATATAGCTACCAAGCTGATGTTTCTTTTCCTTTTTTTTTTTGAAGGGCAGTGGTTAAGTGACTTGCCCAAGGTCACATAGTAAGTGTTACGTGTCTGAAGCTGGATTTGAACTCAGGTCCTCCTGACTCTAGGGCCAGTGCTCTGTTCACTGTACCACCTAGCCACACCCCCAAGCTGATGTTTCTAAAGCACAGGTCTGAACATATCATTTCCCAATTCAGTGACCTCCTATTGTATCACAAGATCATAGATTTCGAGCTGGTAGAGTACTAAGAGCTAATTTAGTATAACTCCCCTAATTTTACAAATGAGGATATTGGGTCCCATAGTAGTTGTGACTTAACTTTTATATCCAATCCTATCAATTTTACCTCCCCAACATTCATGCACAGTAATTTGTTTGACCATTGCCCATTTGATGGACATCCCTTTAGCGTCTAGTTCTTCACCACAACAAAAAGAACTATTAAATAATTTTATACATATAGGTCATTTTCCTCTTTCTTTGATCTCTATGGGACATAAGCCTAACAGAGGTATCACTCAGAAACAGAGATCAAAGAGTTTGAAAGGTTTAGTAACTCTTTACAATATTTCTTGCATCTGTCCCTACTTCTCTATTCATGTTGCCCTTTTGAAATCCTCTTCTTTCACGGCCTTTCTCAGGCACTAGTTCCTCTATAAAGCCTTTTCCAGTTTTCACTGAACCAACTAACCCTCTCTTCCTAACCCAGGATAAAAGTAATCATTAACTTCTCATATTTCTCATAACACTTTGTCTGGACTCCTACTATGTCTTTATCACATTCTACCATCTATAATATATATGTGGATAGATAGAAAGACAGATAGATAGATAATCCCCCTATTAAATTATAAACTCCTAAGATAGAAGGATTGTGCTGATTTTTCACTTCAGTATCCTCAGGACCTGCACTACACATAGTAATAACTTAATACATATATGTTGAATAAATAAAGTCTGTTTTCTGTTCATTGGATGGAATAAATTCATGGATTCAGTTGTATCATCCCTTTGTTCAAAATCCTTCAGTGACTTATTTACAAACTACAAACTTCTTTCACAAGTATGGTACCCTTCATAAAAGATGGCCTGCACTCTAGATTTGGAACAAAGTAAGCTATCTCCAGGGTATTATGCGTAAGGTTATCTCCCAGCTCCTTGCTTCCTGAAGTATGACCATAGCTATTACTTTCTTCCCACTGATAACTTATTTTCTTGGATCACCCTACTACTTATTTCTAGGCTTCTTAAATCCCTGCTAAGCTGCTCAAACTCTAACCCTGCCACCTAAAGTGTCAAGTGAGGTCAGCAGATAGGCTCATGGTAAACATCCTAAAATGGAAAACGGAGACATGACTGACATTATAAATTTATTTTAGTCTCATTAACTAATGTCTTTTGGCCCTGTTTTATTTCATTTATCCTGTGTATATTTTTAGATCCTAAAAAAACACAGTGCCATTAGGCTTCTGAAGGAGAAAAATATATTCTCCTTTGGAAATCTATCTTCGTTCATAATATTTTTATAAGATATAAAAAGTTCTCTTTCTTAGTTGAACAGTAAATGTGACCTTCAAAAGGCAGCAGGTAATCTCCAGAACACATAATATTTTAAGTTTAAGAGACTTTTTGTCCAAACTCTACAAGACCTTGCTGATAACATGAATGTGAAATTGTTCCAGGAAGTAAAGACAGGTGAATTTCTTTTGATGATTTTTCTTTTGAAGATTCCCTATTCTTGGTCCATCTGCAAGTTGTAAAATGTCCTGATATTTTGTTCCCTCTTTTGGAGTTTTATAATAACTAACATTTATATGTCATTTTAAAGTTTGGAAAATGCTTTATACGTGTTATCTTATTTGACCCTCACAACAACCTTGTGAGGTAGATTACAGAGGAGGAAATGAGTCTTATAAAGTCAAATGATTTGCCCAGGGTCATACAGACAGCATCAGCATCAGGAAATCATTTCCTTCCCTATGGCATCCATACCCTGCCCCCCACCATCCTCCCAGTTGAGGATCTGACTTCATACTTTACAAAAAAATTGAGACCATTCACCAAGGGTGCCTCCTTATCTCTTCCTCTTCATCATACATCACCCAGATGTCTTCCTTCACTATCTCCTCATTCACTCGGGTCTCAAATGAAAAGGTGGTCCTTCTCCTTGACCAGGCTACACTTGACATGTGCCCTTGATCCCATTCCCTCCAAACTCCTCCAACACAGTACCCACACTATCATTCTCCTGTCTTTGTCTTTGTCTCTGTCTCTGTCTGTCTCCTCTCTCTCTCTCTCTCTCTCTCTCTCTCTCTCTCTCTCTCTCTCTCTCTCTCTCTCTCTCTCTCTCTCTCTGTCATTTTCAAACTCTCCCTATCAACTGGCTCCTATCCCATTGTCTACAAACATGTCTGTGTCTTGCCCATTCTTAAAAATCCTGATTTATTCCATCTTCCCTACCAACCATTATCCTATATTGCCCCTTCCCTTCATTGCTAAACTCCTTGAGAAAACCATCTACAATTAAGTCCTCAACTTTTCTTCTTTTTAACTTTTAAACCTTCAAAAAAACTGACTATTCAATTGCACCCATCTTCTCCAAAACTACTAAGAATCTCTTAATTGACAAATCTAATTGTCTTTTCTCAATTCTGATCTTCCTTGACTTCTCTGAGACATTTAACATTGATAATAACAATCTTTTTTTAATTCAAAACTAAGAGTTGAATACAAAATAAAAAAGAAAAATAAACATATTACAAACTTAAATATTAAAACTTAAATACAAAAATAAGAAAAGAAAAATGTATTGCCATGGCACAGCAGAATATAAGAAAGGATTAAAAATATACAGAGATAAATTTCCATTTCAAGAAAGTCTATATAATAAATACTATGTATTTTGTTAAGAGCTGTCCATCTTTTCTTTGCTTCTTTGTAAGTTTCCTTTTGTTCTCTGGTGTGCATTTTTACTTTATTCTTTTTCTCCTCCCTCCCCACCCCCAGAGGGCTACAATTAAGCACTGATATGTGTATATGTATATGTATGTGTGCATATATATATATGTATATACATATACATATGCACATATTGCTTACATATACACACATATCCTTAGATATCTCTAATCATACTCATATATAGACAAATACATTCAGACATACCTATGTAAGACCATACCATGCTTATTTATCCTCTCTTTCTCTGAGGTTGGATAACCTCTTCCTTCAAGTCCAAGTATTTCCATATTTTTCCAAGTCCACCAATTCGTCATTTCCTAGACCACAGCAATATTCCAAACCTCATAATGTCTAGTTATTTTAAATTGTCCTAAACAACAATGATGAATATGGCTGGCACAGAGTGTAGTTTCCCTATTTTTCTCTTTTGATTAAATCTATTTTATCCTTAACTTTGTCCAAGATCATGACTATCACCCCTGCCCCTTTTTCCCTAACAAATTCTACTCCTGGTTTTTATTTTACATGTGTGTGTATCTCTTATTTCCTTTCCTTCCTGACTCCTCCACTTTGCTTCAACCTGCTACTTTGCCCTTCTATTACTTAACCTACTCCCTCCTCCAAGGAGTCTTCCCTTATCCTCCCATTCTCATTAATCTAAACACCTTTCTTTATCTCCCTTTACCCTATTACCTTACCCTCCCTCTAAAGATCCCCCCTTATCCTCTTCCCCCTCCCTTCCTATTAGCATTCTATTTTTCCGAATTTGGAAGACTTTTATATCCTTCACAATATATATGTATCATTCCCTCTTATTTTCTAATTGTAATAATAAATGGTAATAAACCAACCCTCCTCCCCCATCTAATTTCTCTGTGTTGCCTCTTCCTTTCACATTTCACTTATATAATTACTCTTTTTAGCTGTTTCTAAACTTACCATTTTGAAAACAAAATTCATTATATTTTCCAAAAAAATCCTCCCCCTTCTCAATTTTCTTATTTCTATTGAGGGCCCTACCACCCTCTTAGTCAAATGTTTCCATCTAAATCTCATTTAGCCACATATCCAATGCATTACAAAATCTTGTCATTTCTACCTACAGAAGATTTTACAATGTAAATCTACTTCTCTCCACTCATGGAGCCACAATCCTAGCTCAGTCCCTTACTACCTTCTGCCTGGACTATGGCAAACATCTTCTAAATGCTCTCCCTGCATTGTCTCTCCCCATTCCAATCTATTCCCCACCTAGCTGCCAAGGTGATTTTTCTAAAGCATATATCTGACCATATCACCCCTTATCTTCAGTGATCTCCAGTGGTTCTCTGTCATCTTCTGGGTAAATATTATTTCTTCTATTTGGCATTAAAAAAATTTTTAACTTGACCCAGTCCTACCTTTCCAGCCTTCTTATACCTTTATCCCCTCCATGAACTCTGTAATCCACTTACACTAGCCTACTTGAAGTTCTTTGAACAGAACTCTTTTGCACTGACTTTCCCCCACTCCTGGAATGCTCTGGCCCCCACACCTTCATCTCTTCTTTTTCCTGACTTCTTTGCAGACTCAACTCAAACACCACTTCTACCCAAATATTTTCTTTGTCCTCTCAATTGCTGTCTTCTCCTTTCATATTGCTTCCCTCCTCTCTTTTCTCTTGATTCATACATATATGTGTGTATACACATACATATATATATGTATATATGCATATATATAAAAAATCCCTGCCCCAAATGCAAACTGGATAATTTTGATTACATGAAATTGAAAAGTTTCTATACAAAAAAGCCAATGTAACCAGGATTAGGAGGGAAGTAGAAAATTGGGAAAAAATTCTTACAACCTATGTCACTGAAAAAGGGCTCATTTCTAAAATATACAGAGAATTGAGTCAAATCTATAAGAATACAAGTCATTCCCCAACTGATAAGTGGTCAAAAGATAGGAACAGATGGTTTTCAGAGGAAGAAATTAAACATATTTATAAGCATATGAAAAAAAATGTTCTAAATCACTGTTGATTAGAGAAGTGCAAATCAAAATAACCGAGGTACCACATCTCACCAGTCAGATTGGCTAAGATGACAAAACAGGAAAATGACAAATGTTGGAGAGGATGTGGGCAAGTTGGAACACTAATGCATTGCTGGTGGAGTTGTGAACTGATGCAACCATTCTGGAGAGCAATCTGGAATTATGCCCAAAGGGCTATAAATAATTTTATAACCTTTGACCTAGCAATACCACTTCTAGGGTTGTATCCTAAAGAGATCACAGAAGTGGGAAGAAGACCCATATGTCCAAAAATATTTATAGCAGTTCTTTTTGTGGTGGCAAAGAATTGGAAATTAAGGGGGTGCCCATCAATTGGGGAATGGCTAAACAAGTTGTGGTATATGCGTGTTGTGGAATACTATTGTGCTATAAGAAGTGAGGAGCAGATGGATTTCATATTTACCTGGAGAGGCTTATGCAAATTGATGCTGAGTGAGAAGAGTAGGGCCAGGAGAAATTTGTACACAATTACAGACACAAAATATGCTTGATGACCAACTTTGATAGACTGGTCTCTTCTCAGCAATTCAGGGTTATTAAGTCAACCCCAAAGGACTCATGATAGAGAGAAATGTCTATGTCCAGAGAAAGAACAGAGTTTGAGCGCAGATTGAAGCAAACTACCTGTTCCTTTTCTGTTTCTTGTTTGGTTTTGTTTCCTCTTTCCCATTGTTCATTCCATCTGATACAAGCCTTCTTTATAACCTGACTGATGCCTAATGTGAAAGTATTTGCAGATACTATACTTGATTGTATGCACTGGGGCAAGGGGGGGGAAGGGAAAAGGAAAGAAAATTTGAAACTCAAAGAATTATGGAAATGAATCTTGTAAACTAAAAGTAAACAAATTAATAAAGACCAAAAACATAAAAAAATTAAAAAATCCCTGCCCCAAAGGAAACATTATATATGTATATACATACATATATAACATATACACACATATGAATATTTATGTAAGTACACAAATATATGTTTCCTTGAGGACAGAGGATTTTTTTGGCTTATCTTTGTATCTCCAATGCTTAGCAATGCATTTCTATGTGCCTGGCACATAGAAAGTGCTTAATAAATATTTATTGACTGACACTTCTTCTGAATTCAAAGCCAGATTTCTAACCATTAAGACACCTTGTTGTCTCTGTTAAAACTTACTCTTGGGTAAAAATTCCTCTTTTGAGAGAGAAGTCTAAGTCCAAATTTTAGCCTTGGGATTCTCTTCCCTATTAATTCAGTAAAACTCAATCATATTATAATTTAACCTGATACCAGCATTTCTTTTTTTGCCCCTAACAATCCAAAGTAGCCTTGAGTCAACAAACTTTTATCTCAAATAGTCTAAGTTCCAATTTTCAGGAATGGTCAACTAGGAAAAATCAGTTCCCTCTCCAAAATGTTGAGGTCAAAGTAACCATGAGTTAACCAGTTGGAGATGTCGAGTAGATATAAATGACAAGGTGATTCAAAATGCAAACCAGGTAAACAAGCTCACTGGGGACAATGTATGATGAGAACTCAAGGCATAAAAGAGCAAATATATAATTATTGCACCAAAACTGGGGCTGCAGTAAGGAAAGTGGTAGTTAAACCTTGTTAAAACCTAGCTACCATACTATGATCTGCCAGAGACAATTTGCCTGCCTCCAAGTCTTGCCTGTACCATGCCTTCTATGCTTGGATGGCACATTTATGACACATGACCCAAATACTGTCAATAAGGTTCTAATTAACAGGAATTTATTCAAGTTTATAAGGTTATGGTTTCTTTTTAAGAAGATGACATTTTTCCCCATATGCTCTCAATGGGCACTAAAACTTGGAAGGCTTCTTTTGTAATGCAACTTAAAGATGTGTTCTTTTTCTGTCATTTCTGTTGTGTCTAAAGCTTTCTGACCCCATTTGGGGTTTTCTTGGCAAAGATACTGGACTGACAGCCTATGAATGTTTATTTGTGTACTGAAGAACACAAATTTGGGGTTGTCTTCCTATAGCTCTAAAGCCTAGAGGATACTATGAGATTCAGTGATTTATAATACTAACGACAAGAAAAACAATTAAGTATGTTTATAAGTGAATGAATTTACACAAATGAAATTAGGACTAAAGACTGGACCCTGAAGTGTCTGTAGACTAGCAAGACCCCTAGCAAATTGATTAGGGTCATTTTATGTTTATGAATGTAATCTGTTTCTTTGAACATCCCATTAATTTATTTTTTGCTTATTAAACAGGCTGTCTTCAACTTCCATAAAAATACGTGAATTTGTCTGAACAGCATAAAGCTCACAGATGTATGGCATCAATCCAATGGATGGGACATGACCAAATACTTTCTTGTCAAAAAAATGGTACAGGAAAAGAATATATTTCAACAGATAAGGCTGTTTCCTTTGCCAACCGCTGTTCTCCATAACTGTTTGCTTCCTTCCCCTGGTCCCACACCTACCTTACTCTAGCTGTTTTCTCTGATGAGCAAACTCTACTTCAGCCTCCGTTGCTTCACCCATTGGCCTGATTATCTCCCCAGTGAGCTGATTTGGATTCTGGTATCAGCCCTTTCTGCCCTACTGGGTATTCCCCATGACCTATCCTTGGACTCAAACATTTGCTTCCTGTTTATCTTTCAACTGGCTTCTAATTGAATGCTCACACACAACTTTTGGTTTGTCTAGAAACAGATTTTCATGGAGGCCAAGTGAGGAAAATGTGCTGGCTATTATGGAAGCATGTTAAGGCCCACTTTGTTTCCTCTTTAAAGAAAATATTAAAATAATATAGTTATCCCTTCTACATCATAAGGGGTTGGGTGCATGGTGCCCCTGTGATCTAGAAAATCCATGTAAAATACTTTGGCCCTCCCTTCGTACCAGAGAAGAAGTCTGAATTATTATGGTATTAAAAGCTCATTATCCAATACTCTACATACATTTTGTGCCTTTCTGAGTTCCTAAACTTTTTTCTGTCATCTACTAGACTTTGTGTGTCATCTGCAGCTTCCAAAAATATCTCTGAAAATTCCCATTTAATTTCTTATGCTGCCCATGATATATTGAAACCACAATGGAGAAAGTCACAGTATGAAAGGCATAGTTGTATATTGATGTCTTTATATTAAATTCTTTTATAAATCCTTTTGCACCATGATTATCCAAAGCATAACTAATTTCTAAAGGAATGCTAAGTCAAAGTGAAGGTAAAGAACACTTTTTGGAGACCCAGTTTACCCCATAGCCCTACCTACATGTGATGAAATCATGCCTCTCATATGACATCTTTCATATCAGCACAGGTGACATTCTGTACCCAGGTATACACCTCTCCACTAAGAGCTGGAAAGTGTGTTTTGTCATCTAGCCCCAGAGCCAAACTTATAGTACATCATAAATAAGTTATTATAAAACTGCAAGAGACCTTGGAAGCCATCTACTTCTACCCTCTTATTTTGCAAATGGATGAGGAAACTGAGGCCCAGAGAAAGGAAAGTGATCTGTTCTAGGCACCATATTTAGTAACTGGCAGACCTGGGACATGACTTTGGCTCCCATGATTTGAAGTTCAGCTCTCCAAGTTCAGAATGCTTTTCATCAAACCTTGATATATCCCTTAATCTGAGGTCAGTGCCAATATAATTGTTTTAATTTACATAACTATTGTAGAGCATACATTGATTTGCTAGATTTGCTTTCTGTGATTTAATATGAGGTCAGTAACAATTTATTTATTATAATACTAGAGTCATAGCACATATTTTTTCTTGTTTTGCTTTATTTGATACCCATCAAAGGCAGTTGGGTAGAAGAGTGGATGAAGCCCTGGGTCTGGAGTCAAGAAAACCTGAGAAAGGCACAACCTCTGCTTGCCTCAGTTTCCTCAATGGTAAAATAGAAGGAATAATAGCACCAATCTTGCCAAGTTGTTGTGAGGATCAAATGAAATATTTGTAAAGTGTTTAAAACAGTGCCTGGAACATAATGGGCATTATATAAGTGCTTATTCCCATCCCTCCTCCTTCCCCATCAATTCATGTTTTCCCTTATTTCTCCATTTTCTTCATTTCTTACAGCACCATAAAATTCCATTACATTCATATGCCACAGTTTGTTGAGCTATTTCCCCCATCAAATACCCACTTGATTTTTCAGGTTTTTTAAAAAAATATTTTGTATTTATTCATCTTTTTCTACCATGATTCTGTTATGAATATTTTAGTCTATATGGAACCTTTCTTTCTGTCTTTGACCTCCTTGAGGTACATACCCAGCATCGAAAGATATGAACAATTTAATAACTTCTTACATAATTCAAAAGTGTTTTCCAGAATTGTCACCCCAATTTACAGTGCAGCCAAAAGTGTATTCAGGTAGATGTTTTCCCATGGCCTCTTCAAAACTGATGTCTCTGCCAATTTAACAGACATCATATAAAAACTCAAGATTGTTTTCATTTGTATTTCTGATTCCTAGTGATTATGGAGCATGTTTCATATAAATATTGATTGCTTTTATTTCTTATTTTTAAAAAAGAGTTCAGGGGCGGCTAGGTAGTGCAGTGAGTAGTGCACCAGCCCTGGAGTCAAGAGTCCAAATCCAGCCTCAAGCACTTAACACTTACTAGCCATGTGACCTTGGGCAAGTCACTTAACCCCAATTGTCCTACCTTCCCCCCTCCCCCCACCAAAAAAAAAGAAAAAGAAAAAGAGTCCAAAAAACTGAAAGCTATAAAACTATCATCACTAGACTGGCCTTGAAAGAGAAGATAAAAAAATGAATCTTGTTCCCATCTTTATAGAAGTGGAAGATTTAGGATATATAATATTTTATAAACTTTTACCCTTAGTTGATGTGATAGTTTGATTGAACTGACTTTTTTGCTACAAGAAATGGATCACTGAGTGGGAAGGTTAGAAAATTATTATATATTATATAGTTATATCACATAAATTATTAATAATAATATATAAATTATTATTTATAAAGTATTTATAAATTGAAGGTGATATAAAAACTAAAGATACCCATAAATATTTTAAAGCATAAAACTTCATATATTTAGAGTATTTATGTATTTGGATAATGCTATATTACATATTTGTATAAATTTACTTCATATCTTTATATTCAACTTTTTTCAAAAATACTTATTGAAAAATGTTTTCCTACTTCTTTTCTCATTCTATCTGGGAGTGATTTTTTCATGCAAAAGATCTTGATTTGTATATAATCAAAATCAATTGTTTTCTCTTTCATGATCACTATCCCCTTCATCTCTTGTTTGGTATTAATTTTCCCCTAACTGTAGTTGTGAAAGTTATCTCCTTCCATATGACATGTCCTTTATATTTAAGTTACATATCCATTTAGAGATGAGGATAACACATAGTTTGAGGTGATGATAAATGCTTATTTCCCAACAAAGTATTTTCCCATTTCTTCAGGCATCTTTGTCAAATAGGGATTCTTGCTCTAGTAGTTTATGTCCTTGGGATTTTGGAAAATCTGACTTTTGTATTCATTTGCTTGTAATTCTTGCTTACTCAAATACATCTGCTAATCTTCTTTTCAATTTTTTAAAACTTTCTTCTACTTTTAATATTTTTCTGATCAACAAGAATGGCTGTATTGGGATTAGTATTGTTGGAGAGAACACCAACATTGATGACATTAGAGACCCATTTGGAACATTGAAGTATTCATTTCTAGATGGTGGGATAGAGGAAGCACTCAGTCAAGCTCTCCTAACCTTTCCTTCCAAGCAACTTTCAAATAGAACCCCAAACCAAATTCTAGAATGGCAGAGACAAAAGAGAAAAATGTTAGGGTGAGACATTCTTCCAGCCCAAGAAAACTCAGAAGATCAGAAGGGGAGATCTGTGACACAAGGCTGTCCCAAAGACCACACAGATGAAACATCAGTTGGTAGTAGTGGTGGTGACTGAAGTAGCAACTATTCAGGAGCTCTCAAGACAGAGATTTTAAAAAGACCTGGCAAGTGGTCAGAAAAATATTAGAGGGGAGCTCTGTGCAAGAACTAGACCTGGGACTAGATGATGCATGACAACTTTATTGCCTATAACCACTTCTGAGTAACAATGCAAGGGTAGAGAGATGCACTTTTAGTCACAAGAGATCAAGGACCCTGAGGGACAATATTATTTCTGGGCCCAAGGGAGCAGGAGCCCAAAGTAGCAAGATCAGTTATAATCCCAAGTAATCAGGGGCCTTTCCTAAGTAATGAACAGAGTACAGACCAATAGAACAATGACCACACCTCTCCTCAAATTATACCATCTTCAAAGCTCTAAAAATGTCCAAATTCCCAGTGAAAAAGCTTAAAGTTTTAGACAGCACTCCTATAGGAGGCACTCTTCCCACGCCAGGAATAGATCCCACTTTAACATAAAGTTTAAAATCAAGAAATAGGGTGGGAAAATGAGCAAAAAACAACAAGAAGTAAAAAAGGCTGATCATAAAATGCATAAAATATGGTGACAGGGAAGAACAAGACACAAACTCAGAAGGAAACAAAGTCAAAATAGCTGCAAGCAAAGCTTTGAAAGGGAAAAAAATATGAATTGAACACAAGTCCAGTAAGAATTACTGGAGTGCTAAAAATAAATTTCAAAATCAAAAAAGAGTAATAGAGGACAATTAGGTAAATGAATACTCTATATATTCAATAACAAATCAGAACAAAACATTCACAGAGAATCAAGGTACAGCATTCACAAAGTTACAACTTATCATAGAAAATCAAAATACAACATTCACAATGTTTTATCACTAAAATGGCCACATAGTTTTCGCCAAAGTGGTCACAATAGTTTTCAACAAAATACAATCATTTAATAACTCAATCATTTAATCATCTAAGGGTCACAAAATACAAGAGTCAAAGTTCTCCACTCATGGGGCACACTAAGCTACAAATCAGTCACTTTTCAGTCATCAGTCACTATTTAATCATCAGTCACTATTCAATCATCAGTTACTACTCAGTAACCTCTTAAGGGGTGATGGAAAATACACAGGCCATCCACCCCTAGGTCACAGTAAATTATAATCTCAGTCAGTATACAGTATACAAGTAAAATCTTCTTTCAGCTTGACTCAAGGCTGGCTCTGTTTCCTTGGTTCCTCTTCTATGGTTCCAGCTCCGACTGTCACCTGGATTCAAAGGTAGGCAACTCCCATTTTCTTCTCCAACTTCTTGTCCAGTTCTTCATCCAGTTCCCATTCCATATTGAAGCTCACAGTGTCCAGTCCACTTCAAGTCCTTCACAGTTCCTGTTTCTGGGAAGACAAAGCTTAACAGAGCCACAATAATATTCATGCACATTGCCAGCAACATCATCAATTCACTATCTGCCTATGAAATCAACTCAGACCCACCAACAAGGTCTGAGAACTCAACACAAATCATCAATATAGAAATCAACACAGACCCACAAAGTCCATGAAGTCAGCACAAATCATCAGTAAATTCCTAGGACCTCCAAAACCCTCCTCCAGGACTTCTGTGCACATAGAGCCAGGAAATCCTCTTTCAGGGCTTCCAGTAAGGTCCCAGGGCTTCTGTACAAAGTAAACATCAACACAGATAGACAAACAGACAAACAGCAGACAAACAGAGTGCCTGGATACCACAAGTTTTCTCCTTCTTGACTCTTCCACCACAAGAGTCTCCTTCAGTTCCTGTTGTCTCTAGCCCTGGGGCTCTCCAGTCATTAGCTCCTTCCCAGGAGTTCACAAGTTCTAGGGTTCACAAGTTGTGGAGTTCACACTTTTTGTTTCTTAATAGACTGAAAACAAGGTATTAATTCAATAACTGAAACAATTTGTGAACTTACTTCTGTGCTTGTCATTACATGGCTGCAACCATATACAACACAAGTTTGTTTGGTAAGATAGCTCCCAGATGTATCTTTTTGTAGTTATTTTTATTAAAATATTATTTCTATTAATTATGCCTTTTGGGGTTTTTTGTTATGTTATGTTTTGCTTTGGTTTGGTTTTATTGTGACAAAGAAATGCTAAAACTTTATCCAGATTTATTTTCTCTCCTATTCTTTTATTGAAAGTAATAATTACCTCAATTAGCTTATTCTCTAGTGTTTTCCAAGTAAATGACCATATCATGTGCTTTTCCCTTATAAACTTACAGGAAAAGCTTTGAGTATTTCTTCACTGAAAATTATAGAGAGAAAGACATCAGTATAGATGCATATGTGTATGTGTGTTTATATATAAATATATATAATATATATATATATATATATAAATATATATAATGAATCTATGCAGGCATAATGTATGTAATTATATGCATTTTATATGTGTGTATATATACATATATTTCTACATTGATAAAGCATTTTTAAGGTTTGCAAAGCCCTTTACATGCATTATTTCTTGATCTTATGCTATCCTTCCAACAATCCTAACTTGTAGTGCTATTATTCACATTTACACAGGAAGAAAATTAGGATCAAAGAGATTAAATGACTTGCCCAAATTCACAAGGCTAGTAAGTGTCTGAGACAGAATTAGAATCCAGGTCATTCTCACTCCAAGTCCAATACTCTGTCAGCCACAATACACTGTCTCTCTCAAATTATAGTTATTTTTTAAAATTAGATTATGATATGAAAAGAAGGGACCTTCCATGCTGATGAGTTTTATGGATTTTTGTGTAAAGCCATATATTTTGCTAAAGCTTTTCAGAATTTGTTGATATATTACTAATATATTTTATAGATTTTTGTTTTGCATATGATTAAATATGTGCATTGTTTTCATTTTCTAGAAACCAAACTTCTACTCAAAAATATAATTCAAGGATTTTTTTAGAATTTATGGCTACAACCTTTTTGCTTGTGTATTATATAATAATTTATAGCAATATATATATATATATTGCTATATATATATATAACTATATATATATATATATATAGCAATATATATAATATATATATAGCAATATATATAACTAGCAATATTTGCTAGTTATAGTCTTGCATTACCAACTGCCTGTTACACATTTCAAACTGGGTATCCAATAAAACTCTAAGCTCAACATGTCCAAAACAACTCATTATCTTTCATCCTAATGTGGAATGGTTCATTTCTAGCACCCTCTTGCCTATGTAACATTATTTTCAGAAATAAGCATGAAATGAAACATATAATAATAATGGTCATAAAAGAAAACTAGGCAATGAAAATTTTATTGAAATTCATATAATCATTCCCATAAAAGAAATAAATACAAAATAAATATCATAGTACAAAAAGGGGGACAAATAGTAATGAATTAATATTTTATTATATTAGCCCATTTTAAGGGAGGGGACTTGTACATACACAGTGATCTGTCACAGTAATGAATAATAATATTATATTTCCCATTTTTAAGCCTTAATTACTGCCAAATGTCAATGACTTCATCAAAATCAATAGCATAGTTATGTCCAATAGGTAAAGTCAGACTTTTCAATCTATCTTAGTTGATTGAAGAACACTTTTTATTAGTTTTAATTGTGAAAAAGTTTCTTTCACATGAAATAACATAAAAAATAGGAAAAATCTTAAACATAAGAATAAATTTAGAGGAGATTTATAAAAACTCCATTCCACAATAAATTCCAGAAACACGTAATACTGTCCACATCATTGTTTCATTAGAATCAATTCCAGAGGCCTCCAAATTTCTCCATAGCCAAATCAGTTCCACTAATATAACTTCATCAGAAAATTCACCATAAGCTTCTACTACACTTGTAAAAACTTCTAACTTTTTTTTAGTTTCAAAACAATTAATATTAAAATAGTAACAAATTTCTACTTTCAATATATGCAAATTCAGTGAAATCTTTCACATGTAAACAAAGATATACACTTATAAAAAATACACCTCATAGTTCACTATTTCTCTTTTAAATTTTAAACCAGAAAGATGCTAAGAGGACACACGGAGTGACAGAATTGAAATAATTTAAGTTCTGTTACTTCATTTTTATAATCATTGTGCCATCACTATTTATTTCCAATGATTTTTTTTCGATATATTTTTTCCAAAATATTTTTCCAATATTTCCAATCCAGTGATTTATTTCCATTTTTTAAATGTAGGTATATATAACACCAATGTTGATGGAGACACAGACAATACCAAATGGGAGCTCCAAGGAGTAACATACAAGGCTCTACTGCGCCAGACAGTTGAGATCAGTAACATTAGAAAATTACTCATTCTTAGCAAGAAGCTTATTTACATCTTGCTAGGTAGAATAGGACATGAAGAGATAAGTAATAGAAGGTGGGAAGCCATGGAGACAAAGGGGACATTCAAAGTGTTCTGGTCATTTCAGAGATAAAGGACATTTTATGCTGTGGAAATCAGGCTCCTGAGTGGATGCTGGAACACAGAGAAAGACTGTACCTGATGAAAGGCAATCCATTCTGAGCTCAGGCTACACCTAAAAGGGAAAGTTTTATCTGGTTTTCTCTAGTCCCTTTGGTTTCAAACCTTTCATGTGATAATCACTACACTATAGAACCTATAATCTGCTTACATTCAAATGATATGCTTGACCAAGTTTAGCTAATTCAAGATAAATTTTCTCTAAGGAGGAGGATCAATTGTTTTGTCCCAGAACCCGAATTCTGATCTAGTGCTTAGTGCAACTCACACAGGACTGCACTCCGCTCCCAGCATGGTCCGATAGACCCTTCTTGCCAGCCTGCTGGGCTGCCTTGAGTGGGAGATTTGTTTCTCTCTGTCACTTTGTGGGTTCTGTAGCCCTAAAATTTGTTTAGAGTCATATTTTACAGGAATTGGATGTGGTTATGATGGGAGCTCACAGAATTTCTTTCTTCTACTCCTCCATCTTGGCTCTGCTCCTGCATACTTCTTTTTTTTCTCATTGAATAACTCCTTTCCAAAAACTGATATATATTATGGCATAAAGAATGTGAAAATTGGGGTGGTTAGGTGGTGCAGTGAATAAAGCACCAGTCCTGGAGTCAGGAGGACCTGAGTTCAAATCCAGACTCAGACACTTAACACTTACTAGTTATGTGACCTTGGGCAAGTCACTTAATCCCAATTGCCCTGCCCAACCTCCACCAAAAAGCAAAAAAAAAAAAAAAAAAAAGAGAGAGAGAGAGAGAATATGAAAATAGATGTAAAAAGACAGAAATATTAAACACATATTTTTATTCTATAATGTAATAATATTGCCATCACAGTAATGAAAACATGCCAATATTTGCAGACCTAAATTAAAACTGATTGATCTTACTAAAATTAATGTCAGTTCATTAATAAATTATATAAGCAATAACTATGTTAAAGAAAATTAAACCAATGAAGCAATATACTAAAGTTCATGTGATATAGCAAGGTGATCCTTAAAAGAAAAATATCTCTTCAAACATTTATTTACAAAAAGGAGAAAGAGAAAACCACTGGTTTAAATTTGTATCTAAAATATCAAGAAATTCATCAAATACCAAAACAAGTATAAAAGTAGTGATTTTGAAAAGCAAGAAAACTAAAAGCAAAAAAGACTTGAATTGATAAATAAAATGAGTGGTTTTCTGAACAGAAGAGTAACATGGATAAATCATTATTAAATATGATTGAAAGAGATAGTGGAAACAGTGGGAGAAGACTGAGAGTGATGTAGGAAAATCAAATCACCAGAATATAAAAGAAAGAGAAATAAGAATTTACAAATAATGGAGAGGGAAAAAAATATTACAAATTACTATACAAAATTATATGACAACAAAACCAAAAGCTTTAATTAAATGATTGGATATTTACAAACATGTAAAATACCCAGATGAAGGAACAAAAATGCAAATGATCTCTGATTTCATCAGTGTGAATCATCACTTTCATCAGCATAAACTCCTCAGGTGGGTACATCTTCCTTGGATGTAGATTCTGATTCATTGATAATTTCATAGATAAGTCCTATTGAGTTGCTTGTGGATTGCAGAATCTAAGAGGTTTGTCCAGAGTGATTCATCTGGGGTCAGAATAGGGCTGCAAACATCTCTCTTTCCAGCTTCAGTGGAAGGCTCTGTCCATGTTGAATTTCTTCTATCAAGATGAACAATATGGGAATTAGAAAATCTGGATAACCAGAAACCAGAAAGACAAATAAAACAAGCCATGAATGAATTTTCAAAGAAAAATCCTAGTCCAGATGGATTGATAAGAGGATTGTAGCAAATGTTGCAAAAACAAATTCTCCTATACTAAGTAAACTGCAAAAACAGAGAATGGTGATACATTATCAGACTCCTTCTATAAGATAAATATGGCATTGATATGAAAAATGAGGGAAAATTACAGTAAAAAATATAGGCTGGTATTAATCAATTAATAAGCATTTAAATACTTATGATTCACCAGTGTGCAGGTTATCTCTGCAGAGAATTAAAAACAATAATACAACTGACGAAAAGACAGTCTTCTGGGTTAGTTTCAAAGTACTGAACCAGAGACTGATCAGTAGCCCAGACCAGCCAGAGCAGACTGCAGGAGAGTGAATCACCTGCAGCTGGGTGGTTTCCAGACTTCTCAACCCATAAATGCCAAAGAGAAAATAAAAGGTCAGTGTGGAAGGAACTCTGTTGGAACTGGGTGATGGAAAAGCATGGTCTGACCCCTGCCCACAGGGTGACAGGTCGCAGAGGTGTGGCAGCTGCAGCTGCTGCTGCATGGCTGCCTTCGAAGCTCCTGACCTACAGATTGTAGGGGGACCAAGTGACTATTCAGAGGGTAATTTCTCTTGCTTTGACCTGCTTGGATCTGGGTCGTTGTCTTAGGTGGTGATACTGGGGTGAGAAACCGCCACTGTTCCAGAGCTTGTGGTGACTGTGCAGAGGGTCTCTTCCTCAGACCTCTGACAACATTTGTGAAAACTCCAGTGATTTGGGACAAAGACCTCCACTCTGAAAGCAGAGTTCTTCTGTATCAAAGAGTCAAAGTTCTTCTGTATCAAAAAGTAATTGACTGGCAAGATGAGGAAGCAGAAGAAGCACAATCAGACCATAGAATACTTTTTTGGGGACAAAATCGATCAAAACATGGGCAAAGGCAAAATTCCTGCATCAAAAGCTTCCAAGAAAAATGTGAACCGGTCACAGGCCATGGAGGAACTCAAGAAGGATTTTGAAAATCAAGTAAGAGAAGTGGAAGAAAAACTGGGAAGAGAAATGAGAATGATGCAAGAAAATCATGAAAAGTAAGTCAACAGCCTGCTAAAGGAGATCCCAAAAAATACTGAAGAAAATAAAACCTTAAAAAATAGACCAACTCAAATGGCAAAAGAGGCCTAAAAAGTCAATGAGGAGAAAGAATGCCTTATAAAAGCCAAATTACCCAGAAGGAAAAAGAATTTCAAAAACTCACTGAAAAAAATAATGCCTTCAAAATTAGATTGGAGTAAATGGAGGCTAATGACTTTATGAGAAATCAAAATACTATAAAACAAATTCAAAGAAATGGAAAAATAGAAGGCAATGTGAAATATCTCATTGGAAAAAAACACTGACCTGGTAAAGAGATCCAGGAGAGATAATTTGAAAATGATGGGACTACCTGAAAGCCATGATCAAAAAAAAAAAAAAGCCTAGAAATCATCCTTCAAGAAATTCTCAAGGAAAATTGCCCTGATATTCTAGAACCAGAGGGCAAAATAGAAATTGAAAGAATTCACCAAACACCTCTTGAAAAAGATCCCCAAAAGAAAACTCTTAGGAAAAATATTACAAGCAGTCAGAAAGAAACAATTTGAGTATTGTAGAAACACAATCAGGATAATACAAGATCTAGCAGCTTCTACAATAAGGGATCAAAAGACCTTGGAATATGATATTCTGGAAGTCAAAGGAGCTAGAATTAAAACCAAGAATTATGTACCCAGAAAAACTGAGTATAATGCTTCAGGGAAATATATGGTAATTCAATGAAATAGAGGATTTTCAAGCATTCTTGATGAAAAAAACAGAGTTGAACAGAAAATATGACTTTCAAATACAAGAAGCAAGAGAAGCATGACAAGGTAAACAGGAAAAAGAAATCATAAGGAATTTATTAAAATTGAACTACAATAATTGTAACTCATGAGATTTTTCTCAGTATGAGGATAGTTGAAAGGGATATATGTGTGTGTATGTATATATATATATATATATATATATATATACACACATATACATATACACATATATGTATATAAATACACATATATGTATATAAACATATATACATGTACATATACATATAAATGTTTATATATAAGGGTTTATAGGTATATAAATACATATGTGAGCATGTGTATATATGTGTACATGTATACATAGACAGAGGGCACATGATGAGTTGAACAGGAAGGGATATCTAAAAAATAAAATTAAGAGGTGAGAGAGTAATATAATGAAAGAAGGAGATAAGGAGAGATAGAATATGGTAAATTATCTCATATAAAAAATTATCTCATGTTACAATGGAGGGGAAGAGCAGGAAGGTGAAAGGGAATGGGTCAACATACTCTCATTAAATTTGGCTTAAGGAAGGAATAACACATGCACTCAACTGGGTACCTTACCCTACAGGAAAGTAGGGGGGAAGGGGATAAGAGGGGGTATGATAGAAGGGAGGGCAAATTGGGGAAGAGGATAATTAGAAGCACACACTTTTGAAAAGGGACAGGGTCAAAGTGGAAAATAGAATAAGTGGGGGGGGCAGGACAGGATGGAGGGAAATATAGTTAGTCTTATACAATATATCAACTATGGAAAGTTAGTCTTATACAATATATCAACTATGGAAACGTTTTTGGTAACTGCATATGTACAACCTATATTGAATTGCTTTATCTTCCAAGTGGGGGTGGGTGAGGAGGGAAGAAGGGAAAGAATCTGGAAATCAAAGCTTTAAAAACAAATGTTTAAAAAAATTGTTTCTTTTACATGGGACTGGGAAATAAGATATAAAGGCAATTGGCTATAGAAATCCATCTTGCCCTACTAGAAATTTAGAGGAGGTATGGGGGAGGATATAAGGGAGAGTAGTTTGGAGGAAGGGGTATTCAGTAGGCTTGCTATTTGTGGGAGGGGGAAGACAGGGAGAAAATTTGTAACTCAAAATCTTGTGAAAATGAATGTTGAAAACTAAAACTAAAACAATTTTTTTAAAAGATGCTTTGGGGCAGCTAGGTGGGACAGTGAATTTTAATAGAGGCAATTTTAATAACTGAATTTTAAAAACACCTAAAATGAGAATAAAACAGATACAAAAAAGTAAGTATGCAGCTTATGATTTCCATTCAACAAATCACCAAAGCCCTAGCATATCTAATTTTTGTACATTTTATATCCTCATTTTTTCATGATTGTGTTAGATTTACCTAAGTTACAATGATGCACACTGGATTTACTAACAATCGTGTTGTTGCTGTGTAAATTTCCTAGCATTTATTTTAATTATTTGGATGCTGTGCCATTCAGTGCATGTGGACTTACTATTACTTTGTTGCCTTCAAGCATGTGGTAGTTTTCCAAATGATTTAGACTATTTTTACCATGACCTTGACTGAGATCATGACTGCCACTTTTAACATGGCTCCTAATCTGAGGAATGAATTCTTCTCTATCTCCTCATTTTAACTCTATATGAATTTTAATATTTAAGTGCTTTAAAAATATATAGCAAACTGTTATTTATGATATATGTAGCCAATGTATATGAACATATTTAATAGCAAATATATAGTCAACTATTTCAATCCATTTTGCGGACAACTTCAAGCTTTTCATGTTTGCAGCTATGACTGCTGTTTGTTTTGCTCTCTAGCAAATCTTGTTATTAAGTTCTTTTGTAACAAGCACCAAATATTTACAGCTTCTATTGCTTTGTATTGCTTTCCTGGCAGAAAGTACCTCAGTGTAGTTCAACTCTTATTTTGTATATTTTCTCTGCCAAAGATAATGACTGTATAGAAAAGAGCTCCTTGATGAGGTCCAGTCACCAAGCCCCAGGTGAACTCATCCTAGGATACTGAAAACATTGGCAGTTATGATGACTAAGCTTTTGTCAGTGATCTTTTGAGAGATTTTGGTGACTTGGCAAAGTAGCTCAGGATTGAAAAAAGTCATACTTTTTTGGGGAAAAAAAAAGGAGGAGGAAGAGAGTGACATCTGTAAACCAGAGGACATAAACTTGATTTAAACTTTTAGTAAAATTCTAGTCCATACTGATAAAAGAATGCTTAATTAATTAATGGATCTTTTAAAAGATTCATAGGTATAGAAGGTCTTTAAGGTACTTTTCACCTCTAGAAGCTACTTAGTCCAAGATCTTCATATGACCAATGAAGAAACAGAGGCTCAGGGATGTTAAGTGATTCAATCAAAGTCATATGCATGGCAAATATAAGATTTGAGCACAGATCTGTTCAAGAGCTAGCTATTTTATCAGAGGTTGTCACAAGAATCGGTATGATTTCATGAAAAGACCATTCCAAGCAAACTAAATCATTGCAGAAGTTTTGAAATGGTCTAAAACCAGTCAGGAAATCTATGATAGAAAAGTCACTAAAATGTGCATAATCTTTGACCAGGAAATAACATCACTTTATATACAATCGCATAGGCCAATGAAAGAGGGAAAGACCTAATGTCATCAAGAATATTAGTAGTAGTATGATTTTTTTAATTAGAAAAAAGGGAATAAAATAGCTACACATCAGCTGAAGAATAGCTGAATAAACTGTATTACATAAATGTGATGTAATGAAGGCACAGTGGAAAAAAAGCTGAATTTAGAGTCAAAGAGCCTATCCTCAAATTCTAGTCATATCACTGTGTAACCTGCGTGACCCTGGTAAAGTCATTTCAGCTCCCTTGTCCTAAGTTTCTTCCTCTGTAAAATCAGAGGGTTGGTTTAGATAATATACTTTCTCTAATATACTTTCCAGCTTTATAGCAATGATCTTATGGTTATTACTCCAGGAGATCTCAAATATGAAGAATTCACAGAAACCTCCAAAGACTTTTAAGAGTGAACTAAACAAACCAGGAGATAATTTTCTAGAAGTGTCACAATAATCTAAAGGAAAATAAATAACATTGAAAAACCTCAGATGTGATCTATTTGCTTGGTTATGACTCAGTCTAAAAAGCCATAAAGTCCCTTTCAGTTCCAAGATTCTGTGTTCTATGATCTATATTTATAACCTGCAATCAGTTAATTCTGCAAGCCTATTTGGGTCTCTGCTCCTGAATAGGGCAAAAAATAAAGGAATGAATGAATAGCTATTCACCCATAAGAATTAGAAATGTATTAGAAAGCACCTGTTCTAATTAGACATTGTTCCTTTTGTGTTCACAAATTGCACTGACTAGTTAATGTATGATGATAGAATCACAGATCTAGAGTTGAAAAGTACCTTAAAGAGCACCTACTGAAATCTTTTTTTTTCAGATAAAACAAAATTAATAACTTGCCTAAGGTCACACAAGTACCAATCATTAGAGGCAGGATTTGAACACATGTCTTTTACTACAGAGTCAATGTGCCTTCTATTGCCTCATTCTACTTCTCCATAAATTGTGAGTCTAACTGAACCTATGGCCTTCTATCCCCATAAGTAAAATCACAATGGAAAAATCATTTGAATAAGAGTAAGAAGACCTACATTCTACTTCTGGCCCTATCATTAACTACCTTTGTTACCTTGGGCAAGTCACACATTTTCAGGACTTCATTTTTTATTTGTACAATGGAACTGCAAAATTGGAACTGGAAAATTGAGGTTATAATTTCTTTTTTTAATTTTTTTTTGCTTTTTGGAGGGCAATTGGGGTTAAATGACTTGGCCAAGGTCACATGGTTAGTAAGTGTTAAGTGTCTGGGGCCAGATTTGAACTCAGGTCCTCTTGACTCCATGGCCAGTGCTCTATTCACTGTGCCATCTAGCCGCCCCTGAGGTTATACTTTCAAATCGTATGAATTCTTCTGTGAAATATGACAAAAAAAGAAATCAATGGAGAAATCAATCTTGATTTCAGAAGTTAAGCATGCTTTCCGGTCAGGAATTTATGAAATTTAACTACAAAACAGGCCATATGCCATTAGGCCTATTAGACCATATTAGGGCCAATATAATGGTTAGATTTCCTTAACTCTACCTCTTTGTTACAAAGTAGGATTCTTTTAGGAGATGGAATCATTGGGAAATGACGGACTTTTTCTCAAGCCATAGTAAAACACGTATAAAGAAACAAACAAACAAAAAAAAAAACATTCCAGACCCAGCTTATTCCCTTTTTCCCCCTCAGGATAGTTATTCATAGATCAAATTAAATTCAGCAAAGAATTTGATGAAAATTTTTCATTTTATTCCTTTGAAAAACACAATGCTGTATGGACTAGGTGATGGATAATATAGAACTAATGGAATGGCCAGACCCAAAGGATAGTCATTAATTTTTCAATCTCCATTGGTAAGGAAGTTTCTAGTAAGATGTCCCTGGGGTATATGTTTGGCCCTGTGCTATTTCACTTTTGTATCAATGACTTGGAAAAGTAAAAGATGGCATGTGTATCATACTCCAGCTGGCGCAAAACTAGAAGAGATATTTCACTTACATGGATAGAGTCAAATTAAAAAAAAAAAACATTGGGCCAAATCTAATGTTGTTAAGTTTTAGGGAGCAAGGGGATCCCCCAATTAACTGAAGAAAAGGCAAAAGTAAATATTAAACAGCTCTTCTTGGTGTATCAAAGGTTCATCCCAATCATGGGCTTGGTAATTTGCAAGTTGGACAATCTGTCAAAGTTCAGGAGTTTGAACATTTCTTTGGTATCAGGGTCCTCTTCAACAATCTCCTGATCCAAAGCAGAGACCTCAGGGACATAGCTTTTCCTCCTTTCTCCTTTTTTCTATCAATTTGATGGATGAACCTCTCACTGGCACTCTCTGGATCTACTTCATCAGATGAGTAACATATCCCACAGTCTTGTTTGTGGAGCTTCTTGCTAGGGATAATGGTAATTTCCTCACACACACTAGCTGGTGTGGAAGTCACTGCCTAGGCAGGTTTTAATCGTGAACTGTGCCACCTTCTTCATGGTCTCGATAGGAATGTGACCCATATTGGCTCTAGGAGGTGAAGAAGGTATCAGATTTTATAGGTATGCCTCTAAGTTTTACACTTTGATTCAAAAAAAATAAATTTCAGAGGTACAAGGTAGTGGAGGTGTGGATACACCACAGTTTGTCCAAATAAAGTTATAGGGATTTTAGTGAACTTCTTACTTAATATGAATGAAAGCTACATGGCACCCAAGAAAGCTAAATTAGACTGCTTTATTAGTCATAGGAATGTGTTTGTTTAGTAGTAAATTCATTTAAAAGTCCATTTTTCCTTATAGGATTATATTCCACTTGGGGGAACATGTTATTTTTCACATAATCCATTGTCAATTTCTTTTTGGGATAGTATATTCCAATGTTCCCTTTCATTTCTGGTTTGTGTGTCATCTTGGATTATTCCAACTGAAATTCCTTAGTTACTTAGCTTCTGTCTGGCTTTACATACTTACTAGATGTATGACCTTGGGAAAGTCATTTAACCTCTGTTTACTTCCGTTTCCTCTATTATAAAATGTGGGTAATAATAGCACCTATGTCCCAGGCTTGTTGTGAAGATCAAATCAGATAACATTTGTAAAGTGCTTTCCTGGTACATATTAGGTACCACATAAAGGTTAGCCATTGTCATTGTTGTTATTATTGTTATTGTTTTTTTTTTTCTTTTTAAATACATTATATACTTCTAGTGTCAAATTCTAATCATGGGACACATTACATCAAGTATCAGTGATAACTACTACACGAAATTCGACTCCTTGCATTAGCATCAGCAGTTCATATTGCTTGTAACTCATGTTTTGTGTGACTTTTATTGACATGTGATATTTTATTGTTGGCCCTTCTCTTAAATTTTATCTCCTGTGAATTTCTGGGCATCTCTATTGCTAGACTTCTTCCTACACAGCTCCTACATTCCTCTCCATAATCTAGCATTGTACACATATAGTGGCATTTTCTCTTTCCTTCTTCTGGTTAAAGTTCTTTTGATTAGAATTTTAAGACATCAGGAAAACACATTTTAACAGACGTTATTAACTACACTCCATCTCTGGTCAGGAGAATATTGTTATTGTACTTTAAACTGTGGTCCAGAAATCCAAACCCCATTCTGAGATACCCCATATCCTTAACCATCTGTTCATTTCCCCAATATGCCAGGCTCTTCTGAAGGCCTTGCTTTCAGTTCGCAGCAGTGAATAAAGTACAACTGCTATACCCCTTAAGGTTCCATAAGGACTTTATTGTCTACAGCAAATCTGCCCAGGTTCTTTCTGGCCTTTGTCATTTGTGCCCACATGAAGCACCAGAAATGGACAGTGTTTGCCTGACTTTGCAAGTCCTGGATCCATGCCTCAGGAAGACATTATACCTCTCTACTGTTGTTACCAGGTTAACAACTGGCTTTTTCAGTTGCCCCTCAGCAGGAAGTCACCAATAATCATTGTGCATTTCTTCTTCCTTCAGACCTCATTTGGAGATCTCTCATCTGAAAAATTTTTGTCTAATTTAGAGCAAGGCTATAAAGGAGCTAGAATCCTGAAAGCCAGGGAAAGGAATTTAGATATTATTCAGTCAGGAACAGGGAGCCACTAAAGGTTTTTGAGCAGGGGAGTGAAGTCATCATCCTTGTACATGAAAAATGTAACATTGATATCAGTATTAATTACTAAAGGGAGAGAGGAGAAATTGGAGTCAGGAAAATTGGTTAGGTAACTATTCTAATACACTGAGTAAGAAGTAACGGGGGCTTGAAGCAGGTTGGTAATAAGAGAAACACACAAATAATCTCATGAAGTTAGACTCCTTAGAACTATTATCTGATATGAGAAAAAGAAAAAAGTCAAAAGGTAAATTGGACATTTTGACACCATGCAACTGGAAGTATAGTAATGCCATCAACAAAAACAATGGATTTAAGAAAAGATTCAGAGTCAGGAGACTACAATGTGTAGTCCTGATTCAGTTGGATATCTTGTTAGTTTAGGTCGGGGTGGGGAACCTGCAGCCTCGAGACCACATGTGGCCCTCTAGGTCTTCAGCTGTGGCCCTTTGACTGAATTTAAATTTCTCTAGGTCCTTAAGTGTGGCCCTCTGACTGAATCCAAAATGCACAGAACAAATGCCCTTAGGGGATTTTGATCATGTGGTTGATATGACCACAAGAACTATACTCCTACAAAGTCTCATATAAGAATGGAAAAGTTTATATTACATTTGTTTGCCTATAACATTCTTGAATTTTTCAAGTGACCCTTAAGCTATGAATAAAACCATCAAATCAAGTCAAGTCACCAAGCATTTATTAAGTGTCTACTACTTTTCAGGCATTCTGCTAAATGTTGGTGATACAAAGAGAGGTAAACGCAGTTCCTGTCCTCAGAAAGCTCAAAGTCTAATGGGGGAGACAACCTACAAACAACTAAGCACAAAAAAGAAATAGACAAAAAGCATAAAATGGAGATACCCACAGGGGAAAGGACTAGCACTAAGGTGACTTTGCCTCGTGGATTCAAAGCTAGAAGGGACTGTAGAAGTCATCTCATACAACACTTTCACTTTTTAGAGATGAAGAACACAAGACCAGACCACAGCGGAGCGGAGCCAAGATGGAGGAGTAGAAACAGCACTTCTAAGGTGCTCTTCCCCCAACCTCTTCCAAACAATGTAAGAGGTGGACTCTGAACAACTTCTGGAGCTCCAGCACCCACAGAACAACACAGCGAAGCTAACCTCCTGCAGAGGACAGCCCAGCAGCCTTGCAGGGTCAGCCAGCACAGCACAGCATAACACTCTGGGAGCTGAGCACAACACTCTGGAAGCCGAGCCCAGGACCCCATGAGCCCCAGTTTTAGCCCCAGAGTGACCGGGCCAGCAGCTGGCTGGAGGGACCCCAGAACACCAGCAGCTATGGTGATTCCAGAATTATCAACACAGATATGCCTAGGACAAAATGAGAGGTTAGTGCCCTATGGACTTTGGGACCAGTATTTGGGGAATGTGTCTTCTTCCCCTGGGGGCAAGAAGCAGCTAAGGAGCCCTGGCACAGAAGCCATTTTGCAGTTTCAGTGGCAGCCTCACCTCCTGGTCTACAAACTGTAGGGAGATCCAGCAATCAGTCTGGGGGTTAATTGCTCTTGCTTTAACCTGCTTGGATCTGGACTGTGGTATGGGGGGGAGGTCTGGGGTGGGTATCCAGCTTGCCAGAGCATATGGAGGTTTTGCAAAGGCCACCCAACTAATACCCCTGGAAGTTGTGAAGACCCCAACGTTTGGGACAGAAGCTCCCCTGTCTGGTGGCAGAGTCCTACTTGAGCAACAAGCCCAAAAATCAAGTAATTAAGTGGCAACATGCTTAGGCAAAGGAAACAAAATAAACAGAAAAATGCAACACTAGAATCCTCTTTGGGGGGCAAAGAGGATTGAAGCATGGAATAGGAGGAGATCTGTGAGGTCAGAACTCCTGCACCAAAAGTCTCAAATGAAAATATGAGCAGGTTAGAGGCCATAGAGGACATTAAGAAGGATTTTAGAAACCAAATAAGAGAAGTGGAGGAAAAATTGGGAAGAGAAATGAGAAGAATGCAGGAAAAGTATGAAATGAGAGTCAACAGCCTGACTGAGTAAAATAACACTTAAAAAATAGACTAACTCAAATGGCAAAGGAGGCTCAAAAGGGCAATGAGGAGAAGAATGCATTAAAAACCCCAATTTGCCAGATGGAAAAAGAATCTCAAAAGCACACTGAGGAGAATCATTCCTTCAGAGTTAGACTGGAGCAAATGGAAGCTAGTGACTTTATGAGAAATCAAGATGCTGTTAAACAGATCAAAACAAATGAAAGAATAGAAGGCAATGTGAAATATCTCATGGGAAAAACCACAGACCTGGAACATAGATCCAGGAGAGGTAATTTAAAAATTATTGGACTACCTGAAAGCCTACCTCTTCCCCCAACCTTCATTTTCCAGTCAACAAATTTGGTAAATTATTGATCAAAATTTGGCAAATGGATGTAATGAAATGTTGACTTTTCACAAATGTTAAAGAAAAACAAAAAACAAAAAACAACCTTACATTCTAATGGAGGAGACAACACACCATAGGAAAGTGGTGGCCAGAGAGAGGTACTTTGATGAGATTGTTGATCGAAGATAGTGAAGAAGATTGTCACACCTCATCCAGTAACAATGGCAGATCTAATCATTGGTTCATGGTTCCAGAGGACTGGAGAAAAGGAGTAGAGGGCAGCAGTGAATAGAGCACCAGCTCTGGAGTCAGGAGGAGCTGGGTTCAAATCTGGCTTCAGACACTTAACACAAAACTAGCCATGTGACCATGGGCAAGTCACTTAACCCGAATTGCCCTACCTTCCCCCACTCCAAAAAGAAAAAAAAAGGAAAAAAAAGGAAAAGAAAAGGGGTTGGGAAGTGAAGGGGATGTGAAGGAGAAAAAAAGATACTTATAACAAAACAGTTGACAAGGAAGCTATGGAGGAGATGGTCAGAAAGGAAGGAAGGAAGTAATGGATAGCCAGGGCTTTCCTAAAATAATGGTCTATTATAATCAGGCAGGGCAAAAGCTCCTTCAGGACAAGATTTCTATTTGAGGGACTAGGTGGCAGGTGAAGAGGCTGTGAAAGAGGTGGTCAAAAAGGAGGAGGAGGAAATTACCCCAAATTTACACCTCCCAAAAAAGTGCAATTGCTTGTTTAGGATAATTGGGCTATGTTATTAATAACCAAAGTCTAGCACAGCATCTTGAAATTAATAGTAAGCACTTAATAAATGTTTGTTGAATTGAATTGAATGTAAAAACCTTAGACAGCTATTTTTAATGACTTCTTGGCAGCTTGATAGAGCTTCTGAAACTGAACAATGCAAATATTATCTGATTCATTTAAACAACTGAAAGATGTAATTTAGCAGCTAAAATAAACTAGTGTGGCATGTTCTCCTAGTGCCCTAAAGAGAAGTTAATTGAGTAATTCCCCTTTGTTTGATATAAGGAATCATTTGTACAAAAAATCAAACACAAATGGCACTCCAGTTGTTTGACCCTGCCTTTGATTTAAGGAGGGGAGAAACATGTATTAGCTATTACAAGCAGTAGGAGGCAGCAGCTTTAACAGCACAAAGTATTTTTCTTACAGAAATCAACATTCTGCCTGGTACATTTTTTTTTTATTTTTAAATTATCACTTTAGCGAAATTGAGTCTTTCCACTATTTAATTTTATAAGACCAAGATTAACTCACTACTCACAACCAGCACAATAAACCAACCATTGGCACTGGAGAAAACACACACACACACACATGCATATATGTACATACATACATACACACATACATACATACATAATACATACATATGTATGTACACACACAGAGAAACTTATGGAGAAACAACTTCACTTTTTAATAAAAATATCTAGCATTTATATGGATTTTAAAGATTAGTAAAGTACTTTACATTTATTCACACAACCTTGTAAGGTAGATAATATTTTTATCCCAATTTTATAGATGAGGAATGTGAGGTCCAGTCAAATTAATCTACTTGCCAAGGGTCACACAGCTAGTAAGTGTCTAAGGCAGGATTCAGACTCAGGACTTCTTGACTTCAAATCCAGCCTTCTACCCACACTATACCATCTAACCATCTATAAAAATTTATGGGAATTTCTTTTGTAGATTAATCACAAGCCCATCATAGCATTACGCAAGCTCAGAATTGGAGGGACCTTCAAAGTTCATTTCTAGACCAGAACCCAAGTCTCCCTGGCTTCAAGATCACTCCATAATGATCTGCTATCCATCTCAAAGATATACAAAGGCGGGGGCAGAGCCAAGATGGCGAGTAGAAACAGCTCATCCAAGCCACTCTGCCCCCAGATTCCCCCCAAACTATGTGAAAGAGGACTCTGAACAACTTCTGGAGCCCCAGCACCCACAGAACGACCCAGAGAATTTAACCTCCTGCTGAGGACAACCCAGCAGCCCTGCAGGAAGGACGAGCGCAGAGCTCTGGGAGCCAGCAGCGCAGCCTGCAGAGCACGGGGAGCTGAGCCGAGCAGAGCCCAGGTCCACGTGAGCCAAGGTTTTAGCCCCAAGGCGGCAGGGTCAGCAGCCGGCTGGAAAGACCCCAGAACACCAGCAACTGTGGTGATTCCAGAATTATCAACATAGACATGCCTAGGACAAAGTAAGAGGTTAGTGTCCTATGGACTTTGGGACCAGTATTTGGGGAATGCATTGGCTCCCTCCTCTGGGGGCTAGAAGCCACTGAGGAGACACGCCATTTTGTCGTTTTCAGAGGCAGCTACAGCTCCTGGCCTGCGAACTGTAGGGAGATCCAGCGACCAGTCTTGGGGGGTAATCACTCTTGCTTTAACCTCCCTGGATCTGGATTGTGATCTAGGGTGGAAGTCATGGGTGGGTTTACAGCTTGCCAGAAACGGAAGTTACCCCCCGCACATTTGGGATGAAAATTCCTCTATCTGGCCTTAAAGCCATAGTGTGGCAACAAGCCCAAAAGTCAAGTAATTAAGTGGCAACATGCCAAGGCAAAGGAAACAGAAAAATGCAACCCTAGACTCCTATTTTGGGGGCATAGAGCGGGAAAAGGACTGTGAGGTCAGAAGTCCTGCTCCAAAAGCCCCAGGGGAAAACATGAGCGGGTTGCAGGCCATAGAGGACCTTAAGAAGGACTTTAAAAATCAAATAAGAGAAGTGGAGGAAAAATTGGAAAGAGAAATGAGAAGGATGCAGGAAAAGTATGAAATGAGGGTCAACAGCCTGACTGAGGAAAACAACACCTTAAAAAATAGACTAACTCAAATGACAAAGGAGGCCCAAAAGGGCAATGAGGAGAAGAATGCCTTAAAAAGTCGAATTTGCCAGATGGAAAAAGAATCTCAAAAGTTCACTGAGGAGATTCATTCCTTCAGAGTTAGACTGGAGCAAATGGAAGCTAATGACTTTATGAGAAATCAAGATGCTGTTAAGCAGATCCAAACAAATGAAAGATTAGAAGGCAATGTGAAATATCTCATGGGAAAAACCACTGACCTGGAAAATAGATCCAGGAGAGACAATTTAAAAATGATTGGACTACCTGAAAGCCATGATCAAAGAAAGAACCTAGAAATCACCCTTCAAGAAATTCTCAAGGAAAATTGCCCTGATGTTTTAGATCCAGAGGGCAAAATAGAGGTTGAAAGAATCCACTGATCACCTCCTGAAAAAGATCCCAAAAAGAAAACTCCCAGGAATATTATAGCCAGGTTCCAGAATCCCCACATCAAGGAGAAAATACTACAAGCAGCCAGGAAGAAACAATTTCCATATTGTGGAAACACAATCAGAATAGCCCAGGACCTGGCAGCTTCTACACTGAGGGATCGAAGGGCATGGAATATGATATTCCAGAGGGTAAAAGAACTGGGAATGAACCCAAGGGTCACCTACCTGAGTATTTTGTTTCAGGGGAAAATATGGTCATTCAGTGGAATAGAGGACTTTCAAGCATTCTTGAGGAAAAAACCAGAATTGAATAGAAAATTTGACATCCAGATGCAAGAAGCAAGAGATGCCTGAGAAGGTAATCAGGGAAAAGAAATCAAAAGGAACTTATCAAAGTTGAACTATTTACATTCCTATATGGAAAAGCAATAAGTGTGACTGATGATATCTTTCTCACTATGAAAATAATGGAAGAAGGGTGTGTGGTCATATGAATACATATGTGAATGTGTGTGTAGATGGTTACAGTTATATATGGATAGAGGGCTGTAGCAGCAAGCACCCCAATATCCCCAGGGTAGCTGCCAACACAGGTTCTTAGATCTGCTTTTCAAAAGGAAAGCAACTCAAAATGGGTTAACAAGCTTACTTTAATCAAACAAACACACATTACCTAGTTCAGGGGAAAAAGGTCAGCACTCCAAACTTCAGAGTTACAGAACTTACAGAACAAACAGACAGGCTTCCAAACTGTCCAACCATTATATCAATACCAAATCACAGTTACCAGAGAGGGAAGCATCAACATCTGGGTTTTCAAAGCCGGGGGGTGGGGGGGCTCTCAACAACGGCTTCCCAGAGTCTCATCTGGTCAAATCACACAACACTTCTCAAAGTGAGCCCCAAAGCAAAGCCCCTCATCAGAGTTTATATAGCCTTCTCCTGGCTCAAAGAATGTAACCACCCTTTTGATCCACTGCCCAATCACACAGCATCAAGGTGTAGTCATTCCTGAAAACCAAGCCTCCCACCACAGGCTCCATGTGACCACATTCAGCCTATTAGGAGGCAGAGCATATTTTCAAATCAAGGAAGGTTTTCAGAGTCTCTTAAAGCCAATCAAAGTCTCTTAAGCCAATCAAAGGGCCTAGGGGCAGGGAAGATCTTTTAAATCTGCATTTCCATTACATTCGGCCCCAAGATCTTTCATGCCCATAGCATACGCAATTTACATTTCAATTAGCACTAAAACATCTCTTAGGTCACATTTTCAAGGTACATATAAAGTTACCAAAGTGGCCACTGGGTCTTAAACAAAGTACATTGCATTTTCACATCAATTCACAAAATACAAAGCATTATCACATAAAGTACTCTTGGGAGGGGAGGGGGGCGGTGTCCTTCCCATAACACTGCTCCAGCCCCTGCTTCCAAATCCAGAGAGGGAACTAGGCAACAAAACCAAAGGGGGGTCCTTGGGGTCCATGGCACTTCACCCCACCCACCATAGTCACAAGTCCATCCCCCCGGGTCCCAAACTGTGGGATGCAGCAAGGAAACACATTCAGTGCCCCTGCTTTGCCACACGGTCCTTATCTTGTCCTGTGGCTGAACTCCAAACTCCTGGGTTCCTTCTCCTCCAGCAGAAGGCAGCAGCTCCAGGCTTCTCCACAGGTCTCCATGCAGGCAGTTCACCATTCCTGCTCTCAGCTCAGTGAAGTCAGCATGCAGGCCGTTCTTCTCTCCTGCTCCATGGCTCCACAGAATCACAGCTACCACAACTGGGAAACAAACAATTATCCCAGCCCCCATACTTTCCTTTTACTCAGCAGATCCCATCCATCGTCGCCATTTGTAGCAGCAAGCACCCCAATATCCCCAGGGTAGCTGCCAACACAGGTTCTTAGATCTGCTTTTCAAAAGGAAAGCAACTCAAAATGGGTTAACAAGCTTACTTTAATCAAACAAACACACATTACCTAGTTCAGGGGAAAAAGGTCAGCACCCCAAACTTCAGAGTTACAGAACTTACAGATCAAACAGACAGGCTTCCAAACTGTCCAGCATTATATCAATACCAAATCACAGTTACCAGAGAGGGAAGCATCAACATCTGGGTTTTCAAAGCCGGGGGGCTCTCAACAACAGCTTCCCAGAGTCTCATCTGGTCAAATCACACAACACTTCTCAAAGTGAGCCCCAAAGCAAAGCCCCTCATCAGAGTTTATATAGCCTTCTCCTGGCTCAAAGAATGTAACCACCCTTTTGATCCACTGCCCAATCACACAGCATCAAGGTGTAGTCATTCCTGAAAACCAAGCCTCCCACCACAGGCTCCATGTGACCACATTCAGCCTATTAGGAGGCAGAGCATATTTTCAAATCAAGGAAGGTTTTCAGAGTCTCTTAAAGTCAATCAAAGTCTCTTAAGCCAATCAAAGGGCCTAGGGGCAGGGAAGATCTTTTAAATCTGCATTTCCATTACAAGGGCATAGGTTGAATTTGTTGGGAAGGGAGAATACTCAAGGGATGAAATTATGAGGTGAGAGAGAAAAGTGGCAAGAGGAGATGGGGAGAGACAGGGTAGGGTAAACTATCTCATGCAGAAGAAGCAAGGGGAAGTGGTTGCAAGGGAGGGGGAGAATAAGGAAGGCAAAAAAGGCAAAACCACATTCTCATTGAATTTGGTTCAGGGAGAGAATGACATACAAACTAAATGGGACATCTCAACCTGCAGCAGAATAGGGGGAAGGGGGATGAGAGGAGGGATGATGGATGGGAGGGCATCCTTGGGGGGAGGGGAGGTTGGAAGTACCCACTATAGAAGAGGGACAGGATCATGTAAGGAATGGACCACGTGGGGGGTGGGATGAGTGGGAGGGAATTATAAGCAGCCTTGTACAATATATCTACTATGATAATGTTTTGCATAGCTCGACATGTACAACATATACTGAATTACTTATCTCCCCAGAGGGAATGGGTGACAAGGGAGGAAGGAAATGGATCTGAAATTCAAGGTCTTAACATTAAATGTTTCAAATATATATAAATACTATTATTAATACTCTTTTGCTTATAATTGGGAGATAAGATGTGCAGGCATTGGGACACAAAGATTCACCTTCCTCTAATGGAAAAGTCGAAGGGGGTATGGGAGAAGGTATGGGAGAAAGCAGATTGGAGGAAGCGATATCTTGTGGGACTGCTATTCTGGGAGGTTGGGCAGGGGAATAATGGGGGGAAAATGATTGTAACTCAAAATCTGGCAGAAATGAATGATGTAAAACAGAAGTTAATAAAGCATTTGTTAAACAAAAAAGGCAAGCAGTTTGATACAGATTATATATGCTCATGTAAAACATTTCCATATATATTAGCCATGTTGTAAAAGAAAATGCCAACCAAAGGGGAAAAAATAATAAAGAAAGCAAAAAAAAAAAAAAGATATACAAAGGCAAAAACAAACCAGTTCCAGTTCTCAAGGAGAATTCATCCTACTGAGAGAATATAATAGATGCATAGATAAGTAAATACAAAGTATATGTAAATACATTAAAAGTAATTTCTTGGAGGAGAATAAAAACAACTGGTGGAGAATATAGGAGATCCAATGGTTTTGTGTAGGAGGTAACATCTAATCTTGAGAAAGAGCTAGAGATTCCAAGTGGCAGATTTGAGGATGGAGAGCATTCTACACATAAAGGGGAGGGGGAAAAAAGAGAAGGAGGTATACAGCCTGGCCACATGTATGGGTATGTGAGACTTACCCTACAGGAGAGTAGGGGGGGAAGGGGATGAGAGAGGGGGATGATGGAAGGGAGCGTGGGAGGGAAGGAAGTTGGAAGCACCCACTTGTGAAAAGCAAGAGGATCAAAATAAGGAATAGACCACGTGGGAGGTGGGATAGGAGGGAGGGTAATTTAGTCAGTCTTTTACAATATATCTACTATGGTGATACTAAATTGCTTATCTTCCCAGTAAGGGTGGGTGACAAGGGAGGAAGGGAATGAATCTGGAATTCAAAGCTTTAAAATCAAATGTGTAAAAATGTATAAATACTATTATTAATGCTATTTTGCATATAATTGGGAAATAAGATGTACAGGCATTGGGGCACGGAGATACACCTTGCCCTACTGGGAGAGTCGAGGGGGGTATGGGAGAAGATGTGGGAGAGAGCAGATTTGATGAGGGGATATCCTGTGGGATTGCTATTCTGGAGTGCGGGGTAGGGGAAAAACGGGGAAAAAATTGTAACTCAAAACCTGGCAGAAATGGATGATGTAAACCACAATTTAATAAAGCATTTGGGGAAAAAAAAGGAAATATAAATTTGACAGCTGGGTGGAGAACGGACTACAGAAAACTGAGACTAGAGTTTCCCAGACCAATTAAAAGACTTCCAGTAGTTTATCAAAGAGGTGAAAAGGGCCTGAACCAGAACAGTGACATGGAGAGTTAAATAATGCTCATAGACTTGGAGGATTATAGATGTAGAGAGGGAAGATATCTCACAAATCAAATCATCCAATCCCTTCATCTTACACATAAGATGAGGAAACTGAGGCCCAAGGAGGTTACATGACTTGATCAGTGTCACACAGGTAATAGGGGGCAGATGCGAGTGATTCTGTGAAGATAAAATCAGCAATACTTCAAAATTAAATGGATACAGAACATGAGAGAGTGTGAAGCATCAAGGATGATGCCCACGTTGTGAACCTGTGTAGCAGGAAGGATAGCAGTGACCTAAACAGAAACAGGGAAGTTAAGAAGAAGGATGAGAAGGGAAAAACAATGAGGTCTGTTTAGGCCCTGCTGAATTTGAGATGCCTAAAAGACAATCAAGTGGAGATAAATAATAAGCAGTTGGTGATATGAAGCATTAATGCTCAGGAGAGAGGTGAAAGCTGGACGTGTGACTCTGGAAGTCATCTCCAGAGACATAATGAACTTAATGGAAATGGATAAGGGACAATGTACAAAGAAAAGAGTCTACAGTACCCACCTCTAGTAACCTTGTCACGAAACATACTGATTTAGTCTGATGTGACTCATTCTTACTAACACCTGCTCACACCTCATGATTATTTTTTCCATGTCTGAGCACACACATACTCTCCCTATAGTAATGCCTTACAAAATTTGTCAGGAATTAAAGTCAAGTTAATAATTTTATGATTTTAAGATTTCACCTTCTTCCCTTTCTTGAAAATCAAGATAGACACAAGATAGATACACATTTGTCCTGTACTACCTTTTCCATTCTCCACACTTTTTAAAACATCACTGAGCACTCATATATACATGCTACTGTTTTGTTGGTTTTTTTCCAGTGACTCAGGATATAGTTTATTTAAGATTGATAACTTGGATTCATTGAAAGAAGCTACACTCTCTTACCATGTTTTTAATTTTTTTAAAGTCCCTGATAACTATTTCAAAATATATTCCTTAACACAGAAGACATTCATTCCTCAGTAAAGAAATGAGAAATAATGTAAGAGCTGATAGAAGGCATGATTTAGGCTCCGTCTGCCAAAACTCAGTTTTAAGTCCTACATCTTCCCCAAGAAGCTTCCTTGATGCAAAGAAAAAAGATCATATATGCAAAGAGAATAATAGGAGGCTTATCATTTGATCTCTTCAGCCCCCAGTGGTTTCAAGTTTATAAAGGCATTACACATATCTATATTCAGAGAGCCCCCCACCTATCCTCAGTAATTACTGCTACAAATTCTGCATTTAGTTCTTAGGTATCCTCACCTTCTGACAGCTTCAAGTTATACAGAAGCTTAGCTATACATATTTGTTGTTGTTCAGTCATTTTTTAGTTGTGTCTCTTTGTGGCCCCATTTGGGGTTTTCTTGGTAGAGATACTGGAGTGGTTTCCCCTTTCCTTCTCCATATGAGGAAACTGAGGCAAATAGCCTTACTTTTTACATATGGGGAAACTGAGGCAAACAGTTAAGTAACTTGCCCAGGGTCACAAAACTAGCAAGTGTCTGTAACAATAATGTAATATTCACCACACCCACAGTGGTTATGAATATGCTGGTATAGTTGTGAATCACAAAATGTTAAAGACTCTCTACATGGAGGGCAGAACCAAAGCCTTTATTCAAATACCAGAAAACTGAGTCCCAGAACCAAAAAGCCAAAGTCGTTACAGTAGCCATGAAGTTCGTACACATGGTTAATGCAGTGAACACTCACATTTCCAAGCTTTCACAACAGAACAGGCTCCCTCAAGCAGGGACCCTCCTCTTTCACTCACAGTAGCTCCTCAGCCTGGTTCTTGGAAGTTCTCAGCAGAAATTCTCAAAGGAAAAGTCTCAGCAGAAGTTCCCAGAAGACAGGTCTCAGCAGAAGCTCCAGCCTCCAGATGCTCACTGAGAGAACTTCTGACTTTCCCAGCTGGGATTTTTCCTCATATACAGAATTGCTCATCCCTGTTCAGCCCCTTCCTGTTACAAGCTTCCAATGCGTTAACTACTTCTGTATTCATTAAATAGTTTAAACAAGGTGTTAACTTGAAACAAGGTGCTAAGTACCAGCTTACTTGCCAATACAAAGGGGCATGCAAGATCTTCAGATTCCATTAACATCACAGTGTCTGAGGACACATTTGAACTCAGGGAGATCCACTGACTACCCAGTTGCTATCTCTACAACTAACTAACAATCCACCTAACTACCCAGTTGCTATCTCTACAACCTGTACAAATATTTACTGTAAGCTCTGTTTGACTACTTTCCCCTCCTTTCTTTTCTTGCTCCATCACCATCACCCCTAAGCTCTGGATTTGTTTCAAGCTGAACCTGAAAGACAGGATTATCACTCACCAGTCCAAAGGAACCCAAGGTAGGTTTGGACTGAGCTAAATAAAGTTAGTCCAGGGTTCTAAATAATTAGGTTTCAATCTAGGGTTTCACTACTGATTTGCCCAAAGATTAAATTATTATTGTTGCTAAGTCTCAGAAAACATTTCACAATTAACAGAGATCTCCACAAGTTTCTATGCTTTCTGGCCTGGTTTTAATACTTCCTAGCTGTTTGACACCACGTAAGCTGGTTAACATCTCTGATCCTTAGTTTCCATGCCTGTAAAATGCTCATATGTACTATCTCATAGTAGAAAAAAGAATACCTTGGAAAAAATAGAGTACTATATGAATGTGAGATTCTATTTCACTTCAATATTGTATCATGTCCCTTCTTGTACTGTAAAATTCCTGTCCGTGTCCTCCTATGAAATTTCCCTAGAGGGACCTCCTTGGAAACAAAGAGCTGCTGTTGTTCTTGTTGGTGCTGTGCTTGTGGTTGTAATTACTATGTGTCAGAAGTAAACTCATTTGTGCACTTTCAGTTTTGAGTCATGGAACCATGGCTACTCTACATTAAATCAGAGCTTAGTGTAATGCTGTGCTTCTCAGCATGTGGTCCCTGGATCCCTAGGAGTCCCTGTAACCCTCTCAGGGTTCCATGAGGTCAAAAATATTTTCATATTAAGGTATTATTTTGCCTTTTTCACTCTCATTCTCTCACAAGTATACAGGGGAGTTTACCAGAGGCTACATGACCTATGAATTATTGATCAAGCTGTAAACCTGAAGCCGAAGTTAATGCAAAATTGTATCTTTGCTTTACAAATGGATGAATCTATAGACATGATGGGATTTGTTATTTTGATTTTATTCTTCCAATATCAACATCAGCAAATAATCAAAGAAGGTCCTTTACATGAATGTTGGGCAACAGACACAAGTGCTGCTAAAAATATTCAAAGCATTAGAGTTTTTTGAATTTCATGGTTTATCTCAGAACAACTGTGTTGACATTGGCACTGACGTTTCACAAGCAATGATGGGTAAAACTGATGGTGCCTTAGCAATAATCAAGGCAGTAAAACCGAATTATATCAGTAGTCATTGTGTTCTTCACCGCCACTCATTTGCAGTTTAAAAAATTTTTAAGTGCCAGTTTCACTTAAGAATATCCTTGATGAAGTAATACCAAATCATTAATTTTATTAAATTTCAAGCCTTGGGTACACATCTTTTTAACATTCTGTGTGATGAAATGGGAAACATTTGCATGATTGTTTGAGGTGCAAGCTGAACTGGCCACTTTTTTATAGTAACATCATTTTCCCTTGAAAGAATGACTGAAAGATTTATTGCCCTTGCTCAGCCATTTTCAGTCATGTCTGACGCTTCATGACCCCATTTGGAGTTTTCTTGGCAAAGAGGCTGGAGTAGCTTGTCATTACCTTCTGGAGCTCATTTTACAGATGAGGAAACCGAGGCAAACAAGATTAAATAACTTGCCCAGGATCACAACTAGTAAGTGTCTGAGGCTGGATTTGAACTCAGAAAGATGAGTCTTTCAAACTCCAGGCCTAACACTCTATCCACTGTACCATCTAGCTGCCTGACTGATAGATTGGTTATTCAGACATGGCACACTGTTTCTCAAAAATGAATGAAGCGAGACTGTCGCTTCAAGGAAAATAGCTTGCCATTATTTGTTGCTACTGATAAAATTTTAGCTTTTCACTGAAAATTAGAATTTTTGAAAACTTCTATTAGACACTGTAAGCTTGACAGATTCTCAATATTTAAAGACTTTCCTGATGAGATTGGTGGTGATATTAACAAATGTGATCTTTTGATATTGTATAATGAAATATGTCAGTATCTAGAAGATCAGCATAACTGTTTTCCAGACGACCAATTCATGATGCTACAAAATCATACAAGGATAAAAACAATCTATTCAAAGTGCAAGGCAGACCAATGGATTTTAATATAAGAGAGGACAAAATGTTCATTTATACTGTTTTTTACTCCACTTTGCAACTAACCTTTGACAAACTACCACTTTCCAAGTTTCAGTGTTGATTCAGTGAAGAATAACCACAATTACCTGAAAAAGCTATTAAAGTATTACTCCTTTTTCCAAATACATATCTATGTTAGGTCACATTTCCTTCATAAACTTCAACCAAAACAACATTTATTCAATGATGCCTGAATTCAATTATTAGATCTGGAGGTCATATTTCTTTCTGTTACTGTTTCTCTTATTGATTTATCTGTTTATAGTCAAGGTCTTTGATATTTCCTATTCTTGAAATATTTGGCACTTTCAATCTTTCTGCACCTTCTCTTCCTTTATTTTTCTTATCATTTCTTGATTCCCTCCCCTCTGATTATAGTTTCCTTGGGAGCAAGATCTCAAGAGGCTCAGCCTCTACCCATACTAGGCAATTCATGGTTCACTATCCTAGGTCTCAGCCCCAAATGACTTTTGGATCATCAGAAATGGCCCCAGCTGGATGCAGTGTTCTTTCCCTCAGGCTTGGTAGAATTCTACATGGCTCCTAAATACACAGGAGGGTGTCTTGTCCTGGTGACCTTTCCTATTCCTTTTGTTCCTTAGTTTTCTGGTGCAGCACCAGAAGTTCAGAGCCTGCTGGCACCAGAAATTCAAAGTTTTGCAGCTCTGGTACTTTCTGGGTTACAGCCCTTAGCAGGCTTTTGTTCCTGAAGGGCTGCGGCCAAACTGGCTGTTGAGACCTAAGCAAACTTCTGCAGCCTGAACTCAGGGTGTCTACAGCACTGGAAAGAGGAAGGGAGAATGGGGCCCAGAGGTGGATCTTGACGTAAGTCTGTTTCATCTCCTTGGGTCTGCTGGAGTAGCCTGAATGCCAAGTAGTATGAACTCAGTTACTGGGTTTGTGTGGAGAAGGGGTTATGAATTGACCTTCTATTGGATTCTGGGTACCTTAGATCATGAAAACAACTAAAGTGACTATCTTTGGCACATGACTTCTGTTTTGGAGATTTTTGAGAAATTATAAGGATCAGAAAAAGGGGGATTATTCTGCGATCTCGTCACTCACTTTTCAAATGATTTGCCATGCCCATCAAATTAGAAGGGGTGTATTTTGAACACAGTCCTTGTCCCCAATCAAAATAGTCCTCCAGGTCTCTGGAGAGGCCTAAGCAATGTCTTTGCACTTGATTCACCAGTGTAATATACGAAAGAGTCTCAAAACAGTCAATGTTGCATAATTATATACAATCCCACACATACAGACAAAAATCTCAATTATCCCCCAAAAGAACATTTTGCAGATTCAACAAAACAAGAAACATTTTAAAATATTTCTGCTTGCTTAGCCTTAACATGTGCTTTTCTCAATCAACAAGCAAAAGAAAGAACATAAGTGAAGGAAAACTGGCTTCCCGTCTCAGACAGAAATTTGTTTCACACTGAGTTTTCCAAACTATAATAAACTCTCCTCACAGGGATCTGGGACCTGGGGTCAACTAGGCATCTACTTCTCTCAGACGAGACAGCTGTCCTGGGTAAAAACTCTTCCTTCCACCTAGAAGTAGCTAAGTAGCACAATGGATTGAATAAAGTCATAGACCTGGAGTTAGGAAGACCTGAGATCAAGCTTGGCTTCAGACACTTCCTGGCTGTGTGACCCTGGGCAAGTCATTTAACTTCTGCCTGCCTCGGTTTCCTCATCTGTAAAATTAGGATAATAATAGCAACTACCTCCCAGGATTGTCGTGAGAATCAAATGAGATAATATTTGTAAAGGGCTTACCACATTGCCTAGCACATAGTAGGTGCTTAATAAATATTTGTTTCCTCCCTTCTTTCCTTCTTCTATGATTCCCTCCTTGAATAAGTCCACATAACTAAGGTTTGGACAAAAAGAGTCCCTATCTACATAGGGCACACCAAAATTCTCTAGGTATCCTTGTATCATGAGCCTTCCACACAGAGTCCAGGCTTTCTTTGTACTGATTCTCTATTCTTTATGAGGTATTCTATTTTCACCAGAACACTTGTCTATCCCCAGAGCAGTTCGCACAAGAGTGAGAATTTTACACAACTAAAATCCTGAGTTTGCCAAAGTTCTTCCCTCTCTGAAAGTTCCAGCCTGCCTATTGTCTTTTGTTTGTTTCATCTCCAGAAACATCTTTATCTTGTTTTCTTAAAATCAGTTTCATATATTGATAGCTGATTCTCAAGTCATATATTTTGCTTAGCCCTCTGAAAGCAGCAGGCAACAATGATATATTCAGTCATGTTTTTCCTTACATCAACAAGTATAGAGTTGAGCTTGATTATTTGCTGGGTAAGATGAAATACATACATATATATATATATATATATATATATATATATATGTATATGTATATGAAATGCTGTGTTTGTGTATGTTTCATGTGGCCCAAGAGTGCTTGCCCTCTTTTATCAAGCAAACCTGCCTTTATGTGCCAAATAACCATGATTATAGAAAATTTCCCAAAGCTCAGTAGATTCACCTCCAAGCTTTAGGCATTGAGATTCCATCTTCCTAGCGTCTCTGTCTCTCTGTCTCTCTGTGTCTCTATCTGTGTGTGTGTGTGTCTGCTCTTGCCAACTTGAAAAAAATCATGAGAACCCAAGGATCAGTTTAGAACAGAGCTTTTCAAAAGAACTAAGAACCCTCTAGCAGTAATAAATATCCCCAGAAATCCTAAGCCTTTTAATTACCAAAGCCAACAAAACTTAAATATAGCTATCACAGTTAATCATTAGCATTTAATCAAATTTAGTTCCAAAGAGTATAACTTATGGGTCCTTTTTCTACTGATACACCTCCACTCTCCTCCCCACCTCTGGGCATACATGAACTGAGATGTGAATTGTGGAAAATTTCATTGGTAAGGTACTTATCTTGGGTCCTTTGCACCCACCCACTCTGGAAACTGGGACCTTCTGAAATGAACTTAAGGCAAGTTTTTTAGTGACTCACTATATTAACAAACCAAGTCAAAAAACAGTATAGGAACAATAAAGATTTAATTGGGAAGAAGTGACTATTAAAACTGATAGACAATTCTGAAGGTCAATATCTCTTTTTGAGAGACATCAGGTTTGAATCAGTGCAATTTTAACCTATTTTCCAACAAAAAATGCCTCATTAAGCCTGACCCTTGGCTCATACTGGTACCTACTTTCCTGAGACCTTTTGTTCTGACTTCAGCTGACTGAGGGATGAGAGTAGAGGGCAGATTGTTCTGCTTTATCATTCCAAATAGCTAGAAGGAACTGAGTGCAAGATGATAACATGATATTATATTACTAAAAAGGGCTAGGAAGACAAATTTCTAATAAATTTATGAGGTTGTGTTTCATTATACACTCGCATCTTTGTATATTCTCTGTATATGAAAATATAATCTGGATATTCTCATATCCATCCTTCTAATTTGGTATTAATCTTTCCTTTTACTCTAAGTAGCTGATGGCCTAATAGAACAAATACAGTTAATTTTGATATGACTACAGGAGTCATCTCCTATGTATTGAGGGTATGGTCAATTTTGTATTCTGTTCTTTTCAACTATCTTTTTGAAGATGTCATTCATAACATCTAGGCACAATATCAGAAGCCTACAAGATACTGGCCCCTTTTGTTTTTTAAGTCTGAACTATATGTTGCAATATAAGTCTTTGTAGCACTTCTATGTATGAAGAAAGCAGTAGGAAGTATAAATGTGTTTTTACCTATATGCTTTACAGGCATCAGGACAACTTTGCCTAAGTTGACTCCATATTGGAGTCATATCAGTATCAAACAATGTAAAGATTTACAATAATCACAACAATAAACATTTATTTGGTACTTTTTTGTTTTGTGAGTTTTTTTCATCTTGTAATGAAGATTCCCAGTTAACTTGACCAAGTTTCTCTTGAAATGATGTTTCTTGTTGCCTTGAAACCAATTTTGCCAACTCCTTCCATTGCTCTTCAAAGAGAACTTTGAACCCTTGTACCATTTAGCTACAAACTTCCTTATGTTTTCTGGTTCCAATTGTAGAAAGAATGACAATATCATAATGTTTCAGTTCCTCCAGGAGTATGTCAGCTCACTGGACATGGATCTCCTATTTTGAATACTATGATTAGGCTAATTTTTATAAACAATCTAAAAACTTTGTGATTCTTAGAACCTTCTGCATTCCTATATAGTTTTTCACTTCTGAGTAAATTTGTGTTTTCCTAACAACACTGACATACACTCATTCAAAATATAGTAATAGACATAGATGTGAGACATTGTATAATTAGGCTACTTAGGAAACAGTGGTTTTTATTATATGGAGTCACTTAGTGTGATAACTGGTGCTATTATCTTCAGCCTCCCTTTCAACCAGTTCCACCACTTTGGAATTAGTAGGGAGCTACAAAAGACCAAGGGATATTTTTGTTCTTTGTTATGTGGGTTACCATGGCAAAAGAATTCATCATTAATACATAGTGTACTGGTGATAAGCCTTTCCAGCCTGTTGCTGGCATTGTACTTGAAGCCTTCCCAGCATGATTGAATTTGCCAAAGGTCCAACCTTCAAGAACTCATGATCATCTTCACACCATAATGAGGCACCAGAATAAGCCTTTTGTGGAGGATTTAAGAATTAAAACATTTTTAAAATAACAAATCTTGGCAAAATTCTCTCATGTTTAAAGTTGAAAGGGGCTACATCATTTCCAAAGTGCATTATTAGTTAATTGGTTAGATTAACCTCTCAAAGAGTTGGCAATGTATACTCCTCTCTTTTCACAACTAGAAAGCATACTGAGTTCAGGCTTTGTGCCTAGGTAATATTACATTATTATAATTTTTAAAAAGGACATTTTCCAGTTTATTTTTCAAGGGTCCAAGATTATCAATGAATCAAAAAGCATTTATTAAGCACCTGCTGTGTGTAGGCATTGTGCTAGGTGCTGGAGATTCAAACAAAAAAAAAAATGAGACAGTTCCTGCCCTAATATAATGCTAGCTTTCATTATATTAAGGAAAATGCATATATACATATAAGTATATTTTAAAAATATATACTAGTTTTTAAATAGGACTTTCATTTCATTGGTACATGGATGTATTTGGATTCAGTCAAAGGATCACACTTGAGAACATAGAGGGCCTCAAGGCTACAGGTTCACCACCCCTGTGGCCTGAACAGAATTGCAGAGAAGGGATCTGTAATATAAGGTAAAAGAAACAGCAAGAGGTCCAGTCTGACTGGATGACAGTATAAAAGAGAACTAAATCCAATAAACCAGGAAAGGAAAAAGCACAGGAAAAAGTCTTCCAAGTTGATCATAATCTGGTTTCCTTCTTTTTTTCTTAGGGAGATTACATCAAGAATGCCTGCATACTTGTATGCTGAATTGACAGGAAACAACTGATTCCCAATGTGGAAATCAATCCTATATCAGCGGCCTGTCAGGAAATTGATTTGTTAGGGCAAAGAGAAAAACGAGCACCAAATTAAGGAAAAAATAAAATGAGGTGATATGACATGCAACTGAAACAATTCCTATCAGAACTATTTGAATAAGATACTAATTAAAAAAACTATCAATAAATAAACATACATCATCCCAAACTATTATCATTTCCTAAAGAAATATATATCATCTTTTTATTTTTTTACATTGTCTTTTTAAATTGATTGTCACGATGAGGAGAGCCCATAAGCCTATTCGTAACCTTAACCAGCAAATAAATTGATCTCTTTGCCAAGCGCCCAATAAGGTGACCAAGGGCAATATCATGGCAGCTATTTCAAAGTCATAATATATATCTAATGGAAGTGGTGACTCTCTGAGATACTGACTATTCTTTTATCCACATCTCATTTTTTAGGCATTTTAAAAACCATATATGAAGGCAGCTAGGTGGCTCAGCGGATAGAGCAAAGGGTCTGGAATCAGGAAGATCTCAGTTCAAATCCTGCATCAGACATTTACTGGCTGTGTGAACATGGACAAGTCACTTAACTTCTGTTTACCTTAATTCACTGGAGAAGGAAATAGCAAACCATTCCAATATCTTTGCCAAGAAAACCCCATGGACAGTATAGTGCATAGAATTATGAAGAGTCAGACATAACTAAATAAGCAAACAACAAAACCTTAAATAGGAGGACAGTAGAAGATTATAAACAGTGAATATTATGAATATTATGAATAGCAAGAAGTTATGGAGGGGAAAGCAGTTTTAAAGAAAGAGCTTGGCTTGAGGCTGAATTAAGCAAGATGAGATCCAGGTCATTAAAGGGTGAAAATTGGAAGTACACAATACATTTTTCTATTTCTATTTTCTAATATTTCTATTAAAATTATTTTCTTCATCAATAATAATGGAGTTCTTGCTATATTATGTGAGGACATACTAAGAATGGCATTTAAGAAAAGACAGATGGGGGCGGCTAGGTGATGTAGTGAATAGAGCACTGGCCCTGGAGTCAGGAGGACCTGAGTTCAAATCCAGCCTCAGATACTTAACACTTACTAGCCACGTGACCTTGGGAAAGTCACTTAACCACAATTTCCCTGCCTTCCCTCTTCCAAAAAGAAAGAAAAAAAAAAGATAGGAAGAACACCTGAGCCAAACCAAAGACAAATAGAGGAGGTCTATGGTGGAGGCATCACTATTTTGAAGATAATGAAGGATAGAGACTCACGGTATTTGAAAAGGGGAGGGTATCAAGTGCTTGGGAGAAAAAAATAACTGAGCAGATTATCAACAAAACCTGATCAGGAAAATATCATGAACTATTGATCCATATGCCCACTTCCCATCTAATAAAAGTCTTTATTACAATAATCTACATATATTTTAAGAGTATCCTTGAACAAGGGAATAAGCAGCCTTTTCACAAATGATAGTCTACATTAGACCCTTCATCAGGAACATATGATCAAATCCAATAAGCACTTGTTGTGTTCAGTTGTTTTTTAGTCATGTCCAACTCTTCATGAACCCATTTAGGGTTTTCTTGGCAAAGATAGAGGAGTGAATACTATGAATATAAAGATGAAATAAAAAGCAATGCCTGCCCTCAAAATTTTTGTATTCTACTGGAATACAAGATCCCACTGTATTTATTTATGTTTCTTTGTTTATTATAAATATGCATTAGATTTGATAAAGTGAAATGCTGCCTTAAAAGTTCACCTCTCCAACATGGTATCTCCTCTATACATGTTGTAGAAAGATCATCAGTTCTGGAGTCAGAGAACCTGGATTCAAATACTGCCTTGTACACTAACTGCCTGTGTGGTTTGGGGGAAAGAGAATTATCCTCCACAGACAGCAATTTCATCAGTAAAATTTGATGCCTCTGAGGTCTGTTTTCTTTCTAGATCTATGACCTGAATGTAGCAGTCCTTCTTAATGTACATGCTTTCCCCATTCTTTTTCATTAGGTACCAAAGAGAGAAGTAGGGCAAAGGAAAACAAAGCCTTTGTAAAGGTCAACTATGAGTTCTAAAAGCCAAGAATCTCAGAGGAATTCCTAAAAAGACAATACATATTCCATTTTGCGCTCTCTCTCTCTCTCTCTCTCTCTCTCTCTCTCTCTCTCTCTCTTTTTCTCCTCTCTAATCTTTTGGAATCACTTAAGTTGGAAGTAGATTAGTCTCAATGGAATGTAGAGATGGGCAAACAAGAATCAAATGATTTATGAATTATACTTGGGAATGTATTCATACCCTTAATTAAATCAAGAAAGCACTAGAAATAGTATAAGCTGATTTAAAAACAAAACAAACAACTAATAAAATGTACTTTCAGTAGGTAGGATAGAGATGATGTAGATCAAGCTTTGAGGACCATATAGCAGTTTGATCAGATATGACAACCTGCTGGGCCAGCCATTTTGAGCTTGCCTCAAACATGACCTGTGTCTCATGACACATGTTATAGACACAAGTCTATAACATCCTCTAGAAGTCTACCCAGATACAGTGCTCTGAGTAGAGACCTCTAGCTCTTCTTTTTAGAAGTACCACTTGTCCAGAAGCACAAGATTTAGACACCTCACATATATTAAAATTATACAAGGTCTACTGAAAGTTATTGAAGAGGGGATATTATGGCATCTTGTTTTGTTCCCACCAAAATTATTGGGAGATAACCAATAGCTGTGGGGAATCTCCCTTATCTTACTTTACTAACACAATGGTATGGACCAGGGGGCACTAGAAAGGTGGGGAGTGTGACAAATAGCTTGGACCCTAAAGGTCACACCCCAGTCACAAGTATCCTCATTAGCATGTCTATCTGAATAAAGAAGGAAATGCAGGGAAATAAAGTAAGGAATTTGAGGAATTTCACTAACCCTAAGTCCACCTGGAAGGACAGAACTGTATAACCTCACTCCCACTCCTGTATCTGTGACTGTGTGTTCTTAGTGAGCACCACACCTGCTTCCTCACCTGAAGTGTAATAAACACCTTCCTCTGCCCACTCTGCTTCTGAGTTCTTTCAATTGAGGAGGAGTTTGTTGGTTTAAGGGGTACAACACACGGACCTTTGTAAAGGTCCCCAAGGAAGCAGTAGACAGCAAAAGCTCGTCCAGGCTAACTCCCTGATCCTGCCTGGGAAGTCTTGTGATCCCCACAAGCATGTTTCTCACAATATACAACAGATAATTTTGTCCAGTGTATGAAGCAAGAAGCAAGATGGAGAACCTGCTGCATGAGATTATACAAGTGGTCTTCTGACTTCAAAGCCTATACTCAACTCATTCCACTACACCACACTAGTGTTTAATACACACGTGCACACACACACACACACACACACACACACAACATACCCCTAATGAAATCTATATATTTCAAATGGAAATCATATATATACAGACACAAAAATCATATAAACATATATAAGACAGAGATAGGGAGACAGAGAACATATATTTTCTAGACATATCACAGGTCAGAGGAAGAAATAAAAAAATGTACATTTTCTACTAGCTTTCCTTCTCTCTTGCACAAGAGATTCATTAGTTCTCTGTAGAACACAAAATGGTACCTATTTTAAAGTCAATTGTAAATCATATACAAATATATATACATATGTGTATATATACAGAGAGAGAGAGAGATATGTTAATCTAAAAACACTGAGTTTCTAGCAAATTTTTAGAGTCCAAAAAAAAAGTAGTGTCAAATATGACTGCCATATGCAGGTATACACCTTTTTCCCCTCTTAGCTGGATTATAATATTTCAACTTGCAACTGGAAAAGGTCTGGATTCAGAAGAGAGAACCTAAGTTCAAATCCTAGCTCTGATCCTGTTGTGTCCTAAGGCAAGTCACTGAACTCTGCAAGTCAATCCCTTATTTGTAAAATGAGAAGGGACTAGATAGCCTCTAAAATTCCTTCTAGCTCTATGATCCTAAGAACTATTCACACAAATAAGTATATTTTATATATGCATATATATGTGCACATATACATATATGTATATATGTGTATATGTGGCATATACATACATAAATATAAATACATATGTGTATATATACATTAGCGTATTCTTGTATGTACTCATTTATGTATTTGTGTGTATGCATATAATATATATATATATATATATATATATATATATATATATGTATCTTGCACTTGCAAAGTTCAGATTAGTACTGAAAGTAGAAGGTACAAGTGAATCAGAGAAAATGCAGATGAAATGCACAGAGACCAATTAGCGGAAAAAACTAAGAATGAACATATCCACAAAAGACTTTAATTGAACTTAATCTTACATTAGAGAAAACCATTACTTGAACAAGCCAAATTGAATCAGCTATTAGCAATGTAGATGTGCTTGACAAGCTGAGCTACTCACCCTTTAGGGCAATTCATATCAGTCATACACTCAGTTCTTTACATCCTCAACTCAAGGGGGAAAAAAAGGGAATTTCCTCCAGAGAATAAAGTAGTATGGAAGGGAGATGTTATCATTTTTATCACAAAAGTCCCAGATAATACTCCCCTTTTGCCATCCAAATTCATCTTGCATAAATGGAATGGAGGATAAAAGGAAACCAACATTTTTTCTGTCTTTCAATTACTTTTAGCCAAGCTCTTCAGAATAGATGGCAGATGAGATTCCCTGAGGTTTTATTTGCAGGTGTTTAGGAAGCTGAAGAGGCCTTGACTAGAACCTATAACTTTTGCAAACCAGAAGGGTTAGAAGAACAAATCTCCAAAAGGTCTGTCTGCCCAATAATGGAAAAGCTAAGAGAAAATAATTAATTAAATTAAGTATAATAATTATATATAAAATTAAATTAATTAAATATATTAAAAATTAATAAGGAAATAGTGTATCCAAAAAATGTTTTCCTTGGTTTCCTAGTTTAGCCTTGCCACATTTATAATAATAATAAAAGCTTATCATTCTGAAGTGCTTAAGCCACATTATCTCACTTCAATATAACAATTCACTTCATTTGTAAGGTTAGATGAGGTGCATAAGGGGAGTGGTGAATACTTTGTAAGTGACAGAGCTAGGACTAGTACCCAAGTCTCTTCACTCAAGGAATCATAGAATTTCAAAGTTAGAATAGGCTTCAGAGATAATATAGTTCAACCTATAGCTAAGCAGGAATTCCACCTATCACAAGCATGATGAATAGCCACCCTCCCTTTAAGACAGGGAATTCATAGCCGCCTAAGGCAAACTAACCCATCTTTTGATTATTCTACCAGTTAATCAATAAAGTATTTATTAAGTGTTTATTCTATTGCTAGGTATTCTGCTAATTGCTAGGGATACAAATACAAAGCAAAAAAAAAAAAAAAACCCTCAAAAATAAAAAACCAGTCCCTTCTATCAAGGAGCTTGCTTTCTATGGGGAGATATATTATGTACATAAGTAGGTATATACATACATACAGAGTAGATGGAAGGTAATCTTTGAAAGAAAAGCATCTGGGTCTTCCAGTCTCCAAGTCCATTGCCTTATTCCATGTTCATTTAAGCTGAATTTTGAAGGAACTCAGGGATTCCAAAGTATTAAGGTAAGGAGAGAAAGTATTCCAAGCATGGGGGTCAATTAGCACAATAGCACAGTGGAAATGGAGCATCACCTATAAGGGATAGTAAGTAGGACAGTACAGCTAGACTACAAAATATGTGAAGGTAGTTAATCTGTAAGAATACTGGAAAAATAAGAAGGAGTTAGGCTGTCAAGAACCTCATCTGCCAGATAGAAGTTTGCATTTTATTCTAGACATAATAGGGAACTACTGTAATGAGAACCACTGTAATTTACTGAGTAGAAGCAGGTTGACATGGCTAACTCTGAACTTTAGAAAAAGCAGTCCTGCTTGCTAAGATTTTCTTACATTGAGCCTAAAACAGTCTTTCCAAACTAGTAATTGTTCCTGGATACACCCATTGGGAACACGTAGAATAAATCTTTTCTCTTTTCCATAACACAGCTCTTCAGACCAATGAAGATAGCTCTGGTCCCCCAATTCTTTTTCACTCAAAGTTCAACATTTTTGGTTTCTTTAAACATCCTAAAGGCCCTCTTGTGACATAGTGTAGAACTCTCACCATACTAATTACCTTTTTCTGGATGCATTTAATTTAAATTGTTAAGAAAGTGGTTTTCTTAAGTTCAATACTCTTAATCTAGTACAAGATTCTTGATATGTTTTGACCAAAGTATAGCAAGGTTATCACCTCTGAAGGCCTGGATAGTCTGCTTCTATCAGTGTACTCTAAGAACAAACAGGAGGCAGGGTGATGCAGTGGATGGAACGTCGATTTTAGAATCAGAAAGACTTGAATTTAAGACCTGTCTCTGACACGAACTGTGTGGTTAATGTGACCTTGAGTAACTCATTCAATTCTCAGTATCCTAGGAAATTATCTAAGATCATGGGTTAGAAAGTTGCCAGTCTGCATCAGTGAAGGGAATTTCCACACCAGGAATTTTCTCACAAAACAACAGATTTGTTTGGGAGGAGTGATATATCATGCTATTAATTCATATTGAAATTTCAGTCTTCCAAAATCCAAAAGTCTTTTATTATATATGTTGCACAGCTTATCACTCCCTCCTTTAATACTTAGGCAACCACTTTTTAAAACCATGTGTAGTAATTCACATTTATCCCAACTTTTTTTAGCAATGACTCAATGTTATTGCATAATGATATCTATTTGTAGGTCATTATAATACAACTCCCTCAGCTTCTTGCAATCCATAAATTTGAAGAACATAGCATATATGTCTTCATGCAAGTCATTGCTAAAAATGTTGAACATACCAAAAATAGGGCTCTGAGATAATCCTGTAAAGAATACGTCCCAAGTTGACACCAACCTATAAATTATAGCAATTTAAGTCAGGTCTCTCTACTTATTCCAAATCTACAGAACTACACTATCATACATCTCCCCATTTTTTTTCTACAGGGCTATCATCAGTTTGTCTTATTTCTTGCTGAAAATCAGAGATGCAAGTTTTATTCCCTTGATCACATAACCGTGCCAGTAAAGAAAACTATATTATTCTGTTAAGACTTTTTCTTGAAATTATGCTGACTCCCAATGATAACTTCTTCCCTTTCTAAGTGTTAATAAACCATCCCTTTAATGCATTCTAGAATGTTTCCTGGTCAAGCTGACTAATCCAGAGTCTACCATCTTCCCTTTCTAGAAGACTGGAATTAAAACATACTTAAATAGTGTTTATTAAGCATCATACATCGTGGCATATCTGAAAGGTTTTTAGAACCCTGGAATGAAAGTTGGTTAGTAATGGTGAGATACACATTTTGAACACAAGTAGGTACTCTTTTATGATCTTTTTCTTTATCTTCTATTACAATTCAGTATTAGCTACTTTTTATCCTTCCTTCCTATTCTGAAGATAATTCTTCTTGGTGAAGAAAATAGAAGTGAAATTCCGACTAAAATCCTAGTAGTTTTTCTTTTTAAAATTTTTCTTCTTGCCCCTAAAACTGGGCAAAAAAATATACAGTATAAAACTTTCTTTTTTTGTAGTCCTTAGTTTTCCTTACTTAGAGTATGGTGTAGGCTTAGCATCAGAAAAACCAGGGTTCAATTCTTGCCTCTGAAAAATACTAGCTTCATGATGCTAAGCAAAGTCCTTTATTTTTTTAATACCCTAGGATATTCTCTATTTCAGTAAGTTACATAGAAATTACCAATCTACATTAGTGGATAGAGTTTTCAAATCAGGATTTACTATGCTGATAAAAACATAGGTCTAGACAAAAACATGCAAAAAAAGAGGGGAATTTGTTTCTATTCTTGGTTTATTCTCTGCATGAGAACTCCTGATAAGGACTATGCTACTCTTCTATATTTAGCCTTAGTTACTTGCCCTTATTTATCTGTTTCCTTTATTTTATATGTGTCTTTTTAAAAAATCTAATGTTTATTGCTCAATATTTCTGGTGAATATGGAGTGATCTCTTTCTTCCTGATCAAAATCAATTATGTTCCATGAATGTGAAAAGAATGAACTCACCTATGAAATGTAAAAAGATGGCAGAATGCATTTGAAAGTACAATCCAACAATGTTATTTTAAGGAACACATTTGAAACTTAAATTCAAATAGAGTTTAAATGAAAGGCCTAAGCAGAATTATTGTGATTCAGGTTAGTTCACAAAAGTAGACATAGCAATATGATTTAACAAGAAAATTACATCATACTTAAAATTACCATAGACAACAGATCAATATCAATACATAATAAATATGCATCAATTAGTCTGACACATAAATGCTTAAAGGGAAAGTTAATGGAATTGCAGGGAGAAATAGACTGATTAAAACTAAAATAGTGACTAGTAAAATACTTCCTTCAGAACAATACAAATGTATCCAAAAGATAAACAATAAGGAAGTTAAAGAGCTGAATAGAATTTTGGAAAACTAGTGATGATAGACCTCTATTGGGTAAGTCATATGTGGCACCTTCACAAAAATAAAACATGCAGAGGGTATAACAACCTTACCAAAAATGAGGAAAGTCATGTGAGAAATAACTTGCAGTGAAGTTCCCCCATTCTGAACATCCTATTACATTCTTATTTCTTCTTTATACTTTGTAACTAAGTTCAGTATCATTTCCCCATATTTATTGGGGTCATTGTGTATTTCAAGATAATGTAAGAGTTATTGGGCATTAATACAATTGATTGGATTTACTATTGAGGGCAAATTAGAGGCATTTTTTAGTTTGGAGAAAGGAGTGGTAGTGTGAGAGGAGCAAAGGGTTAAGTTTCTGTACAACTGCAAGAATTGCTGAAACAAGACTACTGATAGTACCAGAGAGTAGCCTTGGGAAGAGTTGAGGAAGTAGCATTGGGAAGAAGTTGGGTCCCCAGTTCCCAGAGAACTCCTAGATAATACTAAAACTGAAATAATGTAGAATAAAAAGAGCTGGCACCAGCAGGTGTATTTGACTAATCAGAAAGCAGACAGAGGCCTTGGGACACTCAGGTCCAGAGAAGGACACATCTAGGTTGGGTTCAGTACTGAACTGTCTGCGGTTGTTACTCTGCTTGCTTATTGGACCTCATGTATTATGTATGTTATCTAACAAAATTAGAGCCTCATTAGTAATAATTAGAGTAATGGATTGAGATTGCTTTGTGCCATTTGGTTGGCATTAATAAGAAGATTGTGAGTTTGCCTTACCAACCAATGGTAAAGTGGGTCAGTTGGGAGGGTGTGGAATTCCCATGTTAGGGCTTTATAATCATGCTTCTGCCTTCTGTAGGGTGTTTCTCCCTTCTGGCCCTTTGTCAGATTGGGGACACTTTTTCTCACAAGATCATAATAAACTCCTTTCTACTTTGAGAGGCCTCTGAGTTTAATTTGGGCAAGGGTCTTTACTGTCCCACACAGTCTGAAATACTAAATGTATCACTTACTAATCACAATGCAATAAAATCATATTCAAGAATTCAAATATATTCAAATATTCACATACAGTTATATTCAAGTATATTCAGGAAGAAAGTATTAAATTAATTGGATACTACATAGGGTAGATCAAAATAAATCATAGAAGCAATAAAAAAATTGTCAGTGAAGGTAAGGGTAATGTGACAGAATACTAAAACTGATGGTGTACCTCAAGCAATCCTTAGAGGAAAAAAATATTTCAATAAATATTGGTATCACCATAAAGAATAAGTCAATGAATTGGGCATGCAGCTAAAAAAACATTAGAGAAACAAATCAACCCCCTCAACTAAATATCAAACTAAGAATTTGAACATCAGAGATTAATAAAATTAAAGAAAAAAGTTCATTGAAGTGGTCAATAAGAATATTTCACAAATATAACACACAGTAGACACTGGAGTTTTTAGACTCTAGACTCTTAACGGGTTCACTCTTCATCTGGTGAGACAGGCTGACACCTTCAGAGAGATTACTAATCTGCTTTATTCTAGCCTAGTCTTCTCAGAAGGGTTGCTGATAATGGAAGAACCAGTTCCTACAGCATTTCCTAATCACCCTTCTTTCAGAGGCTGCCAAGAAGCGGGGGACAACTACCCCTATGTCTTGATCTAGGCAGGCTTGTGCACTCCCGTAAGTCCCCTTAAGCCTTGATAGGGATCAGTCAAGGCATATCCAGAGTCCCTTATGGGCTCCCTGTTGTTTCTCCACTCACTGACCATGCCCACTTACTTTATAGGGCAACAGACAAAAAAGGCCTCTTGCCAACATTAAGCTCACAGGTTAAATTTAGCAACAGCATCACTCTGTGCAAGTGTAGTAAATATCAATTATGTCACCCCCATATCTCATTGTACAGTAGCAATAGGACTGTATCACTATAATTCTAGGAATTACTATCTAGGGTCCTTGCAGCTATTCTGTGAGTTATTATTTAAAACTTGAAAACTAAACATTGCCATGGCCATGGATCCTAAGAAATTAACTCTAAAAAGGATAACAAAATCCTCCTTACATACAAAGAATACATTTAGTTTTTTAACTAATAAAATAGATAATTGCCTAATAGGATTCCTAAAAAAAAACAGAGGAAAACCAAATTGTTCATAACAAAAGTAAAAGAGAATTCACAATTGAAGAGGAAATGATAGAAAATATCCACATAATTTCCCCAATTATATTCCAACAAAACTGATAATTTAAAGGAAATGAATGCTTATAAAAATATAAAATATACTCAGATTAACAAAAGAAGCAGATTACTTAAATAACTTCATAACAAAAAAAAAGAAATTTAAGAACCTATAAATAAAATCACAAGTACATTTTTACTTAAGGATCAAATAGATTTATAAGTTAATTATATCAAACATTCAAATAACATTACAAGTTTGTACTGACTGATGGCCAAAAAAAACCCCAAAATTATAACAAAAGAAGGAAGTACCTTTTTTCTTTCTATGTTAAAGATATGATCTTGATAGCAAGTCAAGAAGAGACAAAACATAGAATAAACTATAGAATATTGTCCTAATGTACAATGATGCCCCCCAAGAAAGTTAAAATATAAGCAAATAAGCAACAAAAGCATATTACTAAGACTACATATTATGACCAGAATGAATTTATAGGGCTTCAGGACTGCAGGTTTGGTTTCCTACAAGGATGACTATAAACATAATAAGCTATGTTAATAGCATAAATAATAAAAATCACACAATTATCAGTTATGTCAATTGATGCCAAAAAGGTTTTTGACAAAATCTAGGAACTATTTCTATAAGCAACACCAGAAAGCACAAAATAAATTAACTTTCCTTTAATATAATAATAACCTTGACCTCCCCCTAGCCCTCACCTTTGCCCCCTCTTCACCTGAGTGTGCTCTGCCCAAAAGAAGCTACCTTTTGCTGGCTAGATTTCCTTCTCAAAGATCAGGCCTTAAACCCACTTCACTCTGGAGCTCATAGATTCGACAGCAATAAGTCCCTGCCCTCCTAGCACAGAGTAAATATAAATAGTAAATAATAACTGTTTTTCTTTTGGCCAGCAACCCTGAGGTCTTCCCCTTCTGGTTTGATTTTTTTTTCTATTTAAAGAGCCATCCCTTGACTCACTCCTTAAAGTGGTCTATTCACTGAATGGGCATTACTTCACTCAAAGTAAAAACCTAAAAAGACCTTAGCCTAAAAGGGTCATGGCCTGCACCCTGGGCCATCTCCAATTATCCTGATTAACAATCAGACCACTGGACCCAGGTGGCTCTGGAGGAAAAAGTGAGGCTGGTGACCTTGCACAACTGCCCTCACTCAAATCCAAGTAAAATGCAAGTCATGTCATCATTCCCTAAAGTCATGGTCCTCTTCAAGAACAAATGACAAACACAACAACAACAACAAGTATGTATTTAAAACAAAGAGTAAATATTACATGTAATGAAGAAAAGTAAGAGATCTTTTCCATAAAGTCAAGGTTTAAGCCAGGATGCTCATTATGACTGCTAGTATCTAACATAGTCCTAGAGATGCTAGGTATAAGAACAAAATATGGGAATCAAGGGAATAAACACAAGCAAAGGGGAAATATAACAAAATTATCTCTTTTTGCAGATGTTATGATAATCTAACTAGAGAATTCTAAAGTGAATTACAATTAATTTAAACCTTTAATAAATCAGCAAAGTTTCAGTATATCAAATATATCTACATAATTTATTAGCGTTCCTACATATTAACAACAAAACCCAGCAGAAAGAGATACATAGAGGTATTTCACTCAAATATTTTCAGACTATATAAAATATTTGGGAATCTATTTATCAAGACACAATTAAGAATTGTGAATGCAACCAAAGTAGACCTAAATAAATTTTTTGTTATTGTTCAGCCATTCCAGACATATGTTGCTCTTCATGACTCCATTTGGAGTTTTCTTGGCAAAGATATTGGAGTGGTTTGCCATTCCCTTTTCCAGTTAATTTTACAGATAAGAAAACTGAGGAAAATGGGGTAATTGACTTGCCTAAGATCACAGAGCTAGTAAGTGTCTTAGGGCCAGATTGGAACTCAGAAAGTTGGGTCTTTCTGACTTCAGGACCAGCATTCTATCCACTGTACTACCTAGCTACCTCCTGGATAACTGGAGAAATATTAATTGCTCCTGAGTAGACTGCTTCAGTATAATAAAAATGACACAGCCTAAATGGATTTACTTATTCAGTGACATATTAATCACCCTACTAAATGTTTATTTTACACAACTGGTAAAAATAAAAACAAAATTCATCTAAAGGACCCAAAGGTCAAGAATCTCAAGAGAAATCATGAAAAAAGTAGGATAGAAAGGCACCTAAGAATATCACATCTCAAACTATACTACAAAGCAGCAGTCATCAAAATAATTAGGTACTGGTTTAAAAGTAGGGGGTTAATCAGAAGAACAGATTAGGTAAACAATATAACAAAAGTAAATTAACATAATAAAGTCATGATCAATAACTTCAAAAACCCAAGTTCCAGAGTAGGTATTCACTGTGGTGACAAAAAATAGCTAAGAAACTAGAAAGCAATATGGTAGAAATCATATACAGACCAACATCTCACACCATATATACCAAAGATAATCTCCAAACTGATATGTATTTAAAGACATAAAAGATGGCATCAAAGATAAATTAGAGGAGGGAAGCTAGGTGGCACAGTGAATGGGGCACTGGCCTGGGAGTCATGAGGACCTGAATTCAAATCTGGACTCAGACACTTAACATGCTTACTAGCTGTGCAACAACCTTGAGCAAGTCACTTAACCCCAAATTCCTTGGCCTCAAAAAAAAAAAAAAAAGATAAATTAGAGGAGCAAGAAATTACTTTTCAAATCTATGGATAGAGGAAAAGTCAGTCCATGACTTAACAGGGGATAATAAAGATTACAGAATATAGTATGGACTATTTTGATTACATAGAATATAAAAGTTTTTTGTACAAACAAAACAAATGTAGATAAAATTAGAATAGAAGCAGTTAACTTGGAGAAAAAAAAAACTTTGCACCAAGCTCCTCTGATTAAAGTCAGATACATAGATAGATAGGTTTCCCAATGGAAAAGTGGTCGAAGGATATGAACAAGCAGTTTTCAAAAAAAGGAATCCAATCCATAGCCATATGAAAAAATGATACAAATCACTAATAAGTAGAGAAATGTAAATTTCAGCAAATGTGAGTTTCCACCTCATATTCGTCAGATGGGCAAAGATTACAAAAAAAAAAACATATTGGAAGGTCTTTTGGAAAACAGAAATACTAATCACTTTTGGTAAAACTATGGATTGATCCAGATATTCTAGAAAGCAATTTGTAAATACATGCCAGAAGTCAGTAAACTGTGTACATCTTTTGATAAAATGATTTCACTATACTCCAAAGAGAGCAAAGAAAGAGGAAAGGAATTCATATATACATATATGTAGATTTAGAGCAGCTCTTTTTGTAATAGCCCCAAATCAGAAGCTAAGGGTGTACCTATTTATTGCGGAAAGGCTAAACAAATTATGTTAAAAAAAAAACATAGAATATTACTTCTCCATAAGACATGATAAAATATACGTTTCAGAGAAAACGAATAAGATTTGTATGAACTAATGTAGAATGAAATCAGAAGAACTAGAACAAGGTATGCAATGGAAATAAACAACATTATAAAGAAAAGTTACTTTGAAAAACTAGAACTCTGATCAATGCATGCAAAAACAAACTCCTGAAGACTTTGAATATTATTTACCTTCCAGAGAGATGATAGCCACAGATTGAAGAATGAGGGATACATTTTTGAAAATCACCAATGAAGGAATTTTCTTTATTTGGTTATATATGTATTTTATTTGTTTATCAAGAGAGTTTCCTTCTTCTTTTTCCTTGTTTGGGGGTGGAAGGGAGGTGGTAGAGAATGAGAAGGAAAGCAAAAATGATTATTTTCAATTTTTTAAATATTTTAATTGAACAGCAACTGAAAAAATGTTTTTATACGGACAGATTCAATTCTTGAGCACACCCCAGCCCCCTTAAGCCAGTTTCATACACAATCTCAGATTGATGAGGTTCAGAATCTCCAGGGACCCCAAAAACCAGAGTTCCTAGAAACCTGCTGGAATGAATTCACAGACTCAAGTATTCTTTAAGTCAAGGTGGCAAAGATTTATTGTTATGCTCTACAGCGGGCAAGAGTTGGTAGGGAACCTGAAACCTTAAAGGGACAAAGTTAAAGCTTATATAGGATAAACTGCAGTAAAACATGTGCCAAATATGCTAACTAGGTGGGTCACAGCTGGATTAGGGAGTGGTTAGAGAGTTGCCAGTTCTTAAAGGAACATACACTTTTAATATCTACAATACAAGCGTGTTGCCCAGAATTCATTGGGAAATAGGCCAAGGGGGAGCTACATGGAGGTGTAGTTTTAGGTTTGAAACATCACTAAGTCAACTAGCATTCAGGGTTGACTGAGAAATGCCCAGTCTGCCACCCATTGATGTTGTATTTAACAAGATGGATGTTGGACGTATGCATATATCTCTAGCCTAAGGTATACATAATGAGCTAGAGAGTTAGTATAGATAATCCAGTGGAGTTCTCACTTGTTATTGTACCAGGGGGTAATAATCATTCAGCTAGGGCCTAGTCATGAATGATTGCTAGGCATAGTTCAGGAGATGGGAAGAGACAGGCTAAGATTATGCTCTGAGACTAGAGAGAAAGATGCTTTTGAAATTGGGGTCCAAGTACACCGGCCCAGACACCTCATCGAGGTTATAGAATCCCAATTATCTAACTTTTCTCTGAAGTCTTTGAATTCTGTTTTTTTCTAAGACCTTGGGCACATAATATATTCTGCTTTTTCTATCAATAATTTTGAAATAACAAGTTTCTGATCATTTCTCCTCTAAGTCTGCTACACTGTCTACATCATTAATGAACCAATTAAAAATCTTTTTTTTTTGCTTTTTTGCAGGGCAATTGGGGTTAAGTTACTTGTCCAAGGTCATACGGCTAGTTTTTTTAGTGTTAAGTGCCTGAGGATGATTTGAACTCAGGTCCTCCTGACTCCAAGGCCAGTGCTCTATTCACTGCACCACCTAGCCATCCCTTAAAATAATTTATTAAGCACCTAATATATGCTAGAGGAAGCTAGGTGGTACAGTGGATAGAGTACTGGGTCTGAAGTCAGAGAAGACCTGCATTCAAATCTGGCTTCAGACACTTATTATCTATGTGATACTGGGCAAGTCACTTGTCCCTGTTTCCCTCAGCTTCCTCATCTGTAAAATGAGCTGGAGATGGAAAGGCAAACCACTCCAGTATCTTTTCCAAGAAAACCCCAAAGTGGGGGTCACAAAGAATCAGACACTTCTATACAGTAATAGCTATATTGTTTTAAGAAGGACTTTGAATGAATAAGTTATTTTAACTATTATGAATATCCAAATTAATAAAGGACAAAAGAAAGATGTCATCTGCCTACAGAGAAAAAACTGGTAAATAGATTTATAGAATAATTTTACATGTGTATAACTATATGAGTTTAATGGTAGCCATCACTAGGGTATGGGGTGGAGGAGGGAAGAAAAAAATTTACATGATAATTTTGTTGTATATTTGAAAGGAATAGCAAGTTATGCATGGTAGATTTGCAGTTTCACATGCAATCATCTTTTTATTGTATTATGTTATGGAGATGTTTGTTTTATTCCATAAATTACAAATGAAATTTAATAATTAAAAAAACAAAAATGGACATACTTGAAAATGACTAAAGAAAAATATATGCTAGGAAATGTGCTAGACACTGATGTACAAATGCAAAGCAGGAAACAATTTCTTCTCTTGAGAAGCTTAGGTTACTGACAATGTAATCAACACATTTATTAAAGATACAGTCAATTCTAGAGCCCCTATATGCACTCTGTACTGGGCAAATAGGCATTTCTATGCTATGTATAAACTTTGTATTTACCTGGAAGTTGCAAGGAAGATGCCCAAAGGCTATTTGCTTATTTTTTGTAGCCATCTCCTTTTGGTCATCAAATAACAGTATGGTGATGGGGAGAGGCAGATGATGTAGTAGAGAGTATCAGGCTTTGAATCAGGAAGACCTGGTTCAAAGTCTGCTTCTGACACTTATTAGCTATGTGACCATCAAGTCACTTAATCTCTTTAAGCCTCAGGCAACTCTGTCTGTAAATTATAGACAGGTTGCAATCTGGGTAGGATGATATAATGGTTTTATCACCAAACAGTTATTTTTAAAGTTGACATCTGAAAAATGGTTCACATTTAGATAGAAAATGTAATATTTTAAAACTGAAAAGATCCTTCCCTGAGCTGAAAAGCAAATTGTACCACATAAAAATAAATGCCATATGTAACTAGGCCAAAAGGGATAAAACCCACCACTTTCCTTTCACAGATGCTATTTTATTGGAGTATTAAAAAATAAAACATTAAGTTCCTGAAAAGTTTTTGGCATTTGGAGAGGTTTCATGGTCCTATGATTACATTCAATATTTTAGAAAAGTGCATGATGAACTGCCCAACAACAAATTAAAGAAATGGTCAAGTTTTGACAATTAAATTAGACAGTGCTCTAAATGCTATAATCACACAACTGAAAGCATACGGTGACACTGAAATACTAAATCACCAAAGGCCATTCTGATCAAGATTTACCATCCACAGACTCCAATACAGCGAATTAAATACTCTTTCAGACTTGAGTTAGAGGTTAGCTTAAGAAACACATGGATAATTTACTACTGTATATTTCTTAAAGTACAAATACAATTATTGACCTTTCTTACTCTTGAAGGCCATCCAATAATAGCCCCCAAAAAGTCAACATTCCTAGAAGAAAGTATTCTTACCTAACTGATCACAGGCACAAATTATTCTGAGCCTAAATTAAACTGGGATCCGCAGAGGGGATAAAACAGCTCTGGATTTTAAATCTAGTGCCAGAGCAGTTAACAGGTTATATGTTTTCTCCATCAATCAAATTTTAAAGGCAGAGTGGAATACAAGCATTGGCAAAGCTAGTTTAGAAACTGAAACAAAAATATTGAAGTTGGGAATATTCTTGTGTTCGGTAATCAGGGTACACAATACAATTGTTGAGCTGAAACAAAACCAAACTCCATTCTAGTGACAAGTCTGTCAAACATCAAAGACCAGCATTTCATCAACAAAACAAGAGCAAAATCGGCAGGTTCAGTAGCAGAGGAATACATAAAAATGTTTACTCTTAGTTCTAAAATCCATACGAATACTACTTGTAAGTTTCTAATTTATTTAACTAGAGAAAGGAGACATACCATTGAACTGTATACACAAGCTGCTAAATTCACCAACAACATTGGAGTATATCAAAGTGGCTATGTCGTTTGCTCTTGTGAAATTGGTTTCACAGCCTATGGGGAAATTAGAAGATGGTCTTTGTCTATACCCTTGTGGATATGAGTCCTTACCAGCACAGCCTAAGCTTTCTTTCACATCAACTGAAATTGCCACACAAACAAGCTCCTACAAGGCTGTAAAAACTGATTTAAAGGATAAAGCAGTCAGAAGTATCTGGGGTATTTACTGCCAGAGTTTATTCCTTTTCCAAGTGGAAGGCCAGGTCCTTAGATAAAGAAAAGATTACAATATGGTGGAGAGGTGATTGTGTTGAACTTAAGAGTGCTAACCTTGAAGTCCTGAGCCCTGAGTTCAAATCCTGACTCTTATACTTACTGGTTATGTATAGTCACTTAACCTTAGTAATTAGTCTTCTAACCAGTAAAAGGTGGAAGATATATTATAGAGGTAGGGAGCCTGTGGCCTTGAGGCTGCATGTGGCCCTCGTGGTCCTCAAGTGTAGACCTTTGATTGAATCCATACTTAACAAAACAAATCCCCTTAATAAAAGGATTTGTTCTGTAAAACTTGAACTCAGTCAAAAGGCCACATCCAAGGACCTAGAAGGCCACATGTGGCCTCAAGGCCACAGGTTCCCCACCTCTGGCAATAGAGGGTCTCCTAAGTCCCTTTAGATCAGTGGTAACCTGGGATAAATTTCACAGGAGAAAAGGAACTTGGATTAGAAAAAATCACTTCAGTAGAATTGGTTCCTTTACAATCTTATGCATTTTTTATATCCATTTAAAAAGATTATTCTGAGATGACATAGTCTGTTGACAACATAAAAAAAGAAAAAGATTAAGACCCTCCCTCTTAAAGCAGTACATTGTTGACTCTCTTTGTTTAGTCATTTTCTCAGTTGTGTCCAACTCTTTATGACCCCATGTGGAGTTTTCTTGGAAAAGACGCTGCAGTGGTTTGTCATTTACTTCTCCAGATCATTTTACAGATGAGGAAACTGAGGCAAACAGCGTTAAGTGACTTGCCCAGGGTCATGCAGCTATTAGATGTCTGAGACCAGATTTGAACTCAAGAAGATGAATCTTCCCTGACTTCAGTCCTGCCTCTATTCACTGTGTCACCCTCCTGCCCCCCACTTAGGATATCAATCCCAATTCAATCATTCCCAGTTCCCAACAGTAGAACAAAAAAAGATGCAACCCGGGTCCGAGATCTGAAGGTAAGTTCCTTGTCTTGCTTCAAATGCATTTGGGCTATTCAAAATGCAAATTTTTTTCTCAGACAGGGAATGTCTAGTCTGCATCAGAAGGCCTTCCCTTTATATTTCATTGTCTCTGACTTTTAGCCCTTCCAGACTTTGAGCTTTTTCAGAAAGTTGACTAACTTGAGTTTAGGGATCAGTTTAGGAAACGCACATATAATTTCCTACTATATATTCCTTACAATACAAGATTGCTAACCTTTCCCTCGTACTCTTGAAGGCCATCTAGAAATAAGTGATCTAGGGCTCTAACATTCAGATAATCTTTCCTGAATCACCTCTTAAGTATCTGGCATCTCTGTCTTGCTGTCTTTTAATGATTTATGTTTCCTCCTTATTCTTAATGTAAGAATCCTTTAAGATTCCCTTCAGTTTTCTAAAACTGTCTTAAGTTTCCTTTTATTCTTTCTACACTTAGCCTAGCTAAATTCAAATACGCTCATCACAAGTTGTCCACAAGTCATCACAACGTTTGTTGTTTGGAGTTTTTTCTTTCAGTTTTTGAAACTGTCTACTAAGTGAGAGAGGTGTTGAGATCTTCATTAATGAAGAAAGTACTCACTGCAAAGAAAACACAAATCCTTGAAACATTAAAATATATAAATATTATATTTATACTAGCTGCATTGAGTGTATTGTGATGAGGATTTCTCTATTAGACTTGTTGTTTCTCCTTAGTCTTCCAAGAGATCAATGACATCATAGGTGATGTCTTGACTTGTGAATGAATTGGATTTAAGCAAGGCAGAGTTGCACAGAGTCGTCAGCCTCACTCTTCCAGAGTCATCAAAGTCCAGTGGCAAGACAAAAGTCAGGACAACTGGCAATGATTCAGAATGCAGTGGATGACCTTGGCATCATCAATGTCTGACCAAGCTCTGATTGCCATCTCCTCCTCCACCAATTCCTGGGGAATGGGACTGGGGGCAGGAAGTAGAGGGGAGGAATCTTCACATACTTGGATGCTTCACATATCCCTAACTCACTGATGGGTTTAAGGCAGCTCAGTTGCCATCAACCTTGTTTAGCCCATCTGCTGAGACTATTTACCAGGATGTAGCTACTGAGCATATTAGAGCTTATTGGAGACACAGGTGAGAATTGAGTTCCAGGTAGACCCCAAAGGAGGATGAGGAGCCCTGAAAAGGACTTAGTAATCCCTCACACCAGAGGTGCTAGTTCTCCTTAAATATCTCATAAGAAGACCATTGGAATGGTCAACCTACATTTGAAAGTTGGATCTACCACTTTATTAGATCTGGGTTCTTTAAAAATGATTCAGCCTTTCTGAGTTTCAGCTTCCTCATTTGTAGAGTATGGATGATAATAATTTCATTGTTTACTTGGGTAGACTATGGAGATTAAATGAGAAATGTAAGTGAAAGTGGATAGAAAATTTCAATATTATCATATAATAAAGGCAGCATGGTATAGGGGGAAGTATTTTGGGTGATTAGACATAACTTCCAGATCCCATTCTGCCACTAATTCATCAAATGATCAAGAATCACTTCCTCTTTCCAGGCATTACTTTCTTTATCTGTTAAAAGGGCCATGCCAACTAGAAGATTTCTAAATCCTTATCATCATTGTAAAATTCCATGATGCTGTGAACTATAATCTCTTCTGGTATACTTTTCCATAGCTCCTTACTCACTGTATGGCATACCTGAGTTCTTAGTTTTAAATGTCAGTATTAATTTGGCATTTCCAGAGCAAGTAGAACTTTTTTATTTTTAAAAACAAAAGATAAATTTTTAAAAATCCATCCACAGGGTGAGATTTTTCATCTAGATTTTAATGGCCTGGTCAGTTAAGTTATTGTTTTTTTTCCTAAGCCAAAAGAATGTAAAATGCTGGGAAGGACCTTATAGGTTCCTGGGGTGTGATCTCTTAATTTTAGTTTGCTTTTTCTTATTTTATTTAATTTGTATGTCAATGGAGACTAGTCCTTAGAGCAAGTTCAGATATTCTTTGCTTGTTTCCAACAAAACAATATGAAAACTTTGGGGAGCTAGTTTCCAGTTAAGAGTAATATGTTGGTACAGTGTGATGATGAAAAGCTTTCTAGTTGGCTACAGTTAGAAGAACTGATGACTTGGGAGTTGATGAACTGGAACTAAGGCTACATACAAATCAGATAACCCATCAACCTTTTAGTCCCTTTCCTTGGTTGTTTTAAGTAGATAGTACTGCTTTAAGCTATTGGGTCAGAGACAGACAGGTGACCCCATTCCCCAAACCGGCCACCATATATCTGTGCAGACTTGATGCTTCTGTCTCTTTGTATTTATTGTTTCCAGATCTTCAGGGAATAAAACATTCAGTGAATGAGCTTCTAAGAGGGAAGTACCCAGGTGATCCTATGAGTTGAGGAGATCATAAGGTTGGTAGAGTTAGCACTAGAGTATGTCAGAGCTAGAAGCAGTAACCAACATTAAGATGGACACGCCGAGGCACCAACATTGTGAACACTGTATAGCCTGTAGTGATTATACAGAGATAGCTAAAGCCACATTGCCAAGAAGAAGATCTACCTAGCCCAGCATTGGAGAGATTCAGGAATGATGCTATGCCCTACAGAATCTAGCCCAGTGGAAGAGCAAAACTGGTCCATCAACAAGGTCACACCCTAGATCAAATTTAGCAATAGTATCATGAAGGGAAAAGCTCACTTTCAAGACAGGAAATGGCAAGATACCCCTGGGTCCCATGTGTTCAGTACACATGAGCATCACAAGCACTGTACTTAAGGTCTGAGTCTACTAACCCCAGGGATTCTATGGGTGTGAAGGGAGAATATGCACCTGTTTTGGAGGAAATGAATTTTTGTCTGTTTGTTTTTACCAACTATTATTGCAATAACTACAGTAAATTCCTATTCTAAAAGCTAAATGGCCCAAAGACTCCAATTTCTGGGATAAGAACTCACTATTTAAGAAAAACTGCTAGGAAAACTGGAAAATAGTACGGCAGAAGTTGGGCATAGACCAACATCTGACATCATATACCAAAATGAAGTCCAAATGGGTACACAATTTAGATATAAAGGCTGATACTATAAACAAATTAAGGGAGCAAAGAATAGTTTACCTGTTGGATTTATGGAGAATGGAGGAATTTATGTCATAACAAGAAATAGAGAACATTATGAAATACAAAATGGATAATTCTGATTACATTAAATTAAAAAGTTTCTGCACAAACAAATCCAAAACAACCAAGATTAGGAGGGAAGCAGAAAACTAGCAAAAAATTTTTACAACTAGTGTCTCTGATAAAGGCCTCATTTCTAAAATATATAGAGAACTGAGTCAAATTTACAAGAATACAAGTCATTCACCAATTGATATATTGTCAAAGGATATGAACAGGCAGTTTTCTGAGGGAGAAATTAAAGCTATCTGTAGTCATATGAAAAAATGCTCTAAATCACTATTAATTATAGAGATGCAAATCAAAACTCTCAGGTACCACATAACACCTATCAGTTTGGCTAACATGACAAAACAAGAAAATGATAAATGTTGGGGAAGATGTGGGAAAGTTGGAAGACTAATATACTGCTGATAGAGCTGTGAGCAGATCCAACCATTTTGGATAGCAATTTGGAACTGTGTCCAAAGGGCTATAAAAATGTACATACTCTTTGACCCAGCAATATCACTTCTAGGGCTGTATCCCAAAGAGATCATAAAAATGGGAAAAGGACCCACATGTACAAAAATATTTATAGCAGCTCTCTTTGTGGTGGCCAAGAACTGGGAAATTGATGGGATGCCCATCAATTGGGGAATGGCTGAATAAGTTGTGGTATATGAATATAATGGAATACTATTGTTCTATAAGAAATAATGAACAGGCAGACTTCAGAAAAACCTGGAAAGATTTATATCAACTGATGTTGAGTGAAGTGAGCAGAACCAGGATAATATTCTACACAGTAGCAGCAACAAATTGCAATGACAGATTGCAGACTTAGCCAATCTTAACCATGCAAGGCCCTAAAATGTTTCCAAAGAACTCATGATGGTAAATGCCATTCATATCCAGAGAAAGAACTACGGAATCTTGAATGCAGAGCAAAACAGCCTATTTTCTTTTTCTTTTTTTTTTGTTCTGTTTCTTTCTCATGGTTTCTCCCATTCATTATAATTCTTCTATACATCATGACTAATGTGAAAATCTGTTTAATAGGAATGTAAAGCCTCTATCAGACTGTAGGCCAGTTTGGGGAAGGAACGGGGAAGAAGGGGGAAAATTTTTAATACTTACAGAAGTAAATGTTGGCAACTAAAAATAAAAAAATAAAATTTTAAAAAGTAAAAGCTAAATGGTATCTCATGACATACAAGTAGGGTCTTGTGAGTGTCAGTGTTAGAAACTCCAGCCTCTTGTAATTTTGGAATCCTAGATGGGAGTAATAGTAACAGCTATTTTCTGGAGACCCCAACCATTAATTATAAGTTCAAGTTGGGAGAGTAGCCCAAATGGACTGCTACATTTTACTAATAATTGTGATTTAATCAAACAAATTTTGTTAAGGCAAAATGCCACAAAATATCTTTTAAGCAAAATATTGTTAAAAGGTGTTTTTTCCTCCTGTTGTGAAAACTTTATCCTTTTTAAAGAGTAACTCAATCTACTTCTGTTCAGACTTACAATTTTAGAATTTATAAGTTTATTTTTTCCTCTCAAAAATACTCTTTTATCTTTTATCCTAGGAAAATATACACCATTGTGACAAATATTATTTGAAGTCCAAGTTCTCTTAATTCTTGATATACCACATTTCAGCTCCTTCTATCATAATTTTAATCATGTGGGATTAAAGTTGTTGCATTGCACCTAGCATGAAGTTTTTAATAAATTATTTTTGATTGATCATTGGTTTTGAAAAATATTTTGCTTGTTTTGATTTTTTTATAAATGGTCTGTTTATTTCTAGTCACTTGCAAGAGCTTTGTCCATCTGAAAATTTTTATGTTTGAAAATATCTATCTGAGGGGCGGCTAGGTAGTGCAGTGAGTAGAGCGTCAGCCCTGGAGTCAGAAGGACCTGAGTTCAGATCCGGCCACAGACACTTAACGCACACACAAATAAAAAACCTAGCCGTGTGACCTTGGGCAAGTTACTTAACCCCAATTGCCCTCCAAAAGGCAAAAAAAAAAAATTATATATATATATATATATATATATATATATATATATATATATATATATATACATATTTTAACTCATTCATATATATATGTATATATATGAATGAGTTAAATTTGGGATTCGTTTCTGTTGTTGTACTATCTGTTGTATCATTCTTTACTCCCTCCCTTGGTTTCAACATTACTAAAGAATTTTCTTACATGACTCCTGAAATATTCATACTCATTAATCCTTAGATAAATAGTCCTTATGCTAGGACCTCAGAAAAACCTGGAAAGACTTAATATGAACTGATGCTGAGTGAAATGAGCAGAACCAGGAGAACACCATACACAGTAACAGGCACAGTGTGCAAGGACTGACTTTGATAGACTTAGCCCTTCTCAGCAATGCAAGGATCTAAAACAATTCCAAAGGGCTCATGATGGAAAATTCCATCCACATTCAGAAAAAAAAAAAAAAAAAACTGTGGAGTCTGAATGCAGAGCAAAGTAGACCATTTTCTTTTCTTTCTCATGGTATCTCCTATTCTAATTCTTCTATACAACATGACTAATGTGAAAATATGTTTAATGGGAATGTATGTGTAGAGCCTATATTGGATTGTATGATGTCTTGGCGGGGTAGGACTGAGGGGAAGGTGAAAAAATTTAAAACTTAAGAAAGTGAATGGTAAAAACAAAAAAAATTTATAAACTAACTTTAAAAGAAAAAAAATAGTCCTTATGCTAGTTGCTCTATTTTCTTTATTTAGGGAGTTCTTGAAGCCTTTTTTAAATGCGTTAAGTATTTTGTCTTTTTGCATATTTTGTAGCATGTGTCTTTTTGTCCTACTAATACGCTTAAAAAATTAGTGTAAACTATTGTTTTATAGTTGTATTTTTTGTCTTTCCTTATTGATTTGAATTATGTTTCATAAACTGGCAACTATAGGTGCATTATTTTGTTAATTTATCCATTTTGAACAACTCTTACTGATGAATTTAAAAAATTTTTATTCTGATTTTCTTGTATTTTTCTTTTATACCTATAATCTGTATTTACTATAGTACAATTTTTATTTGTTTGCTTGCTTATTATTTAAAGGGCAGGTATATGGTACAGCAGATAGAGTATCAGGCTTAGAGTCAGGAAGACTCATGTTCCTGAGTTAAAATATGGCATCAGACACTTACTAGCTGTGTAATCCTGGGCAAGCCATTTAATCCTGTTGATTTCAGTTTCTTCATCTGTAAAATGAATTGGAGAAAGACATGGCAAAGCATTCCCTTATCTTGCCATGAAAACCCCAAATCAGGTAGCAAAGAGTCAGACATGACTGAAACAACTGAACAATGAAATTTATTTAAATCTTTTTTTCAAAATTCTTCCATGAGATTATTTTTTCCTATAAAGTTTTTGCTGTTGTTTATATACATTTCATGTATTTATTGCTGTTTTGAGAGGCTAAGGGAAAACCGAACTTTCTCATGAAGTCTTCTTCCACCATCTTGTCAGAAGTCAGCTCTGAAAATGGAGGTCCAAAGAGGTTGTTACTTGTTCTGAACCAAACAAAGATCAATAAGAAGACTAGAACCTCAAAGAGGAAAGGCATAATAAATGGTAGTCATAGTTACTGAAAGAGTATAAAACATTTCTATGGAATATAAACACAAAAATTTGGGGGACATTCAATATAGGAAGGATCAAGGTCAGTATTTTAATTCATAGTTATGATTCTTCTCACTTTATATGCAACCTTGAACAAGTTACTTTTCCACTCTGGGCTTTGATTTCCTCTTCCATGAGATAAAAGTGTTAGACTAGTGTAGTGCCAATGCAATATTTATAGTGTCCATAATCACAATAATGACTGTAACTATAAATATCACATGACACTTGATTGCAAAATATAACAAACTCTCCATATAGAAGACAGAAGCAAAGTATTTATTTAGACACCAGAAAACCAAATCCCAAAACCAGCAAGCCAATTCCATCATAGTAGTAAAAAAGTTAACAAGCCATAATAACATAGAGAGCAACAGCATCCTTTAGCCTTCCCACAAACCAATATTAGATCAATATTTACTCACAAACATCTCTATCTCTTTGCCTCAACCTCCTCTCTCTCCCACCATCTCTCTGGCTCTGATTCCCAGCTTCCTGTGGGCTCTGCTTCCCTTCAGCAAATTCCTCCCCCCACAGACTCCATGTGACTACATTCAGCCTATTGGGGGCATAGTTTACTTTTAAATCAGGGGAGGTCTTCAAATTCCCCCTAGGCCTATTAAGGAGCAGGGAAGATCTTCAAATTCCCATTCCCATTATATTTGGATGATCCCTTACAACTCTATCATCCTATGATCCCATGAACATCTAATGCAGGAGCAACAAAATAGAGGGGAGCTAGAAGGCAATCACTTTAGGTAAATGCGCTTTTAGAACACAGAAGGGTGCTTAGAGAAGAGAGAAAAAAAGAGGAAACTGGGGACAGAATGAGACTCAACCAGACAGAGGATAAGAGATATGATATTTTTTTATGGCTATGGAAACAAATTAGTATATCTGGAAGTAGGGTATTAAGGAAGCATTCAGAGCCACTTAGAGCTACAGGGTTAGGACTTTTTTTCAAGGACAGAATCCTTAGATTCTCTATTGAATGTTAGGATATTCAAGTTGAAGAATGTTCATGATTTGCTACAAGTCTTAGAAATATAGAGGAGGAGGGGAGCTTTTCCCAAAGATAATGTCACTTTGGAGTAGGTTTATCCTGGAATCCAAGTGTGGCCCCAAGATTAATCCAAAAATCAGCAAGAGATAGATACAGGCATATATAGATACAGAAATATAGATGTATAGATTTTTTTCAGAGTGGAAAGAATCCATTCAGAATTGACATAATCACAATTGGTCTTTCCTGAGGCTGAACTTAAAATATGCTAATAGAAACATCTTTTACATCCATAAAGCTGTTACTAGAATATTCATCCAGGTTTTAGATTCCTATCTTAATGTTTTATTTAATAAAAATGAAACATCTAAATAAAAATTTGCAAGATTTATAATAAATAATAGCTTGTCAAGGCAATTTATTACTAGTATAGTAAATGCCTTAGGATGGAATTTTATGTGTTTTAGAAATAAGCATCTAGAACTACTGTTTCATGTTAGTGAATATATGTGAATGTGTATATTATATTAATGTATATTATACACACATGTGTACATGTATGTGTGTATTATAGTATTCTTCACTTGGGATGATAGTACATTTCTTCCACTTCATAACATCCCCTAATCTTCTCCCTTCAGCAGTAGACATTTTTCAGGTTTTTCATACTTGAGGTCAAATAATTACATCAAGGAAATTCAAGTCCTTATCCTTTGGAGACTACAGTCCCAGGGGGTAGTAAAGTACCTTTAGTTTAAGGCTACCTACCAGCTTTCCATCAAGCTACTATTGAATATTATTCAGAAGTCAAACGTTTAGAGATATTTGGTCTCTAGAGTAGTATTTCTTTATTGCCAAGCTGTCCTTGGAGTTATTCAAGATAGGCAAAGCAAAAATTTTGGAGGATAAAAGTTTTATGAAGAAACCCACTCTATGAGTACTTACCCACCTTAAAATACAATACTATACTATTATACTCTATACTTTAATTTACAAATGCTGTAATACATTGTGTCTGTGCCAAAGGATTGCATCTATATTTGTTAATTAGATAATAGATATGTGGCCCTTTGCCTACAGTTGAAATCTACACTGTAGGACCTACTTACTTCAATGAAGTCATAGATGCATTAAAATATTTGCTGCAGAGTGGTAAATGTTTATTATGGTAAATCAAGATGACCTATTAAACTCTGGAACAAGGTTCTTAACTTGGGATCTACGTGCCCCTGTGGACATCTGTGGATGTCCTTGGAGTCTGTGCATATATATACTTTTCAAAGAGCCTTTGAACTTAAATGTGGGAAAATTAAATCTTTACTTCCATTAACCTCTAACTGAAACTCAATATTTCTATCAATTATGAATATAGGCAACAAGACATGATTCTGAGAAAGGGATCGTAACCTTCACCAGATGAAGAGATCCAATACAAAAAGGTAAAGAACCCCATTGCCCTATAACCCATATCAAATTGCTTACCAGCTCAGGGAGAGGAGAAGGGAGGTATGGAAGGAGAGAATTTGGAACTCAAAATTTTCAAAAGCAAGTGTTAAAAATTGTTTTTTACATGCAATAGGGAAAAAGAAAATATTTTTAAAGGCAGGATGTAGATTGTAATGCACCATGATCAATCAGCTCTATGAAGTGTTTGAGCCAATAAATATGAATTTTGTCTGGCCCTAACCAAAAATAAAACAACAAAAAAAACGTGCTAAGGGGTTAAGCCATGATGTATCAGTGGAGGAAGTGCCCATACCAATGGATTCATTCTTCCTTGAAAGATTGATACATTCAGGGTCTGAGCTCTAGGAGTGACTACAGGTCCCACCGAGCAATACCAAGGGAATTGAACAACACCAAGAGAATGGAGATTGGAGAGGAGCAAAAAAAAGAAAAAACTATTGAAGGAAAGTAACTGACTCAGTATTCTATAGAATCTGGGGACCAGTAGAGTCTGGAGTTTGGGAGCTCAGGTTAACTAAATCAGCAATATCATTCTGCCTTGAATTTGGAAAGGAATTAGACACCCAGAGGAATTGCTTCCTGTGTGAGTAGGAAAGCTTAGAAAAAGCTCTACCTTTGGATCTGAGATGGTTCTAGGGAAAAAATTAGCAACTTGAGTATCCAGGGAGAAAAGAACCTGGGTCAAGAATAGGTTGTATTTGGGTGACTAGGACAAAGTCTAGACCCATAACTGTGCAATCTTTAAATCAAATTTACTTGCTAATCTGGACTCTGTATTTATAGTATTAAATCTGCTCTCCAATGAATCCAAATAAACACTTCTGCATTTATCTATATCCTTGTTAGACAATCCCCTGGCTTCTTAGGAACAATTAGCCTGTGTTGTATTGTACATTATAACAAGGGCGTTTACGTGGTGCAATGGATAAAGCAGTCAGGAAGACCTGAGTTCAAATATAACTTTAAAACCTCACTAGTTATGTGACCCTGGGCAAGTCACTTGGCCTCTATTTGCCTCAGTTTCCTCAACTATTAAATGGAGATAATATTAGCATCTCCCTCACAGGCTTGTCTTGAGAATCAAATGAGATATGTGTAAAGTGCTTAGCCTGGCACATAATAAGCTCTACATACACACACATTCTCTTCCTCTCCCCCAAGTATGATGGCATGTGCCCTGTGGAAAGTAAATGAATATTTGACAACTGGCTTATTGATGAGAAAGGTGATACATTAAAAATGAAGCAGTGTAGCGGATACAACAATTTACTTCTAAAACAGAAGTTAAAAACAATCTCAATTCTTGTCTCTGTGCCTCAGGAGATTTTCACCATCTGTCATTTTTAACTTATTTTCCAAGCCATTACAGTTCTCAAAGCTAAAGAGGACTAGAATACTAGCATAGTTCCACCCTCCTTTTCCACAGGTGAGAAATCTGATGTCCCCAGAGGTAGAGTGGCTTGTCCAAGATGATCTAGCTAATTACACAGCTAATTAGACACAAAGCTAACATTGGCACCTGAGTCTCCTAATTTTTCATTCATTGGTTTTTGTATTAATCCATGCTGTTAATTTTAAGTATATTTTGTCATCTTCAAGAAGTCTGACCATATCACCTTCTGATTCAATATATTCTTGTGACTCCCTATTACCTCTATGAAAAAGTATAAAATCTTCTCCTGGGCTTTTAATGTTCTAAAGAACATTAAAATGCGGGCGGCTAGGTGGCGCAGTGAGTAGAGCGCCGGCCCTGGAGTCAGAAGGACCTGAGTTCGGATCTGGCCTCAGACACTTAACCCACACAAACAAAAACCTAGCCGTGTTACCTTGGGCAAGTTACTTAACCCCAATTGCCCTAAAAGGGGAGGCTAGGCGGCGCAGTGAGTAAGAGCGCCGGCCTCGGAGTTGGGATGACCCGAGATCAAATCCGGCCTCAGAAAATGAGCACCCACACATAAATAATGACTAGCCGTGTAACCTTGAGCAAGTTACTTAACCCCAATTGCTTTAAAAAAAAAAAAAACATTAAAATGGTCCCTTCCAATCCTCCCAGTCTATTTATACCTTCCCTCCACATAAACTGTGACCTGGTGACCCTGGTCTCCCTTGCTGTTCTTCATATACAACATTTCATCTCTTGACTCCAAGAATTTTCCCTGACTGTTCCCAACCTCCCATACCCCTTCATGCCTGGAACACTCACCCCCCTCATTGTCTCCAGCTCCTACCTTCACTGGCTTCCTTCAAGTCTCAGTTAAACTCCCACCTTCTGCAAGACACCTTGTACAGCCCTCCTTAACCTCAGCGCCTTCTTTACCCCCATCTATCCTCTTTCCTGTTTGTACATTAGCTGTTTTCATGCAATTTCCCCCACTAAACTATGAGCGTCTTGAGAGCAGCCGCTGATTTTTGCCTTTATTTGTATCCCCATCACTTAGAACAGTGTTTAACAAATGTTTTCTGACTCATTAAAGGTTTTGTCACACTAATAAAATACCTATCAAAAACCTTCTCTTCCCTTTCTATCTTAGATTCTTTTTACTTTTACCTTCAATCAAAGCCCACCCCTCTTCCTAACTAATTCCATGTTGTAGTACACTTTGTGGGGCATAGGAAACTTACAATACTGATTGCCCATGTAATAGTAAACAAGAACAGCCGGTTCAACAGTAGGACATCAGTTTTGTGAAGCTGATGACTCTACTTAAAACAACAGGGGTACTCAAGATGAAAATAATTATCTCAAATCTGCTTTCACACATTTGGCAACCTTAAGAGGTCAGTTCCTATAATTCCCCTCTCACCCAAACTTAACCACTAAAACTGCTTCATTTAAATGCTTACTTCTACCTGCCTAATGATTTTTAAAAATTATTTAACTTTTAATTTATGGAATAAAACAAGCATTTCCTTAGCACAGTATAATAAAAAAGATGATTGAGCATAAAACTAAAAATCTATTATGTACAACTTGCTATTCCTTTTAAATATATAATAAATTATCATGTAAATTTCTTTTTTTCTTTTGTTTTGTCTTTTTTCCTTCTCCTAGCCCACCCGAGAGATGGCTACCATTAGATACAGTTGTGGGTGTGTAAAATTATTCTATACATACTTCTGTTTATCAGATCTTACACTGGATGCAGATAGCATCTCCCTTCATATGTTCTTTGTAGTTAATTTTGGCATCTATAATTGTCAAAATGACTTGTTTGCTCAAAGTTGCTCTTAAAATAGTATTGTGGTTACTGTATGCAACATTCTCTTGGTTCTGCTTATTTCGATCTTTATTATTTTGTGCAAATCTTTCCATATTTTTTCTAAAATCACTGAGCTCATCATTTCTTATAGCACAGTAGTATTCCAGCACAATCATATACCACAACTTGTTAAGCCATTCCCCAATTGATGGGCATCCCCATAATTTCCAGTTCTTTGCTACCACAAAGGGAGCTACTATATAATGTATTTTAGAAGGTTCTTTTCCTTTTTCCCTAATCATCTTTGAAAATAGACTTAGGAGTGGTATTGCTGGGTCAAACGCAGATTAATAACTCTTTGGGCATAATTCCAGATGGCTCTCCAAAATGGATAGATCAGTTTACATCCCACCAACAGTGAATTAATATCCCAATTTTCCCACATCCCCTCCAACATTTTTCAATTTTCCACATCCCCTCCAACATTTTTCAATTTTCCACATCCCCTCCAACATTTTTTACTTTCCCCTTCAATCATTTTAGCCAATCAGATATGTCTCAGTTATTTTAATTCACACTTCATATGACTATAAATTATTTTGTTTTCTTTATCTTAAAACTGCCTATTCATATCCTTTGAACATTTATTCATTCCTTGTCAAAGATAAATCATCATGTTGAAATTCCCCTCTTGTCAATGTCTATGTATCTGTGAGAAGTAGTGGGGTTAATTGTTAATTGTTAAATCTTAATGGTTCCTATTGGATTTTGAAAGTTTTAACAGATTAAATTGATCAGCGTAGTTCTAAACAAGTATAGGTAGTTTTATATATTGTGTCTCCTGTAAATGATGAAATAATCATGTTCTGACTCAAAGCTTTCATTTTGGCAACCTATAAAGTGAAATTCTGTTTGTTAATAAAATTTAAATTTTTGCATTTTGAAAAATAAAGATGTATATTATAAAGATGGAAAAAGGAATGAAGGTTACTTCTTAAGCAGGTACTTCTAAGTGTGTAATAGTATTTACTTATAACACTATATATTATACAGTTTACAGAGCTGTACCTAGGAAAAGTGAACAGGGCTTTGCCCCTAAGGTAGCAATAACAGTACAGACACAACCTAGGCAACCTCTAGAGGTGAGATACAAATGCCCATGTGTGATATCCTTGGGGTCTCCTCACTGTGGTGCTTCTCTTTAATGTTCATCTTTTCATCAAATTCTGTGGGTTGAGAACTAGTACTCTCTTAGGTCAGGTTAGTCTTTCCTGGGGCAACAGTAGTCATGACAGAACTTTTCTATGTACTGTTCTCCCAAAAACAAATTTTCCCCAGGTATACTTTTGATTCTAATCATTACATAGAGTTTCAGTTACATTAACAATATTTCTTTAGTTTTAACTACTCAAAAATAGTTGAAATTCATGAGCTGAAAGTAAATACAAATGTCAGTTGGTTGAAGTCAACTATAACTACTAAACCATCACTGGGTCTCAATTTCTGCTGCTCTCAAATGAAGGAGTTGGACTAGGTGACCCTGAGGTTACTTCTAGCTCTGAACCTATGACCCTATGATCAAGATTTGGAGTTAGGTGACCAAGGTTCCAATCCTGGCCTTACTGTTCTCCGTCTATTTAACACTGGGGAATTCATATCGTACTCTGAGCCTTAATTTCTGCACCTGTCAAATGAGAATATTGAACTAGATGGTGTATGAGGTCTCTTCTTCCTCTAAATCCCATAGTCTTATTAACTTTACTCATGGAAGCCACAGATCACAGAGAAATACTCTAATAAGCAACACTTAGCTGATTTTAGGTTGATGTAGTTTGGTAACCATCCAACAAATTGCTATATTGAAAAAAAAATTACTGTTTCTTTCTGGGAAAAGATTCAGGTTAGTGTTCCCTACCCATTCTCCATTCTTCATATTTATGAAGTATCTCTGTGTAAGAATAAGTCAAACTCACAAATCAGAGGAATCTTTCATAATGCTTGGGCACTTTGCACTTACCCAGTTTATTAGAGCAAAGGCTTCTAAACCTGAAGCCAACAAATTCTAAAGAGGGCAGAGAAAGCCCCCCTAAACTTTGTTATGTTTTGAATTTTTGTAATTTGAAGTATTTACACATAGACCTTTCTATAAATTTTTGCTAATAATTGCGTAAGTTGAAAGTCAGATCAGCCTCAAGATCTGCATCCATCCTGGGTGAATCTGTCCTGTGCCCACAGGAAGATATAAGTGCACTCTCCGTACTGTTTTGCAAATATCATGCTGCTATTGAAACAGTATCTGAGTAAAGCTGCCCAGGCTGATCAGAGAAGCCGCACAAATGAAGCAACCCTATAACAATGTGCTGGCCTCCTGGCAGCAGCTCTGGTCCTCCTGTCGGGGGTTGGGCAGCAAATTCAGCACAGGTTGTTTGTCACTCTAGAAAATCTGAAAACTGTTGAACCTTACATAATGTACTGCATATTCATTAGTGATCATTGTAGTCAATGGGACCTAAAGGCAATCATGCAGACAAATGTGACACTTCAGCTGACATTTCCTGGCATCAGACATTGGCCATGAAATTGCAAATAAAACATATCAGGGACAGCTGCACATTTTCCCCAAGCCTTCCTATTAATCCATTTTATTTGACTAAAGATTCTAACGATGAAGCTTTCTCTCTAATCATGTATCACTTGAAAAGTATGGATCCTACATAATACCTTTAAGATACTACTATACTGCCCACCCACTTGTGAATATTGCACCATTTACATAAGTAGTGACATTATAAAGGTTGTTCCTGTAAATATGTGTGTGTGTATATTTCTGACTTATCTTAGTAGGCTTTGGGCTCCTAGAGGGAGGAAAGGGGACAAGCATTTATTAAATGCCTTCTGTGTTACAAGTATTGTGCTAAATGCTTTATATGTCCTATCTCATTTGATCCTAGAGAGACCGAATCTGATCAGTTCTATACAATTTCTAAGACATTGTGGAAGCTTTAAAATGTACAAGAAGATTAATAAAGCATTTTGAGTTGTAGATAAATTCTTTTCTTTTAACTGCGGACAGAAAAGAGGAAACGAGATTATCATTATAGGATTAAATATTTACATCCACTAGAGAACATTTTGACAGTGAAAAATGTTAGTTATTCAAATGGGCAGCTCAGAATAAAGGTCTTCTCCAGGGGAGGTTTTTGAAAACAGGATTGCTTCTCATGTTTCTAGGAAAGGGCTACTTCACTAGAGGTGTTCTTTCCCTTTTTTAAGATTTAATTTTTTTAGGGGCGGCTAGGTGGCGCAGTGAATAGAGTGCCGGCCCTGGAATCAGAAGGACCTGAGTTCGGAGCCGGCCTCAGACACTTAATCCATACAAACAAAAACCTAGCCGTGTAACCTTGGGCAAGTTACTTAACCCCAATTGCCCTAAAGGGGCGGCTAGGTGGCGCAGTGAGTAAGAGCGCCGGCCTCGGAGTTTGGATGACCCGAGATCAGATCCGGCCTCAGAAAATGAGCACCCACACACAAATAATGACTAGCCGTGTAACCTTGAGCAAGTTACTTAACCCCAATTGCTTTAAAAAAAAAAATTAAAAAAAAAAGATTTAATTTTTTAAATTATATGTTAACAGAATTTTTCAACTTATTTTTTTTAATTTTGTGTTCAAAATTCTCTCCTTCCTTTCCCCACTCCTTGAGAAAGAAAACATTTACATATAGATTATACATGGGCAGTTATGCAAACCATATGTTCATGAGTCATATTGCAAAAGAAAATGTAGACAAAAAGACTATTAAAAATGTTTTAAAAGTATTTTAATCTGTAATTTGATTTGTATTCAGACTCCATCATCTCTTTCTCTGGAGGTGGATAGCAATTTCATCCTAAGTTCTTTAAAATTGTCTTGGATCACTGTATCGCTAAGAATAGGTAAGTCATTCACAGCTGATCATTGTACAAAATTGCTGCTACTATCTACAATGTTCTTCAGGGTCTGTGCATTTCACTTTGTATCATTTCATGTATGTCTTCCTAGATTTTTCTGAAAACATCCCGCTCATCATCTCTTATAGCACAATAGTATTCCATCACAATCATATACCACAATTTGTTCAGCCATTCCCATCCCCTCAATTTCCAATTCTTTGCCACCACAAAAAAAAAAAAAAGAAAGGTTGCTATAAATATTTTTGTATACATAGGTCCTTTACCTTTTTTCAAAAGTTTCTTTAGGAAACAGACCTAGTGGTGGTAGTGTAGGGTCAAAGAGTGTGAATAGTCTTATAGCTCTTTAATCACACTTCTAAATTGCTCTCTAGAGTGGCTGGATCAATCTACAGCTGTACCAACTGTTCATTAGTGTCCCTATTTTTCCACATCCCTTCCAACATTTGTCATTTTCCTTTTTGGTCATATCAGCCAAACTGAGGTGTGAGGTGGTAGCTCATAGTTGTTTTAATTTTGCATTTCTTTAATCAATAGTAATTTAGGGCATTTTCTCACACGACTATAGATTTCTTTGATTTCTTCTTCAGAAAATTGCCTGTTCATATCCTTTGACCAATTATCAATTGGGGTATTACTTGTATTCTTATCAATTTGACTCAGTTCTTTATATATTTGAAAAATGAGGTCTTTATCAGAAAAAATTTGCTATATAATTTTCCCTAGTTTCCTGCTTTTCTTCTAATCTTGGCTGCATTGATTTTGTTTGCGCAAAAACTTTCTTATTTTATGTAATCCAAATTATCCATTTTATATCCTGTGATGTTCTCTATCTCTTCCATTTTATATCCTGTGATGTTCTCTATCTCTTGTTGTGTCATAAAATCTTCCCTTTCCCGGACAGGTAAAATATTCTGTACTCCCTTAATCTGCTTATGACATGACCATTTTTTCATCTATATCATGTACCTATTTTGACCTTACCTTGATATACAGTATGAGATGTTGGTCTTGTAGCAGCAAGCACCCCAATATCCCCAGGGTGACTGCCAACACAGGTTCTTAGATCTGCTTTTGTAAAGGAAAGCAACTCAAAATGGGTTAACAAGCTTACTTTAATCAAACAAACATATATTACCTAGTTCAGGGGGAAAAGGTCAGCACCCCAAACTTCAGAGTTACAGAATTACAGATCACACAGACAGGCTTCCAAACTGTCCACCCATTATGTTAATACCAAATCACAGTTACCAGAGAGGGAAGCATCAACATCTGGGTTTTCAAAGCCGGGGGGCTCTCAACAACGGCTTCCCAGAGTCTCATCTGGTCAAATCACACAACACTTCTCAAAGTGAGCCCCCAAAACAAAGCCTCTCATCAGAGTTTATATAGCCTTCTCCTGGCTCAGAGATTATAACAACCTCCTTGACCCACTGCCCAATCACAAGCCTCCCACCACAGGCTCGGGGGGAACTTAAGCTAGGGGCAGGGAAGATCTTTAAATTTGCATTTCCATTACAGGTCTACACCTACTTTCTATCAAACTGCTTTCCTGTATTCCCAGCAATTTTTGTCAAATAGTGATTTATTGTTCCTAAATCTTGGATCTTTGGGTTTATTAAACAACAGATTACTGTGGTCTTATATTAAAGTATAATGTGTATCTAATCCATTCCATTGAGCCACCACTCTTATTACTTAGGCGGTACCAGATTGTCTTGATGTTTACCATTTTGTAATATAGTTTGAAATCTGCTACTGCTAAGACACTTTCCTTCACCACTAGAAGTTTTCAAGAGAAGATTGGATGACCATTCATTGGAGGTGTAAAATGAATTCCTGGAGAGGTTAGACCTCCAGAATTCTTTTCCAACTATGAATCTTCTCTTTTGAGAAACATTGAAAATCGATCCTTAATTGACTCAAAAACTAAGCTAACTTCAACCTGTACTCATTTTTTCAGATCCAGCTATTCAGTTTGTCACACAGTACATATGTACAAAGGGGTGTGAGTCAAATCCTGATAATTTCAATTATACAGAAGATAGAAAGACAGAGAGAGATAGAAAGAAAGGAGGGAAGGAAGGAAGGGAATAAGGAAGGAAGAAAGGGAAGGAGGGAGGGAGGAAGAAAGGAAGGAAAGAAGGAAGGAAGGAGGAAGGAAGGAAGGAAGGAAGGAAGGAAGGAAGGAAGGAAGGAAGGAAGGAAGGAAGGAAGAAAAGAAATAAGGGAAAGAGGGAAGGGAAGGAGGGAGGAAAGAAGGAAGGAAGGAAGGAAGGAAGGAAGGAAGGAAGGAAGGAAGGAAGGAAGGAAGGAAGGAAGGAAAGAAGGAAGGAAGGAAAGAAGGAAGGGAGGGAGGGGAGCAAGGAAGGGAAGGAGGGAGGAAGGAAGGAAGGAAGGAAGGAAGGAAGGAAGGAAGGAAGGAAGGAAGGAAGGAACACTGGGAATACAAGCAATAAGGAAAATAGTTCCTACCCTCAAGGGGCTTACATATAATCAGGGAAGACATCATGTAAGAGGAAGTAAGAATAGGGAGAGAGTACAAATTAGGGCAGGGAGATAGAAAAACACTCAGAATCAGGGGCAGAACCAGGAGATAAATGATTATAGATGGCCTGGGCTTAAAATGTGGTTCTAGACAGGAACTCACCAATTGTAGTTGGGGACTTCCAGACCAAAGGTATTTCTAGGGTGACAAAATACAGGATAAATTGAAAATTCTGGAGAGTTAGGAGGAGAGCTGAGAAAGAAGTTTCCGAGAAGAACAAATTGCTACAAAATACTGGTGGATGTGTTTCATTTTGCATTTATTTGTTTTTCTTCCTGTTTTACAGTTTCAGGATAATTTGGTTTAGTTGGATCCGGTGATGTGCTTGTAAAGTTTTAAAAACTAGTTCTCCTAAAATGAGACACATTTTAAAGTCTAATCAGTAGCATTGACATTTTCTCCATCACATTCTTAAGTCTAGACAATCAACAAAACAATAAAGCAGGCCCTGACTTGAACTATTTACTAATTTCAAAAGTATAAATGCTCACCCTGAAAATTTAAAAATCAACTCTCTCCAATTGGTCTTGAGTAAGTACATCCCTGTTTGGAGCTCAAACCAGGTTCTCATCATATTTCTTTTCTCAGTTACTTTTCAATGTTTTGTGATGTAATAGCAACACAACTCCTAATCATCCAGCATCCTGAATCATAATATTTTGCTGGTATTTTCCTTAGCTACTAAGTCTCACCACTTGGCAAGGGGATTTGTTGGTTACCTCTCTTATTGTGGTCAACAATTTTTCATTTGTAATGCTGTCCCCCAAGGGGGGGCCAGAGAATGTAACTGAATTGGATGGGGTCTAGAAAATACAGGAATCCCTTGATGCAGAAAAGAATAATAACACTCACCCAGCTAGCATCAACAGAAAGCTTCTTAATACTCATAGGTGAAAAGGGCAACCATTTCTCCATATCATGTATTCAAACTTTAGTTCATTTTCTTTATTGCCCTTCCTCATATCAAATTGTCTCTACTCCCAAAAAAAGGAAAAAAAATCAGAGGCATTAATATACACTTATGCATATATGTTCCAGAAAATTATTTAAAATAGGAAATGCATTCTTTCATATCAACTTTGACCCTACCTCAGTTTAAGCTGAATAAAATATCTCTTGTCCCTTTCATGGTGGAGATCTCTTTTGTCACTCTCAAATTCTTTAGTCATGAAGCTGGACACAAATCTTAGTAAAAAGAAAGCATGAATTAATTAGTAGTCTTAAATGACATAGAAACTTGCATAAGCAACTTAAGGGGAAAAGCTTTCAAATACAGGCTTCATTAACAATAAAACAAGTTGGGGGGGGGGGGGTCTATGTCCCTGTATCTTGCTTCCCCATACTCCATTTATCCTTGTGTTTGCTCTCAGAGGAGTAAGAGGAAGAAAACAGTCAGACAATTAAAAAGGAAATAGACAGTTTTCTTGAGCTTAGATCCTATTAAAGAAAGCCAAATGTCTCCAACAAACCCTGAATGCCATGCTAATGGGGCAGTTGCTTCTGTCCCATCAGCTCTTTACCAGTTCACTTTGCTGTAACTTAACACTCATCTCTGATTCAGCATCTCTACTCTCCTCAAATGCCAGGTTTATTATTCAAAGCTATTTCATTGCTATCTGCATGTCCTCTTGCCTGCTTGGTGAGAAGAACCACGTTCTCTCTCTCTCTCTTTTTTTTTTTTGGCTTTTTTTTTGGAGGGCAATTGGGGTTAAGTAACTTTCCCAAGGTCACACAGCTAGGTTTTTGTGTGTGCGTTAAGTGTCTGAGGTTGGATCCAAACTCAGATCCTTCTGACTCCAGGGCTGACACTCTACTCACTGTGCCACCTAGCTGCCCCAGAACCACCTTCTTTTAAAGTTCATCACTCTCTCATTCCACCTAGAACTGGAAGTTACTGTAACCTGGAACACTATGTCCTCTAGCCTTCAGTCTTTATATTCACCATCTGCAAAGAGCATGATACATGAGAGTGATGGTAGAGTTAATCTTTTTGTTCTGTCCATTTTCCATATTTCAGAGTCAACAGTTGAACTGGTATTGGGCAAAACTGAAATATATATAACATGCAACATTTTCCTCTCATTTTTATCTCAACTGATATAACATGTAAAGAATTGTGCAAACCTGAAAGCACTGCATGAAGTCTAGTGATGATGATGATGATGATGATGATGATGATGATGCTTATTCTAAGCTTCACTCTCCCCACCATCTGAATATACACAGGCAACTAATTCTGAAATGACTACAGTATCTATGACAAATCAATTCCTGTCTGTTGTCAACACCATTTTTTTATTTCAATGTTCATAGTGTCCAGCCTCTCCTGACTACTTTTTGGATGAAAAATTAAGTCAGGATATAGTTATAAATCCTCTGAGTAGTCCCTAAGTCATTCGATTCTATTACTTCTTGAATCGTTTTTCTTTAGTTTCTCAATGTTTTTAATTATATTCATATCCATTTATAAATACAAATATTCCAAAATTTTGAAATGATTGTGAATTATTTTATTTGAAATGATCATTTTAATTGTTTAAATCATTTAAGCATTTCTGATCTAATTTCTGATAACATAATTATCCTATTTTTTTCTATGAAACTATGTGGGCTTCTTTTCTATACATTTATTTTCCCGAGTTTTAAATCAAATAACAAAGTCCTTCAGTGTTTTGTCATCCTAAATTTATAGATTATTAATTTATCTTCTGTATTTGATTCTACATAGAGCTATCTAATACATTCCATGAATTCATGTTTACATTTTTTAATCCAATCCTAGGGAGCTTATATAAATGCTGCTTTACTACATAAGATCTGTCAGTCCTCCTTTCCACATAACTTTTTTGATATTTTTGACCATTCTTCCAAAAAATCTTTTTAATTTTCATATCATGTTGTTTTCATTCTTTTTATAAATTTTATTTTTTATTCTTCTGTCATTGATATTTTGATTAGAATACTTCAGATTCAGTTTAGAGTATTGTCTTCTATAATATACTGACAATTTACCATGAACACTAAATATCTCTCAAATTATTTAATTCTTTTTTTTATTTCTGAAAAAAAAAATATTTTGTAACTATTATTAAGTATGTTATATATTTATCTTGGTACTTTAATGTCCAAGTCCTTAATACATTTTTAATATAAACAGTATTTTTCTTTCACCTATTTTGTTCTATTGATTGATAATTGAATGAGTGAAAAAAATACTTACCATGTGTCAATCACTGCACTACATTCTGGGTATACAAATATAAGAGCAAGTAAATATCCTCAAAAAGTTAGCATTTTAATGGAGGAGAAGGAACAATAACATGTAGAAGTAAAATAGACAAGGAAGGAGGTTTTGGTTTGAAATGTCTAAAGGAGAGTGAGTAGATCCATAAAGGAATCAAATGATACTTTCTAGAAGAAATGGTAGCATTGATATTTTTAGTGTTCCCAGAGTAAAATTTGAAAATGGAATGGGAAAATATATGGACAGTGACAGGTCAGATGACAAGGGAGATAGTTGGGATGGTCAGGTTCCTAAGATTATAGCATGGCATCCTGGTTTCTGAAGCTATAGGAGATAGTGGGCTATGTGAAGTTTAGCTGACTGCCTCACCAATCAAGACAGTATGTCCCAAGGCAGTGAATCCAAACTGGAATGAATTGTCAATGTTAAAGAATATTAAGAAGTCCCCTGAAGTTATATTCTTGAGTTGCCATATTTTCCAGAAACATTGAACCCAGAGTATTCAGGAGGCCCTAAACATGTCCAGGATGAAGCACTACCACCACCACCCCAAGATGAAATAATGTATTTTTTCACTCCTAGCTGAATTCCCTGTGCATCCTTGGGAGTTAAGACACGTGACAGTCAGTCTACACCGGACTTAGAAACTGTTTGTATCCTAGGACCCTTGTAGGATAGCAGGCAACATATCTTTGGAGTCTAGCAGTTCCCAAGGGAAAAGAATACTGCCTTTGCCATATTAATTATTCATGGTTTTTCTTCCCCTGCCACTCCCATTTAACTGGAGATTTCTATTTCTCCTCCTCTCTCTGTTGCAATTTCATAAATATTCAAGCTTCTGTTTGGATTGTGAACTCTTTGCACTAGCTTAGAGTTCCACATCAATGTTCATTTCTCTTATAATAAACTTAGTTTTTTACTTAATTTTGTGAAATTGTGATTGCCTCTTGACAAACTGGTGTCAGAAGTGGGATTGATAATGAGAAGACAATGCCCAGAGGTTCTGTGTGTAGGGCTTTGGTACTAGCCACACTCAGGAGGTCCAATAATCTGGAGGTAACAGCAGCTAGTCAGATGGCAAGAAGATGCCTTAGGGTAAAAATGATTTTTGTGAAGTGATCTTATATTCCACAAATTTTTTGAGATTGTTTTCTCCTAAGTAATTTTGGGGTCCCTTGGATTTGAAAAATAAATCATTATATCACATGAATGTGATTTATTTTATGAAACGGATTTATTTTAATCTATTATTTGCTCATGTTAAATCTCTTAACTTATTTCTTTCTGGCCTTATTGTTATAGTTGGTATTTATAAAGCTAAATTGAATAATAGGTCAAATGGAAGAATATATGTAAAGCACTTTGCAAACCTTAAAATGGTGTATAATGTAAATTTTCTTAATACTAGTATTTCTAGAAGTGATAAAAATGAACACCTCTTGTTTTATCCCTATTTTTATTGGGAAGGCTAATGTTTCTCTATTTCATATAACATTAGCTCTTGAATACAAATTTTTTATCGTATTAAATTTAGAAAATTTTAATTCCCAAACTTTTCAGTGTTTTAAAAGCATAAATACCTTTCCTGCCTCTACTAATACAATGGTGAGATTTTCTAGGCTTTAATTACTGAAATAATTTATTATGTTGACTGGTTTTTCAATAGTAAAACATCATAACATTCCCAGAATAATCCTATTTGAGCATAATAAATGTGTTTTACATATTACTGTATTCTATCTATCAATATTTTATTCACTATTTTATGTATGTTTTCATTTTAATGATTCTTTCCTATAATTTTCTCTATGTTTTATGCTTAATAAGTTGGAAAACTGTATTGCCTTATCAAGTTAGGAAGACTGCTATCTTTATTTTTGAAAACATATTGTGTACAGATTTCATGTCATTTTAATGTTTGATAGAATTCAGCTCACTGAACCTTCACATTCAGATATATTTTTTCATGAATTGCCATCATCATAATTATCCTATTCAATTTCTCATTCTGATATTAATTTATTTAGTATATCAACTTCTATTTGGTTAGTTTGCTTATTTTATATTTTATAACAATCATTAATTTTATTTGCTTCAGTTTTGATGACATGTAATTGTTTAATATACTCAAAAGATGCTATTTATATCTTCTCCATTTACTGTGATCTCAATTTTCTCAGTTTTTATCCTAATTGGTTTTTTTTTTCTTCTCTTGTAGATGACATTGTATAATGGGTTTTTAATTTTAGTGGTCTATTAGAGATCCAGCTCTTTGTCTTATTTATTTATTAGTATGCTATTTATTTTACTAATTTCTCTTTTAATTCTAGTGCTTTCATTGCTTTATGCTTACTTTTGATGTATTTATTCATTTCCTAATTTCTTTCACTGTAAACTCAATTAATTGATATTGTCTTTTCCTCTCATGTTAATATAATCACTCAAGCATATAAATTTACTCCCAAGTGCTGCTTTTGCTGTAACCCATAAATTTTTATGTCTATATTTATAATGCCATTATCTTTTATATAATTTTATTGTTCCTACAATTTGATCTTTAATCCAACCATCATTCAATTAGTCATTTTGAGTGTTCATCTAGGCCTACATCTTTTGTTCCTGTTTCCTTTGCTGACTATTATTCTTTTTTTCACTATAGGTTGTAAATAGAATTTTATATCTTCTGACTGACTTTATGTGTTTATTTATAGCCTTTTATTTTTAACATAATTAATTTCTATCAACCTTCCATGTGTATTGGAATGAAAAACAAATTCTCTACTTTTCATATTCAGATATTTCCATCTGGGAAATTATATATATATATATATATATATATATACATATATATATGTATGTTGTATATAAACATACATTTGTGTACATTTATTTTGTGCATTTATGTGTGTATAAATATATGTGTCTTCTAGTTTTGCCAATATTCTTTTAAAATTTCATTTGTTTGAGTAGTAATTTTATCAGTTTGAAGTTGCCAATTAATTGGTTTCATTTCTGTTTTTAGTAAATTAAATTTTTCCCTTGTAAAGTTAGTTATATTATTGTGCAGAAATCTTTAACATTGAAATCTACTCATTGTCTGTTATACCTTAAGGCTGATATTATTCTTTATTTAATACAAAGTACAAATGTGAGTTTAGCATTATTAAATAAAATTACTGTAATCCCTGATATTCTAGTTTAAAATGAAGAAGACTAAATTGTAGTTGTACTTTCATCTTAAATTGATAGGTGTCTCCTAGCTTAAATGCATTTTCTGTAGCAAAAATAGTAATTTTTTTAAATCCACAAATAAATATTTTTCTTCCTTTTGAAGGGAAGTCTTTGTCTTTTACTTTCTGAGTTATAATTGTTAAATCTGATCTATTCTCTATCATACCATGTAACATTGTTTGTCATAAGGGAATAGATCTGACTTGTTCTGCTAGTATTAATTCTACTCCAATATTCTTCTTTCTTTACTATTTTCATTTATTTCTCTTATCTCTTTAAGGGTTTTTATTATCCATCTAGATAGGGATAAACATAATGTCAATTTTATTTTTGGAACTAATTTTGCTGTTAATTCATTGTTATTCTTTTGGTATCTTTGCTTCAGTTTCTTTTAAGTTCTAATTTTTTTCAACATGTGTTCTACATGATTAAGATTACTTTCTTTTTTTGAGAAGTAATTTTCTATCGGGATTTTTTAGTATCTTTGATTCCATGTGTGCGTGTGTATGTGTGTGTGCATACCTTTGTTCCTAAGGCTATTTAGAACGTCATACTGGATACAGCTATGTCTTGCAACTTTCCCTTTAACTATCTACCAGAGAAAAGCATTAGTAAAAAATGATCAGCCAGAGCAGCTAGGTGGTGCAGTGAGTAGAGTGCCGGCCCTGGAGTCAGAAGGACCTGAGTTCGGATCTGACCTCAGACACTTAACGCACACACAAACAAAAACTTCGCTGTGTGACCTTGGGCAAGTTACTTAACCCCAATTGCCCTCCAAAAAAGCAACAAAAAAAATGGTCAGCCAATGTTCTCACTGCCCTTCCTTATCCTCAACTTCACACTGAAGTCACAAATTATCTAGCTAATAAGCAAGCTAGGCTTATTTGAGAGAATCCTGTTAAATTCTTCATAAAACTTCAATACATCTTCATTCTCTTCAGAAGTTATTATGACACGAATTTCAATTATCTCCACAATGCTTTCTTTGTTTACCCTCACTTTGAGCACTCTAAGTTAATATGATCAAATATTCCATGAAATCATGCTTTTTCATAGCCTTTTAACAAACAATGCAAATAACTTTTATATGCCTCTCTGAAGACACTCTCATACCTGTATTTCCCTTTAACCACAATGATTCATTTACTTCTTGTTTATTTATAGAAAAAAATGGCAAAATAGTTATGATTCCATTCATACAACATTTCAGCTGATCTATTACTCTGCATTCTATTACCATTCCCTGAAAAAATCCCAAATCTAATTGTCAATGTTATCTGATTCAAGTATGTACAAATATCAGATGTCAATAATAGCTATAGTCAAATTAATTATTTTGGATAGTCTATAATGGTATAAGATGGCTAGAAAATAAGCACTCTTTTCCCTTCCCCAAATTTCCATCACTTCATTTTGAAGTAGCAGACATGTGTCATATAGGACTGAGAATTATCATTGTGTGACTTTTGTCCATTTCAACATTTTTACTGTCAATCATTTTGACTAAAAACTACAATATCAGGTAGCAGTAGATCTAATATAAATGGAAAAGTGGGGATCAAAGTAATTATTTTGTAAATAATTGGTCAAAGTCCATCACTGAGAAACAAACAAAAGTAAATTAGTAGCTCTATTTTAAAAGGCATAGTAAATTTATCAGGTCACTAAAAGATCCCTATAGTAAATTATTCTTTTATGTATTAAAAAACATCACAACAAAGAGTTCTTTCAGATTTAGAGAGTGAGCTTTCAGTCTGCTTATGCCCCTCTCTCCACACGTCACATTAAATTTTCTGTCTTGTTTATTCATAAGCAATAATTGGGCATCTAAAATGTGCAAAGTATTCTTTCCTATGAAAGACACTTTTATTCCATATCAGTAACAGCTTTAAATAAGTTTGAATCATTTTCCTTTTTTTTTGCTTTTTGGAGGGCAATTGAGGTTAAGTGACTTGCCCAAAGTTACATGGCTAATAAGTGAACCATTTTCTTTATCTTTGTAGCTTTTTAAAATCTTTTCCCTCTTGATACCTTCCCCAAAACAGTGATCAAAAATGTTATAATGTTGACTTACTCTATTTTTTCCATAGTAAGGAAAACTTACTCTGCCTCCTATTTACCATTCCCTGAAAAACCTCAAGCCTAATTACCAAAGTTATCTGATTACATATGAACTTCAAAGTACTGACTATTAAATATTCAGTCTGAGGGGGTGACAAATAAGAAGAGGAGATTAAATATAAGGGGAAGAGAGTCAGTAAGAACTGATTTTTTAAATTTAATTTTTAAATTTAATTGAATTAAATAATTTTAATTTTTTAAATTAATTTTAATTAAATTAAATTATTTTAATTTTTAAAATTAATTTTAATTAAATTAAATTATTTTAATTTTTAAAATTAATTTTAATTAAATTAAATTATTTTAATTTTTAAAATTAATTTTAATTAAATTAAATTATTTTAATTTTTAAAATTAATTTTAATTAAATTAAATTATTTTAATTTTTAAATTAATTTTTAATTTAATTTAATTGTTTTAATTTTTTTAATTATTTTTTATTTAATTAAATTAAATTATTTTAATTTTTAAATTAATTTTTTAATTTAATTAAATTAAATTATTTTAATTTTTTAAATTAACTGAAGGAAGAGAATATTATGTTTACAGTAGAAGGGGGGCTCATAGCTTAAAAAATACAATTTTAGAGATAAATGGAGAAAAATATAAACCTAACTCATAACTTTAAACGTGAATGGATTAAACAATCCAATAAAATGAAAAAGTGACAGATTTGGATAAGAAAACAAAATTCTACAATCTATTGCTTACAGGAAACACAATTTAAAAACAAAAATATACACAAAATAAAACTGAAGGTATGGGAAGAAAATTTTACTGTGCCTCAAATAAATCCAAAAAAGTAGGAGTTGCCATCAATCTATTAGACAAAGCGGAAAAAAAAAAGCCTATAGACCTCAAATAACTTAGCATCTAAATTCAGAAATTATCTGAATGTAAAGCAAGCATAGACAGTAACATAATAAGGACAGAAGACTTCAATATCCTTCTATCAGTTCTGGATAAGTTCAAAAGAAAGATAAACAAGAGGGAAAATATGGAACTGAACATATTTCTGGAGAAACTAAAGGTAAAAGACATATGGCATCTTCTAAATGCAACATAATATAACAATTACATATATATATATATTTCTCTGCACCATATAGAACTTTTACCAAAACTGACTGTGTAGTAGGGCACAGAGATGTTGAAAACTGTAATGGAAATGCAGATTTGAAGATCTTCCCTGCCCCTTGGCCCTTTGATTGGCTTAAGTGACTCTGAGAATCTTCTTTAATTTGAAAATATACTCTGCCCCCAATAGACTGAATGGGGTCACATGGAGCCTGTGGTAGGAGGCTTGATTTTCAGGAATGACCACACCTTGATGCTGTGTGATTGGGCAGTGGGTCAAGAGGGTGGTTACATTCTCTAATCCAGGAGAAGGCTGTATAATTCCTGATGTGAGGCTTTGCTTTGGGGCTCACTTTGAGAAGTGTTGTGTGATTTGACCAGATGAGACTCTGGGCAGCCATTGAGAGTCCCCCAGCTTTGAAAACCCAGATGTTGATGCTTCCCTCTCTGGTAACTGTGATTTGATATTGATATAATGGTTGGACAGTTTGGAAGCCTGTCTGCTTGATCTGTCTGTATATTCTGAAGTTCAAGGTGCTGACTTTTTCCCCCTGAACTAAGTAATATGTTTGTTTGATTAAAGTAAGCTTGTTAACCCATTTTGAGTTGCTTTCCTTTACAAAAGCAAATCTAAGAACCTGTGCTGGCAGCCACCCTGGGGATGCTGGGGTGCTTGCCGATACACAAACAAATACAAAAAGGTTGAAATCATCACATCCTTAACAAACCATAAAGCAACAAGAATATAATCTGGTTCAAGGACCACAAACAAAAGATATAGACCCAAATGAAGACTTAACAATGAAACATTATTATTGTAAAGTTCAAGGAGATAATTTCTAGAAAGTATGTGTGTACCTCAAAGCACTATATAGATATTATTTATTATTACTACTACTAATTGGGACCTTTGAACAAGCCAATTTGTGTCTCTGGATTTCAGTTTCCTCTAAAGAATGAGGCTGACCTAGGCAATCTCCAAAGTTGCTTTGAACTCTCATTCCTATAGATACTACTTTATTAATAATAAAAACATTAAGAGCAACAAAAAGTTATCCACAAAGTACTACTCCAATGTCGCCTCTCAGCAGGGAAGTAAGAGGTCAGCTGGCAAGTCCTACCAAGCTGGAAAAGCTTTAAAGATGACCTTGAAAATAGAGGCTGTCTATTGACTGTCAATCAGCCTAAAAGAGTATAAAGGTATCGTACAATAGAATAACTAGTGCATGATGAACTACTTTCCATTGGAGATTCATAAAATTAAAAAACTTAAATCATAAAATAAAATTTTAAAAGCAATGAAACCTTAAATAATGAGTGAACTCTAAAGAACATGCTGTAAAAACAACATGCAAAAGAAAACCGTAATAATGAAACAACATACCAAAATTTCTGGGATGTAGCTAAAGCAATAATCAAGCAGAAAATCATAACTTTATAAACATGTAAGTGAAAAAACATCAGAGGACACCCCCAAACTTCATGGAGGTGGGAAGTCCATAGGTATTACACATTTTACATATTTTCTGAGTTTTCCAATATATCAATCAGTTGTGTTCACTTTTTTTTCCCCTCTCTAAAAAAATATCCTCTTTATTATATGAGATGATTCTCAGGGAGGATCAAGGGAACAGATACATAAAGATGGTATGGTAACATAAAAAAAACCGGAAAATGTCAATAAAAACTTTCTTTTAAAGGAAGAGGACTAATAAAAGGCCATTGGATTTGGCAACTATGATCACTAGTATTTTTGAAATGAGCAGTTTTGGTGGAATCATGAGATCAGAAGTCAGATTGGAAAGTGAGAGGGGATGCAAGCTAACCACTGATGTGGAAACCTGAAGATTTATCACAGGCTTGGGAGGAACTCCGAAGGAACATGATTCCAGCACATTTATCCATCATTTTAAGACTGGGTCAGGGGGCAGCTAGGTGGCACAGTGAATAGAGCACCAGTCCTGGAGTCAGGAAGATCTGAGTTCAAATCCAGCCTCAGACACTTAACATACTTACTAGCTGTGTGACCTTGGGTAAGTAACTTAACACCAATTGCCTTGCCTTCCCCCCTCCAAAAACAAAAACCAAAAATACTTGGTCAGCTATAATATTTTTGTTCCTCTGTCATTTCAGTCATATCAGATTCTTTGTTACTACATTCGGGGTTTTCTTGGAAAAAATACTAGAGTGGTTTGCCATTTCCTTCTCCAGCTCATTTTATAAATAAGGAACCTGAGACAAACAGGGTTAAGTGACTTTCATAGGGTCACATAGTAAACATCTGAGGCTGACTTTGAACTCAGATCTTCCTGACTAGGTCCAAGGTTCTATCCACAGTACCACCTAGCTACTCCAAATTGTCCTTCAACAAATTCCAAATAGATATTTTATTGTCTATTTGCCTCTACTTTTATTTGTTATTAAATGTGTTGGTCACCCATTGCATCCTCGTTCATCACCAGTCATCCTGACTTTTGTCTTGCCACTGAAATCCAAAGATCTGGAAGAGAGAGAGACTGATGACTACATAGTTCTGCCTCACTTAAATTTGCAAATGAAGACATCACCTTCATGATGTCACTAGTCCTCTTTGAGAATGATAGACGAAGAGCAATAACAATGAATATTTTTGTAATGCTTATTACATTGCCAATCATTTAGAGAATATTTGCTGCTAAATGATGAAGAATAAAGCAGAAATTATTATTTCTCCAGCTTCTAAAATTAGCCCTTTCAAATCCAAGACAAGTGCTGACGGGGATACATAGATACTCATATAAAAAAATCAGTTACATAAGACTTACCTGAAAGACATATGGATAACTGAAGTAAAAAAAAAAAGAAACTGTTTCATTGATGTCTACATGTGTAGGAAATAAATCCATCTGGGTGAGCGTAAATGAAGATAAAAATGAAGAAGGTGGAATATCAGAAAAATAAGAGAAAACTTTTAGGATTCATAGATTTACACTTCAAAATTTCAAATATTAGTAATGCATATATTCTCTTGCTGTGCAGTAGGATGATATATTTATATCATTCTGGGGACACGTTTTACATTAAATACAAAGATGCACTTTGTATGAGTTGTGAAAATATAGCTGGTTCTGTACCCTGCCCTTCACCTGCCTTCTCCTTCCCCAGCTGTCTGTTCCAACAGCTTTGAGGTGTTGTAGAGCCCCTACAGCAGGGCTTTTCTCTGATTATTGTTTTAGCACAAGGCAGCAACATTCATCACCTTTGTCTCCCCTACATCCATCTTTTTCAAAAAGTTATTCTCTTCTTCTCTTTGCTTCCTGGAAGACCCAATGGCCCATTCTGAGCTACTTGACTCTTTTCTCAGAATTGCAACTGCATTAAAACTCCATAGAAGACAGAAAGAATGTAGTGTGCTGATTGCAGGAGAAAACATATTTGTGCCACTGCAGCAATCACAGCTTAGTGTCTTTGCGACCCAGCTTTGAAGCTCTTTGCTAGTGTGAAAGATGTTTTACATATGCTACCTATTAGTCTAGAAACTTTTAGATTCCCCCCTCCCAAATTCTTCTTAAAAGGGATTTGTCTTTTTTTACCCCCTTCAGAACTCTTATCAGAATACTGCAGCATTCACTAGTTTCTCCATCTTCAGGAAATGTTTGTAACATAGCTCTTGCCACTGGTGATGGCATCCTTTATTCATCAAGCAGGAAATTTCAAGATAGTGAAAGGGGAAATCTAAAGGGGAAAGACAGATCATGTGTGACAGGGCAAAGGAAGCTAGGTATGATTTGTAAGTATATGAAAAGAGTGCCAATGAGCAGTTCCAGCTTTGGTAAAAGTCCAAGATCTAGCTAATATCAGTTTAAACCATTTATTTTAATATTATTTAAGCTAATATAAGCCTTGGAAGAACATGACATATTAAAAAATTGCCATCAATTTTTTTAAAAAGCAATGATTAGTGTTATGTGTGTGTGATTCACATTAAGTATGCCTAAGTTAAAATCATAGTACCTGTTGAGTAATTTCTTGGTCTCGTTTCCTTTAGAATCCAGGAAGAATCTCACCCACCAGCAGTTCTACAACAACAGTGGAGGTCAAATCAAACTGAAAGGAAAAGAAATATATTGATATGCTCAGGAAGAGTGTTTATTGGTAGCAACTTCAGTTTGCAAGATAAAGATTTAGCTTATATAGTTCTTTCAGGCCAGCTTCAAGTACATAGCCAATCAGCAGCATTCCATGATTATTTGAACAGACAAATGGGATATAATCTGTTCCTATAGAAAAGTTGGTCTGGAAAGTTGCTAGATACCTCCTCTTGGGCATATGCAATGAATGTGGGGGGGGGGGGCGGATATAGTTCAGTCAGGTTTTATTAATGTTTTATTTTTATTTCATTTTCTTAATTCTTACTTTATTATTTAGTTAGGCTATATTATTTAGCACAATGGGGGAGCGGGTATGTGGTGATTCAGACAGTGCATTCCAATAACAACACTGTTTTCCTTCATAAATCTTGGAATTTAAAGCTGGAAGGTACCTTATAGATCACTTAATTCTACCCTTTCATTTTATAGATGAGGTAAATTGAGGCCTAGAGAGTTTACATGACTTTTTCTCTAAACCTATATGATAGAAATACTTACAAAACACGTATTACCAAATTGGGTAATGTCAGTTATTGCCTGAGGTCACACAGACAGCAAAAAGCAAAGCTGGGATTTTGAACCCAGATCCTTCAGAATTTAAAGCCTAGTAACATTTACAGTTATCAGAGCTTGGACTTCAGGTGAAGCACCTGCATTTTCTCATATTAACAAAACCTCATTTTATATTAAAGTAGAAACAATTTTATAGTCCGAGTTCAATTTGATCATACCTGGAAATCAATTCTGAGAACTCACTGTAAGAAAAGCATTTTTTTAATGGTTCAGAAAAAAAAGGGGGGGGGTAGAAACAGTAATACTAATGATTTATAACACATCATAGTATCAAACTGTAGATTTAACACATCTTAGTGATCAGCAGGTCCTGAGGCATCCAAGAATTCTTAACCTAGGGTCTGAAAACTAAGGCTTTTTTAATATTTTGATAACTATATTTCAACATATCTGTTTCTTTTGTATTTTATTTTATGTACTAAAAACACTGTTCTGAGAAGGGATCCATAGGCTTCACCAGACTGTTAAAGACATCCACTACACAGAAACAATTCAGAACCCCTGTTCTAATCCAAAACCTTCATTTTACAAATGAGGAATCTGAAATCCATAAAAGTAAACTGATTTTGGTCATTTTAATCCTTCTCTCTAGAAGCATATATTAAATACTTGCATTAAACACTGGGGACACAAAGAAAAACAATTAGATTATCCATTCCTTCAAGGAGATCACATTCTGATGAGGGAGACAACATGAAATTTGTACATGTAAGATAGTGTAAAATCATCGCAGAAAGAAGGCAGAATTTGAACTCAGGCCCTCCAAGTCCATAACCAATACTCTTTTTTTTTTATACCATACTTCCTCTTATTGTGATGGAATACTACTCTTCTATAAGAAATGAAAAGTTCAAGGATTTTAGACATACATGGGAAGATTTGAGGAGCAAAATGAAGAGAACGAAGAAAACATTGTATATAGAAATAACACTATTGTTTTAAGAATGACTTTGGGCAGCCAAGATGGAGGAGTAGAAACAGCATGTCCAAGGTGCTCTCCCCCCAGATCACCTCCTAACCATGTAAAAGGGGATTCTGAACAACTTCTGGAGCCCCAGAACCCACAGAACGACAGAGAGAAGCTAACCTCCTGCTGAGGACAGCCCAGCAGCCCTGCAGGAAGGGCCAGCACAGCGCTCTGGGAGCTGACATCCCAGTGCTCGAGGAGCCCAGGTCCACATAGGCCACGGTTTTAGCCCCAGGGTGGCGGGGCCAGCAGCTGGCTGGAGGAACCCCAGAACACCCACAGCTGTGGCGATTCCAGAGTCATCAGCACGGACATGCCTAGGACAAAGTAAGAAAACAAGTGGGATCTACACAGCTCAGACTTAAGAGCAGAGAAGCAGACTACACTAGAGAGAGAAGCCCCAGCCTGCAGACTTACCAAAGAAGAATCGCAATCATCTCGCCTTCATCTCATGAGGGGACAGGGGCAATCACTGGAGCCAGGTAGGAGAGTCTGGCCCCCAGCAGAGATAGCAGCTTCTCCTGCAGTGATCAGCCCCCAGCCTGGAAGTTTAGAAACTGCCTGCCTGTATAATACTGGGGCTAGAATGGCAAAGTAAATTCTAGTCACTCTTATCCTCCCATCCCTCCCTCATGAAGTAGAAAACCCAAGGATAAGTCCCCCACCCAGATTGAAATCCCAAGTTAATAGAAATAGCCTCAGGCTTGGGAGTCTCCAAGAAGGGGTGTAACTGAGAAAACCAGGAGTCTGAAGAGAAGAGAGGGAGGGGTCCCAACAAGCCCCACCTCACCTCACCAACAAAAGCCTGTTTATAGCCCAGGGGTATAGAGGCAGAAATCAATTCACCTCCAGAGTCTTCTCAAGTACATTCTTGCCTTAGCCTCAAACTAGGCACCCAGAGGCCATAGCACTCAAAGTCAACAACCAGGCCCAGGCTCATAGCCTGAGAAACTAAGAAATTGGAAATCACAATGGGAAGGAAGGAAACAGAGAAGGAGAAGGGGAAGGCAAGAAAGTCTATCAGAGCCTACTATGTGGATGAAGAACAACCAAATACACAGGACCACACCTGAGACCACAGAAGGAAACATGATCTGGTCTCAAGCCCAAATAGCTTTCCTAGAGGAGCTTAAGAAATATTTCAAAGACCAAATCAGGGAGACAGTGACCAACTCGGAAAAAAGTCTCAAAAGTAAAATTAGTGAAGTAATTGGAGAAAATACCTCCCTAAAAAAGGACCTTCAAAAAATAACTGAAGACTATAATTCGCTAAAAATTAGATTTGAACAAACTGAAACTCAGAACTCTATGATGCAGCAAGAGTCAATCAAACAAAACAAGACAATTGAAAAATTGGAATAAAATGTAAAATATCTCACTGGAAAAACAACTGACCTAGAGAACAGATCCAGGAGAGACAACTTAAGAATTATTGGTCTACCAGAAAGCCATGAGGAAAAAAGCAGCCTAGACAACATCCTCCAAGAGATTGTCAAAGAAAACTGTCCTGAGGTCCTGGATTTAGAAGACAGAATAGTTATTGAAAGAATTCACCAGACTCCTCCTGAAAGAGATCCCAAATTGAAAACTCCAAGAAATATAAGTAGCCAAATTCCAGAATTACAAGATGAAGGAAAAAATTCTACAAGCAGCCAAAAAGAAACAATTCAAATATCGAGGAACTACAGTTAGGATCACATAAGACCTATCAGCTTCTACATTAAAGGAGCAGAGGGACTAGAATTTGATATTTCATAGGGCAAGAGAGCTACGACTACACCCAAGGATTAACTACCTGGCAAAACTGAGCATAATGTTTCAGGCAAGGAGATGGTCATTTAATGAAATAAAGGACTCCCAGTCTTTCCTGATGAAAAAGCCAGAGCTCAATGGAAAATTTGATCTCCAATTACAAGACTCAAGAAAGACATAAAAAGGTAAACAAGGAAAACATAGACTCACACATACATACATGCACACACCCACACTCATACAGAAATGCTCATTACTTGGGATGCAACAAGAGCAAAATGTTCATGTCCCTATATGTGGAGCTGATAACTGTCAATATCGAAATTTTTATGATTATCATGAACTTCAAAAGTGTTATACTTAGATAGAGGGTGTGGGTATGAATGCACTAATCTGAAGACTTAAGAAAAAAAACTATTAAGGGAATCAAAGGGACTGTAATGGGAAAAAGGAAAGGATTAGATAGGAAAAGGTAAAATATGCCATGCAAAGAGGCATTAAAACACACCATAGTAGAGGGGAAAGAAAGAGGAAGAGGAACATCTTTTAAACACTATGCTCACTGGTTCTGGTTCAAAGAGGGATCAACTTAATCAATGAAGTTTAAGATTCTAATGTGAATATACATAAATTCATTAAATAGAGGAAAAGGAGGGAGGGAGAGGAGCGATGTTTGAAATTTACTCTCATAGGTTTGGAGTCAAACGGGGAGTAACTTACTCTGATAAGTATAAAAATTTATTGTGTGGAAGGGTAAGGTGTGGGGGTTGAAAAGGAGGAGACTAAAGGGGGAGATTAGAAGGGAAGGAAATAGTAATAAGGGAATAGGGTAGGATAAGAAGGGGGGTCACCAGGTGGGACCAGGTGGGGGGTCACCAGATGAGGGAGGGGTCGGTCAAAAAGGAAAACTTCAAGGAGGGGAAGGGCGAAGGAAGAAGCAAAAACATAAACAGGGGAGGGAATAGGATGGAGGGGAAGAGACAGATAGATAGTCATCATTACTGTGAATGTGAATAGGATGAACTCTCCCATAAAAGAGAGGCAGATAACAGAATGGATTAAAAACCATAATCCTACAATATGCTGTCTACAAGAAACACATTTGAAACAAAGGGATACCCACAGGGTAAAAGTAAAAGGTTGGAGTAGAATTTATCATGCCTCAGCTAAAGTAAAAAAAGCAGGGGTAGCCATACTTATCTCAGATAAAGCAAAAGCAAAAATAGATCTAATTAAAAGAGATAAGGAAGGAAACTATATCCTGCAAAAAGACACCACTGAGAATGAAGCAATATTATTACTTAATATATATGCACCAAGTCATATAGCATCCAAATTGTTAGAGGAGAAGTTAAAGGAATTAGAGGAAGAAATAGATAGGAAAACTATACTAGTGGGGGACCTTAATCTCCCCCTTTCTGAACTTGATAAATCTAACCTCAATATAAACAAGAAAGAAGTTAAGTAGGTGAATAGAATTTTAGAGAGACTAGATACGATGGATCTCTGGAGAAAACTGAATGGGGACAAAAAGGAATTTACTTTCTTCTCAGCAGTGCATGGTACATACTCAAAAATTGACCATGTACTAGGGCATAAAAACCTCACAATTCAGTGCAGAAAGGCAGAAATAATAAATGCATCATTTTCATATGATGATGCAATAAAAATTATGTGCAATAAAGAGCCATGGAAAGATAGACTAAAAACTAATTGGAAATTAAACAATTTAATCCTAAAGAATAGGTGGGTCAAACAAGAAATTATAGAAACAATCAATAATTTCATTCAAGAGAATGATAATAATGAGACAACATACCAAAATCTGTGGGATGCATTAAAGGCAGTTCTTAGGGGAAGTTTTATATCCCTGAGTGCATACTTAATTAAAACAGAGAGAAGGGAGGTCAGCGAATTGGACATGCAATTGAAAAAGCTAGAAAAAGAACAAATTGAAAATCCCCAATTTAGTACTAAATTAGAAATATTGAAAACCAAAGGAGAGATTAATAAAATTGAAATTAAGAAAACTACTGAATTAATAAATAAAACCAAGACCTGGTTTTATGAAAAAACCAATAAAATTGATAGACCCTTAGTAAATATGATAAAAAAAAAGAAAGAAGGGGGGGCGGAGCCAAGATGGCGGAGTAGAAACAGCTCGTCCAAGCCTCTCTGCCCCCAGATTCTCCACAAACTATGTAAAAAAAGGACTGTGAACAACTTCTGAGGCCCCAGCACCCACAGAACGACACAGAGAAGCTAACCTCCCGCTGAGGACAGCCCAGCACCCTGCAGGAAGGACCAGCGCAGTGGTCTGGGAGCCGGCAGCGCGCAGAGCTCAGGAGCCGAGCCGAGCCCAGGTCCACGTGAGCCGAGGTTTTAGCCCCAGGGCGGCAGGGCCAGCAGCCGGCTGGAGGAGCCCCAGAACACCAGGAACTGTGGAGACGCCAGAATTATCAACATAGACTTGCCTAGGACAAAGTAAGAGGTTAGTGTCCTATGGACTTTGGGACCTGTATTTGGGGAATGCGTCAGCTCCCTCCCCTGGGGGCTAGAAGCTGCTGAGGAGACACGCCACTGTGTAGTTTTCAGAGGCATTTCCGGCTCCCAGCCTACAAATCGTGGGAGATCCAGCGATCAGTCTTGGGGGGTAATCGCTCTTGCTTTAACCTCCCTGGATCTGGATTGTGATCTAGGGTGGAAGTTGTGGGTGGGTTTACAGCTTGCCAGAAACGGAAGTTGCCCCCCACACGTTCGGGACGAAAATTCCTCTATCTGGCCTTAAAGCCATAGTGTGGCAACAAGCCCAAAAGCCAAGCAATTAAGTGGCAACATGCCAAGGCAAAGGAAACAGAAAAATGCAACCCTAGACTCCTATTTTGGGGGCATAGAGCGGGAAAAAGACTGTGAGGTCAGAAGTCCCGCTCCAAAAGCCCCAGGGGAAAACATGAGTGGGTTGCAGGCCATAGAGGACCTTAAGAAGGACTTTAAAAATCAAATAAGAGAGGTGGAGGAAAAATTGGAAAGAGAAATGAGAAGGATGCAGGAAAAGTATGAAATGAGGGTCAACAGCCTGACTGAGGAAAACAACACCTTAAAAAACAGACTAGCTCAAATGGCAAAGGAGGCCCAAAAGGGCAATGAGGAGAAGAATGCCTTAAAAAGTCAAATTTGCCAGATGGGAAAAGAATCTCAAAAATTCACTGAGGACATTCATTCCTTCCGAGTTAGACTGGAGCAAATGGAAGCTAATGACTTTATGAGAAATCAAGATGCTGTTAAGCAGATCCAAACAAACGAAAGATTAGAAGGCAATGTGAAAAATCTCATGGGAAAAACCACTGACCTGGAGAACAGATCCAGGAGAGACAATTTAAAAATTATTGGACTACCTGAAAGCCATGATCAAGGAAAGAACCTAGAAATCACCCTTCAAGAAATTCTCAAGGAAAACTGCCCTGATGTTTTAGATCCAGAAGGCAAAATAGAGGTTGAAAGAATCCACCGATCACCTCCTGAAAAAGATCCCAAAAAGAAAACTCACAGAAATATTATAGCCAGGTTCCAGAATCCCCAGATCAAGGAGAAAATACTACAAGCGGCCAGGAAGAAACAATTTCAATATTGTGGAAACACAATCAGAATAGCCCAGGACCTGGCAGCTTCTACACTGGGGGATCGAAGGGCATGGAATATGATATTCCAGAGGGCAAAAGACCTGGGAATGAACCCAAGGGTTACCTACCCAGCAAAACTGAGTATTTTGTTTCAGGGGAAAATATGGTCATTCAGTGGAATAGAGGACTTTCAAGCATTCTTGAGGAAAAAACCAGAGTTGAATAGAAAATTTGACATCCAGACCCAAGAAGTAAGAGATGGCTGAGAAGGTAATCAGGGAAAAGAAATCAAAAGGAACTCATCAAAGTTGAACTATTTACATTCCTATATGGAAAAGCAATATCTGTGACTGATGATATCTTTCTCACTATGAAAATAATGGAAGAAGGGGGTGTGGTCATACGAATACATATGCGAATGTGTGTGTATATGGTTACAGCTATATATGGATAGAGGGCATAGGTTGATTTTGTTGGGAAGGGAGAGTACTCAAGGGATGAAATTATGAGGTGAGAGAGGAAAGTGGCAAGAGGAGATGGGGAGAGACATGGCAGGGTAAACTATCTCATGTAGGGGAAGTGGGTGCAAAGGAGGGGGAGAATAAGGAAGGCTAAAAAGGCAAAACCACATTCACATTGAATTTGGTTCAGGGAGAAAATGACATACATACTAAATGGGATATCTCAACCTGCAGCAGGATAGGGGGAAGGGGATGAGAGGAGGGATGATGGATGGGAGGGCATCCTTGGGGGGAGGGGAGGTTGGAAGTACCCACTATAGAAGAGGAACAGGATCAAGTAGGGAATGGACCAGGTGGGGGGTGGGATGAGTGGGAGGGAATTATAAGCAGCCTTGTACAATATATCTACTATGATAGTGTTTTGCATAGCTAGACATGTACAACATATACTGAATTACTTATCTCCCAAGAGGGAATGGGTGACAAGGAAGGAAGGAAATGGATCTGAAATTTGAGGTCGTAACATTAAATGTTTCAAATATATATAAATACTATTATTAATACTCTTTTGCTTGTAATAGGGAGATAAGATGTGCAGGTATTGGGATGCAAAGACTCACCTTCCTCTAATGGAAAAGTCGATGGGGGTATGGGAGAAGGTATGGGAGAGAGTAGATTGGAGGAAGTGATATCTTGTGGGACTACTATTCTGGGAGGTTGGGTAGGGGAATAATGGGGGGAAAATGATTGTAACTCAAAATCTGGCGGAAATGAATGATGTAAAACAGAAGTTAATAAAGTATTTTTAAAAAAAGGAAAAAAAAAAAAAGAAAGAAGAAAACCAAATTATGAGTATCAAAAATGAAAAGGGTGAATCTACCTCCAATGAAGAGGAAATCAATAAATAATGAGGAATTATTTTTCCCAATTGTATGCACATAAATATGACAATCTTAGTGAAATGGATGAATATCTTCAAAATTACAAATTGCCCAGATTAACTGAAGAGGAAGTGAATTACCTAAATAACCCCATCTCAGAAAAAGAAATCAAACAAGCCATCAATGAACTCCCTAGGAAAAAATCTCCAGGGCCAGATGGGTTCACTAGTGAATTCTATCAAACATTTAAAGAACAATTGACTCCAGTACTCTACAAATTATTTGGGAAAATCAATGAAGGAGTCTTACCAAATTCTTTCTATGACACAAATATGGTACTGATTCCTAAATCAGGAAGAGATAAAACAGAGAAAGAAAATTATAGACCAATTTCCCTCATGAATTTAGATGCAAAAATTTTAAATAAAATATTAGCCAAAAGACTCCAACAACTTATCACAAAAATAATACACTTTGATCAGGTAGGATTTATTCCAGGAATGCAAGGATGATTTAATATTAGGAAGACCATCAGTATAATTGAGCATATCAACAATAAAACTAGCAGAAATAACATGATTATCTCAATAGATGCAGAAAAGGCTTTTAACAAAGTACAACATCCATTCCTATTAAAAACACTAGAAAGTATAGGAATAAATGGAGCCTTCCTTAAAATAGTTGATAGCATCTATTTAAAACCATCAGCAAGTATTATATGCAATGGGGATAAACTAGAAGCTTTTCCAATAAGATCAGGAGTGAAACAAGGGTGCCCACTATCACCCCTCTTATTCAATCTGGTACTAGAAATGTTAGCAGTAGCAATTAGAGAAGAAAAAGAAATCAAAGGAATCAAATTAGGCAAAGAAGAGACCAAGCTATCACTCTTCGAAGATGATATGATGATATACTTAGAGAATCCTAGAGAATCAAGTAAAAAACTATTGAGACAATAAATAAATTTGGCAAAGTTGCAGGATATAAAATAAATGCACATAAATCCTCAGCATTCCTGTATATCTCTAATGAAACTCAACAGCAAGAGATAGAAAGAGAAATCCCATTTAAAGTCACTGTAGACATTATAAAATATTTAGGAATCTACCTGCCAAAACAAACCCACAATCTATATGATCACAACTACAAAACACTTCTCACACAAATAAAATCAGATCTAACTAACTAGAAAAATATCAATTGCTCGTGGATGGGTGGAGCTAATATAATAAAAATGACAATTTTACCCAAACTAAACTATATATTTAGTGCCATACCAATCAATTTACCAAAAAACTACTTTTTAGAATTAGACAAAATAATAACAAAATTTATTTGGAAAAACAAATGGTCTAGAATATCAAGGGAATTAATGAAAAGAAATGCTAGGGAAGGTGGACTAGCTATGCCAGATCTTAATCTGTATTATACAGCAGCAGTCAACAAAACTGCTTGGTACTGGCAGAGGAGTAGAATAGTGAATCAATGGAATAGATTGGGCACAGGAGACCCAGCAGTTAATGAATATAGTAATCTATTGTTCGATAAACCCAAAGACCCCAGCTTTGGGGATAAGAATGCATTATTTGACAAAAACTGCTGGGAAAACTGGAATACAGTATGGCAGAAACTGGGCATAGATCATTACCTAATGCCATATACCAAAATCAAGTCTAAATGCGTGCATGATCTAGGTATAAAGGATGATACTGTAAACAATCTGGGAAAGCAAGGAATAGTTTGCCTGTCAGATTTGTGGAGAGGGGGAGACTTTAGGACCAAACAAGAATTAGAGAGCATTATAAAATGCAAAATGGATCATTTTGATTACATTAAATTGAAAAGCTTCTGTACAAAAAAAGCCAATGTAACCAAGATAAAGAGGGAGGTGGGAAATTGGGAGAGAATTTTCACAACTTATGTCTCTGATAAAGGACTCATTTCTAAAATTTACAGAGAATCGAGTCAAATCTATGTGAATATAAGTCATTCCCCAATTGATAAATGGTCAAAGGATATGAACAAACAGTTTTCAGAGAAAGAAATTAAAGATATCTATAAGCATATGAAGAAATGCCCTAAATCACTATTGATTAGAGAAATGCAAATCAAAACAACTCTGAGATACCACATCTCTCCAGTCAGATTGGCTAAGATGACAAAACAAGAAAATGACAAATGCTGGAGAGGATGTGGGCAAATTGGAACATTAATGCATTGCTGGTGGAGTTGTGAACTTATCCAACCATTCTGGAGAGCAATCTGGAATTATGCCCAAAGGACTATAAATAATTTCATACCCTTTGACCAATACCACTTCTAGGGTTATATCCCAAAGAGATCATAGAAGTGGGAGGAAGACCCATATGTACAAAAATATTTATAGCAGCCCTTTTTGTGGTTGCAAAGAATTGGAAACTAAAGGAGTGCCCATCAATTGGGGAATGGCTAAACAAGTTATGGTATATGAATGTAATGGAGACGGAGTTCATATTTACCTGGAGAGGCTTATACAAACTGATGCTGAGCGAGAAGAGTAGAATCAGAAGAAATTTGTATACGATCACAGACACATCATATGTGTGATGACCAACTATAACAGACTGGACTCTTTTCAGCAATGCAGTGATATAAGTCAATCCCAAAAAACTCAAGAAAGAGAGAAATGCGACATCCAGAGACATAACTAGAAAGAACTGAGCATGAATCCTGATGGAAGCAAACTAATTGATCTTTTTCTTTTCATTGTTCGGTTTTATTTCTTCTTTATCATTCTTCATCCCACCTAGTACAATACGCCTTTGTAATTGGACCAATCTCTAATATGAATGTATTTACAGATCCTATACTGGACTATATGTGGTCATGGAGGGTGGGAGGAGGGAAGCAAAGGAAATATGAAAATCAAGGAACTATGGAATTGAATCTTGTTAACTGAAACTAAACTAATAAATTAATTAATTAAATTTTAAAAAAGAATGACTTTGAGCAAATAAGCCATTTTGACTTTTATAAATATCCAAATTAGGGGCGGCTAGGTGGCACAGTGAATACAAGCGGTGGCCCTGGAGTCAGAAAAACCTGAGTTCGGATCCAGCCTCAGACACTTAACACACACAAATAAAAACCCAGCCATGTGACCTTGAGCAAGTTACTTAACCCCAATTGCCCTCCAAAAAAAAAAAAAAAAAGCAAAAATAAATAAATAAATATCCAAATTAAATATAAAGGATATATGAAGAAAGATATTATCTGCTTCCAGATAAAGAATTGATAAATACAAGTATGTATAGAATAATTTTACATATACATACCTATTTGTGTCTAATAGTAGCCATCTCTAGAGCAAGGGGTTGGGGGGAGAGAAAAAAAGGGGGGAAAAGAAATTTACATGATAACTTTATTAGATATTTCAAAGGAATAGCAATTTGTATATAAAAGATTTGCCGTTTCATGTGCAATCATCTTTTTTATTGTATTGTGTTATGGAAATGCTTGTTTTATTCCATAAATTAAAAATAAAATAAATAATTGTGAAAAAATAAAACTATAACTATATTACAATAAAATACTAAGCATTTATATATGCTTGGCAATAAGGGAACATAATTTACAAATATAGATAATGAAGGGAATAAAAATACTAAAAATGTCATATACTCTAATTGAGAAGTGGTGAGAACAACTTCAGAAGGAAACCACTAAATTTTGATAACAGTCAATGATGAAGTGGTTAATCTGCAGAAAAGTTTCCCCAAGAGAAGACTTTCCTGAAGGGAGTTGGTAGGAATTGAAACACCTGAGACATTAAAAAAGTAGGCCATCACATTAGACAGAACACTAGGAAATCTCAAAGAGACCATTATCCAAAGAAGATCATGTAATGTATTCAATTTTCTTGCTCTATTCTACTCATTTGGCAAATCTCATTTACTCCTTGGAAAACTTTTACTTAATACTTTTTCCCTTCGACAGAGAAATTAGAATTATTCAAGGACTATTACAAAATAACAAAAAAAAAAATGTCAACCCACTAGGGAAAGCTGCCACAGAGGCATAAGCATAAGCAAAGAACAAATAAGGTAATAAGTATTTCATCCGACAAGTATCCTTGAAAGGGTATCTCTCTCTACCTGACTTGCTAAACTCTCCCAATGGAATAGGATCTAGTTTTCATCAAGTCCCTTAGAATGAGAGATAATGGAGGTTTAAAAACCTTTCTAATTCAAAATGCAAGCTTTGTCCTTAGTCAGAACTTTGGGATAGAAAACATTGTGTATTTTCTGTTCTTCAGCATTTTGCACTCCTGTTAAATCAAGGGATTGTTCATATTCCCTCATACCTAAATTTTGATGTACAAAATATTATTCACAATAAATGAACTTGGAGTTTAGGAATCATTTTATTACATAGATTTCTCTGTCGTAATGATATTGATTAAAACAATATTCAGTCTGAAGTTCACTCTATCAGTCATTTAAGATAAAATTTTCTTTTTCTTACTTTTTTTTACAATCCTCTTCCTACAGTTCCTGTGAATTCCCAGGATGTGGGTATATTTATCCAGCATTTGACAATTCAATAAGCATTTGCTAGGTACCTACCTATTATGGGAAAAGCAAGAGGCAGCATGGAGTAGTAAATAGAGATGTGATTTTGAAATCAGGAGGATCTGCGCTCCTAGCCAACCTGTAATGGTTCTGTCACTGGGCAAAACATTGAACCTCAGAGGCGGCTAAGTGGCGCAGTGAGTAAGAGCGTTGGCCCCAGAGTCGGGATGACCCGGGACCGGTCCCAGCCTCAGAAAATGAGCACCCACACATAAATAATGACTGGCTGTGTAACCTTGAGCAAGTTACTTAACCCCAATTGCTTTAAAAAAAAAAAAAACAACAACACACATTGAACCTCCCTCCCTACCCCCAGTGACATCCTAAGACTTTGAGGGTCAGAACAGTTGCTGATCTACAATGAGAGAGAGAGATTCCTTATGCCACACACTAATGAGAGGACAGGTCTAGACAAAAATAAGGTGCTGAGTTCACAAATTACCATTAGTACAAAACTGATATGGAGCTCTCAGAAGAGGAAGTGAAAACAATGAATCATCATTAGAGGTAATGTGGCATATAGTAGGGTAAATGATGGATTTGGAGTTAAAGGATCTGGATTTAACACGGTTTGCCAACACCTGCTTGACTTTGGGCGAACAATATAAGGCAATCAGTTTCCTTGACTGTAAAATGAGAGAGTTGGGCTACATGATCTCTAAGGTTTCTTTCAGTTCTAAATTTATTATCCTAAATGAGAGATTGCTACAAATCATTAATAACAAGAGAAATTTAAAAAAAAAACCTTTAATATTTTACCTCTTATCCAACATTTTGGCAAAGTTGAGAAAAAGTGGAAGAAAGTAATGTTGGAAAGGATGGGGCAAGATAGACCCACTAATACATTGTTGGTAGAGCTGGTAATTAGTTCAATTAATCTGGAAAGAAATTTGGAATGTTGATTAAGTGACAAAAATGCTCACTCCTTTTGGCAAACCACTCCAGTATCTTTGCCAACAACACCTCAAATGGGGGCATGAGGAGTCAGACATGAACAAAACAGCAAGCTAGTAATATGGTCTAATGATGTCAAAGTAAAGAAATTAAGGTTCTATATATACCAAAATATGCATAGGACTTTGTCTTAGCAAATAAATAGAAACAAAACAGATACCTATTATTTTGGAAATGACCAAACAAATTATGGTACATAAAGGTAACAGAATATTACAGTACCATAAGAGATGATGTGAACAAAAAATTCATAGAAGCCTGGGTAGATTTATATGAAGTAATACATAAGTAGTAGAACCAGGAAACAACATACATGGTCACTACAGCAATGGAAGAGTAAAGAATTATTTTTTAAAACCCAGTGCTAAGTTGGCCTCATAGAAGAGTCAAGAAAATAAACATCCTCCTTCTTTGGCAGAGGTGAGAGCTACATGTGTGAAATATTGTGCATACTGTTGGGGACATAGATGATGTACTGGTTTGTTGTGCTGAATGCTTTCTTTCCTTTAAAAAATCTTCAGGGGGACCGGGAATCTCCGGATTGCAGCAGGGTGTGAGGGACCGACGATGGATGCCCAGAAGGACTTGCAGCCGCCCAAACAGCAGCAAATGATATATATCTGTGGAGAATGGCATACAGAAAATGAAATAAAATCCAGGGATCCAATCAGATGTAGAGAAGGTGGATATAGAATGATGTACAAGAAAAGAAGAAAAAGATCGGTGGTTTTTGATGCCCGATGAAATCCTAAGAATTCAGAGTAAAAGCATAACTTTCTTCTGAATTTCCTACAACCATTTCAAATTGCATAGCTTTTGGATCATATGCTTTTCTTTTACAGATAAAACTGTAATACTATTCCATTATATAGGTATAAATTATTTTTAAAATAAAATTTTCAAATGTGGTGTTAAAAAAATCTTCAATACAAGAGATGACTTGCTTGTCATCATGGGGAGAGGCAATAGGCTATGTCTGAAAATGAAAGTATATTTAATATACTCTGACCTATTTAGATTTGACCTCTCAGGGTGCCCTGCAACAACCACAAAAACAACAATGCTTTAAAATTTCAAAAGAACCTCCTTCATGTTATAGCTATCAGATAACTAGAAACTTACCTCATACATCAAATGACATATACTACAGAGCTACAGGGTACCATATGTGTGCTTTATTTAGAGTTCTTCCCCAAGAAGCATTTCTACCATTAATCCAGCTCTGAATATACATATATCCTGAGAGATGAATTTCTGTAGGTGTTTCTGATCATTCAGGAGTGATGGAATTCTATATGTGTACACCACAAAGGACAGTATTCCTTGATAATTAATACCAACTCATAGAGGATGCCAAAGAAGCAGAAACATGCTAGATATTCATCAGATGCAGTGCTCTGTGTGCATTTTGATCATTTGAAGAGTCTATAATTTCATAAATGAGGTTCTGCCTCCTATGGTGTATGAACCATCCATTCCTATCCATTCTTTGCTACTCTCATCCATGTCCTTTCCAAAGTGTTTCATAAGGAAGCCACTCAAAGCATGGTTTGATATTCTTTTCTGTATTATCAAAAATTAATTCATCCCTTTACTCAATGGATACCATTTGGGTATGCTGCCTGTCCATCAGTTATCACCTCCTCTCCTAGCCCACCAACTTTTCCCATCATGTATTTCCCCCATGGCATGCCACCTACTCATGCTCACCACATGCCTCTCTACTGCCCTTTGGATGTAATTCCTGAGATATTGATATTCCAAAAGCATGAGAAGAATATTGCTATTAAATAAACATTGCTTTGTATGTAGACAGCAGTTATTTAATGTTTCTTGAGTTGCTGAATTGATTATACAAGAGAATTCTTGTGTATGATATTTGTTCAATGAAACAGAAGTGGATCATCAATGAACAGAACTGGTCCATATCTAAAGAGGTATAATTTTAGATCCTTTACGTGGGGCTTTAAAAAACTTTTAGAAGTATCTTAAATCCATCTTCCACAGGTCTTAAAAAAATCACAATGCCTATTATATTAGTAGCCAAGGAGTTACAATATTTCATTTTGCTTAATTAGTTGGATGGAAAGGAATGAAGGCAGGTAAATGTCACAGTGGGTAGGGTACCCTACCTGGAATCAGGAAAACTCATAATCCTAAGTTCAAATGTGGCCTCAGACACTTACTATGTGACCCTGGACAATCCACTTAACCCTATTTGCCTCTGTTGCTTATCTGTAAAATGAGTTGGGAAAGAAAATGGACAACCATTCCACTATTTTTATCGAGAAAAGCCTAAAATGGAGTCACAAAGGGTCAGACATGACTGAAAAGACTGAACAACAACGATGGAATGAGATCCTGAAATAGTATGATTTAATCTGAAATAAAGGGGTGTCATTTGTCTGAGTACTTCTTCACGTGTTCCTGGTTCAACACACGTCATACATTTCAGACTACATTCCCTTCAGAGTCCTAATTATTGACATATCACAGAAGAAGATGGATCTTCCTGTTTCCAGTTAGAATCCCACCTGTGCTCCACTGATGAGTCAGCCCTTCTTGCAGCAAACTTCCCAGGTGTTGCAACTTCTGGAAATGTAGCATTATGCCTTCAGCTATTCTTGGTTCAGATTTCATTCCACAATCTTATCCCCTCACTTTTCTAAAACTCTGAAGTGGAATTCAAAATAAACAATTTCCAAATGGAACTTCCATCTCCCTAACGTCTTCAATTCTCTCTCTTCCTTGGGATCCATTCAGATCTAGCACAACTATTTATGTCCCATCAGATTATTCCCCTTTAGTGTCCATGGAGGCCCAGGGAACTCAGATACTGTCAAATACGTCATTTGGGTTCCTGAAGAGTTTTGGAAGAAGGGGAAAAACACACCACTGCATTTCTGAGTAGAATAATAGCAAATGAGTCACCAGGGGGCCTTTAGGGATTGGATGATATCTGCCTCTTGTACCTGATCCTTACAAATCATTCCCTGTACATTCCTTTCTGCTCCTCTCTTTCTCTGTCGTTAAGATGAGGCCCTTACTAACCTATGATACAATGCGCTTGAAATACAACTAATACTGTAGAATATTTGGAAATAACTTTGCATATACAGCATGCCTCAAAAACATTCAATGAGATTTATTTTATTTCATGAGGCATTATATGTCCCTACTGTATACTCAATAGGCCATTGCAAATGTATTTGCGTATGCATTTGGTGCGATTTTGAATATGCATAATATCCAACAAGCCATTTATTAGAACTTTTGTAAAGGCGCTGTTTTTTATGTATGCCATGCATCATCACAAATCCTAAGACAACTTTATGGATTCACTAAAATTATATTCAAAAAGCAATTAGCCTTTAGTATATATGCTTAAAATATGTGGATATATATATATATATACACATATCTATATATGTAGATATATACATATCTATATATACATATCTATATGTGGATATATATGCACACATATATTTGTGTCAATGTGAGTTAAAACTTGTAGGTACTGATTTTATTTATTTTCATGATGAGTTATGAATCCTCTACATGTGAAAGTAAATGAATTTTTCAAGTCCCTAAGCTAAATACCTTTATAAAATGTCTTGAAAATGAAGTCCTATTTCCCCAGACCTTTTCAATGAGCAATACTTTTAAAAATAAATACTCCAAAGTGGTTTGATTTAGTAAGAATAATTGCTTTAAAAGGGCCCCCAAGTCGTGCCAGCAGTCATTCACAGACTTTGCTTGGTGTCCAATCATTGCAGTCCAAGTTAATCTTCCAAAGTGTTGTTTGTAATGGAGGAGCCAGCACCATTGCAACTCGTCTGAATGAGCCCTTATAAATTAAAGTAGCCAGTTGCATTGTTATTTTTCACATGAAATACAATGTTCACTAGTTGCCAACAATGTACTTTGAAAGACTATATGAACAAGAATTGATATGAATGTTTAGGGATGAGAAGTATGCTTTTTTGTTTCATTTCCTTAATGGAACTGCCACTGAATTTCTTATAATCAATTCTTTCATCATATTATTGTGCTCGGGCTAGGAGACTGGTTGTTTATGTGTTTTTATCCAAGCAAGGCAAATATTCTTTCCTGACTCAGTGATAGTGTCATACACTGTAAATATATTTCAGGGTATTATATACTTAACAAAAAGTTTCTTCTATGGACATTTTTGCATATAATGCATACAGGAAAAACAGTATCTTATATGCATTGTGGATATAAAGGGAAAAAGAGCATTTGTACCTGGTCTCTATGGATAGTACCTGGCACTTGTTCTCCTTATTAAAGCAAAACAGTAGAACCCTGTCCTGTCATCAACCTACAAGCTCTCCTCTCACCCTAAGGAAAATAGTGCCAGTTATCTGCCTTGAGAACATTAGTCTCTTTGCTATTAAAGCTTCATATCCATTCTAGTCTTTTGGGGGGAATTCATAAAGCCCATACGAATAACCATAACTGGCAGAGGGGAGAGCCTCCCTATTAATACTATACTATAATCATGGAGGGGCCAGCTCGGGGGTGCAGTGCATAGAGTACTGGGTCTGGGGTCAGTTCTTCATCTGTAAAATAAAGGAAATGGCAAATCACTCCATTGTCTTTGTCAAGATAACTATGTGGGCAGATCCATGGGACCACAAAAAGTCTAACACAACTAAACAACTAAATAACAATAATAATCATAGAGCACCATTGTTTTAAAAAGACCCTGGTAAAATGTTACGTGAGGATATTATTTATATGCAGAACAACATACCATGTAAGCATAGTGGATAAAGTTTCTTTTTCATTCACTACAGCTTGGTATGGAGTGAGAATATTGGTCTTGGGAATAAGAAAACCTTAGTTTGACTCCTGGCTCTAATAATTACTTGCTATAGGATTCTGGGCCAGTCATTTAACTTCTCCAAGCTTGAGGTTCCCCCTCTGCCATACAAGAATAATAATACTTGCATCACCAATATTTCATGGAGGAGGGGGGAAAGAGGGAAGAACAAGAAAAAAGAGGAAGGGGTAAGGGGAGGGGGAGGAGGAGATGAGGATGATGAGGATGATTCAACAGTCCTATCAACTGAACCAACTAATCAACTGAATTTGATATTACGTGCAATGCTCCATACCCACTGTTGGAAGTTTTCATTTTCTCATCTTTCCTTCAGGATCAATTCTATCATTTTAACTTTCCAGGGATCACCTTAAATAAAAATGGGAATCTTAAAAACAGATATTATTTACTTTTGAAAACTTTTTAAATAGAGCAAAACATAAATCAGTATTTTATGATGCCTTAGGAACATTACTATGAGACATTGGTTATTATATTATGTGAAAAATGTAGAAGTTAGAAGATATGGGGCTGAATCACTTCCAGGAAATCTCTTGAAATTTGTTTTCTTCAGTAAATCCCAGGTGCCAATTTGCTTTTTGATTACTTATATTTCTCACATGGAGATAAAAGATCTGGCTTACTTTCCACAAAATTAATGAGTAAATCAATGCTCAAATCTCTCTCCCAAGGGATCTGTCTTCCAAAAAAACTCTCCATTTTCCCTGTTGCTGTCCATGTCATCTGACTTATTGGTACAATTTAAAAACTTAATCTGTGATTTCTGATTCACTAACACATTGGACCCCTAGTACCTTCTTGTCAACATTTGTCCATTTTTTTTTTTTTTTTGCTTTTTGGAGGGCAATTGGGCTTAAGCAACTTGCCCAAGGTCACATGGCTAGTAAATGTTAAGTGTCTGAGGCCAGATTTGAACTCAGAACCTCCAGACTCCAGGGCCGGTGCTCTATTCACTGCGACACCTAGCCACCCCAACATTTGTCCATTATTTTGTCTTACCTGCACTTATTTAGGGGTCCCTCTCATTCCAAGAATTTGTGTTAAGTATTTGAGGAGGAGGTTATCATAATGCCTACAAATTACTTAACTTCTGAATACACAAATGATATTTTTGTAGATATGACCCTGGGGTAAAATTTTTCTAAGTCTCTCTCCTATGTCTGATTTTGAATAGAAAACTAGAAATAATAATTTTAAAAGGACATCTTTAACAGCTGGTATTTGGAAAGTGCTTTAAGATTTGTAAAGAGCTCTACATACATGATCTCATATGAGGCACAACCTACCTTTGCAGTAGGTACTACTATTATCTCCATTTAAGAATGAGAAAACTGAAGTTCTAAGTGATCTGTCCATGGTCACATAGCTAACACAAGAGAAGTAAATGCTCTGTTTCATGCCTATGTAGTGGATGAACTTTCTCATAATTTGTCTTTGCTAACAATATTTCATATCTAAATTTAATACTTTGGTTCCGAGGTAACTGACTAGTAAGAAAATGGTAAGTAACAACAATAACAATAATAATTTCATATATGTACATATAAGAGCCCCTGTAGAGTAGTGGATAGAAACCCAACGTCAGAACCAAGATCTGGGCTCAAGTCCTCCCTCTGAAACATCATGGCTGTGTGATCCCAGGAAGTCACTATCTCCCTCAGTTCCATCATACATAAAATTGGGATAATAATAGCACCTATCTCACAAGGTTGTTGTGAGAATAAAATTTAAATAATATTGATAGGTGCTTTACAAACCTCAAAGTGCTATATATGCACTAGTTTATGTATAATTATTAAATTCCTCTCTGAAACCTACTAGCTATGTGATCCTGGGCAAATTTCTTTACCTGAAAAATTAGCATAAAATGCCTATAAGGTCTACCTCACAGTATTAGTATGAGGCTTAATAAACCAATTAATGGGCATTTATTATGCATCTGCTATATGCCAAATTCAAATGAGATAATTTAAATGAAGCCCTTTACAAACTTGAAAGCATGAAATGACTTTAAAAATCAATAATTAGTAAGATTCTTCAAGGAAAATTCTATAACTTTCTAGAAACTGCATAACTTTGCTTTTCTTATGTAAACTAATGGTTCTAAGAGGATTTTTTTTTCCACTGAAGGTACAAAATGGTGATAGAAAATTAGAAATAATTTCCCTGTCCATCCACACATTAGTACACACTATTTAGGTAAAATACAACTTCATGGTACCCTCATCACCTCTAGGACAAATAATTTTTCAGGCACCAAAAGTTTTATTACATAAGAGCTGAGCCTATGATAATAAGACAAATGAAAACATTCAACTCATATTGACTAGTCTTAAATCTTGGGTGAACGTGAGTCACCAACACCTGCCAGGGGTAAAATTTAGCAAAAACTGACAAAATAGGTCAGCCTAGTCAGCATTACAAAATGGTTCAGGGGGTGGATTCAAAAATTAATGTCTGGAAAAAAAACACATCTGGTCCACAGCTTTGTGACTAATTTTCACCAGCATTAGGTGGCCCTCTACTGTCGTGTCTCACTTTGAAATACCGATGACAATACACACTAAAGATTCAACTGCATTTGTTCATAAAAATCTTTCATCATTTTCTTCAACCCTGGTCTAGATTCAGGGTACATGCTGATCTCTTCTCTAAAGAGATAAGGTTTGAAATCCAGATTGTCAGATGACTTTTATACTGTGGTCACCTCTAATCTGTTGCTTATGAATGCAGGAATACATAGTCTGCAATATTCTGGAAAATTATAGCTTAGTTTTTTATGCAGTTGGTGGCTCACTGGATAGAGTGCTGGGCCTGGAGTTGGGAAGACCTGAGTTCAAATCTGATCTCAGACACTTACTAGCTATTTGACCCTGAGAAAGGCTCGTAACCTCAGTTTGCCTCAGTTCTCTCAACTGTAAAATAGTGCTATCACCTACCTCACAGGGTTGTTTTGAGGATTAAATGAAATAATATTGTAAAAATGCTTCACACAATCCCTGGCACATAGCACACCATATAAATGCTTATTCCTCTACCCAGTCATGAAGGCCACTGACTGACTTAGGTGCTATGGAGCACTGAGTGTTTGGTTAAACATCAAAGAAGTCAGGGTCATCCACTGTATCCCAAGCCATCCCAGTTGTCTTGACTTTTGTCTTGCCGCTAGACTTCAATGACTGTGGAAGAGAGAGTAAGGCTAACAACTTTGTGAATCTCTGGCTCTCTTAAATCCAATTCACACATAAATCAGGACATCACCCCATGATGTCATTGGTCCTCTTCGAAGACAAAGGACAAACAACCACAATAACTGGATGATAGTGAATTAAGACATTCAGCAAATCTTGATTAATTACATTTCTTGTGTGACTGGGCAAGTCACTTAATTTCTTAGTGCCTTAGGAAACTTTTCTTTTTTTTCTTTAACATATGTGGCATGCTGAGCCACATGTTGTTGAAAATGCAAAGAGAAGCATCATCCCAACTCCCAAGAACTTTAAAATTCAGTAAACAAAGAAACATCCACATATACTGAAGATATGCTAACCAAAGGACTATGATTACAAAGACAACCCAAATTAGGCTCAGTTTGGTCTGGTTTGACCAGAGTAAATACTAAGGCTTTCTTAGCACTTAGGTCTGCCGGGTTGACCTGACAGATACTGTTAATAACTGTGTTCACTAAGCAGTGTATAGCTTAGGAAAAGCTACAATAATGATAATAATAGCAAGCATTTACATAGCACTTTTAGGTTTGGCTAAGTATTTTACATATATCATTTCATAGAGACATCACAAAAACCATATAAGGTAAGTGCTACTGTTATCCTCATTTTCTGGCTGAAGAAACTGAGGCTGAGAGAGGTCAAGTGACTTGCCTAGCTAGGGTCACAAAGTTAGTGTCTAAGGCAGGATTTGAACTCTAAACTTCCTGACTACAAGCTCATTGTTCTATCCACTTGTGCCACCTGTCCGTAGGTATTGCATAGCTCCCGTGAGATGAAATAGAGAACAATATTGAAGGAAATGAGTTGAAGTCAAGGTGAGTTCTGGGACAAGGGCTGGGATGGAGATAAGACCCAAGATGCCATATCAGAGCAAGCAAACCAAATAGGAGGGAAGGCAAGGTTATCAGAAATTAATGTTCCATGATAGGAGAAACAGACAGATGTGTGGTCAAAGAGCAAGGTGAGAAATGGATAAGCCAAGATCAGAAGTAATTCAGTTTACCAAAGAGTTATTAACCCAACCCTAAAGCCTATGATTTTTATGCAGTAAACAGAAAATAGGACCTTATGCCTGTGTGTCATTTCTGCTTTTTCACAAGGAGTTAAAATATACTAGATAGCATCCATGTGCTAGTAGTTGGTTTTGTTTTTAATTATTATTATTATTTTGGAAGACATCTTGATCCAGTGAGTATAAATATGTGTGTGGAGAGAGACAGAGGAGGATGAAAGGACAGATAGGCAGAAACATAGAAAAGCAAAGGAGATGGCAAGGAGGAAAATCTAGAAGTTTTTCAATCAAATCAGAGTGAACATCTGTTAGGGAGGGAAAGATTTAAGCTATGCCCAATCACAATGGCATCCACTTCCAATATTAAAATGTTCTGTTGATTGGAGATTGGCTTAAATACTGCATCACTTTTTCTTAGTCCTGTTTTCCCTATAATAGCCTCCTTAGTCTGTTATAATTACCTTTTGTGGCTTTACCAGCAGTTAGCCAAATTACAGCATGTCTATTTTTAAAAAATGCTCCAGTTACAGAAAAGGAGATTGAAATCTCTCTCTCTCTCTCTCTCTCTCTCTCTCTCTTTCTCTTCACCACTCCCTTCTTTTCTTTCCCCACCCTCTCCCTTTCTCTCTGGCTCTGTCTATATCTCTCTTCCCATCCATCTTAGACTCTCTTTCTCTCCTTTTTGGATGGGGCTGGGGAAAAGATCACATACGTAACCCCAAAATGTCAAATCCCCACCGCTAGCTGTCCTGGAAATTCAGCATTTGAAATGATCATTTATTCATAATCCTTCCACCCTGCCAAATCCACCCAAGGTCTCTTTTCACATAATTAGCCTTCTGTTGTTCTCACTAGATTTCCCCCAAAGCAGCTGACAGTTTTGTACCTGTCTGCTGGAGCACTGATCTCAGTAATAAGATACAAGTAGCCATGTTATATATTTCTTGGGAATTTATCTTGCCATAGCACTTGCATACAAGGAACTCTCAGAATCTTATATTATCTGGTGGCAAGGCTAAAAAAGTTGACTAAGGCTAATTCACACTTTCTTCCCCATGGAATTACTATACTAAACCACTCACATTACAGGCACAGTTCAAAAAATCCAATTCTACAAATATTTATTGGATAGCTATCAATATCATTTGACAGCAATAATAGTCAAAAATCTTAATCTTAAATTTTTACATTTAGAAATTCAGTTTTAATAGTTCACTCAAGTCAAATAGTCCTTAATAACTTACTTAGATTCTTACTAACCAGACTCAAGGCTCAATGACTTAAAATCTAGAAAGATGGTACAATTGTGCATGCATTTTACAGGGTTGGTCTACTCCCAAGGGATACCTGGGAAACAAAATTATTAATCAGAAGGCTGCTTTATGTGCATGGAACCAGAGCAAAGAGAACTGCCTGGTCTTATGGGAGAACAAGTCATTCAGTCTATGGTAGAGGCTGATGAATTATTCTGGCTCTTTTGTAGTAATGCATACCCTTCCAGTGACTGGAATACTCATGTCCAACAAATGCAATGTCTCTCCTCCTATTAAATTCTTATGGACCAACTTTACCTTTTCTATACTCCATGCCCTCCAGCATCTCCCTTCTTCATCTCAGTATACTGATTATTTCTCATTACTTACACTTTAGATTACTTCACTAAAGTGTTGCTCCCTAGCCTCATAATGGCATGGAACTGACCCAGAAATCTTGAAGTCTAATTCAAGAAGGTACAAGTTTGAGATGAAGCTGAGAAGGCCCAGCTGTGCTCTGGGAGTATGCCATCTGAAGGACAGCCTAGCTGAGCTGAGAAAAAACTCATAACCCAAAGAATGTTCACTAGGTAACAGCTTTTGAGGGATTCATCTCAATTCATGAAACTGTCTACTAAGACATGGAGAAACCATATCTGCTTCTGTTGAAAGAGTAGCCACACTAATAAAAGTGTACAACTTTGAAGAGAGCACTAAATTTAGAACCAGAGGTCCTGGGCTCAAATCCCAGCACTACCACTTATTGCCTAAGTGGCCTTGGACAAAGTCATTTCATTACTATAAGACTCAGTTTCCTCACCTGGAAAAGAAGGGTCTATACTAGATGATCTCTAGTGCCACATATAGGCCTAGATCTTGTAATAAATATTGAAGAATACTGACAAAAAGCAGCTGGAACAATAGATATAGAACCAGCTTTTGGAAGAACTATGTTCAAGCCCCACCTCTTATACAGACTGAGAGCATGACTCTGGAACAGTCATTCAACTGTAAGCTGCACTGTAGGTGCCTACTTGCGCTTGTGAAGGGAACGCCATCCTCAAGAGTTCCCCAAACCAATGAAATCACACTTTTAAAAATATATATTTTTTAAATTGAAATGTATTTTAAGTTAACTGCTTCCTGGTAACATCTGGGAAGGCACTTTGATCTCAGTAATAAAGCTTATTTATTGTAGGAGAGGTCACTTAGGGGAAGATTTCCTGTAGATTGCTAATGCTACCCATTGTACCTGAGTTTGTGTTATCTTCAGCCCCAGAGGCTTTTTTTTTTCCTAGCCTTTCTAGGTACAGCTTACTCTTGAATCCACAGTCTTTTCTTCTATAGCAGGCATAAATCACACTTTACAAGTTTGGGAGCAATAAATAGAGTACCAGGCCTGGAGTCATGAAGACTCATTTTCTCGAGTTCAAATCTGGCTTCAAATAGTCATTAGCTCTGTGACCCTGGGCAAATCACTTAACCCTGTTTACCTCAGTTTCCTCATTTATAAAATGAACTGAAGAAAGAAATATGATACAGCTCCAGTATCTGTGCCAAGAAAGCCCTAAATGAGGTCACAGAGTCAGATATGACTGATGAATGAATAACAATAAAATCTACATGCAAAGGGGGCCCCGGGAATAATTGTGTGATTTACAAGGTACCACAGTTAGCCAGTGGCTTATCAGAGATCCCCAGTTTACTAACTACCAAGCTCGTTCCAATGGCACTAGTCATGGAATTATAATGTGGCTTACTCAAGTACTATTCATATACATTATTAAATTCCAGGGTTTTGAGGCCATCTGGTCTACTAACCTTCATCTGTACAGGAGCCCACCCAATTAATTTAAAACACTATGTGGCAAGGAAATGTGGTAGAATCCAATAGATATGCAAAATCCCAACTCAGCTATGTTTTATGGCTTTAGGCAACTTGGCCTTTCTTGTTTTTTGTTTCTTCTTATATCAAATGGATAAGATCATCTCTCCAATCCCTCTTGATTCTGTAACCCAGCTCTTAAAGGTCTTTATGACTTCTTTCTATAAGCCATTTTGTAATTGGAAAATTCTCATTCTCAGAAACTTCATCCGGCATGCATGAAACAATTAAGAAATATCTACTATGTGAAATGTACAGTGAGAAGGACTGATAGAGATACAAAGATATGTACGACAGTCTCTTCCATCAAATATTCTAGTTAAAGAGTATAAGATTTATGGACTGATAAATATAATGCCAACAATAAGTGGATAAGAGAAATATAAAGTATTAGGAGGTCAAATGAAGGAGAAATAACTCTCAGATGGAAAAAAAAACAATCTCTTCTGTGGAAGAGATAGCTTTTGAGTTGATCTTTGAATAATGGATTAGATGTTAAGATGTGGACATAGGGAATGAGTGCAAGGGGAGTGAATTTAAAGGGGCTGCAGGAACAAAGGCCAAGAGGTGAGAAAACGTTGAGTTTGTTCAATATAGGAGAGGAAGAGGAACTGGACCTGTGATTTCATTAGTATAAGGAAACTCCTTCTACCAAGGCAAGTAGTTACCTTTTCTGTAATATTTATAGTCTTAGAGAGTTGTCTAGGTCACTGAGAGGGTGAATGACTTGTCAAGTATTTTATAGCCAGAATCAGCCTTGCTCTCCTCCAAAATCATCAATGTACAAGTGGCAAGACAAAAGTCAAGACAGGTGGTGATGGCCCAGGATACAGTGGGTGACCTTGGCCTTTCTAAATTAAGATCTTTCCCAGGTCTCAGTTCCTCTGAGGCCAAACCCATTTAATGACTATGGGCTAGGAAAGAATTGAGGCAAAGATGGTTTAATTTACCATCCTAAAATATCAATCTGGGAGGGGAAAACCCCTAGAGTTTCTGACCAACTATTATTGGCCATTCAGTGAAAACCAGAATGATTTAGTTTAAAGGCTGGTCAAGTACCTCCATTTTAACACAAAGGGCTTTTTAAAAGACTGTTTTTCAGAGCTATATTTCCAATAATCAAAAATTAGAACTGCAGGACAAAAGTATATTGTCCCAGCTTTTTGGGAAAAAAATAATGAAGGAAAAGGAGAAGGAGAAGAAGAAAAATAAAATAGCATTTCCCAACTTCTGTTTAAATTGGCAGGTTCGGTCTCCAGACTATAGCTACTATTACTTTCAGATAACAAGGTATGGACAGTTGATACAAAATCTCCTAAGAACCTGTTTCACTCCTTCACACAAATGCAAACAGTACCTATTGGTGGAGTAGGCTTAAACTTAGACCATAATAGTGGTGAGGTACACATGTAAGACATTTGTGACAAGGTTTAACTCACATTGCCTACTATGGAAGTTCTCTCTGTGTAGAGAGCTCACATAGAATATTTGCTATTGTTGTTGTTCTTCCTCAGGGCCAGAAACAGGACTCGAACCCAGGTCTTCCAAGCTTTGAGGCAAGTTTTCTATTATGCCAAATATAACCATATATCATATGTCACATAGGTTCAACATTTGTTATATAACTAAATTCAGCTAAATAGTCAAATAGATGAAGAGAAATCATGTTTTAAGTGTGAGGGTTTTTTTTCATTATTTGCTCTAAACCATACTAAATTTCCATTTTATAAACAGGATATGTCAGGTCAGATGATTTAGATTCATAAGTCATAAGTAGCCTCATCTTGAAACATACCTGGTTACACCTACTATAAATTTTTCTGGTAATAAAAACAATAGTGATGTCAGATACCCTAAATTGCCAACTTAGAACAAGTTCTAAAAACTCTTGTTTTTATCATCATCAAATAAGATAAGATAAGGGTGGGCGAGAGGGGGAAGGAAGACAGAGAGAGAGATACACACACACAAAGAGAGAGAAATACCCTGATTCAGGAGATCTTAGTCCCAGAGAGCAAAACTAAGAATAATGGGTAGAAATGACAAAAAGAATAATTCACAATTAACACAAAGAAAAACTTCCTAACAATTACAACCACCTCCAAGTGGATTAGGCTGATTCGGGAAGTAGTGAGCTCTCCATCTTTGAAGGTCTTCAAGCAGGGAATGAATTACCACTTGTCAGGATCATTATTAAAGAGAAGATCCTTTTTTATCTTAAAACTAGATGAATTAGGTTGAACTAGATGAATGTTAATGCCCCTTCCAAGCTGGAAATTCTATGATTTGATTGCTGGTCCTCTCTTGACTGGCTAATCATCCTTGGACAACTTATTTTACCCCTTTCATGAATTAATTTTCCCATCTGTGCAAAGAAAATGCTACCACCTACTGCAAATATGTCTTTGGTTGGATGGGGTGGGGTCGAGCAGAGAAAAAGGAGAAAAAAACAGAACGTCTATGAACAGAAGGCAGGGTTATGCTAAATACAAACACAGGCTTATAGATGACAGAGGACAGAAGTTAGTTAAACAAATCATGGGAGAATGTCGGTTTAAGAAAGAAGACTTTGTTTTTTCATCAGAAAATGAAGTGTCTCCATCTGCTTAAGCATCTTCCATTGAGTCCTGATTATTCTTGTTGGAAGCAGATAAGACTTCTCCTAATCTGGAGCAAGCGAGGTGTGAAGTTAATTTTTACATTCAAACTCTTACCAGATTAGAAATTGTATGGCTAAGTACGGGCCTTGTAATAGCTTTTTGGTTCTCCATTGTTCTATATTCAGGAGATTAGACTATCTAGGGGTATTTTGATGCTCTGTTAGAGAAAAAATAAATTTCCCAGGTGTATAAGGGACTTGCAAAAAGCTTGATTTGTACCAGAGAGAAGGATACAACCAGAAATGAGCACTGGCTAAGGATAGTTCCTTTCTACTCTGGCCCTCCTTTTGCCCTTTGCCCATGACATTTTGTCTGTCATCTCTGCTTCTGCACAGCCTGCATTCATGGAATGCAAATTATCATTGTCTCCACCTCTTAGGATCCCTACCTTACCCTCCTTCAAAGCATAGCTCACACATAACATCTTGCACAAGGCCTTTCCAGATTCCCCCAACTATTAGCACTTTCCACTCAAAATAATCTTGTATTTACTTTGCATGTCTGCTGTAACTACTTATACATCTGTGTCTTGTTTGCCCACTATCCTTAAGACCCTAATAAAGAACACCAGTAGTACACTTACCCCAAGATTGCCTATGGGCACCATTTTTAAAATGAGAGCTCAAGACTCTATAACTAAAATCTACTTTATATAATATAAAACTAAAATCTACTTTATTCATATATACATAAACTATGATAAGTGGTACAACAGAGGGAGAGCTGAGGTTGGAGTCAAAAAGACCCAAGTTCAAATCTATCCTCCAACACTTATTAACTGTGTAACCCTGGGCAAGTCACTTAAACCTTTGTTTGCCTCTGTTTTCTCATCTAATAATAATAACATCTACTCCCCAAGGCACTAAAAGAACACTAACACTAAAAGAAAGCACTAAAAGAAAATATTTGTTAAGGCACTTTGCAAAGCTCAAAGTACTATGGAAATATTATCATTATGACCATAATAATTATCATTCTATATATACAGATATAATAATATATCATCATAATTATTATACTATTACTTTTAGAATGGAATAAGTTCATACAGGAAAGTAAGTAAGAGACTCAAATGGGACGTCGAGGCAGAGAAGATCAGGTCTGGAGAGTATGGTTACTAGAGTAGATCTTCCCATATCTTTATTTGCTTTTCCTTTTATTTTATGTACATAGCCTTAGAAAAGGGCATGTAGGTGACTCAATGCATAGAATGCTGAGATAGAGGTCAGGAATACTTATCTTCCTGAGTTCAAATCATACCTCACACATAATGGCTGTGTGACCCTGGGCAAGTCATTTAGCCCTATTTGCCTTAGATCCTCATCTATAAAATGGGTTGGAGAAGAAAATGGCAAACCACTCCAGCATTTGCCAAGAAAACCCCAAATGGGATACACAACTGGAAAATGATTGAACTAAACACAAAAAGAATCAATGATAATAATGGCTGAATCCTTAACAACACTTATAGAGCTATTTCATAATCTTTCAGGAATATCTGTGTTAAGGGTTGTGGGATCCATGAAATTAAAGGTCATGAGATATGGATGGAGACTTTACCTGTAATTCTGCTGCTACAGAGAAAATCCTTCTACCAATGCAGATCAGCATCTAGACTTGCCTAGAGAACTGGAAGGTTACCCTTGGTCACACAAGCCAGTGTATATAAGAAGCAGGATTCACACCCAAGTATTCCTGGATCTGAGTCGAGCATTCTCTCTCCACTATACTGTGCCATCTCTCAAAGGACCTCAACAAACTCTCTTTATAAGGCTAGCATGGGTCTTCAAACTTCTGCATTGTTTTTTACATAGTCAAAAATGAACACAAAAAATTAAGACAGCCTATGATTCTAGGGGAAAAGTGTTTTAAAGTATAATTTGGAAAAAGATGATACTGAGGAAAAAGAGCTCTGAGTGTTAGATTCTATCCTCCTACTTACTCACCATGTAACCTAGAGCAAATCACATCACAGCTCTGTGGCCAAACTGCCCTTGGGTTGTGTAGAATAAGAAATAATAGCCAGCTACTTTCACATTCTATGAAAGATTGAGCTGTGTGCTATGAAACTCAAGCAGGCACTAGGAGATGTGTAGTTAAGTTTTGAATTTACCACACAGGAGCAAACAAGTGACCACATTTCTCAGGGGTAGGAAGATTACTTTTAATGTGATGTTGCTGGAAAAGTTTTAAGAAATGTTAGCAACTTTTGACTTTCTTAAGGCATTCAAGGTATTTCCCTTGAACAGAGAACCTGGGGATTTCATCTTCATCCAAACAATGTAAGTGTTAACTTTAGAAAATGAGGGTGTGATTCTATACTTCTTAGTTAACAGTTGTAAAACTGTTTCAAGTAAGTATTAGGAGCTATCTGTCTGTTCCCTTGTTACATACACATTTAAATGGAAAAGCATCCAGGAAATAGTTTAGCTTCTTCTAAAACAAACAGGCTCCTTGGATCCTAGGTCTAGAAGTGACAACAGGCTTCTAGGATCCTAAGTCTAATGCTGAAAAAGATTCAAATGCCATCTAATTCAAATCTTCCTTTTATATATGAGGAAGCTATTGCCCTACAGTTGTTATGCTGTTTGGTTGTGTCATTGTTTTGACTTACTTGAGATAAGCATCTGTGTGAGAGAGACAGACAGACAGAAAGAGACAGAGAGAAAGAAAGAGAGAAATAGACAGAGACCAAGAGAGACAGAGAGAAAGAGAGAGACAGAAACAGAGACAGAGACAGAAGAAGAAAGATTGGGAAGCCACCCAACAGTTTCAAAGTTTTCTAGACCCATCCAACTCCCTGAAGTGTGTGCTTATAAAATTCTGGTATCTGAAGAATCCTACAAGATGTCAGGACACTTCCTGAGATTACCCTTATTTGCTATCTGTTAGTCAGGAGCTCACTTTTGCAAAGACAGAGTTGCTGAACGATGAAAACAACATTGGTAGAGACATCTGAGATTGAACCCAGAACTGAACTGGTAGACCACCACTACCACCATGAGCATTTCTAGAGTTTGGGGTTTAAAAACAAAATAGTAGCCTTGCTATCAGACTAAAATGACTTTTATAATTTGGAATCTTAATGAAAATTTAATGGAACTATCTCACCATTGTACTCTGTTCCAATAAGGTAGTGCACCTTTGGGATATGAAAGTCTTAAATCTGAGGATAAGTAGATCTCTTCAATTTCATGAAACTGACCAGTGTATTAGAGAGATATTTACTCTATTATAATTTCTTCCCCCAAAACCTAAGCCTCAAGAAAACTTTCCTAACTACCAGTAGCTGAAACCCTTGAGAAGTTGTCCCACTATACAATGGGAAACATTTCAAGTCCTTTCAAGTCAGCCTTAGGCAAAACTGTGAGAAAAAATAGGTTTCTACATTTCCTTACCTCTCCTTCTCTGTGTCACTCTCCCCAGTGGTTCCTTTTCTCTCCCTAAATATCCAGTAACCCTATTCTACCCTTGTGGCTACCCATGAGCCCACACTATAATTCCCCATCGGGGTGCCTTTTGTCTACCATATGTTCCTAATCTTTTTCTCTTTTCACATCTTCTCTACTTTCTCGAAATATGAAATACCTAATTTCCTCATCCCTGATAAGCAAATTCATGCTAAGGAATTCATGGTCTCAAATACCTAACCCAGAAATATTTGCACTTTGGAAGAGTATTAGCAAAGATCTTGATCTTAATATTCTAACACTGATAGCAAGACAGAGAGGCAGCTTTGGGGCAGTATGGATAGGGAGCTGGATCAAGAGTTAACCTGGGATCAAGTCCTGCTTCTGACACACAATGGCATATGTGACACTAGGGAAGTCATTTAACTTCTTAGGGACCAAGGCAACTCTTAAAGACTGTGTGCTACAACAGTGATTTTTCTGCATTGGTAGAGGGAATTTGGGGGGTTTCTACCTACCTAGGTGAATTTGCCAGTGAATTTACAAACCATAAGAATGATGATTTTTTTATATTGTTGCTGTTGTGATGATGATGATGATGATGATGATGATGATGATGATGATGATGGTGGTGGTGATGGTGATGGTGATGGTGATTCAGGTGATGGTGATGGTGATGGTGATGGTGCTGCTGGTATTAATACTGTGCATTAAACTTTACAAAGTGCTTTCCTAACAATAAACCAATGCACCTGAAGAGATAAGTACCTGAATCCCCATATCCTCAACCACTCTACAAAGAGCTTTGATCTTTTCCCAAGCTCGGCAGCATGTAAATATAAAGGATTAGGATGCTTCTCACAGTCATGCAAATAAAATTTAAAATAACCGAACATTAAAATTTCAACTTATCCAAACCACAATTCTTTATTTAGGGCTAGCAGCCTGCTAAATTAAAAAAGAAAAATTAAAATGTTATGAGCAATTAACATCTCTCATACTTATGCAGTGTTTCTCTTCAAATGTCTATGAAATATTAAGGTGGTGAATAATAGCTGGCAGTCCTCCAGGGCTATGCAAAGCACTGTACTCCCAACTGGCAGCTAGCACATCTCAGCATCAGCAGGGTCTGGGAAACTCAACAAAGCAGATCAGGGATGATAGAGTTCCCCTCTTCTATCTCCCTCTGCATCTGTAACTGTTTGGGTTTCTTTTTTGCACTTTTTTTCTCCTTTTTTGCTTCTTAATTTTTTTCTAAAAAAAATTCGGCAAAGATCAACTAAACTGCTCTGAGAAATTCAGTTCCATGGGTTTCAAAACTATTTCAATAACACCAAGCTTCTCCTTCAAACATAGACCCATCTTTTTTTAATATTCACGTCTTTGAGCCAGGCAGGCAACACAGTAGATAGTATATTGGACTTGAAGTCAGTAAGACCAGGAAGTTTAAATTCAGTTACTAGCTGTTTGACTCTTTGTATTTGATTTAACCATCTATAAAATGGGGATAATTAAGAGCACCTGTTATCCGGGGTTGTTGGGAAGATCAAATGAGGTATAAATGACAGATAAAGCATTTTGCAAACTTTAAAGCTCTTTATAAATGTGAGCTATTGTTATGAGGACATTGTGGCTGTAAGGAATGGAACACGACAATCTCTAGAGAGGATTCAAGTTAAGTATCTCCCAATAGACCATGAAAGAGGCAAATGGAGGGCATAATCAAGCTGCCACCAATTGTAAATACAGGGTTGTCCAAGAAAAGTAGTGCACAAGTCAAAGGTGTCAGAAGAAAAAGAAATATGATTAAAAAAAAAAAGACCATGGAACAAGGGTAAAGGATAGCACACCACAGGGTGGCTAGGTGGCACAGTGAATAGAGCACCAGCCCTGGAGTCAGGAGGACTTGAGTTCAAATCCAGCCTCAGACACTTAACACAAAACTAGCCATGTGACCTTGGGCAAGTCACTTAACCCCAACTGCCCTGTCCCCCCACCCCTCCAAAAAGAAAAAAGAAAAAGAAAAGGATAGAACACCTGACAACTCATGATTGGCTTCTTCACAATGTAAAGAGATACAGAGGAAGGACTCTGGCATGTTCAGTGGACTGTCTGAGGCATTCATGGTAGGACATAAACAAAAGTCACACAGGCAGGACAGGTTTGGGTGGAATATAAGCTGTATGACTGAAAGAAGGGTCCATATCAATGAGATCACAGACCCAGCAAAGTATAAAAATAAGAAAGATATGGTGTATTTTTTTTTGTTCAGAAGAGCACAGATTTAGAGTTATAAGGGTCCCTAGAGTTCTGTATAAGAGACAATGGTGAAGGAGACTATTTTTTGGTCTTTTTGGAGGGGGAAAAGCAGGGCAATTGGGGTTAAGTGACTTTCCCAAGGTCATACAGCTGGTAAGTATCAAGTATCTGAGGCTGAATTTGAACTCAGGACCTCCTGACTCCAGGCCTGACGCCCTATTCACTGCACCACTTAGCTGTCCTGAAGGAGACTTTTAAAATGAATAATAATAATAGGAACAGGAATTTATTAAACCTCTACCATGTGCCTGGCACTGTGCTAAGCACTTTAGGAGTATTATTTCATTTGATCCTCACAACAACCCTAGAAGGTAGGTATCAATCCTATTTCACAGATGAGGAAACTGAGGCAGACTGAGGTTAAATGACTTACCCAGGTCATACAGTCAGCAAGACTTTGAAGCTGGATTTGAATTCAGGTCTTCCCTACTCCAGGCTAAGAGCTCTAACTAGTGTGCTACTTAATTGTAGTATGATCTTTTTTCTCCTTTACCTCTGTGAAAAGGGGCACAGTATGAAAGAGAAGGGGATTTTAGGGGAGAATTGTAGCAGAAATGCCGCAGAATGTCATGACAAGGGTGGTACTACAAGATACTTCAAAGGATGCCTTTAATAGGGGAAGGAAGGAAAGCTTCCAGAGAAAGTCGGCCACATTCCCTTGACTCCTTGCCTTCTCTATGTTGGAAAGAAGCTGGCTCTGATGTCATAACACCGGAGCTCTAATCTCAGCTCTGCTATTCCTGGCTGTGTGACCATGAGCTAGTTACTTTCCCACTCTAGATGTCAGCTTCCTCACTTGCAAAATGAAGAAGTTGGAAAAGATGCCAGCTAAGGTCGATTTCAGTTCAAGATCCATGATCTTATGATTCAATGATGGCAATTACAATAGATTTAGAACTCCCAAAGAAACCCTGCTGACCATGCCTCCAATTGCACATGAGACTGAACTTCCTGATTCTCTCATAGGAATTTCAGTTTCCCAATGGAAAGCACTCCTGGTACAAAGGATACTGAGAGACCAACCATAAGGGAATTATTGACATATAGACCATGAAATTGTTGAAATTCACTACCCTTTTCCATTAGGCCTTTCATCCCTAATTAGCCAACAAATTCCATAACCTAAGACTACTTAAAGGACTGAAAGCTCATAGATGTGATTCATTCCTGGTGACATATGCCCCACTACAGGTTGTAGTAGTTCAAAGATTTAGTCCAGGATCTGTAGAACTGAGATAAATGTTTGTCTAATATCATGGAGATTTCACCTAATAACCTGACAAAATTGTACACAATCCGCCTTGTGCAGATTGAGGAGTGCTACACTGGGTCTTATTGTGAGATGCCTGATCCCTGCTCCTTCCTCTTACTCTGCTCAGGGGTATGCTGGTGAACATTTAACAATCAGCTCTTGAAGGGGGAGAAAATGTACACAGGACTTACTTTTAAGTTTAGTTATCATCATTAGCAGTTTCTCCATCACTTTCAACAATAACTCAAGACTCAAGACTTGATCTGTAGCATTTCCAAATTTCTGAAGTATAAATTATCACACCGAAAATTTAACAGTACTTTAGGGAGCCAGCACTCCTCTGACTCTGCCTCTCCTAATTTGTCTGCAAAGCTTCAAAGAAGGAAGTTGAGTTTCTTTTCTGTTCAGACTTCTTTTCTAATAGGCAGCTACATAGCATAGTGAATACAGAGCAGGGCCTAGAGTCAGGAAGACCTGAGTTCAAATTCAGCCTCAGATACTTAATAGCACTGCAAGCCAGGGCAAATCACTTAATCCCTGTCTACCCCAGCTTCAGCAACTATAAAATGGGAATAATAACAGAACCTACTTCCCAAATTTGTTTGGAGCATCAAATGAGATGATATTTATAAAGTACTTAGGACATTGCCTGGCACATAGTAGGTGCTTATTAAATGTTTATTGAAATGAATCAATAATAATAACCAACATTTATATTATAGATTTAGAAAAGGTGCTTAAAGAACTTTTCAATTATTATTGCATTTATCCCCACCACAACCCTGAATAAGGTGCTATTATTATCTCCATTTTACAAATAAAGAAAGCAAAGCTAAGAGAGGTTATGTAACTTGCCCAGGGTCAAATATTATGTAGCTGAGGCAGAATTTGAACTCAGATCTTCCTAATTCCAGGTCCAGGGCTCTAGCCACTACAGTGCCATCTAGCCTCCTCCTGGATTTAAGCAGTACTAAGCCATAACATTGGGGTCACTTAAGTCTAACTGCCTTTCTGAGTGGGGTCATTTTTCAGGAATCAGTTGACAAACAAGTGATTACTATGTGCCAGGCCATATACTAGCTGCTAAGGGTCCATGTATTTCTTCACCTTCCAGATACCAAAACCGACTGAAATTCAGGTGGCCTGAAAAAAAAGATTCACAAATACCTTTTTTGTCCTTTTTAAATAGAGGCATCACTGATGGTTTTTATGTTATCAATAAGCGTTATATTTAGATTTTTAAGAACATAAGGCTCTTACTATGTCTTAAGATTCAGAGCTACTGTACCTTAGATCCCATCTTGGGTTCCCCCCAAATTCCAATCTTTGCTAAAGCTAATATAGAATGCATTTTAAAGTCCATTCAACAAATGTGTATTGAATACTTAGAATAAAACAACTCTTCAAGGGACTGTGAGAGATATAAAGATGTATACAGTCTATGCGCTAAAGGAACTAACAACCATTGCAAGAGGTAAATGTAAAGATGATTAAAAATAATAACCTATGTTAAGACAGGGAGTAACCTGTCCATACTCTTTGATTCAGAGATCCTGGGGGCAGGCATATACCCCAAGGAGGTTGATGATTGTTTTTAAAAGAACTCATATATATATATATATATGAATTTTTTAAAAACCACTTTTTGTATTGACAGAAAACATGAAACAAAGTAGATGCCCATTTATTGGAGACAAACTAGACAACCTATGCCATATGGGAGTAGTGTATCATAAGAAACAAAGAATATGATAAACATAGAGAAATACGGGAAGACTTATGTGAGTTGATGCAAAGTGAAGTAAGCAAAACCATAAAAAATGACTACAATGAAGTGACAAAAAAAATCAAAACTAGATGTCGATAAGTCATAATAAGTTTAAATCTTAAGGGATGAATAAATGAGAAAGCATTCAGTTAAACAATAGGGATACAAAGACCAAAGCACAAACAATCCCCACCCTTTATCTTCTGCTGAAGCAGGCACAAAAAGTAAAGCTCCTACCTCCCTGCCTTCCTTGTAGCAACCGGGGAACTATGGTTGTGGAACACTAACATAAAGTCAGGCTCGGTAGAGGTGTTGGTCACTCTTGCAGAGCTTTTATTTCTTCTCTTTTTGCATAAATGATGTCTCTTGAGGATGGGGAAAGAGATGATCATATGAAGAAATATAAATGATATAAACAGAAAATACAATAATGCCAATAAATATAAATGACCACAATATGATTGTTAGTATTTTGGGACTATTTCCATCAAAATATAATTTCAGGGAAGTTTGAGAATATCAAAGGAGGAAGGTTAGGGGGGTAAGGAAAGTCTGGTTTCTGTCTAGCTGTTGCTAAGCAGTCCAAGGACAATGGGCATCAAGGAAACAAAGAACCAGAGAAAGGTCTCTGTCATGTTGGAGAGACTTTCTTTGGAGGATTTATGAAAAAACATGGATGAGAATTCTATAGAATAAGAAGCCATAGATTGGTTATGATCTGCATCCAATGGAAAGAGTTTGCAAGCTGATGAGATATATATCCACTGAAGTATTGATGTATTTTTTTTAAACAAATGTTTTATTAACTTCTGTTTTACATCATTCATTTCCGCCAGATTTTGAGTTATAATCATTTTCCCCTCATTATTCCCCTACCCAACCTCCCAGAATAGCAGTCCCACAAGATATCGCTTCCTCCAATCTGCTCTCTCCCATACCTTCTCCCATACCCCCATCGACTTTTCCATTAGAGGAAGATGAATCTTTGTGTCCCAATGCCTGCACATCTTACCTCCCAATTATAAGCAAAAGAGTATTAATAATAGTATTTATATATATTTGAAACATCTAATGTTACGACCTCAAATTTCAGATCCATTTCCTTCCTCCCTTGTCACCCATTCCTTCTTGGGAGATAAGTAATTCAGTATATGTTGTACATGTCTAGCTATGCAAAACATTATCATGGTAGATATATTGTACAAGGCTGCTTATAATTCCCTCCCACTCATCCCACCCCCCACCTGGTCCATTCCCTACATGATCCTGTCCCTCTTCTATAGTGGGTACTTCCAACCTCCCCTCACCCCAAGGATGCCCTCCCATCCATCATCCCTCCTCTCATCCCCCTTCCCCCTATCCTGCTGCAGGTTGAGATATCCCATTTAGTATGTATGTCATTTTCTCCCTGAACCAAATTCAATGTGAATGTGGTTTTGCCTTTTTAGCCTTCCTTATTTTCCCCTCCTTTGCAACCACTTCCCCTTGCTTCTTCTACATGGGATAGTTTACCCTACCCTGTCTCTCCCCATCTCCTCTTGCCACTTTCCTCTATCACCTCATAATTTCATCCCTTGAGTATTCTCCCTTCCCAACAAATTCAACCTATGCCCTCTATCCATATATAACTGTAACCATATACACACACATTCACATATGTATTCATATGACCACACCCCCTTCTTCCATTATTTTCATAGTGAGAGAGATATCATCAGTCACAGATATTACTTTTCCATATAGGAATGTAAATAGTTCAACTTTGATAAGTTCCTTTTGATTTCTTTTCCCTGATTACCTTCTCAGGCATCTCTTACTTCTTGTGTCTGGATGTCAAATTTTCTATTCAACTCTGGTTTTTTCCTCAAGAATGCTTGAAAGTCCTCTATTCCACTGAATGACCATATTTTCCCCTGAAACAAAATACTCAGTTTTGCTGGGTAGGTGACCCTTGAGTTCATTCCCAGTTCTTTTGCCCTCTGGAATATCATATTCCATGCCCTTCGATCCCTCAGTGTAGAAGCTGCCAGGTCCTGGGCTATTCTGATTGTGTTTCCACAATATTGAAATTGTTTCTTCCTGGCTGCTTGTAGTATTTTCTCCTTGATCTGGGGATTCTGGAACCTGGCTATAATATTCCTGGGAGTTTTCTTTTTGGGATCTTTTTCAGGAGGTGATCTGTGGATTCTTTCAACCTCTATTTTGCCCTCTGGATCTAAACATCAGGGCAGTTTTCCTTGAGAATTTCTTGAAGGGTGATTTCTAGGTTCTTTCCTTGATCATGGCTTTCAGGTAGTCCAATAATTTTTAAATTGTCTCTCCTGGATCTATTTTCCAGGTCAGTGGTTTTTCCCATGAGATATTTCACATTGCCTTCTAATCTTTCGTTTGTTTGGATCTGCTTAACAGCATCTTGATTTCTCATAAAGTCACTAGCTTCCATTTGCTCCAGTCTAACTCTGAAGGAATGAATCTCCTCAGTGAACTTTTGAGATTCTTTTTCCATCTGGCAAATTCGACTTTTTAAGGCATTCTTCTCCTCATTGCCCTTTTGGGCCTCCTTTGCCATTTGAGTTAGTCTATTTTTTAAGGTGTTGTTTTCCTCAGTCAGGCTGTTGACCCTCATTTCATACTTTTCCTGCATCCTTCTCATTTCTCTTTCTAATTTTTCCTCCACTTCTCTTATTTGATTTTTAAAGTCCTTCTTAAGGTCCTCTATGGCCTGCAACCCGCTCATGTTTTCCCTGGGGCTTTTGGAGCAGGACTTCTGACCTCACAGTCCTTTTCCTGCTCTATGCCCCCAAAATAGGAGTCTAGGGTTGCATTTTTCTGTTTCCTTTGCCTTGGCATGTTGCCACTTAATTGCTTGACTTTTGGGCTTGTTGCCACACTATGGCTTTAAGGCCAGCTAGAGGAATTTTTGTCCTGAACGTGTGGGGGCAACTTCCGTTTCTGGCAAGCTGTAAACCCACCCACAACTTCCACCCTAGATCACAATCCAGATCCAGGGAGGTTAAAGCAAGAGCGATTACCCCCCAAGACTGATTGCTGGATCTCCCCACGATTTGTAGGCTGGGAGCCGGAGCTGCCTCTGAAAACTACAAAATGGCGTGTCTCCTCAGCGGCTTCTAGCCCCCAGGGGAGGGAGCTGACGCATTCCCCAAATACAGGTCCCAAAGTCCATAGGACACTAACCTCTTACTTTGTCCTAGGCATGTCTATGTTGATAATTCTGGAGTTGCCTCGGCTCCTGGTGTTCTGGGGTTCCTCCAGCTGGCTGCCGGCCCTGCCGCCCTGGGGCTAAAACCTCGGCTCATGCGGACCTAGGCTAGGCTCAGCTCCTGCGCTCTGCACTCTGAGCACTGCCGGCTCCCAGACCGCTGCGCTGGTCCTTCCTGCAGGGCTGCTGGGCTGTCCTCAGCGGGAGGTTAGCTTCTCTGTGTCGTTCTGTGGGTGCTGGGGCTCCAGAAGTTGTTCAGAGTCCTTTTTTACATAGTTTGTGGGGAATCTGGGGGCAGAGAGGCTTGGAGGAGCTGTTTCTACTCCGCCATCTTGGCTCCGCCCCAGTATTGATGTATTTAAAACTCAATTTAACACAATGATGGTTCCCTAGTTTCCACCCTGAGCTTCCTCAAAGCCTAGGGCACGAGTTGCCTCATCTATAAAATTATATCTACGGGATTTTATAGCTCTAAACTTTTATGATTCTAATCTTATTTGTACTGTGTTGATTTTTTCCAAAGCAAGGTTATAGCTATTATCTCCTTGTATCATAACAATTCTATCGGGTTAGTAGCACGGATACTAGTCTTGGTTTTATAGACAAGGAAACTGTGACATGGAAAATTGATGGAATTAGTGTGAGAAGGCAGAAAGTATATTGACTCTGAAGACAGAGGATCTGAATTCTAATTCCACCTCTAAAGGTTAGGTTAGGACCTGTATGACTTGGACCTAGGTAAGTGACTTAACCCACCTGTGCCTCATCTCTGAAATAAAAAAGTTTAGACTAGATTACTTCTGCTATCCCTGCTAACCCTAGCAAGTGACTTGTCTAAGAACACATGGGTTATTTGTGGCAAAACCAGCTATAACACTGATGTTATGACTCAGCATCACCCTCATTCCACCATTAAGTAAAGACCTTTAAATAATTTCTCCAACAGAGGTCCAAATGTCCTGAGCCTAGTACTCCGTGATATAGTCCCTCAATCCCAGAAGATTTGTTTGTTTGAGATCACATATATGAGCAACTGTTTTAGGAGCTTATTTAAATTCAGAGTGACCCTTGGAAATACGCTCAATTTGATAAAATTTACCCCAGGCAGTCTTACCTCAGTTATATATTTCGGTCTGACACTATAGGGTCAAAAATTCTATATCCAACAGCGTCCCAAGTTCCCACAGCAGGCATAAGAACTTGCCTACTAGGATGTGGAGTTAAAAATTCTAAGCTAAATGAGATCTCTGAAGACCTAGATCTGGAGCTACAGACCTCTGGTCTCTATCTACAGCAATGATATTCAGACCAAGGTTATATAGTCATAGGTAGTTCTTTCACATGCAGACTTTTAAAAAGTCTTTCATTTCTACATTAGAAGGTTAAACTTGACTCAAGCTAGGTGGTGCAGAAAATAGAGCTGAATTTGGAGTCAGGAAGGCCTAAATCTGAATTCTGGTTTATACAACTCTATAGCTGTGTAACCCTGAGCAAGCCACTTAACCACCCTTTGCAAATCAATTATTTTCCTTAGTTTCCTCATCTATAAAATGAGGGAGTTGTACTTGAGGCTTTCCAACAAGGCCTCTTCCAGTTCTAAATCTAACCTGCCATAATCTACAAGGCATACAGAATCAAATGTCTCTTTTGGTTGATGGTATTTACATAAATATAGAGTAATATAACTGACTAGATGTTAACTCTTACTCTCACACACTGGAATAAATGGAGAGGTCTCAGAAAGTATTATCAAGCATGGAACTTTTGCAGAGACCAAGGCAAAGTAATCACCACAAAGTGGCTCCCTCAGTGCCTAGACCTTGGAACTACTTGCCAAAAAGACACAGGGACCTTTCTGGTGGCCTTTCTGAGTGTGCACCTGCCTTACACACCAATACATGTGGGAAAAGGGACACTCCCCCACCACCAACATTTTTTCCCTCATCCTTGATCACTTTGTATCCATCAAATTTTCAAGTACACTGGCTAATTTCAAACCTTGGAAGAGTGAAATTACAGGGAGTACTTTCCATCATAAGTAACACCTACTCCTTCTCAACCCTTGGGTCAAAACATGCAGCTTTCCCTATCATGCTTATAAGACTTAGAAAAGACTCCATAGTCATTCTCTGGATGAGAGCAGGCCCTATACTCCAGAAAGGCAGCTAACATTAAGCTAGTCTTTGGAGGTTAGAGGGTAAAGAAATAAATGGCAGTGATATTTACCAAGGGCTATAGAAGCCATTGCAGGCTACACCCTCCTTGGAGGGTGGATGAGACCGAGTGTTGTTTCTATCATTGAATTTGTATTCTTGAGAGTTTTTCTGAGGCACCCAGTAGGAGCTTAATAAATGTTTAATGTTTAAATGAGATAATAAATGAAGGAATGGATAGATGGATGGATGGAGGATAGATGGATGGAGGGAGGGATGGATAGATAGATGGAGGGATGGATGGATGACATACCTGGGCTTCCTTAAGCCATTCCATGCTACTGGTCACTTTTCTAGAAACAATCTACTGTCACTGACACTCTCTCTCTCTCTCTCTCTCTCTCTCTCTCTCTCTCTCTCTCTCTCTCTCTCTTTTTCTCTCTCACTCTCATTCTCTCACTCTGTGTATATATACACACACACATACATACATATTAATATGAGCTCTTTAAAGAATTTTCTGAGTAAAATAAGTGATTTTATTTTGTGGGCGAGGGAATAAGAGTTAATTTAACAAATTCAAGCAGTATTGTGAAAGCTGGGAAATTCAGCCCTAAATGTTTGTTTGTCTCCACGAAGAGCTAAAGGATGAAAACCCATAGTTTATTATCTGTGTGTAATAATGGACAAAACTTAAATAGCAGAGGAGTGGCAAGAGGTTAATTGGAATTCAAACCAACCTAAGTTGTAGTAGGACTACACAAGTCTTTCATCAAAAGGTGAAATTCCTCATTAAAAGCTGTAATTAATATGTGTTGCCACTGAGGGCTTGGATTGTGCATGTGAGAAATCAGTTTAATTTTATTACTATAAAACCAAGCCATCTTAAGGAAAAAAGAACCATCTTTATCCATGCCATGAGAATAATCGAGCTCTTGATAGAGTCCAATTTAACTCAGGCTGCGCCAGCTGCACAGCCCTAATACATTTCCTATCACATATGTGTAGCTGGGCAACAGCATAAGTATTGCTAACACATTTTTTGGTGGTTGTTGCTGTTTTTCTAGATCAAACTAGTTCAAGAAACCTCAGGAGGCAGTCACCCCAGGAAGTCATTTCACATTTTAAAACTTAGTCCAAGCAGAACTCAGGTGGGCCAAATAAGTGAAATGTCATCATAATGAACACAAGGGAATTAAATGATAAAAGACTGTTGGGTGAGGGGGGAGGATTAAATGATCCAGATTTGAAAAGTGTGGTTTTTCACTTATAAATATTTTAATGTTTTGTTCTTAAAAGAAAATGAGAGAATTGGCAAGACATGAAATTTATTTAGATGGGGAAATACAGGATAGGCAACTGTTTCAATATGTTTTAGAAGGAAATGAAACCCTGTCTTTTGGTTGAACAACATATATCAGTCATGAGAACACATTAATTTAATTTACATCCTACTTTGAAAACATTCAGAAAATGTCCCCAAATTGACATTTCTGTGAAGTTCTCTTTTTTCTGAACTTATATTATCCCCAGAAAATGGATGCTTTATGCAATGGAGAGAACAAAGAAACCACTACCATTCTAGCAATTGCTTCTCTCACTCTAAGGAAAACAGAAGAGATGTCCCCGTGTTGAGGAAGTCTTAAAAAAAAAAAAGAAGTATAGAGGCCAGGTGGTGCAGTGAATGGAGCACCAGCCCTAGAGTCAGGAGGACCTGCGTTCAAATCTGGCCTCAGACACTTAACACTTACTAGCTGTGTGACTTTGGGCAAGTCACTTAACCCCAATTGCCCCTCCAAAAAGAAAAAAAAAAGAATTGCTATGCTACTTTCTTTCTAGGGCGACTAGGTGGTGCAGTGAGTAGAGCGCCAGCCCTGGAATCAGGAGGATCTGAATTTGGATCTGGCCTCAGACACTTAACACACATACACACACACATACACACACACACACACAAAACTAGCTGTGTGACCTTGGGCAAGTTACTTAACCTCAATTGCCCTCTAAAAAGAAAAAAAAATAGAGCTATAAGGTTCCCCCTTACCTTAATGGTGGGGGGAAGGTTAACTTGTATTTTCATACAAAAAAAACCTCAGTATCTCAGGTTGATACTTTTCCCATATTGTTTTTACCCGGACTTCCTGTATATACCTTCTCTATAATGGTGGGAAAGAAAAAAAAAACAAAAACAAAACAAACCACCTCTTATGGAGTCAACTTTTGTAACCTTTAAGTAACATGTATTCATCTTCACATGTTACCTGGTAACTCAGTTTCTTAATCTGAACAATAACCAGAGGGTTTCCATCATCCCTTCCAGCTCTAAATCTATAATTCTATCATCTTAAATCCCACTCTAACATGGACAATCTGTGTGACTGAGCAAACTATTCAATCGTCCAGGAACCCAGGCATTTCTCTAAAACTATACTATAAATAGCAGAATGGTTTCCAGCCTGCATTGGTAGAGAGAATTTCCTCAGAAGTTGTCTGCTCTGTTATGATCACAAGCTGAGAGAGAGAGAGAGAGAGAGAGAGAGAGAGAGAGAGAGAGAGAGAGAGAGAGAGAGAGAAGGAGAGAGAGAGAGGTACAAAGAACCAAAGGGGCATAATAGAGTGTTGGCCTTAGAGTCAGGATAACCTAGGTTTAAATCCTAGTTCTAAGATGGATTGGTCATGTGACAATGACCAAGTTATTTAATTTCTCAGTGATTCTAAGACAACTTTCTAAGGTCATAAGTTAGAGAGGAGTTGCTGATCTGTACTGAAGAAAGTATACCCACAGAAAAGAGTTCCTCACACTAATAAAATCAAAAGACCCCATATGCCTATTTTTTCATCACTAACTATGCCTCTTAGTTTCTGTTGTTTTGTTTTTGTCTCTACATGTTGTAGTGGATAGAGGGCATTCTCGGGAGTCAGGAAGACCTGTGTTCAAGTGCTACTCTGACACAAATAAGTTATGTGACAGCTGGGTGACTGTTTGCAAATCAAGTGTCACTGGCTACTCTCTAAGGCTATTATGTTGCAGGAAAATTTGCAGATCTGCATTGGCAATGGGAGTTCCCTTATTGGGAATTCTCTCTACCAATGAAATCAAAAGTCTAGGATATAGAATGAGATAGGACAGAATAGAATAGAACAGAGTAGAAGAATAATAGCTGTGTTCCCCAAACCACTGATCCTGCTTCTTTATCTGGGCCCATTCAAACAGATCTAGTGTTCAGCCATCATTCAGGTAAGAAAGTCTTATAGAGAAGGGGTCAACTATCCCCACCAACTGCTGACTATGACCAGCCTAGGCAAGCCAGTCTAGTTTAATCAGTAAGGCACCCTAGGGAAGAGATAGAAAGTGACATGTTCCAGGAAAGTCAAACTACAGTCATGGCCACAGCCTCAACCACCACTTCCTTAGACCCTTGTGATGGAGATAGCATAAGACCCTAACCCAAGAGCCTTGGGGATACAGTGGCCACTGATCACATTTCCAACCTTGGCCCTACAGCCATCATTGAAGGGAGCAATCACTATGGAAAAAGAGCTCACTTTCTACAATAATATCAATACCAACTGCTGCTGACAGACCGTAAAACTGGAGGATGTGGCAGCACCCTCTACCCACCACCACTACTGCCATCACCACCACCATCAGAGCTGCTCCTATTTCCAACCTAAGCCCCACAGTCATCATCACAGGAAACAACCCCAAGGGAGCTGTGGCCTGTCAATTTCTGCAGCTTCTACCTCCACAGAAATCATAGCTATTGAAGAACCTGAAAAGAATCTTCTTACCACCAGAGTCCTTAGCAGTGGGCAATATCAGAAACAAATTTGGTCTGTATTAGTGCAAATAACATTAGAGAAGATTCGTTACTGTCTGTTTTGGTTAGCATCCCTAAGGATCATGGGAACTTTCTGCTTGAATTGTAACTGAAGCCTCCTCTATGAGTTGTCTCCTCCATTAGAAGGTGAGCTCCTTGAGAGCAGGCTTGTGTTACTTTTCTGTTTGCATTTCCAGAACTTTGTATAGGACTTGCACATAATAAATGCTTAATGTTTTCTTATTCATTCAATATACATACATCACCATTATGTGTATACACACACACACACACACACACACACACACAGAAACTCCTCTACACTGTGTTCAACATAAAATTGAATTTATTTTCAACAAAGAAATCACATCTAAGGCCACAGACTATCTAATGAATGAGCACAGAAGTTAGTACATACACCAAGGATAGCCTTCCTTGGTAAGAGTAAGGAAAGGACTTGAGCAATCCCTTTAGAATAAGACTCCTGCCTCTAGGAGAATCCAGCACTCTGAACTTTCTCTCAGAGACCTAAAAATGTAAACAGAAAAAAAAATCTTCTTCCCTTATTCCTGCTGTTTCCAGTCAAACAGAAGGGCCAGATTTCGTGAGTAGGGGCTCATTACTGTCATAAAATACAAGAATTCCCAATCAATAATGCATTTTGACATTTTAGAATAACAGCTTGACACCAGTCCCACCTAGGGTTGTCAGACTCTACAATACCAAGAGCAAAATAGATTGCGGCAGAGGACAAAGGCCATAGTGCTCATCTGATACAGGGCTTCTGATGCAAAGTGGCAGGGGATTCACATTTGCTGTAGATACTGAGAGAGTAGAAAAAGGAGAACATGAAAAATGGAAAGAATGACTCCCCTCATCTTGCTGAAGATTAATTCTTGGCAGACTCTTTGACTTATTTTAGCAGCTTCTTCCCATCTGTACAGAGTACTGGGTTTTCCTGAGCTCTTAGCAGTGTAATTATTCCTTGACCATGATCTTCCTTTGGATTCTAATATCCTTGACTTCTTCTAAATGACATTCATTTAGATTACTGGGAAAGAAATTATGTTTTTTAAATGTGAGGGATAATGTGGAATAGCAGAAAGAAGCAAGCTCATAAATAAAACAACCTCTTCATTTTTACCATTGGGGGATTCTACAAATTAGAATTTGCTGCAGAGAAACTGTATTAATATGGGGGAATTTTTCTTGGAAACAACAATTCAGTATCCACTTGACTATGTGGCAGTTAAACTGTTCAAACTTAGTCTTCTCACCAAAGAAAGGGAAAAATAGATTTTTGTTATCCTAGCAGTAAACACGATTTTCTAATTGTCTTCTTAAAAGACTTATTAACATTTTATTGTAACTCAGTTGAACCTCATTTCCATGAATATTTCATAATGGAAGCCATGACTCATGTAATTTCTTTTTTTTCTCTAGTTTGTAGCAAGTGGTAAATTGAGTTCAAGATCCTCAACCCTTCAGCAATTATTCTGTCGGTGAACTTCATGTAGACAATGACAGAATCAGGTGGATGGGGCAATAAAAAGATGAAATGAGAAATAGGACTACCTGTAGAGCTGTCTAAATCATCATTAACCTTCACAACTCATCCCTCAAAACTTTTTTTTTAGTTTCCTCAAACTTTAATGGTCCAAATGAAATGCAAGAATACTACTTCTACCTAAGAAGAAATAGTGACTGATATAGTTGGAATCCAAATTTCTCAACTTTTTGGTCAAAGAGCAGGCACAATTATTCACATCCTGATAGAGCTGACTCTGTCCCTGCCACCAAATAATATTACATTGTGTTCAGTTAGTGGATAAACATTTTTAAGCGCTTACTATATGTCAGGCATTGTGTTGAACACTGGGAATACAAAGAGGTCTAAAAGGAATTTCTCCCCCTCAAGAAGCTCACAATCTAATAGTGGAAACAGCATGCAAACACTACTTACCAAAAAGAATGCTATATACAGGATAAAGGGGAAATGATCATCAAAAGAATCAAGTTCACAAACACACACACAAGCACGAACACACACACACACACACACACACACACACACACACACACACACACACACCCCACCACCACCACTGGTTGCCTACTGGACATTTCACACTGGATACCCTGTTTAAATCGTAAACTCAACCTATCTTTCCCCCTAAACCCCATGATCTTTCAAACTTCCCTATTTCTGTCAAAGATATCACCTTCTTCCAATGCTTCTTCCAATCTTGATATTGCCCTGGACTCCCCTTGGACTTACTCCCTGGACTCACTCTCCTTCATCCCAAATATTCAATCAGTTGCCAGATCTTACCATTTCTACCTTCACAACACCTTTAACATCTGAATCTTTCTATCTACCCATACAGTTACTACTTTAGTTCAGGCTCTCACCACCTCCTCCCTCAATTACTGTATCCCATCCCACTTGGGTCTCCTTGTGTTAAGGTTCTTACCACTCCAGTCCATCCCACACACTGCTACCAAAATAATCTTCTTCCTTAAGTACAAATCTGACAATGTGACAACTACTTCCCCCATTCAACCAAATCCAGAGGCTTCCTTTTGCCTCTAGGGTAAAATATAAACTATTCTGTTTAGCATTTAAGGGTCTATACAACATGACCTCCACCTATGTCTTCAGTCTTATTGGATTTTACTTCCTCTCCCACACTCTGATCCAGCCAAACTAGACTTCTCTCTCTTCCTCACTCACAATACTCTATCTCCTGCCTCCATGACTTTGTACTGGCTCGTGCTACTTGTCTATAATACACTCCTTCCTTTCCTCTATGTCTTAGGATCCTTGTCTTCCTCTCAGATGAAGCTCAGGAATTATCTTCTTCATGAAACTACCTGAATCCCCAAGTAGCTAGTGACATCTCTCCCAGACTACTTTGCATTTAACTACTTTGTGCATGTATATAATTATTAAACTTATATTTTATATATATATATATATATGTTTTATATATATTTGCTATCTGCCCCCTTAGAATGTAAACTCATTGTTAGTTTCATTCTTTGAAATGGAATACTCAAACCTCCATTGGCACACACTAAGGGTTTAATAAATACTGATTGACTTATTGATTGACCCCTCACCCAGAAACTTAAACTTAAATTTAGAATATTTTTGGATTTTTAAGTAATCCACAACCCTTATTGCACAAAACATAAACCTGTGGAGAAGAGGTGTCAAACCCTTTGACACTTAATGAATGTTGAATTGTTCTCTATAACACAATCTAGATAAGGCGAAATACTAGTCAAAAATTATATACATAATGAGGGGTATTACTGTGGTATATGTTCCAGCCCATAAAGAATCTGATATGCTCAAAATCGCATAATTAGCAGTAGAGGTCATTTCATGAATATCTACACTTAAAAAGGATGCTTTGTCAGGTGAAACCAGGCTGTGAGCTTTATAAAAATTATATAATGGAAAGTAAATGTCAATATAGTTAATTAGATTTGTTTTGTAACTATTGAATATAATTCAATTCGAGCAAGCATTTGCCATGTCAATTATGTGTTAGGCACTAGGGATACAAACAAAACAATCATTAACCTAAAGGAATTTATATTCTTCTTACATATGTCATAGCAGCTTTTCTGCCAACTCCTCTAAATTTCCAATTGTGTTCTTTGTACTTTCATTCCTCTTCCCTTTTATTTCTTTTATTCTGCTACATGTTTAGTGCATCAACTGTTATCTTTCCTCTATCTGTCATCCAGCTCAATTGTTTTTGTTATGAGATACTTTAGGTTTTCTTCTATTTTTTTCATTCTTTTGACTTTGTTTTAACATTTCTTGTTTCATGGAGTCATTATCTTCTATTTGGTTCCTTCTATTATTCAGAGAGTTTGCTGCTTGCATAAGGTTTTGTAACCCTTAAAGAAACTGTTAATTCCATTTCTGTCTCATCTTTCTTTTGAAAATTTTTTTCTCATTTCTTTTACATTTTTTCTCTAACACTCTAACTTCATTTATAAATGTCTTTAAACCATTTCTTCATTTTTCCCAACGATTCTATTTGAACTCATGTACAAGCTATAGGGTTTTGTTGTTGTTTTAAGCTTTGCTTGTAAATTTTTTTTTCATTTTCTGCTTCTGATTTCATGTCTTTAGTATCCCTGTTACCAAAATAATATTTTATGGTGGAATCCTCTTTTGTTGTTATTTGCTCATTCTGCCAGACTACTTCCTCCCTTTGAATTTAATGTAAGGGCTAGGTTTTGCATACTTCAGGAGAATATGTCTGGGGGGCTTACTGTTGCTTTCTTGGGATATTAAGTGCTGAATTATTCTTGGATCTCAGGAACAATTCAGAAATATTTCAGTATTCCCAAAATAGTTTGATCCAGGGCAAAATCAAATTTCTTCTCTCTTGGTCTAAGTTCTTCAAGTTCCTGACCTGGATATAGGTCTCAGAAACATACTTGTGGGCTTCTAGTAGAGTGCTGATGAACTTAGCCACTATGAGCCAACAAGAATATGCTGGTAGTTCAGATTCCCCTTTGATGTGAAATTTCTACCTTGGTTTTTCCATAGCAGACTTCAAACTGGACTAGAAAGTGAAACTCTTCTTTGTTCTTGGGGTTCAAATCACACAACTGCTACTTACTTCTAAATTTTGGTCTGTGTTTAATGCACATCTTGTGGCCTACAACTCCTCACCCTAGACTACCACTCCTAGATGCAGGCTCCCACCTTTAGTCAACCCTGGACAGCTCTGTGACCTTGAGCTGGGGAGAGAACAACAGAGTGGCAACTGGCATCTATTCCTGCACCTTTCACCAAGTTGTGCTTCTCTTTGCTAAATTTGAAACTTCTTCTTGCCCTGGCGCAGAGCCTCTCCCATTCTAGAATGCTCTGTGTAGCTATTGACTAGGCTTCACCCTCAGTATCTACAAATCTCTCTCTCTTTCTCTCTCTCTCTCTCTCTCTCTCTCTCTCTCTCTCTCTCTCTCAACTTGGTCTAGAATGATCCAAAATAATTTTTTTTCCTTTAATTTCTCAATCAGGACTTGGTATGGTGCATTTTTTAGATACTTTGGAGGTGGTGGGGGAAGGAAGTTTGGCTGTACTTCCTCTGCTCTACCTCTTTCCTCACCGCCCACTAATCCAGATTTTATAATAATCTGAATGCAATCTGGAATGAAATTAACTTTTGAACTATCTATAAAAAAACATCTTGGTAAAGCAATTTAATATAACATATGCTAGATGATTTTATTGTTCAGTTGCATCTAAGCCTTTGTGAGGCCATTTGTGGTTTTCTGGGCAGATACTGGACTGATTTCCCATTTCCTTCTCCAGCTCATTTCACATATGAGAAAACTGAGGCAAACAAGGCTAAGTGACTTGCCCAGGGTCACAGCTAATAAGTGTCAGAGGCTGGTTTTGAATTTAGATTTCTATCTATAGCACCACCTAGCTGCTCCATTCTAGATAATAGGAATCAATATTTAGCTTTCTTTTTAAAAAAAATCTATTTTAAAACATTTAACTATATTCACATGAAAGCAACTTATATGCTAACAGAAAAGTTCTTTATGAATTCATTAAGATAGGTGTGGTGTGAGTTTTATTTGATAGTGTTCTAGGTTTGACTAAGCTAATTTGGAAAAGAAAATAGCCAAATAAAAGCCAAAATATTTTTAAATTTATCCAATTTTAGTCATTTTTTATTTTTATGTCATAGTTATTCCAGATCATAAACCTTCTTTTTTACTATATCTAAGAAGTCATTCCTGATAACAAAGATTTAGAAAGAAAAAGAAAATTTAAAGCATTTTCTCAATCAACATATCAACCACATCTGACAAAATATTTATCATACGTTATATTCATATATCATACAAATATGCAATAAACACATAGCCCCTCCCCCACTTCTACAAAGAAGGAAGGTGAATTTTTCAACTCTTCTACAACTTCAACCTTGCCCATTATAAATCCCACAATATTTGGTTTCTTTCTCTCTTTTTTTTTTTTGCTACTGTTATTGTTCTCTCCAAATACATTGTTTCAGTCTTTATGTATGTTAGATTTGTGACTGTTTCCTTTACTTGCTCTCCATTCATGTAAATCTTTCCATACTTCTCAGAATTCTTCATATTCATTATATCTTGTAGCACTAATATTCTATAAAATCCATGATTCACAATTTATTTTATAGTATATATTATATCAACAGATATTGCTATTTAGCATAGATTGTATATTGTATCTTGTTAACAGCCAGTTATTGCCAGATTACTTAAATGTAGGTTTGGGTTTTGGTTTGGCTTTTTAAGAGAATTCTTGTGCATGGATGGAGACTCAGTCAATAGTTCGATTACAGTACATACTTCAAAGTAACAATACTTCTCTTCTTTAAAAACTGCCATGCAATTCTGACTTTTAGCTAATTCAGACTGGCCTTTGCCCATTTATACCAAATTAGTTTTCAAACTACTGCAGTCATAACAGTGAGTTCAAAAACCAGGCTCTGCACAAAACACATGCAACTGAATGAATCAACCACTCAGTGCCACCTGTTTAAGTAGGAAACATATGCCAAGGACAAGAAGAAAATTCTGCCCGTCTAGGATGGATGCTCATTAGGCATGGGAAAACCCACGGAAAACACCATCTTTATCACACAAGAGATTCTTAGAAAGACAGACCTCAAAGTTTAAGTGTGACATAAACTTTAATGTCTAATCCTTAAGCTTTCTCTCGAGGAAAATGGGTGATAGCAGCCATGAAAACAATATGTTCAGGGCTAAAAAGAAAACAGAGAGAGACTAGAAAAAAGCAGGATGTATATGTTTGGCAAGTCAAACTATAAGTCCTTTAATTGAGTAAGGCCTAGTGATTTAGTTTACACATAGTTGTATTGGCAGGATAACTGTTTCCTTCAGGCAAACATCCATGTCCCCCTAGCCTAGGGCTATGCAGAAGAGAAGTTTTTGGAGATGGTAGGCATATGGACTTGGAATATCGATGAATGTGAGTGGTGCTGATGAAAGTTATGTGGGATGAATAAAATGTATGAAAGTAACCTACAAATCATAGTTGAACAATCTGTATGAGCACCCAGAGACTGCTTAAAATTCATGGCGACAAAGAGTCTCCAAGTGTTTACTAAACGTTTCATGTTTGTCTTGTCACTCATCACTGACAGATGCCACAGGACATTACATCAAATATTTAAAAAGGTAAATACTGATATAGAAATTAATTTAAATGCAAGATGCCTGCAGGGAAACAGAAGCAGTTCAGTAAGCTGGATCAGCTGTTTGATCCCACCAGTTGCACAGTATTTGCAAAAACGCCAGATTTGGGAGGGAGCAGGAGCAGTTAGTGCTTAAGAACTCTACACAAGTCACAAAACCCTGAGTATGCAAATACACAGAGAGCACAGACAAAGCCTAGATGTTGATTTTGGCTATGAATTATTTTTTTCATATTTTGGGGTTTTTTTTTGGCTCAATAAGCCTTTATTAAATGCTTACTCATACTCCCTAGAAGTCCCTTCTTAGTAACTGTTGCCCTCCATGGCACCCATTCCACAGTTCCCCTCCAGAAATAGCTTCCTATTATTGAAATAATGTTCAGCACCCATCACTTTCTTTCAAAAAAAAACTGGCATCCTTCTGGCAAGTTACTCTATAGCTTTCATAGTGAGAGAGGTCAATGACCAGGACTTGTTTCTATGCATTTCCCTGTGGCACCTATTACAATAACAATGTTGTGTATACAATGTCTCAGCACTGAAAGTTTGGTGATGGTGATAACTATGCTCTAAAAAGAAAGGTAATAAACAAATTTTATCACAGCATTTTTTAATTAACATTGAATACGAATGGCACTCGAAGATAGAACTCCCCCCCTCCATAATGGAAAAATCAGACATGTTAAGTGCTGTTTCCTGCTCCAATCCACAGCACAAATTCTGGTTTCTCAGGGTATCATAGATTAGGCTCTCTAGGAACTACTCCAAACTTCACACAGCTTCTGATCCAAAGATCCCTTAGAAGTGAGAATGTTGGGTGGCTAGGTGGCACAGTGAGTAGAGCGTCGGCCCTGGAGTCAGAAGGACCTGAGTTCGGATCCAGCCTCAGACACTTAACCCACACAAACAAAAACCTAGCCGTGTAACCTTGGGCAAGTTACTTAACCCCAGTTGCCCAGCAAAAAAAAAAAAGAAGTGAGAATGTCCATTCTTATACCTTCCCTTTGAGTTCTCAAATGAAACAAATGAAATACCACTACTATTTAAGATTTTAAAGTCCTCCTGCCAAGAGAATCAGAAATAAGAAGTCTTGGAATCTACAGTATCCATTAGATGGTTCTCTGTACTGGATCTGGCAGGTCTCTGGGTAGGTATTCCATCAGACCTCTGCACTGAAGAAATTAACATGGTATCCTATGAGTCCTAGCACTGATGCAAAGTTCAAGCGGACAGGTTGTATGCCTTCATATCCTGCTTGCTCCAGATATGCTGGAAACCATTTTGCTGGTCACAGCTTACTAATTTTATACCATGTACTAAATGTACCAAGACTTTTGAGTCTCAATAGATTGGTGGAATAAATAAATCTAAGCAGGGTTGGTCAAGGATATTTACGATCCTATAACAATCTTTGAAAATTACACATATCCATACATATATAGGATAATAAAATAAGATGATACCATATAAATTTATTTATCCACCAATTTTCTAGGGCACTGCCATTTTGTCTAGGTTTGCTTTTCCTAGGAACTCACTCCATTCAGGGTAGGGTCGTTTTTACTTAGAAAATAATGAAATCATTTTTGAGATTTAATTGGCCTGGGATATTAAGGCTTGAGTCATTAGTGCAGCTTTCCATTCATTTAAGGGAATAAAAGCAAAACTTAGGGAGTCAGTGTCCTTAAGACTCAGCAGATGCCCATCATCATGAAAGTCACCATACTTTGTTGACCACACCCAGATGATCAGAATTGTTTCTGTATAGAGACCACTGAGTTTCTCCCAAGCAGTGAGTGAGTAAACCCCTTTTTAGTAACTGTTAGCTCATCCAATAGCAGGGCTGTTCTGGAGACAGCTTCTTCAGACTCCTATCAAGTTTTAAATTTTCAGTGAAAGCATCTGCACCTTGGAAATCAGTAAATACTACACACCAGGACTAGATTTATTATTTTGTTGATTGTCTAGACTTAAAAACAATAGAGAAAATGTTAATAATGCTGATTAAAATTGAAAGTATGTCATATGCAATTTTTTTTTTTACTTTCCGAGAGTCAGTTGTTAAACATTTACTAGGACTTCCTTGTCTACTAGTGTCTCATTTTGCTCTTATATCAAATCTGAACTAACAAACTGGCCTGGATGAAGCCTGAGCCACAAAGGCCTCCTAGTGCCAAGCACTATGCTAGGTGCTATGAATGCAAAGGCAAAATAGGAAATAAATCTGGTCTTCGAGGCACTTACATACTATAAAGTGAAACAACATGTACACATACAAAAAAATACAAATATGTATAAAATAAATGTAAAATAATTTTAGGGAAAAACTAGCAGCTGAAGGAATCAGGAAAGATCTCCTGAAGGAAGGGGTGAGAGAGCTGATCTATAAAGGAACCTAAGGGATTCTAAAAGGAGAGGTAAAGAGAGGATGCATTCTAAGAATGTGGAAAAGCTAGAGAGGAGAGAACTTAAAGGTCATGTACAAGAAATAGATAGTAGACCCCTTTGACTGAGACACAGAGTGCTTAAATGGAAGTAATATGTACTACATCCGGAAAAGTCATTTGAAGTCAGAGGAGGAGTTTATATTTTATCTCAGAGTCAATAGAGAACCACAATGTGTGACCTGTGCTTTAAGAATATCACTTTGGCAAGAGGATTGAAAAAGGGAGAAGCTTCTGATAAGGAGGTCAATTAAGTTATTACAATAGTTCTAGCAAGAGGCTGAAGAAGTATTACAGTATTAAAAATTGTCATTCGCATTCATTCACAGGATCATCATAGATTTAGACCTGGAAGGAAACTTCAAGTCATCAAGTCCAACTCTCTTATATTACAGATGAGAAACCTGACATCTTGATAGGCTGCAAGTCTGAAACAACACTTTGCATTTGCATATTAATGGAAGGTAGATGGTGTAATAGATAAGAGTTCTCCACCTGGAGTCAGGAAGACCTGAGATCAAATCCAGCCTTGGATACTTACTAACTGTGTAACCCTGGGTGAGTCACTTAACCTATGTTTGCCTCAGTTTCCTCAATGGGGATAATAATAAGACCTACCTCCCAGGGCTGCTTGTTATGTATCAAATGAGATAATATTGGTAAAGTGCCTGGCACATAGTGGACATTATACAATACTATCTGTTGTTATTATTGTTGTTGTTACATACATCTGGGCCTGACCTTGTGCAAGGTGCTGACTGGTAACTCTCTCATTTACTATCCAGTATGGTTCATAGATCCAGGGATAATAAAGGAGGGGATCTATACCTCATTATGGCAGTATAGTTATAAGTTTCTCAAACCCAAGCCCACATCAAGAACTTGCAACATCAGTCAGACTTTGTCCAGGGTCAGGCTACTTTGAGAGCACTAATAGCTTGTAGGTCCCCAACATAAGCTGTCTCAGATATACTGAAATAACTAAAAACACAATACCCCCAAGAAAGCAGGAACAGGACCACAAAGGACACAAACTCAGCCCAGAAATTCCCTCCAGAAGTTTGCAGAACCTAATCCTAGCATAAAGTCTGAATTCAGGAAGTAAGCTGGAAGAATGAGCAAATAAAAAAAGTCCCACCATAAAGAATTAATATAGCAACAAGGATGCTAAAGACACACACTGGGAGGGAAGGAAGGAAGAAAGAAAGAAAAGAAGAATGGAAGAAAGAAAGAAAGAAAGAGAGAGAGGGAAAGAAAGAAAGAAGAAGAAGAAGAAGAAGAAGAAGAAGAAGAAGAAGAAGAAGAAGAAGAAGAAGAAGAAGAAGAAGAAAGAAGAAGAAAGAAAGAGAGAGAAAGAAGAAAGAAGAAAAAGAGGAAAGACGGAACGAACGAACGAACAAAAGAACGAACCTAATATGCCTAAGTAATAACTTTCTAATTTGCTATAAAATCATGGTCCTGGTCTATATCATTGAGCAGTTCTGGTATGAAAGTGACAAAAAAAATCCATTCCACCCATTAATTAGAAGACCTGATGAGATCTTGGCAGAATTTGTGTAGCAAATCTGAAAGTGATCTTGTCAGAAAATTATGGGACACCATGCTCTTCTAACTATAGCCTAAAAAATATCATAACCAAGGCTTAACAACATCCCCTGCACAAGTGATCAAGACCACTTTTGTCTTTCCTCCTCCAGAACCTGAAACAGTGAATTCTTCTTCCTTTGTCTCTCTTATCCCATACCACTGCTTCTGAGTGACTCATGTTAAACCTTAAGCCAACTTTATATGAATTAAAACACACAAGAACTTGTTGATTTAATTGTTACTGGTCAGTCTGATTTTCTGGGAAACATCTTTTTAGTCCCCATACTGATGGAATGGGTCGGTGTCAAAATGTATACATAATTAATTTACTGCCTAGTCTTTCAGGGTTATAAATTACATTAGTACTATCTATCTGTTAGTCTATCTTTCTTCCTTTCTCTATACTGCCCTCCTTTGTCACTCCCCGAAACATTCTTGTGTATTCCCCACAGCAACATTCAGCAGTATCACAGGAAATCACAAATTTTAGAAACAAATGATGGCACCAGACCCAAGTACATTGAGCAGGACTGGAAAGAGTTTAAGTGGCCTGAAAAAACAAACAGCTCCTTCTTCTGTCATCATTATTGCTACTATCAAATAGTGTTTATAGAAATATAGAAAATTTTCTATAAACACTATCAAATAGTGTTTATAGAAATAAGCAACTGAGCTTGGAACAGTGAGCTTCATACAAGACAACTAATAAATGCCAACTGCTCTGGACTATTCCCCAAAGCAAGTTAAATTGACATGGGAGACTACATCTAAAACGGAAGTTAATAACATGGACAAATTATGAAAGATCACAAAGACAAAGGACATGAGATGTGGGCCCACAGTCAGACAAAAATGGAAAATATCTATAAATATTTTTATAATAAATTCCTTATATCAACAAGGACCATGCTACTGCCACATTTCAACTTTAACATCAGAGTCCATATGTGCTACCTGAGGAACTGGAAATGATACTGAAGAAAACAAAGATGAGAAAAGCAAGGGAGAGAACCATGTAAAAATAGAGGAGATCTATGCTCAAAGAAACAAAATGCATCAAACCAAGATGTCTATTATCCAGGTATCTGTAACAACAATGCTACTTGCAGCTGCTTTGGGGGTGTAAGACCAATAACACCAGCATACAGGAGGGTTGCTAGCACAGGTTCTTTGATCTTCTTTTCTAAAGGAAAACAACTCAAAAGGGGTCAACAATCTTACTTTAATCAAATACATACATATATATATATATATATTATATATAATTTACTTAGTTCAGGAGGGAAAGTGAGCACCCTGAACTTCAGAGAAAATACAAACAGAAATTACAAGCAGAAATAATAGCACAAAGATTAACAGACAGGGCTTCTAACCATCTGACAAAATAATACATATGTCACAGATCACCAGACATATCCAACTGTCTAACCATTACATACATACATACATAGTTACCAGAGAGAGAAACACCAACATCAGGGTTTTCAAAGCCAGGAGGCTCCTTAACAGTTACTCAGAGTTTCATCTGCCTACATCACTTGAACAGTTTTCCCATGAGTAAGCCCCCAAAGCAAAATGCTAACCTCAGAGAAAATATTTATTTCTTCAGGGTCAGAGGGCATCACAGCCCACATGACCCACTGCCTAATTACAAAGTAATAAAAAGTGTGGGCCTTCCTGAAAAATAAGCCTCCCCTAAGCAAGCTTCTCTTTTGGGCTCAATGTGAGGCCTATTAATGGGTGGGGAAGATCTTCAACTCCCATTAACATTACAATATGAGAAAAAAGTATGAACAACATCTTGGATCTTATTACCAAAAAAAAGTCATATTACTAACAATCTATATGGCTACCTGTATCCCATCTATACAAAATACATGTGAGACCAAACTACACATATTACTGATGGCATCCCTAATAAAGATATGAGAAAGGAAGAGGTAAACTCTCACAAATTAGGATCTAAAACGTACAAAGAATACAAGATCCTATTGTGTCTATTGTTTCTTGATTACACAAAATCATTTTATGAAATAGGAAAAAACACAGTCTTAAAAATTCTCCAACAATGTATGTTCTACATGTATATCACAATTATATAATATCCCTTGAAAGATGCAACAACAGAAATAACTCCCTTCAATAACAATCTGATTACTAACACCAAGTGAGGAATAAAACAAGGATAGGTATACTCACCAAAAGTGTTTGCCACTGCCACTGAATATGACTTATGCAGAAAACCAAAGATTGAATCCTTATGGAAGGTAAGTTCCTCTAGAGGTTCCTACTTATTGATGCCATTGTGTTGATCGGATCAAATGTTGAAAAAATTGCAGAGCCTCCTAAATGAAGTCCATAATTGTTCAAAATAATTTGACATTAATATCTCTGAAGGAAAAGTCAAGTAGATGAAGATTTCCCATTATCCAGACTTGGCTATGCACCTGGTTGGAAAACCCACAGTGCTCATCTACCAATATATGTGACTTTGTCAGAAACTGCAAATGAGCAATAATCTGGGCCCAGAATTGCACATGAAGAAGATAGCAGGCTATATTGTTTTTGAGAAATTAAGAAGTTCTCTTAATGATCCCAAGCTTCTTCAGGATCATTTTTAACGATGATTTTCTTCCAGTGATACTGTATAATTCTGAGTCATAGAATAACAGTCTCTGAAGAATTGGATTTGAGGATCATGTAGAAGACAATGGGAGGTGTCTAGAGACCATTTACTCAACATATTACAAAAGAAGTTGTGTGGTTGTGGTTTATCCTTAGTTCTCAAAGAGGACCATGACATCAAGGACATGAAGACATGACTTGCAGTTGACTTTGATTTGAGTGAGGGAGGGCTGTGCAAGGTCACCAGCCTCACTTTCTCCTCCAGAGCCATCTGGGTCCAGTGGCCAGATATTGATCAGGATAACTGGAGACAGCCCAGGATGCAATGGGAGACCTTAGACCTTTTAAGCTAAGGTTTTTTCAAAGTCTCACTTTGAGTGAGGCAACGACCATTGAGTGAATAGTCCCCTTTAGGAAGTAAGTTAAGGGAAAACCCCTTTAATTAAAAAAATCAAATTGTGGGGAGAAGACCCTCAGAGTTGCTGGTTAAATGAGAAACGGTTACTATTTACATTCATTCTGAGCCAGGAGGGTCCAAAAATAACCATTAAGTAGTGCTGGGCAGGGATCTATTGTCCAATCCAGGATATCCAGAGTGAATTGGGTTTAAGATTTGGTCTTTGAGAAATAAATTGACCAGTAAACCCCAAATTAACTAGGTAGCTTTTGGCCATCAAAATCCACCTTCCTTTGGACAAAACACCCTCAGGTAAGGAATAGAAAGAGAGGGAGAAAAAGTAGGAGAGAGAGAGGAAGATTTTTGTGGTAGATTTACGAGAGGAATTAGACAAGAGTAGAATAGGATGGGCAGCTATGAATGGATTGTGCTATGTATCCCCAAAAAGAAAAGAATTCATCATCAATAACACATTTATTACCATGTCTACAATGTGCAAAGCATTCAACAAGAGCACTAGTAAAAATATAAATGATTGCTCTGCAGGTGTTTTAGATTTTTACATTAAGTGATAGTTGGGAAAAATATTGACTTCAAGTCTACTTTTATGCCTTTGTTTAAATGTATACAAATGTGATCTCCACACACAAAATCCATTTGTTGAAAAAGCATAGTTAGTACATATTCTGTGAGGAATGTAAGTAATGGACAAGGAGAACAGCCAACAGCTCTTGAGAAAGTAAAAGGCTTAAATTAGCAAAATCCATTAGCTAGGACAGAAGTGCTAACACTGAATATAGTGTAGTATCTGCCTAAGAGTGAAAAGTTAAATCAGGAAGGGGGTGGGTAAAGGTTGCCTAACTCAAAAATTGGAGGCACACAATACACCTGTTTCAGACTCAACTGTAGATAAATTATGTGTTCCAAAAAAGTAAAAAACAGCATAAAGCAATGACATTGGGAAAAAAGCTCACAGACTTGGAACATGTTCAGTAGCCACAATCTAAGTAAATAAGAGCAAGAATTGCTATTCGTGACTCAGAATTGCTATTCATGACTTGGTCTATATATACAACCCTAATTTCTATCTCAACATAGTGACACCAAGTAGATACATCCTTGTTGAGCTCTTAAGCCAAAAGGAAGGAGAGAAGGAAGGAGGGAAGGGGAAAGGAGGGAGAGGAGGGAGGGAGGAAGGAAGGAAAGAAGGAAGAGAGGAAGGGAAGGAAGAAGGGAGGTAGAGAGGGAGAGAAGGAGGGGAAAAGAAGGAAGAAAGGAAAGAGGGAAGAAGGGAAAAGGGAAGAAAAGAAGGAAGGAAGGAGGGAGGGAGAGAAGGAGGGAGGAAGAAAACTAAATGTACTCCTGCCTAGGATTGTGTTATGTACACAAATATTTCCAGAAGGGAGAAAAATCTGAAGATTTCGATAGGTTTTATTTTTTCTTTGATGTACTAAGACTGGTCCTAGCAGTTTTAAGAAATAGCTAGTGATGCCTCCCTGATAGAAGGGGAGAAAACCTAATCCCCAAAACCTACTACCCAAAAGATGATAGAATTTTAAAAGATAGTTTGGTGTATGATTGGGGTAAATAGCATGAGGAAAGGGGAAGTAAAAGGTGAGATAGGAAGTGAAAGAGAGCAAAGAGAATGGAGGAAGGAAATAAGAAGAAGTGGAAGTCAGAGAGGGAAAAGAAGAGAGGAAGGTAGGGGAAAGGGAAGAAGTGGGTAAGGAAGGGAAAGAAGAAGAGGGGAAAGGAGGGAAGGAAATGGGAAAAATAGAAAAAGGACAAGAGAAAAGAGAGGCAAATAGGAATGGAAACAGAAGAAAGGGAGCAAAGAAAAAAGGAAGGTGGGAAAGGGGGGGATGTCAAACAACTAATTAGCAGTATTGACATGATGCATTTAAAAAATAATACTAGCCAACCTCATATTTAAAAAAGATGAAACAATTTTTAAATAGTTACCATATTACACTATAGATGTTTAATTCTCCAGTTGACAAGTATCGTTGCTGAGGCCATTTCACTACAAATGAAAAATAATCTATTTATAAGATGTGTAAAGGTGAAGCACATTACAGTTGAAGAGGATGACATTGGTGAAAATAGTAACTTTGAAGTGATAAGGAAAAATGAACAGGGGAGGAGAAGGGAGAGAATTGGAAGAAATGGAGCAGGAAGAACATTATTTCTTGTAAATTGAAATTAAATATAAAAGTATGACACCAGCTCTGATCTTGTCAGGCTGAGGCATTTCAGCAGCAGACAGTAATAGGAGAATTATATGGAATCCAGATGCTCCAGGTCTCTAAGGGCATTTCTTTTCCTCTCTTCTGGTTGAACAGAGCAGCTAATCCTTTCCACCATCCCCACCTCTGAAAGGAAAACAAACCTCTAAGTCTTAGCATTCTCCACCCTGGCAGAATCAAGAACTATTTTGTCCCTACTAAATGCAGTTCAGATGGAGTCAAAATTATGCAATAAACCAATTTGTGTTTTGTAACTAAACTGTTCAGTGGTACTCTTGTTCTTGCCACACACCCTCATATTCCCTTCCCTTTCATAACCTGCCCAGTGTGCCTAATTTGGCAAAGTCTTCCCTCCCTTGAGTGGTGCCCTTATGCAGCCTTCTGGCTATGCCATTTCCATCTGGGGTGCCCTATATAGACCAGTTCCAACCTGCCCCCTGGCCATGGAAGGCATGTCATAGCTTTTACTCTCTAGATAGTACTGAGTCTGGTATCAGGAAGACTTGAGTTCAATCTGTCCTACATTTACTAGATGCCTGACCCTGGGCAAATCACTTAACCTCTGTCTGCCTCAGTTTTCTCAACTCTTATAAGGGGATAATAATAGCATTTACCTCCCAGGGTGGTGAGGATCAAATGAGATTACGTTGTAAAATGCTTAACAAATAGTCATTGCTTAACAAGTACTTGGTTCCATCCTTCCTTCTCTCCTTGCTTCCTTCCTTCTTTCCTCTCTTCTTCCCTTCATCTCCTTCAGTCCTAGTCTGAAACTGAAATGTATCTGTCTCTAAGTCCTGTTAGATGGCTTCTCTGAGTCTTTTTTTTTTTTTTTTGCTTTTTTGGAGGGCAATTGGGGTTAAGTAACTTGCCCAATGTCACACGGCTAGGTTTTTGTTTGTGTGTGATAAGTGTCTGAGGCTGGATCCAACCTCAGGTCCTTCTGACTCCAGGGCCGGCGCTCTACTCACAGCGCCACCTAGCCGCCCCTTCTCTGAGTCTTTTAAGGGGAAAATTGAATAATTTGGCAAATTCACTGTCATAACTTTGATGGATCTATAATTTCAACAATGCATCAATGTGTCTGTTGCTCCTCCCCCCACCCATCTCAATTGGTGAAGATAGCAAGCCACCCACACCTTTTCATCTAGTGAACTTCTTGTCTATGTCTTCCCATAAATGCCCCATAGAATGTGGGTTCTTATTTGTATCATGGATCTCTTTCTCAGTCCAGTAAAGACTATGGACCCTTTCCCAGAGTCATGTGTTAAATGCATAAGACAAAATACAGGATTTAGAAAGGTAAATTTATTATATTGGAATATAGTTTTCATTAAAAAAAATACATTCACAGACCTAAGGCTAAATCCCTCACCATGGAAGACCTACTAAACTAACAGGGGGTCTTTTACCATTTCTGTCAGGTCCAAAGCATCATACAGGCTTTACATCTTTCATTCCTCAATTTCACTACATAACTGACCCATGTTCTTTTCTGATAATATATTATCTTTTAAGTTACTTTTTGAAATATTTTTATTTTATTCTGAAATTAAGAAATAAAACAAGCATTTACATAATATAGTAAAATAGAAAAAAGATGATTATATATAAAATTGCAAATCTATTATGTACAATTTGCTATTCCTTTTAAATATATAATAAAGTTATCAAATAACTTTTTTCTACCCTCTTCCCTCCCCCCCCCAGAGATGGCTATCATTAGACACAAATATGTATGTATGTATGTATATCGAAGGTTGGTAAAACCATTCTATACATACTTCTTTTTATCAGTTCTTTCTATGGATAGAGATAGTGTCTTCCTTCATACATCCTTTGTAGTTAATTTGATGATTTGTAATAGTCAAAATTACTTAGTCACTCAAAGTTGTTCTTAAAACAAGATTGCTGTTACTATATACAACATTCTCTTGGTTCTGCTCATTTTGTTCTTATTTCATGCAAGTTTTTCCAAGTTTTTCTAAGATCGTTGAGCTCATCATTTCTTATAGCACAATAATATTTGGTCATAATCATTTTTTTGCACATCCTATTACACCCATTATACTTCTAATCACAGTCTTTTGGGGTCACTTGCAATTTTGATAATTCAGAGATAGTGATATCCATAACTCAGAGCCATATAGTATTGCTTGGAACTTGTTGGAGTTTAAAAGACAATGTTGTTGTTAAATAAGATAAACTAATTTATATTCCTAAGCTCATAGAATAGCAATATAAGAGACCCCAAGGGTCTTCTCCCTCTTTCCAGATAACATACAAATTTTAATGGCAGACTTATAAACAGCATTCCTATTGTAAGGGTGGGAGTGAGGTAGGAATGGCATTGTGTTTTGTCCACATAAATGATGTTGTGGCTCACAGAAAGGCAGGAATATAGATAGATAGATAGATAGATAGATAGATAGATAGATAGATAGATACTCCTCTGCCCACCCTTCTCCAATGTCTCTCCAAAGGGAGATTCAATTCCTGCCAGGAGGTTGGCAAAAGAGGCCAGACACTCTGCTTTCCTCATAGAAGTGGGATACCAGGCTACTTGATGATGGAGAAATGATTGAGACACTGGGTCCTCTATATGTCACACTCTTCCCAGAGTCTTTTTTCCCTTCAAAGAACTAAAGAGAGCCTGGAACTGCCAAAATTCAGAAAACCAAGATCTTTCATTACCCAAGTTCTTGTGAATTTTGGCACGTCTTGAAGGTGGGGAACATTAAATAATCAAATTCCCCACCAATAACGAAAGTTTTATGCAAATAGGTTTTGAGCTAAAAGTTACAGTAAGCCAAGGTAATCATTATAAGATAGATTTTTTTGTTTGTTTGTTTGGTAAAAAGGCAGGAGGCAACGCTCTGATGGGATACTGAGTGTGAAATTTTCTAGAGGTGGGCCCTTTTTTTGGCACCCCTCACATTATACCTTATACATAATTTGTAGTATTACAGAGGAGCAGTTAGGTGGTGCAATGGATAGAGTGCCCAGCCCAGAGTCAGGAAGACTCATCTTTCTGAGTTCAAATCTCATCTCAGATATTAATTGGCTCTTTGACCCTGGGCAAGAATGTCAACTCTATTGGCCTCAGTTGCCTCATTTGTAAAAGGAGCTGGGGAAAGAAATGACAAACCACTCCAGTATCTCTGCTAAGGAAACCCCAAATGGGACCACAAAAAGTCAGAAAGAGCCAAAAGAAAAAAAAACTGAAAGACAAAAGTGTTACAGAGATTGAGATGTGACATAGTGAAAAGAGTACTTAACTTGAAATTAAGGAAACTTGGGCCCCAATCCTACTAGAAACTCTTACCATTATAGCTGTGTGACCAGCTATTTAACCTCTCTCAGACACTCCTCATCACTGGGAATAATAAATGGGTGTAATAATAGCATGTACTTCTCACAGTTCTCATGAAGATCATATGAGTTCATTCATTACAATGATTTTCTAACTTCAAAGTGCTATATAAAATTCAACTATTCTTAGCTATTAATAGTACTCCACCTGTCCCCGGGCCAATCCTGGCAGCAATGGATTATTCATAAAACCTTTCCCATCACTTCACCCTGCATCCTATTCTTGAATGACCTGCCTGAGAGTAAACTTGCCTGCATTCTTAGAGTAAAAGAAACAAGCCTGACAAGTTGATTTAGCTATGTTTTGGAAATGACAATGTGAACATGAATGAAAATCAATTTGATTCAATTCAACATAATTGGCATAGTACTATGATACCAAAGGCACAGTGCAAGAGAATGAGAATACCAAAATAAAAATAAGATATTACCTGTCTTCAAGGAGTTTACATTCTCCTGAGAACTACAATGATCTCTAAAACATTTTCTTTATATTAAAATTCAAATGCATCAAGGTTAGGAACAATTTGTGTAATTTTATCAATTTTGGATTCTTTACCTGTTTGTTCTCATGCCCCTGTGGGACCTCATAGCATCCCAATCAGTTCATGTGTTTCCATCTCTGTAGTTCTATCTAGAAGGCATTGCTTCCCCAAGTTCAACATAGTGGATTTTTATCACAATGTGACCAAAAATCCTATGCAACAAATGTACAGAATATCATCTCTTTGAGGGCAGAAATTATCTCACTTTTTTATTCTTAGTTCCAATGCCTAGCATAGGCCCAGACATAGAGTAAGCATTTACTAAATATTTATTGGTTGATTGATATTTATAGTTCTATGAATTTGGGTACCTATGAATGTATATATTCATACTTATTCCATGTTAATTTCTCTTTCAGATGAAAATTTCTCAAGGGTAGGCATCCTATCATATAGACTCAAAGTTTTTCTATCAGTGACATCGACATAATAAGCACTCAGTAAATCTTTTATTACGATGATGATATTTCTGTCCAACTGACTGACACAACCAAGCCAAGAATAATGATGAGAACTGGTGGGTTGTTGTTCAGTCATTCAATCCTGTCCAACTCTTCATGACTCCAGGAAGCTCCACGGGATTTTCTTGGCAAAGATACTGAAATAGTGTGCCATTTTTTTTTCTCCAGTAGAATAGGCAGAGGTTAAAAGACTTGCCCAGGGTCACACAGCTAGTAAGTCTCTGAGGTCAAATTTGAACCCAGGTCTTCCTTACTCTAGACCCTATCCACTGAACCACCTAGCAGAACTAGTGGGTACTGCTGTTGTTCAGTCATTATAGGTCATGTCTAACCCTTCTTGACCCCATTTGGGGTTTTCCTTGGCAAGATACTGGAGTCGTTTGCCTTTTCCTTCTCCAGCTCATTTTACAGATGAGGAAACATGCAAACAGTATTCAGTGACTTGCCCTTACTACTTACAGTAGTAAGTGTCTGAGGCCCTATTTGAACTCAGGAAAACTCATCTTTCTAACTACAGGCCCAGCACTCTACTTAGTTAAGCATATTTTCAACATTGTCAAACACACATGCATGCATATATATATATATATATATATATATATATATATATGTACATATAAATGTAAAATTTCAACATTGTGAAATTATATAATACATAATATAATATGATGCATGCGTGTGTATACACACATACATACCATATATTTTAAAGGAACTATATATGGATAGGTCACTTAGTCACTCTGGGATTTGATTTCATCATCTGAAAAATATGGAAGTGGAAGGAGAGAATACTAGATCGAGGTTCTTAACCTAGAGTCTCTGAATTTGTTCTTTTTAAAATATTTTTGTTACTATATATCAATATAATTAGCTCCCTTGTGTATTTTATTTTATTCATTTAAAAACATTATTCTGAGAAGAAATCCATAAGCTCTGCCAGACCGCCTAAGGAATCCATGACACCAAAAAAGTTTAAGAATTTCTGCACTAGAGAATGCTTTTGATTTCTCTTCCAGTTTTCAGAATTTGTGATTCTAGAATGTGAGAGAAAGAGACAAGCTAGAGAGAGGAGAAAGAGAAGAGGGAGGGGAGGAGAGAGAAGGAAGAAGAAAGAAGAAAGAAGGGATAGAAGGGGGAGAGGGGAAAGAGGAGATAAGAGGTGAGGAAAGAGGAGAAAGAGGGATAGGAAAACGTAAAGGAGGGAAAAGGAAAAAAAGAGGATGAGAAAGGGGCAAAGAAGAGGAGAGGGAGCACAAGGGGCAACAGAAAAAAGAGAGAGACAGAGAATAAAAAGATAGTAAGGCAGGAGATGTTAGCAAAATGACATCAAAACTCACCATGGCAACCTCTCCTCAGGAGGTCTTCTGACTTTAGCCAGAGAGGTAAAGTTTGGCCTATAGCTAAGAGAAAACCCTAGAGAGGAAAACTGTAGAGCAGTATAATCTATAACTCCTGTGGAGTCACAGCCAGAGAGAAATATTGATGCAACCCTAGTCTGGAGGTCTGTTGGCTTAGTAATTGCTGGAGGTTTCCAACAGTTGAAGAAACAAACAGTAAATGGTTATTATTGATGTAGCATTTCCCCTCACCCCTTGAAAAAAAAAAATCTACTTATTCAAGTGTCACTAATTAATTTGAAATACGAATTTGCTCTGAAGTCATAGGTCTCTGAACATCTTCAAGTATATGTAATTGTTTCTGTAGTACTATAGGGTGGCTACTTGATATCACATATGTTATAATTCATTTAATAGAATAATGCTGATGTATCTGTGCATGGTATGCTATAATTAAATAATTTACCATCTTTTCTCCTAACAGTTTCATGGTGGCTTTATAATTAGGTTGTCCAGCTCCTTCACTAAATGTTTTAATAATGTGTGTATAATATATAATATGTATATATGTATGCATATTAATCAATGATCATACCCTTAAAAAGCACTATGCCAATCTTCTACCAAAATCCAGTAAGTGATAAAATAAAAGGAAATCTGGAGGAAAATAAATTATTTTAAAATGACTTCAGCTGACTAAGATAAACCTTTAAAAGAACCTGAAAAAAAATCCCAGTAACTCCTATAACGTGTATGCAGAATAATTCTTCATTGTGCTTGGGTAAGAAAAATTAAATTATTAATTCTAACTTTCTGAGAGCATCTGGGCTTCTTTCTCATATTTATTTATTTTATGATTGCTGGGTTTTATTTGTTTGATGTTTGGGGTTGTTTTTGTTTTTGTTTTTTAATGAGAATGGAGATTTCACATGGTTTTGAATTACACTGATTTAGTACTGGAAGGGACTTTAGAGGTTACATAACCCAACCCCATCATTTTACATAGGAGAAAACTGAGGCCCAGATAGGATAAATATCTCGCCCAAGTCAAAAAGACAGTTAAATGGTAATAGGAAGAGAAACATTTGAAGTCTATATGATGTATAGAGTGGATTCTACTCTCACTCCGTAACATTGATTTTCTTCTGTTTCTAATAGGTCCTTGATGTCGTGGGGCTAGAAATTGTGCCCTAAAAAACTTTTTTTTAAATTGTGGAGAGTAGGGAGCCAAATTGGTGGAGTAAAGGCAGAAACTCACCCGAACTCTCCCAAATTCTCCTCTGAACAACTTTAAAATAACACCTCAAATTGGATTCTGGAGCAGCAGAACCAATAAAAGGTCAAGATAAAACAATTTTCCAGACCAAGACAACTTAGGAGGTAGGCAGGAAAGGTCTGCTTCATCAGCGTGGTGATCACCCCTGGACCACAGTACATACCAGACTGACCTTGGCAAACCTACATCAGGCATCTGAGGCAGCTACACTAACAGATGCTTCAGGAAATCTGAGCCCACAGACTGTAAGGAAGTCTAACAACTGGTCAAAAGGAGATCACAGGGTAGGTACCCTTTGCTGATACTGGATACAGGATCATATTGGATTGCTTATACACAGTTCTGGGTCTCAGTCCCAGGGTGAAGAGGAGCATTAGTGTACTAGAAGCATGCAGCTTCAGGGAAGCAAGGACTGGTCACAGTTCCAGACAGAAAAGAGCAATGCTGATCATTAACAGACCAAATCACAGGCCAGGAGGTCAGTGACCACAGCTCTTCTTAGATCCAACACACATTAGACAAATTGAAAGCTTACAGACCCTCAGAACTTATTTGCCTATTTTTTCAAACAGTTTATATAGTAAGAGAATTAATTGTTCTTTAAATGTTGGGTAGAACCATCCCTATAAGATTAAGAGTGAAGTAAGCATGCCCATTATCACCACTATTATTCAATATTGTGCTAGAAATGCTAGCTATAGCAATAAAACAAGAAAAAGAAATTAGAGGAACAAAAATAGGCAATGAGGAGACAGAACTATCTCCTCTTTGCAGATGATAGGATGGTATTTTGAGAGAACCTTAGAAAATCGACTAAAAAACTAGTTGAAACAATCAATAATGTCAGCAAAGTTGCAGGGTATAAAATGAACCCCCATAAATCATCAGCATTTCTATATATTGTTGACAATGTCCAGAAGGAAGAGATGGAAAGAGAAATTCCATTTAAAATAACTGCAGACAGGGTAGCTAGGTGGTGCAGTGAATAGAGCACTGGCCCTGGTGTCAGGAGGACCTGAGTTCAAATCCAGCCTCAGACACTTAACACACAAAAAAAAAAAACTAGCCATGTGACCTTGGGCAAGTCACTTTACCCCAATTGCCCTACCTTCCCCCTCCAAAAAAAACCAGCAAATAATAAAATAAAATAACTGCAGACAACATGAAATATTTGGAGTCTACCTGCCAAGATAAATGTAAGAACTATATGAATACAATTACAAAACACCTTTCACACAAATAAGTAAAATCTAAACAATTGGAAAAAATATTAATTGCTCATGGGTAGACCAAGTCAATATAATAATGACAATCTACCTAAATTAATTTATTCAGTGCTTTACCAATCAAACTACTAAAAAATTATTTTATAGAGCTTGAAAAAATAATAACAAAATTCATCTGGAAGAAAAAATTATCAAGAATGTCAAAGGAATCAATGGAAAAAATGTGACAGAAGTTAGCCTAGTAGTACCAGATCTGAAACTATCACAAAGCACTAATCATCAAAACAATCTGGTACTGGCTAAGAAATAGAATGATAGGTCATTGGAATAGGTTAGATACACAATACACAGCAAAAAAAAAATGACCATAGTAATCTAGAGTTTGATAAATACAAAGATCAAAGCTTTGCAGACAAGAACTCACTATTTGACAAAAATTGCTGGGAAAACTAGAAAGCATTTGGCAGAAATTAGACATAGACCAACATATCACACCATATAGCAAGATGAGGTCAAAACAGACACAAGGACAAAATAGTTATAGAGGGAGGAATCGTTAAAAAAAAACTTATAAGAATGTGAACATTACCTATGAGACTTAAGGATAAGAAAACAATTTATGAAATCACAAGATATAGAGAGCATTGTGAGATACAAAATGCATAATTTTGATAACATTAAATTAAAATGTTTTTGCACAGATAAAACCATGTAGCCAAGAGTAGAAGGAAAATAGAAAAAGGAGAGAAATATTTTATAGACAGAGGTCTCAGATAGAGGTCTCATATCTCAAATATGTAAAAAGAACTTTGTCAAATTTATAAGAATATGAGTCATTCCCCAATTTATTAATGGAAAAATGATAAGAACAGGCAACTTTTTCATGAAGAAATCAAAATATAAATTGCCATACAAAAATGTTCTAAATAACTATTGATGAATGCAAATTTAAACAACTTTGAGATATCATCTTACACCTATTGAATTGGCTAAAAATTTTGAAAGGGAAAGTGACAAATGTTGCAAGAGATGGGAAAAATTGGGACACTAATTCAGCATTGGTGGAACTGTGAACTGATCCAACCATTTTTGAGAACAATCTGGAATCATGACCAAAGAGTTATTAAACTGTACATACCCTTTGTCCTAGCAATATCACTATTGGATCTGTTTCCCAAGGTGATTAGGAAAAAAGGAAAAGAATGTATATGTTCTAAAATATTTATAACAGCTCTCTTTGTGATAGCAAAGAACTGGAAATCCAAGGGATGTCCATCAGTTGGGGAATGATTAAACAAGTTGCTGCATATGATTGTTATGGAATGCTACTGCACAATAAGAAATATTGAGCTAGGTGATTTTTGAAAAGCATGGAAAGATTTACATGAAATAATAAAGAGTAAAACAAGCAGAACCAAGAGAACATTGTGCATAATAACAGCAATATTGTTCAAAGAACAACTTTGAACAGCTAAGTCATTTTGAGTGTTATGAATACTGAATCATCTACAATGGACCTATGAAGGAAGATGTTATACACATCCAGAAAAAAGAACTGATAAACAGAAGTATGTATGATCTGGTTTTACATACATACACATATTTGTGTTAAATTAAGGTAAACTTCTCTAGGGTGGTATGGGAAAGGGGGGAGGGGAGTGCAAAGTAGAGAACAAAAGAAAACTTAGAAGGAATCACAGAAAAGCAGGATGGCTTTGAAAATGATGTATAGTATTTATTACATAGGTTTTTTTTCAAAAAAAGGAAACTATAAAATGGAAATTTGTGGTTTTATATCTAATCTTTTTATGTTGTGCAATATACATGGAAATGTTCCTTTTTGTCTTTGTATTTAAGTTCAAAATGAATTTTTAGAAATTAAATAAAAAGAAGGGAAACAGGAAACTGCGGCAAGTTTCTCTAATAAAGAATTTCTTTCTCAAATATACAGAGAACTGAATCAGTTTTATAAGAATACAACACATTTCTCAATTGACAAATGATCAAAGCATATGAACAGGCAGTTTTCAGATGAAGAAATCAAAGCTATCTATGAGCATATGAAAAAAAGCTCTAAATCACTATTGATTAGAGAAATGTAAATTAAAACTTGTCTGAGGTACTTTCTCATACCTTCAAGATTGGCTAATGTGATAAATGTTGGAGGGGATGTGGAAATAGGGACAGTAAGGCATTGTTGATGGAGTTATCAACTCATCCAACCATTCTGTGGAGCAGTTTGGAACTATGCCCAAAGGACTATAAAATCATGCATACCCTTTGACCCAGCAATACCACTACTAGGTCTATATCCCAAAGAGATCAAAGAAAAAGGAAAGGATTTATATGTACAAAAATATTTATAACAGCTCTTTTTGTGGTGGCAAAAATTGGAAATTGAGGGGAGGTCCATTATTTGGGGATGGCTAAACAAGTTGTAATATAAGATTGTGATGGAATATTATTGCACTATAAGAAATAAAGAGCAAGATGCTTTCAGGAAAACCTGGAAAGACTTACATAATTTGATGCAGAGTGAAGTGAGCAGAGCTAGGAATAACATTGTACACAGTGACAACATTATTGTACAATGATCAATTGTGAATGCTTTATTCTCAGCAATACAATAATCCAAGAGAATTGCAAAGGACTTAGACAATGAAAAATTCTACCTACCTCTTGAGAAAGAGCTGAGAAAAAAGTCTGAATGCAGATTGAAGCATATTTTTTTTTACTTTCCTTATTTTTCTTATTTTTTGTCTGTTTTCTTTTGATACATGATTAATATGGAAATATGTTTTGCATGACTACTTGTGTATAATCTATATTAAATTGTTTGCCTTCACAAGAAGGGGTAAGGGGAGGGAGAGAGGGAAAAAATTTGGAATTCAACATTCTTTTAATGAATATTTTTAAATTTTACATTAAATTGGGAAAAATAAATTTTAATTTAAAAAATTTTTAATTTGAGCAGATAAGGACTCTGAACAAATCCATGTTGATTGATAGGTACCATAGAAAGGCTAGTAATCCAGAGAACCTATTCTTGGCCTTGACGCTACTTAAACTATATTATTTGGAGCAATCACTTCACATCTCCAAGTCTATTTTCTCACTAGTCAAATGAAGTGCTGAAATAGATCACATCTAAGAAAGAGTCCTTCTCACTCTAAAGCCCAATGAACTCAGGATATAGATGGGTAAGGATCATAGATACTTTAGTCTGCTGCTTTCAAAAACAAAAGCGGGGAGCTCACCGATAAAACAGCAGGAGGAGTTTTTATACTACAATAGAGAAGCCAGGCGAAAAGGTCTCACTGAAATCTTAATAGATCTGCATCAGCTACCCTTTCCAGTATTGCTTTTCCCGTACCCACTTAGAACAAGGCTTGTTACACAAACAGTTGTCTAACACTGACATCTTGTGGTGAATGGAGTATCTGGTCTGGAAACTAAATTGGACAGCCAAGAATCTTGCTGCAATTTACACTGTTCCGGGGTTTACCAGCAAGCACAACGCTATTTTTGAAGGGATCCGGGAGTGTCTCCTCCCCTCTTCTCACCCTCGCTGCCCACCCTCAGCCTTCCAGAAAATGAAATTAATTAGGGTGAGGGTTTAGAATGTGGGAAAGGAACTCCACATTCACTACTGAAGTGAGTACACTTGTTGTCTCATAGTCCCTGCCCCCAACTCTGGAGTCAAGAAAACCTGGATTCAAATCCAACTTCAGATACTTGCTAGTTGTGTGACTCTGGAAAGGGCCCTTTGCTTCTCTGAGTTTCATCTGTAAAATGGGCATAGTAACAGCATTTATCACACAGGATTATTGTGGGGATTAAATGAGGTTCCGGATACAAAGCACTTCACAAAATTTAAAGAATTATATCAATGTGTTACTATTTCTAAGCTGGGAACTTTTCTTTGTCCCCCACCATCACCATATCCAACTCCAAGATTTTTAGCTGCCTTTTGTATTTGGTCTTCCCCGGTTAGAATCTCTGTTCCTTGAGGGCAGAGACTGTCTTTCTTTCCACTTTTATTAGTATCCCCAGGCCCTAGCACAGTACCTGGCACAAAGTAAGGGCTTTAACAAATGCTTGTTGACTTGACTTGTAATTGTTATAGTAAATATTTCTGAAATTTATACAAAAAAACCCCCCACCAAGATCTATAGGCTAGAATTCTTTAAGAATGAGGAGAGACAGGGGCGGCTAGGTGGCGCAGTGAATAGAGCTGGCCCTGGAGTCAGAAGGACCTGAGTTTGGATCCGGCCTCAGACACTTAAGGCACACACAAACAAAAACCTAGCCGTGTGACCTTGGGCCAGTTACTTAAGCCCTCCAAAAAGCAAAAAAAAAAAAAAAATGAGGAGAGACTTCAGAAAGTAGAGAATCCATTGGATAATCCCCCAGATTTCACATCTAAAATCTGTCCAGACATCTTCACGTTCTCTTCTTCTGTTTTAGGGGTGTCTCTATGGAAACCACCACCATATGCCTTATTTCATGTCATCACCAGCAAAGGTCCCTTCTCTCCACTATACCCATTCCCCAATCCTACTTAGATGTAGAGTCAGTTAATAAACATTTATGAAGTGCCTACTATGTGCCAGACATTGTGCTAAGCCCTAGGAATATTAAAAGAGGTGAAACAAAAACAAAAAACAACCTAATCCTGCCCCCAAGGAATAGTGTGGATAGGATCACAAAACAAAGTATGTTGACCTGGAAGGGACCTTGGAAGACATTTACATCAACATCCTCATTTTATAGATCAGAACTGCGGCCTAGAGCAACTCGCCCAGGGTCATAAAAGTACAAAGTAGAGCCAGGCTTTGAATCTATATCCTTGGATCCCAAATCCAGTATTCTTTCACTACATCACTGCTTTCTCCATCACCTACCGCAGGCTTTTTCTTCTCTCTTTTTTTCCTCTTTCCTCAGTTAAACTTGCAAACTTATTGCCAGTGAGACAATCAAAGGAAGCCTTTGAAAACAGGACTTCTAAGCCTTATCATAATGTTTTGCCCTGGAATGCCCCCCTACATCACCTTTTATTTCTAGTTTCTCCTGTATAACACCAAGGTGATCATCTGAATCCAGTCCTTATCCCTGCTTCGTTCTCCTTCCCCAGCAACAGAACTTTCTTTCATTATGAACACCCTATTGCATCTACCTCAAAGGTTTGGCACATTTAATCACATCTCCCAGGCTCTGTACTCTTTAGATGTGAACTACCCTGGGAATATCCTGAGTCAGAGACATCCCAGGACCCCAGAGCAGGCCCAGGGCATTCAAACTCGCAAACTTAGAAAGAATCTCACTTTGGCTGTCAGATCAGAGTTCACCCTCTGAAATTCAAACAATTGGATCTTTGGAAAGTGGGATGAATTCTGGGCAAGGTCTGCTGACTAGGGAGCTAGACAGGAGAAAGAATAAAATCACTTCCAACTCTAATAGATGACAAGCATATTTTCTTCTCCTGGAAAAGTACATTCAGACCCTTTAAACATAGTGAATAACAGTTCTGCCTTCCAATGATTTCATATATGTATAACAATTGTGAATAAACCAAAAGCACATATTTTTTTTTGTTTTTGCTTTTTTGGAGGGGAGAAGGCAGGGCAATTGTGGTTAAGTGACTTGCCCAAGGTCATACAGCTAGTAAGTGTTATGTGTCTGAAGCTGAATTGGAACTCAGGTCCTCCTGACTCCAGGGCCAGTGTTTTATTCACTGCTCCACCTAGCAACCCCCAAAATAGGAATATTTTCAATATTTGTGAAGATCCCAAGATTTGTCAGGAATAATGCTGATGTCTTAACAAAGTTTAGCAGTTTTGATATATGATATCTTTACTTCAAATACATTTTAGAAATAAAAGCCTTCAACCTGTCCTTCTGTAGTGCCAGGGGACTTTCTTTCCCTTACCTAGAGAGAGCTAATCAAGGAACATCTTTCAGAAAAGTTGTATCTCAGACAACTTAACAAAATGCCTATTTCTTAACAAGGCACAGTTCTGCTCTGATTCATACCTGCACCCATGGGCCCATTGCCATTCGATGTGCTCGGCATGCAGATCCTTCCCCTTATGTTGTAGCTTGCTGGGCAGTAATGTTGATTGGGCCTGGAAATAACAGGTGGTGAATAGTATCAGACTTCTAGATGCTGTTACCATGGGGACAAGAAGCTGCCCATCTCAACACAGGCACCATAGTCCATTGTCTTTGACAAGTTATTGTTAAAAAGGAAAGAACTTTTGCCTCCCAGGTTATTGTAGCTCTTGATTTCTAAAGTATTTGTGTACAACATCTAAACCTAACCCTCCTACCCCTTTCCAATAGTTGGATTTCAGGGTGGCTAGATGAAAAGTGAAATTTCAAGCAAGCTATGATTTCAGTGAGATAAATCTAGGCTTTGCCTAACACCATGACTAAATCTCTTTAAAGGAAAGGCTTTAAAATGTGTCATTCTATCTCCAAGTTATTGGTCTTAATATTATTTTTAACACTTTGAGTTTTTCTGAACATATATAAGGTGATAAAGTCTCTGACCCCTAAGAAAGAGGTTGGAGTGAAATAAACTCCTGTGGACACCACTCTAAAGATTTTTTCCCCTTCCCCTTCCTCTAAAAGTGAGTCAAGGCATTTCTTTTCTGGATAAGGATCTTTGAAGGCTCTGTAGCTGCATACTGCAAAGCTGGAAGGATGTGGGGAGAGAGGGAGGGAGGGAAGAAACAGGGAGAGAAAGAAAGATAGACAGACAGAGGCAGAGACAGAGAGAGAGATAGACAGAGACAGACACAGAGACATACATACAGACAGAGTGAGTAAAATAATGAGAGAGTGAGAGAAAGAGAAAATAGGACTGGAATGAAATTCTTCCTTTCAATAAAAATAATAATAACCACAATAGCAGTAACATCAATAACAATATTTATGTATCAGGTTTACCAAGCACTTAGCATATATTTTCTCTTTAGATTCTCATGACAGCCCTGTAATAGAAGGACCAATTATGTATGTATTTCAAATGTTCCTTTTGAATCAGAAGTTAAATTAGAAGGAATCTTAAAAATCATCTAATCCAACCCATATCTGAATAAGAATCCCTTCTACAAAAGTATCCAAAATATCCAACTTTCACTTAAAAAGCGTAGTTGAAATGGAACTCACTAGCACTCATGGCAGCCCACTCAATTTTTGAATAGGTCTAATTTCTAGGAACTTTTCCCCTGATATCAAAGTTTAAGCCTGTCCTTCTACAACTTCCAATTACTGATATAAAAAAAATTCTTTCCTCTGGGGCCAAGTAGAACAAATCTAATCTCTTTCACATTGACAGCCCTTAAAATACTTGAAGACAGTTATCACGTCACCCTTAATTCTTTATTCTTCAGATTAATCATTACCATCTCCTTCAACCAATGGTCATGGTATGATAAGGTGACCATCTTGGTCACCTTTTTTGACTTTTAAAGTCCAATTTAAATGCCATCTACAATAACTCTGATGCATATCTTCCACCATGTGATTTCAAGTCTAAAGATTTTCCTTTTTCTCACCATTTCCCCCTATCATTTATTTTTTCATCAACAAAAATTTGCCTCTTCTCTCTCTTCTTGCTCCTCATTGCAAATGAAGAAACAACAATGCCCCCATTATGTAGGAGTCAAGCGAAACAAATTTCTACATTAGCTGTGTCTCAATCTGCTTCCTGAGTCCATGACCAATCTCTCAGGAGGTGGGTAGCATATATCATTATAATTCCTTTTTAATCATGGCTGCTCATTACACAGATCAGAGTTCCTAAGTCTTTCAAACTTGTTTGCTGTTACAATATTGTTGTGGTACAAATTGTTCTCCTGGTTCTGCTCACTTCATTCTACATTAGTTCATTCAAGTTTTCCTAGGTTTCTCTGAAACCTCACAGTGATATTCTATAACATTCATATACCTTAACTTGTACAGCCTTTCTCCAGTTGAGAAGAAATTCCTCAGTTTCCAATTATTTTCCACTCCAAAAAGCAGATTAGATCAATGCTTTTGTAGATATTAGGTAGAGTTTTATTTTCTTAGGACTAATCACTCCTTTAACCTATCCTTCCTCCCTTCCCCTTTCTTCCTTCTCCTCTTTCTCTCTTTTTCCTTGTTGAAAAAATTATATTTCTATACCCACTTGTGTGTATTATGCAGATTCTCCCCTCTTCTAACAAGTTCACATGAGAGTATGAATCCCCTTTCTCTTTGTTTTTATAAACTTCTTTTTTTTCTCATTCCTTCCTCAATCCAACTCTGGGCATTCCCCTTCTCCTCCTTTTCCATTTTCTTTTGTGAAAATCAAACATAAAAATTAAAAATGATAATGAGCTTTTATAGAGTGCCTTCTGTGACAATCACTGTGCTAATAACCCTTTGAGGTTGGTGCTATTGTTTTTCTTTTTGGAGGGGCAATTGGGGTTAAGTGACTTGCCCAAGGTCACACAGCTAGTACGTGTTAAGTGTCTGAAGTTGGATTTGAACTCAGGTCCTCCTGACTCCAGGGTTGGTGCTCTATTCACTACACCACCTAGCCAGCCCTGGTTGGTGCTATTATTATCATCTCCATTTTATAGTTGAGGAAACTGTGGTAAACAGAGGTTAAGTGACATGTCCAAGGTCACACAGCTAATAAGTGTCTATAGCTAGATTTGAACTCTGGTCTTCCTTACTCTAGGTTCAATACTCTATCCAACTGTGATACCTAGCTGCCTCATAATAGAACTCTCTCAGAGCTTTTATGTATTTAGACTTCTTCTTTGACCCTCCAATGATGATAGAATTCTGAGGGGACATATGTTTCACCTTCTCATATTAGAATGTAAACAGTTTAGTCCCTTATGATTGCTCATTCATATTTGCCTTTTTATGTTTCTCTTAGCTCCTGTGTTGGCACTTCAAAGTTTGCTCTTCAAAGTACAGTGCCCTGGTCTTTTCATTGGAAATTCTCTCCTTCATTAAAGGCCCATTTGCCCCCTGTAGGATTATATTTAGTTTTGAATGATAATTTACTTTTGGTTTTAAGTCTATATGTTTAACCTTCTGGAATATCACATTCCAAGTTCTTTGCTCCTTAAGAGTAGAGATGCTAAATCATGTGTGATCCTGGCTGTGTTTCTTTGGTATTTGAATTTGTTTTCTTTCTGGATTCTTGCATTATTTTTTTTTCACCTGGAAGCTCAGGATCATGGCTAAAATGCTCCTGGAATTTTTCATTTTGGGATTTCTTTCAAGAGATGAACAATAGATTCTTTCTTCTTCTATTTTGCCCTCTGGTTCTAAGAGATCTGAGCAGTTTTCTTTTATGACTCTTGAGATATCATGTCTAAGCTCTTTTTTCATTTGTTTGTCTTTGGTCATAGTTTTCAGATAGAACAATGATTCTTAATTCTCATTGGTCTCTTTTTTAAGCCAGCTTTTTTTAAATTAGGTACCTAACATTTTCTTTTATTTTTTTTTTCAGTTTTCTGACTTTGTTTTAATATTACTTTCTCTTTTTTTGCTCTCATGGAGTCATTAACTTTCAGTTGATCCATTCTCATTTTTAGGGAATTTGTTGCTTGAGTAAGTTTTGTACCTCTTATGCCAAGCTATTAATTACCTTCCACAATTCTTTCTTCCATAGATTTCATTTCCAACTTTTTTCTAGTACTCACTTTATTTATTTTTTAAACTTTTTTATTCTTTTTTTTAAAAAAATTCTTACTTCATCTCTTCCAGGAATTCTAGCTGAACTGGTACCCAAGCTGTGTTTTTCTCTGAATCTTTGCTTGTAGAATTTTTTGTCTCATTCCCTTCATCATGTCTTGAGCATCCCTGTCACTAAATTAATTACGTATGATGGGATTTTTTTTTAATTGATCATTTTTTTCAGCCTATTTCCTGACTTCAGAATTTATGTTAGGGTTGGGTTCTATTTCTATAGGAATGTCTGGGCTGAGCTTATATCTTTTATGGTCCAGTAGCTCCTGGAATAATATGTTATTCCAGGACATCAGAGACAGCTAGTGCTGGGGACCAACATGATTTCAGTGCCCCCAAAGTACCCTGACACAGGGCAAATTCTGGTTGTTGCTCTCTTTGTCTGAATTCTGCAAATCCATAACCTGGGTTATGTACATAATCTGAGACAGTCATGTCTAGAAGTAAGTGCACTTTCCTCTGTTGGCCCTGGATCTGTGATCCAGACTGGGTAGTCAACAAAGGAGCTGTCAATTGGGACCTATCCTTGTGCCCTGCAGAAGATCAGGTCCCAATGTATATGTCGGGGATGTCTTATTGACCTGATGCATAGGCTTTTCCCTGTACCTTAATGCTTTATGTAATCATTCCTTGCTATACTCTATCCCCAGACCTCTCTGTCTCCTTATGCGAACCTGTGCTGGTAAAAAAAACGAAACACTGATTTTTTTCATGGATTTTCTGTTCAATACTTGGTCCCACACTCTTTCTAGATATATATAAAGGAATTGTGGGACATAACTTAGCTGTATCTCCTACTACTCTGACATCTTGTTTCACACTAAGGTTGAGGGAAAACAAACATTACCTGTTGTATTAATGATATGGAAAATCTATAACCAAAATATTGTGGATAGAAGTGAAAGGATAGCGAGTAATGACATCAGTTTAAAATCTGAGGCCCTAAATAAAACCTTCCAAAAGGAAAGATTAATTTGGCCAGAAGTGAGTATAAGTCTATAGGTTTATACCCTGGAAGAAATACAGGTCATTTTTCTTGTAAATGTTCTTTTCTTGTAAATGCCTCTCCATTCCTGGGTTCCTAATTATTTACTTCTCCTTGAGAAAGGAGTTCTTAACCTGAGGTCCATGAACTTGTTTTAATATATGTTTGGATAATTGTATTTTAATATAATTGTTTCCCTTGTAAACCAATGCATTTTACTTTATACATTTAAAAACAATATTCTGAGAAAAGATCCATAAGTTTCACCAGACTGCCAAGAGTCCAAGACACAAACTCTGAGACATGGTCATTTCTATAGTTTAGCTGGGGGTGAGGGTGGGAAGGGAGACAAAAGGAGGTAAGGAGAAAATTCATTGATTACAGCCTAGAACCTCCATGTTTCTGGATTGCTCTCTTTGGATCTGTTTACTGAGTTGGAGTTACAGTAAAGGTAAATGCTGAATAATGAAGCTTTTTCAGTATAGTTTGATTCCTGACAGATCATCCATTCTATAAATATTTGATGAACTACATGGCTAGATTATAACTAAGTTTTCAATACATAATACATTCTCTTTACTCATTCTCCTGAGAATAATCTTCTGTGCTGCAAGAGAATATTGGAAATCAGCAGATCTTAACTATAAAGAAAATAAGCTCCTTACCATAGCTAGTCAAGAAAATAAGCATAGGTCCATAAATCTAGGCCCTGAAAGAAATCAAGCTGTGGAATATATATATATATATGTGTGTGTGTGTGTGTGTGTGTGTGTGTGTGTGTGTATACATGTATGTATATATAAAATTATATATACATATAAATATATGCCATACATACATTTATATACATAAATACATATATTTTATATCTATATGTACATGTATATATATATTTCTATCTGTATATGTGTCTATGTATATTGTACATGTGCATGTATACACATATATGTGTATATATTATAATGAAAATTATATGCAAGAAAAGTGAACTGAAAGAAATCATAGCATATAGATATGCGATATTTTATCATTTAGGAGCATGGATTTATAGGAAGAATTGACCTCAGACATCATCTAGTCTTACTGCCTTGCTTTATAGATGGGGCAGCAAAGGCCCAGAGGGGTTAAGTGATTTGTAGTAAGTGGCAATGCTAGACCTTGGTATCCAAAGCCACTCTTTCCACTGACTCTATACAATGCTTTCTTTCCAACAACCCTAGGTGGTGAAGTGGGAGCCATCACCAGTTATCTTGATTTATGTCTTGCCACTGGACGCAAATGACTCTGGAGAAGAGAGTGAGGTTAATGACCTTGCACAGCTCTGCCTCACTTAACTCCAATTCACTAGCAACTCAGGACATCACCCTGCTGAAGTCATCGGTCCTCTCTGAGGACAAAGGACAAACAACAACAAAGTGTGTGAGGTAATGAGAGTATTAATATACCCATTTTATAGAAGAGGAAATTAAGGCTTAACAGAAGTTATGTGATTTAGCTCAAGGTAAATTGTCAAACTGAAAGTAGATAGAGAGATAGATAGATAGATAATAGATAGATAGATGATAGATAGATATAGGAGATAGAGAGAGAGAGAGAGAGAGATGATAGATAGATAGATAGATAGATAGATAGATAGATAGATAGATAGATAGATAACCTTTGCTCTTCATTTCCATACTATTTTTCTTTGGTTTTCTTGAGCATCTATCTAAGGGAAAATTCAAAGTATAGCTTCTAATAGTCTGATATTCTTTTTCTTGAGGGGTCTAGACAAAGTAGAATATGCAAAGGTTAGAAGAAGGAGGAAACAGTTCCATCCAAGTCAAGTTAAATCAACAAACATTAAGCCCCTACTATGTTCCAAGCACTGTGTTAAAATAAAAACAAATGTTAACTTAAGTCCCCTTTACTTCAAAACCATAAGTATGCTTTTTTTTTAAAACCATTTCAAGGAAATTTATAATATTAGGGGCAAGTCATGTGGTTTCAATTCAACCTCATTCAGAAAATATAGACAACATTTATATGAAAACAAAGAGATTTGCAGAGAGTGCTCCAGCTTCTTTTTCTGGCAAGGAGGAGGCTGGGAGGCAAAGTCTGAATCTGTGATTCTATGAGTGTTGTGAATTTTCAGAGTGGAAACTCCATCCAGTGGTGCAGATCAATGACTTGTCTTTAACTTACAGTCTTAGAGAACTGTCTGTGGCTCATAAATTAAATTACTTGCTGTGGGTCACGAAGCTAATATGTGCCAAAGAGGAAGGAATTCAAATGAGCTCAGCCAGCACTGTATCCATTATGCTGCACCACCTCCTAAAGCCATGCCTGAGATGAATAAGATGAGAAACAGAAGGAAAAGAATGTAAATTTGGTATTCTCCTGTATTCAATGAGGTCTTCTGGCCCAAGTGGCCAAAAGAACCAAGAATGCAGTAATACTTTTCTCATATTCCAAAGCTTTATTCAGTCTGGTTTTTATTCAATCATAATTGGGAATTTACTATTATGGTCCCAAGAGTTTAGCAATAATTCTGAAAAACTGAAGATGGTCCAGAAAAATTAAAAAAAAAAAATGATTAGTCTTCAAACTGTTTGAGAACTTTTTTTTTCCTTCAGTATCCTCCAAAGTAGCTATCACACTGTTGAGCACATAGTAGCAGTTCATTAAATACTTGCTGATTAACTCATTTATTGAAAAATTAGGTAAGAAAATGATCCCATTAGAAAAAGTTAAAAGTTAACATTTTTCAGTCCTAAAAGGTTACGAAGAACTGATGATAACTAACTTCAAACCCATAAAAAGCTTTTTATAGCAATGACTAAGAAGATGGAATGAGTTTCTTTAAAAATAATAATAAAGATTTATTAAAACTAGTGCTAGAGAAGACTTTGAGAGTTCTTTGGATAGCAAGGAGATCAAATCTATTGGAAAGAGAAATATTGAAGCCTAAGCTTAAATATTTTGGCCACATAGTGTGAAGACAGGACTCTTTAATGCTAGGAAATATTGAAGGCAAAAGGAGAAGGGGACAACAGAGGATGAGATGGATAGAGAACATCACAGAAGCAATGAACATGAGCTTGGACAAACTTCCAGAGATAATAGAGGGCAGATGGGTTTGTATTGTCCACACGGTCATGAAGAGTTGGACATAACTGAATGATTGAACAACACATTGAATATCATTTGAACTAACTAAAACTTACTTAATAACTACTTTTAAATGAATGAATGAAACATCATTTACACTGGATATAGGTACAAAATACAAATACAATTGTATACAAGAGACCTTCCCTGCCCTCAAGAAGCTTATATTCTAAAAAGGAAAAATTGACCCACTTAGAAAAATTGAAGAGTGGCAGTGGTAAGTAGAGCCCTGAGGCAATCAATTGACCTGCCTTTTCTAGAAGTAGCGATAATATTGAGCTGATCATTGTTCCCAGAACCAAAATTTAAAAGAAAGGGGGAAGGAGAGGGACTCTTAGGGTATGTATGCACAATTTCTGCAGCAGGCTGCAGTGAGAGGAAAATAGTGGTAAGGCAAGGACTAAATGGGTGGCTAGGTGGCAGAGAAAATAATATCAGTCCTGGAGTCAAGAAAACTCATCTTCCTGAGTTCAAATACGGCCTCAGACACTTCTTAGCTGTGTGAACCTGGGCAAGTCACTTAACCCTGTTTACCTCAGTTTCTTCATCTGTAAAATGAGCTGGAAAAGGAAATGGCAAACCACTCCAGTATCTTTGCAAACAAACGAACAAAAACCACAAATAGGATCCCAAAGAGTCAGACATGACTGAAAATGACTAAACAAGCCAAAGGCCTATAGTCTGGAGCCAGTTAGAAGTATTAAGTTTTTAATCAATTGGCAAAACCCCAGGGTGAGAGGTGGAGGCCCAGTTGGGTAGTGTCAGAACAACATGATAGGTTAAATGCTCATCATCTCTTATGTGTATTACTACAGTAGCCTTAACTAGTCTTCCTATCTTCAATTTCTCTCCTTTCTTTTTTTTTCAACTTTATTTGGAGGTGGGAAGGCAGAGCAATTGGGGTTAAGTGACTTGCCCAAGGTCACACGTCTGGTAAGTACTAAGCATCTGAGGTCAAATTTGAACTCAGGTCCTCCTGATTTCAGGGCCAGTGCTCTATTCACCACGCCACTTAGCCGCCCCAAATTTCACTCCTTTCTAATTTATATTCCATATAGAAGCCATACTACTAAGATTCAGAGTCTCCCTTTTTGTGTATAGGATAAAATACAAATGACTGTTGGGGGCATTTAGAGCCTTTTATGATCTGGCATTAACCTCTATTTCCTGGTTAAGTTCATTTGACTTTTTCTTGCTATTTTTCTGCCAGACTGGTCCTGTTGCTGTCAGTATCATGCCATACCTCACCTGCATGCCTTCACATATGCTGTCCCACACACATGGAATGCTTTACTTCCACCTCTCCACCACTTAGAATCCTTAATTTCCTTCAATACAAACTGAAGAACCACTTCCTACATGCCACTTTTCCTAATCCCCTTCAATTTTTTAGTACCTTCCCCTCCAAAATCACTCTACCCTTACTTTGTATATATTTTTATTGACTTAACTATGTATATGTTTCATATGTTCAAATGCAAGGTCCTTGAAGTCAGGAGATACTCCATCTTTTGTCTTTGTATGGCCAGGAACTTGATAGTGACTGGCACATAATAAGTCCTTAATAAATGCCTCAATGAATGAACCTCTCTCAGGATTCTTTCTTACCCATTTGCATGGAATAAAACTTTCAAAAGAAACTGTGAAATATCCATAGTTAAAGATATTTAAGGGAGGTGGAGCCAAGATATCTGAATAAAGGCAGGAAGTCACCTGAGCTCTCCCAAATTCCCCTCTAAACAACTTTAAAATAATGCCTCAAATCAAATTCTGGAGTGACAGAAACAACAAAAGTCTGGGGTGAAGCAATTTTCCAGCCCAGAACAGCTTAGGGGGTCAGTAGGAAAGGTCTGTCTCAGAAAGGTGATGGTTGGACCTGGAACTCAGAGCAGGCTATGGAGTAAATGCAGTCTTTGGAGGTAGTTCATCAGTGGCAGTGGCAGGTTTTTTTTTAATTTTTTGGTCTTTATTAATTTGTTTGTTTACTTTTAGTTTACAAGATTCAGTTCCACAATTCCTGGAGTTTCAAATTTTCTCTCCCTCCCTTCCCTCCCTCCTCATGATGGCATACAATCAAGTATAGGATCTGCAAATACTTTCACATTAGACATTAGTCAGGTTATAAAGAAGTATTGTATCAGATGGAATGAAAAATGGGAAAGAGGAAACAAAACCAAACAAGAAAAAGAAAAAGATCAGGTGGTTTGCTTCAATCTGCATTCAAACTCTGTTCTTTCTAGTTCTTTCTCTGGATGTAGACATCTCTCTCCATCATGAGTCTTTTGGGGTTGGCTTATAATCCTGAATTGCTGAGAAGAGTCCAGTCTATCAAAGTTGGTCATCAAGCATATATTGTGTCTGTAATTATGTACAAATTTCTCCTGCTTATACTCTTCTCACTCAGCATCAGTTTGTATAAGCCTCTCCAGGTAAATATGAAGTTCATCTGCTCCTCATTTCTTATACCACAATAGTATTCCATTACATTCATATACCACAACTTGTTCAGCCATTCCCAATTGATGAGCATCCCCTTGATTTCCAATTCTTTGCCACCACAAAAAGAGTTGCTATAAATATTTTTGTACATATGGGTCTTCCTACTACTTCTATGATCTCTTTGAGATACAACCCTAGAAGTGGTACTGAAGGGTCAAAAGGTATGAAATTAGTTATAGCCCTTTGGGCATAATTCCAGATTGCTCTCCAGAATGATTGGATCAGTTCACAACTCCACCAGCAATGCATTAGTGTTCCAATTTTTTGCACATCCTCTCCAACATTTGTCATTTTCCTGTTTTGTCATCTTAGCCAATCTGACTGGTGAGATGTGGTACCTCAGAGTTGTTTTGATTTGCATTTCTCTAATCAATAGTGATTTAGAGCATTTTTTCATATGCTTATAGATATCTTTAATTTTTTCCTCTGAAAGGCAATGGCAGTTTTGATAGCTCTAAAGCCAAAGAAAGTAAGTATGTCACACAATTGATCAGAAAGAGATTACAGGGCACACTTTGCTGGACCAGGCACAGGACCCTGTCACATTTCCCCTATGCAGTTCTGGGCTGTAGTCCCAGAGCTAAGACATGCACTAGCTCAGTGGCACTTATGGCTATAGGAGTGCAGGTCACAGTTCCAGGATGGAGAAGAATGCTTCTGGTCTCTCATAGACCAAAGCAAAGGCCAGGAGATCAGTGACCACACCTCTCCTTAGTTCATACCACTTTGGAAGTATTGAAAATCTACACTTCTCCAGAACTAGCTCTGAAAACAGCAGCAGAACTATGGTCTAAATAGCCATGACTGACTTTCGTAGACTTAGCCCTTCTCAGCAATGCAAGGATTTAAAATACTCATGATGGAAAATGCCATCCAGAGAAAGAACTACAGAGTCTGAATGCAGAGCATTACAAACTGTTTCTGTTTTGTGAGTGTGCATTTTTCTTTGTCATGGTTCCTCCTATTCATTCTATACAACATGACTAATGTGAAAATATGTTTAATAGGAATGCATATATAGAGCCTATAAAAGATTTAATGCTGTCTTGCGGAGGGAAGAGGGAGAAAATTTAAAACAGAAGTAAATGTTGAAAACTAAAAATAAATAAACTTTAAAAAAGAAAGAAAGAAAGATGGCCTAGCAGTACCAGATCTCAAACTGTATGACAAAGCAATAATCAAGAAAACAAACTGGTACTGGCTAAGATATAGAGTGGTGGATCAGTGGAATAGATTAGGTGCACAACACACAGTAATAAATGACCATAGTAATCTAGTATCTGATAAACCCAAAGATTCAAACTTTTGATACAAGAACTCATTATTTGACAAAAAACTTGCTTGGGAAAAATAGAAAGTAGCTTGACAGAAACTAGCTAGGTATAGAGCAACATCTCACACCATATACCAAGATAAAGTCAAAATGATTTCATGATTTAGACATAAAAAGTTATATTATAGGCAATTTAGGGGAGCATGGAATATCTTACCTCCCAGATCTATGGATAAGAGAAGAATTTATGACCAAACAAGAGATAGCATTATGGGAAGTAAAATGGATAATTTTGATTACATAAAATTAAATTTTTTTTTGCAAAAACAAATTCAGTGTAGAAAAGATTAGAAGGAAAGCAGAAAACTGGGGAGTTTTATAGCAAGTTTCTGTGATAAAAGACTAATTTCTAAAATATGTAGAGAAATGAGTCAAATCTATAACAACATGAGTCATGCCCCAATTGATAAATGATCAAAGGATATGAACAGGCAGTTTTCAGAAGAAAATATCAAATGTGTGTCCAATCATATCAAAAAATGCTCTAAAATTGGGAACTATGCCAAAGGTCAAACTGTATGTACCCTTTTGATCCAGCAATATCACTAGTAAGTCTGTATCCCAAAGAGATCATAAAATGGGAAAAGGACCTACATGTACATGTATAGTAGCTCTTTTTGTGGTTGCAAAGAATTGGAAACTGAGGGAATCCCCATCAATTGGAGAATGGCTAAACAAGTTGTATTATATGATTGTGATGGAATATTACTGTGGTATAAGAAATGATGAGTAAGCTGAATTCAGAAAAATCTGAGAAGTTTAATATGAACTAATGCAAAGTGAAATGAGCAGAACTAGGAAAACATTGTACCCAGTGACAACACTATTATACAATTATCTACTGTGAATGACTTAGCTGTTCTCAGAAATAAAATGATCCAAGACAATTCTGGATGACTTATTATGAAAAAATGCTATCCACCTCCAGAGAAAGAACTGGTGGAGTCTGAGTGAAGATTAAAGAATACTTTTTTTAAAAAAACATATTTGGGGGTGTGGGAGTTGGTCTGTTTCTTTTACAATGTGGCTAATGTGGAAATATGCTTAACATGATTGCACATGTATAATTGATATGAAATATTTTACTTCTCAAAGATAGGGGAGTGGTAGGAGGGAAGAGAGAATTTAGAACTCAGAATTTAAAAAAATAAATGTCAAAAATTGTTTTTACATGCAATTTTTAAAATACATAAATTTTTTAAACATTTTAAAATAAAAACTGTATTTCTCCACCTTGAATTAGGTGTTAAAAGGCAGAAAACTAGATCAGATGATCCTTTGAGATCCCTCTAAATACTTGCTTTTGTAATTCTAAGTCTAACTGGTTACACTAGGCTAGAGTCTTTCTTGCATTATAAAGATATCTGCTATATAGTGATCTTTTCTTTACTCATAATCAGCTTGGTCTGTAGTAATGCATTCTTATGCTGGTGAAAAGGATTACATGATGTTCATAGGCAATATATAAAATGTTCTGGTTTGATATTTATTGAGTTCCCACACCCTATTTACTCAAGAGATAAGCCAGTCAGGAATACACAGCCACAAATCTCATTTCCTTTCCTTGGTTCACCAAGACAATTTGAAATCCAATCTAAGATTTTTATCTCTAATTCTGGAGCTCTAAATAGTTTTGGGGGCCCAGTCACCCTGGAAAATAACATCCTGTTCTTTTTTTTCTACTTATTTACTCTAGTTAATATGTAATCTGAATGGAGAAGGCCTTCATTATAAATTCTGACTCTGGCTTCCTCCATTCCAGCAATAGAAGCATCCTCTACCCACTTTCCTCCTTTCTCTCACCCTAGACACCCATATCAGGAAGCTTACTTCTGCATAGTAAGACCTTTCATACTGTCTCCCAAGTCCCAGGACTTAATGTTGTCTTATTATTTTCAAACTGTTCCTATAACCATTAGCCCAAAGATAGCTCTCTACAGAACAGATATTCTAGAAGATGTAGAGCTGGAAGGAATCTTCAAGGTCATTGAGTCCAACCACTTCCTTTTACCATTATGGAAACTGAGGCCAAGAGAAATTAAGATACTTGCCCCATTTCACACAAGTAGTATATCCAGGCCAGGATTTGAATTCAATTCTTCTGATTTTAAATCCCATGTCTTCCCATATCTCTTCTTATGGAGGGAGACCCCAAATATCAACTAACCAATCTAATAAATTATGCATTAAGCTATTTTAATGTGCTAATTTGAGGTGTCATGTATGTGTCATGTATGCATTTTAAATGTGGCCTTTTGGAGACAATGATCTGATTTTTTGTTGTCTCTTTAACCATTCAAACAGATGGAAATTCAAGTCAGGTAAGAAAGAAAGTCAACAATATACAAGCAATTGTAAGAAAGATTTGGGTATAGACTGGGCCTTGCCATTTTCCAAGGCAGACATCAGCTTTCGTAGTTGATTTTACTTTACTTCCCCTTGCTACTTTCCCATCAAACTGGCCCACTTACAGTCCATGACATTCTTATTTCCCAACTCTGTGCCTTGGTACATGCTTTCCTTCATGACTATCTGTGCTTAGGGTTATCCTCTACTAGGGGAGGCACTTTCCACATAAACAATCAGGAGTGAAATTCATTCCTCATATCTGGTGCCCAGGTATGCTTCTTAATTTCAAATTAAAGAAGGAAGATAGAAAGGGCATACAGATACACAGATGCAATGACAACCAGATACAAATAGATGAGTATCTTGATGGTCCTTGATGCTGGATAAATAGGGGGAGCCCTGAGATCCCACTTCCACACTGTCTTGTACATCCCATAAAGCTTAGGCTTCCTGGAGAGGAACTGGCAGAAGCATAAGTTCATCTGAAAAGGGTTTTTGTGTTTTTGTTTTTGGTTTTTTTTTTGAGGGAGGGAGCGTTAAGATCAACCCTTCTGGCTGCTGTCCAACACACCTGAGTTCTCCAGAAATCTTTTGCATTTATTTTCATGAACTAGTCTAAAGAGGACACTCTGATTGTTTCAAAACAAAGATGATAGTTCTAAATTGAGTCACAGAATCAAGCAGAATGGAGAGGGCAGCATTTGGAGAATCAGAAGACAAGTGGAAATGATTCTGAAGTGCCTTCTTACAATTCCTCATGGAATTGCCATGATTTCTTTTGATCACATTTGTGATTTCACTGGCCAGGTAGATAATGCACCGTTCTTATCTACATCCTCAGTCATAATTAGTCTCCTTATGTAGAAATCAGTAGGTACGTATACATAGGTAGCTACAGTATATACATATATTCACATATGTGCATACATATATAATTATATTGTGTATGAATGTGTATAAATGTGTGTATGTGTTTGTGTGTAGTTACAAAAATTTCTCTTAGGCAACTAGCCTAAAACTGCACTAAGACTTTTGGGACTTTGTGTGTATATACACACATGTGTATATGTGTGTGTATACACACATGTGTGTAGGTGTACACACATATACATATTGTGTATATACACATGTATATAACTTTTTAATCCCAGGGTTGTACTATATAGTTGCAAGTCATACAACATTACAAGCATGAAGAATTGAATTTGAAAATTGCCCATAAAAAGGAGAGGTACATTGTAGGCTGCAATTCATTACAAACCATAAATTAAAGAATAAAGGGGAAAATTGAAAAGGATGGGGTGATCATATAGTGAGAGTAAGAATAGCCCATGTGTTCCTCTGATTCTTATGAGGTCAGGAGAAACTTAAAGATGGCCCCCAGCACATTGAGTGGATCTTCTGCAAGTGAATCAATGGGAGACATGATTAATCCTGGGAAAAAACACCTTAGACAAGGGAGATGATAGAGGTGAAAACAAAGGAAACAAGAGGCATGGATTCCCATTAAAAAGCAGCCTTACATGAAATTGGAGCCTCACTGAAAGGTTAGTAAGAGGCATTCATTTTCAATGATATGTAAATACTTTCACATGTTGGATCCAAGATTTTCTTTGAAAAAATTAAATTAAAAAAAAAGGTAGGGGGTGGGGGGGATGAAGTGGTTTGTACTATCAGCCAAGAGAAGTGATTCTGTATAAATGCATGGGGGCACTTGCAATGATAAATCACTTTTTAATGGGGTTTGTAATGAAAGTGCCATGGACGGCTAATAGTCTAAGGGTCTCTGTCATACTTTGTAACTAAGTATAATAATTGTCAGTGATTATTTCCAGAGTCAATGCCCTAGAAAAACATGACATGCAGGAAACAGTGTGTGCAACCCAAACATTAGCTTCAGTTATAGGCTGTTTTCCAACATTGTGCAGAGACAGCAGCAGTTTCAGTTGCATAAATATTTAGATGGGGAAAAATAGGGAGAAAAGATTCCATTCCAATTGCTGGCCCTCTATGATGCTCTTTAGAGAGAAGTCACTGTGCTTTGTTCTTTTAGCTTCACTCTTTGCCTGATGTCTGAGTCATTGTACAAAGGGGATCTGAGTAATTATACTAGTGCTTTAGCTCAGCCTGGGCTTAGCCAGCTGCGAGAGCACCTGGGGATGGGGGGAGGAGAATGAGAGATGGGGGGGGCGGGTTGCTTTGTTTCTCACCCAGATGATATTTTGTGGCCCTGACACTGCCAGTGGCTCAGAAGAGCTCTCCACTCTACAATCCCCTCCTCTCTTAAATAGCTCATCTCTCATGATGATTCTGGCTTTAATTCACATAAAGCCTCTCTTGCTTCACTCTGTTCTGAGCACCAAGCCCCTACTATCTTTTTTGACCAGCTTGTGTAAGCAGAACTATTATTGCAAAGTGAGCAATGTATTGGTGAACTTCTCATACTCTCTGAGATTGCTTTTTTTTCAGTATTTGAAAAAAAAATCCTGATTCAGCCAACAAATTAATTGTTTGTTGTTCAGTCATTTTTTTTAATCTTGTCTGACTCTTCAAGACCCTGTTTGGAGTTTTCTTGGCAAAGATATTGGAGTGGTTTGTCATTTCATTCTCTAGCTCATTTTACAGATGGGGAAATTGAAGCAAACAGGGTTGTGACTTGCCCAGGTTCTCACAGCTGCTAAGCATCTGAGACCTATACTCAGGTCTTCCTCACTCTGGGTAAAATGAACTATCCACTATGTAACATAGCTGCTTCTACAAGTTAATTAAGCATTTTGTATTTAAATTTAACTTAAAAGCTTTGGCCTTCCAGATCTTATTTGGACTATTTTCTCAAAGAATGTCAGCAAAGTCACTTGGCTATATCTTCTCTTCAGAGTATATAGCTTTAGGAATGACTAAAAACCTGGAATATTCTTCTCCATGGGGCAGTTAGACCATCAGATTTGCAGTCAGAAGGACCTCAAATCTGGCCTCTGGTGCCTACTACCTGTGTGACCCTGGGCAGGTAATTTAACCCCATTTGCCTCAGTTTCCTTGTCTATAAAATGAGCTGAAGGAAACAGCAAACCACTCTAGTACCTTAGCAAAAAAAACAAACAAACAAACAAACAGCAAAACCAGATAGGGTCATGAATATTTAGATACAACTGAACAACATTCTTCTCCATGTATAACTGCTCAGTCTTCCTCTTCCACCAAGCCTTCCTGTTGTCACCTGATAAAAAAGTTCACTCCCTCCCATGAACCCTCATGGCAAATTGTTTTTCTATTTCTTTTTCACACTCATAATATTTTATTTCATATAACCTAACCTATCCATCACATTTTAGTTTTGTTTTTGTTTGTTTCCGTGGCCAGTTATTAAAGTATAAGTGTTACAATAATGCTTTAAGATACTAAGCAGTATATGACAGGCACAAGTGGGAAAATATACATGGATACATGTGTGCTTACAAGTTAACACATTTTTTTCTCTAAATTCAAGGCATAAACAAAACAAAACTTCTTAAGCTTAAACCTTTATCCCTATTTACTTCCATTTCCTTTTTTTTTATAATTCTCCATTTTATGGTTTCTGACATAAACTTCTGAATAAAAGCTGATAACTGCAATATTGTAGTTTTTAGTTTTCTTCTCACTAATGTGAATACAGTAATCTATTCTTTCAGAATTTGAGTTTTATCCTTCAGAATTACCAATAGGATAACACTAGATATACAAAGAACAAGTAGGTTCTGACCTCAAGAAGCATATATTCTAATGGGGAAGACAATAAATACAACACACCCATGGAGTTGGATGGGGATGGCACTAGCAATTGAGGAAGACCAAGAAAGGTCTCCTGTAGAAAATGGCATCTGAGCTAAGTCTTGAAGAAAGCTGTAGATTTTGAAAGGGTTATGTGAGGATGGAGAACATTCTAAGCATGGGTGACAGCCATATTAAGGGAAACAGGGTGATGACATGTGAAGAATATAAAAGCAAATAAGACGGCTGACTGGACTGCAGACTACATAGGGGAGCAATGTGTAAGAAAGCTGGAAAGGTAGGGAGAGGGCAGATTATCAAGAGTTTTAAATGTCAAACAGAGGAATTTATGCTTGATCCTAGAAGTCATAAGAAACTACTGGAGGTTACTGAATTGTGGGTATGGACATGGTAAGACCTCTGTTTAGGACAACCATTTTGGTGGCTGTTTGGAAGAAGGATTGGAGCAGGAAGAGATGAAGCAGAGAAACCATACTCTGCCTTAAGTATAAAGAGATTATCTCTTTATTTCTTCAGAGTCAGGCACAGTGTCTTGCCAAAGTAGATGTTTAATAAGTATTTGAGGGATGAATGGAAGAATGGATGAACATTGTAGTGCCAATGCAATATTCACAGTGCCCATGATCACTATAAATATACCTGCATGGTGCTCAATTGCAAAATATAACAGACTCTCCATAGATAAAACAGAAACAATATATTTATTCAGACACCAGAAAACCAAATCCCAAAACCAGTAAGCCAATTCTATCATACTAGCAAAGAAGTTAATAAACCATAACAGCACAGAGAGCCATAGCATCCTTTAGCCTTCCCACAAACTAATATTTTTACTCAGAAGCCTGACTCACTCTCTTCTCCCAGTCTACCTAGTTCTGACTCCCACCTTCTTTTGGGCTCTATTCCACCCTTCAGAAAACTCCTCCCACCATAGGTTCTATGTGATTATATTCAGCCTATTAGCAGGCAGAGTTTATTTTCAAAGCAGGGAAGGTCTTCAAATTCCCCTAGGCTTATTAAGGGACAGGGAAAATCTTCAAATTACCATTACCATTACAAAATTTAATAAGATCCTAAAGTTGAAGGGTTTGTTTTAATCATGAAAATACTTAAAACAAAATGATTAAAAGGTAAAGTAAAAGATCATTGGTTTTCATTTCTGGCCATAACACAGCTCCCTCCAATGTAGGAAATAGAAATGGTGAGTCAGTGGCAGCTACAGCAACAGCCCTTCCAGGAAGCAAAGTTAGCCCCATATGCTATAGGTTAAAAGCCTTCAACTCATAGCAACAAAATGCTTTCTATAAGCCTTTTTCAGACCACTATGGACTCTTTCTCTTGACCTACCCTGTTTTTCGTCTTGCTGATTTACTGCTTTGGCCCATAACTTTTATTTTCTTTTCTACTCCTAGACCTTATTGTTGCTTGGCTCTCTGACCCACATCACTATCTTACATAAAAACACATCTTGTTGGCTCTGACACTTTTAGACTCTATTTTGGCTGGCCTAGAACTTAGCTCTTTGCAACAATTAAGCTGGGCCTCAATTACCCATGCTCACCATCATTTGGTCAGTTGTAAGCCCTGGTACCAAGACACCTTAGTTAGTATCCTGGAAAATTCTCAGTTGCCTCATAACAAATAGCCCCAACCCCAAGCCCCATCACAATCAGACCATTCAGGACGAAATAATTACAGTTATTCAAAGTACTTCTTAGACTTACCTTTGTACACCTTTTTACACACATCTTATTGCAATGATATAAAGTAGATATTCTCACATCTTATTTATGCCATCCTTTGTAGCACAGGTCAAAGCTTCATGAATCACACCAAGAAAACAATGATACTTTCTGTATGATGCTTTAAGGCATATAACACACTGTATACATTATCTCATCTGATCCTCATAATAACCCAGAGAGATAGTTATTATTTCACATATGAAGAAATTGAGGCAGAGAAAAGTTAAATGATTTACCCAGGGCCACAGAAAGTTTCTAAGGCAGAATACAAACTCAAGTCTCCCTGATTGCAAGTCAAGAGGTCCTTCTATGTACCAGATATAGAAACATGAGTTTTAGTCCTCTTATATTCTATTCTAGCACCTGCCTAAGCAAGCAACTTAAGTTTAGAGTTTAATTTTTCACTTTCTTTTAAAGGACCATTGCATTTAATTTCATTCCCCATATAGCAATATCATGAGGATAAAGGAAATAATCTCTATTATGGGTTTTCAGTTACTTCAGAAACGTGTATTGTGCACAATTAAAGCATTACTGTGTTAACTCCAATACACACAAACACTGTGTTGTTCAGTCATTTCAGTCCTGTCTGACTCTTCATGACCCCATTTGGGGTTTTCTTGGAAAAGATACTGGAGTGGTTTGACATTTCCCTCCCCAGTTCATTTTACAGATGAAGAAACTGAAGCAAACTAGGTTAAATTACTTGCCCAGGGTCATACTGACTAGTAAATGTCTGACACCAAATTTGAACTCATGAAGATGAGTCTTTCTGACTCCAGGTCTGGCATTCTATCCACTATACTATCTAGCTGCCCACAAATGTTACATACACACACACACACACACACACACACACACACACACACACACACACACACACACCTGTGAGTTTACAACTTTCGGTGACCTAATCCTTTATTGATTCTTTTCTCCAGAAAAGCAGAAAATAATACAGCATGGCAAACAATGCCATTTTACTGAAACCAGCCCTAAAGAGAATGAATTGCATGGGTGACCTGGTAACAGAACTTCAGCCAAGCCATGGACGAGTAGCTATCTGTCACAATAACAGTATTTCCTCTTGTTCCAGCTCTCTGATCCCCACAAGGAACTCTGCTGTGGCTAACATTAAGTAACCATTCATTTCAAAGAATGCAACACTCACCTTTACATTGTTACAGGATAGAAGTTAGGACAGAACAAAATGTGGAGTCATTGGCTGCAGGCAAATGCTTGTTGTACTTGGATTCCCAGAGTATATTTTATCCAAGCTTCACATATGCTTTTCAAACATTTTACCTAGATGCAAACAGATGCAAAATTCTCCTATTACAGCTGGAGGACTTTGGAACTTGCTCAAGGTCATATGAGGAGGCAATTAGTGGCACAATTTTCCTGACTCTCATATCAGTGCTTACACTAGCCGATAAATTATATAAAGGAATATTTCCGTATCTGGAAGTAACTTATCCAGAACCCTCACTTAACTTGAATATAGCCAAGAAATTAGAGAAAAGGAAAGGAAAGGGGGAAAACAATAAAAGACAGCGTACAAATGAAATTGATTTCACAATGGCCGTTCACTAAAGCACATGCCCTTTACTATTTGTTTTTTGTTTTGTTTTGTTTGCTTTTTTGAAGGGCAATTGGGGTTAAATAACTTGCCCAAGGTCACATGGCTAGGTTTTTGTTTGTGTGTGTTAACTGTCTGAGGCCGTATCGGAACTCAGGTCCTTCTGTCTCCAGGGTCGGCACTCTACTCACTATGCCACCTAGCCGCCCCCAATGCCCTTTACTATTTAAGAAGAAACACTCAGGTTCGCATTCTGTTAACTATTTCTTTCTTTTTTAGACACAATTTTTAACAGGAATGGTTCTATCATTTCCAAATCTTTAGTACATTAGAAGTAACAAAGAGGCAGCTGGAGGCAGGCATAGAGACAGAACCAAGAAATGAGTATTAACAACAATAGTAAAAAACAGAAAACTATAAAAAGCAGACACAAGCCAAAAATCATAGTCATTTTTTAGTTAGTACAAATGTTCTACTCAATAGCTTCTTAAGGTATCACTCTATGGCAATTTTTCATATTCATAATACTGAAATATAAAATAAGTTTAATTTGTGTTAAATAATATAATTATATATAAGTTGACATATAAAATAAACAAGTTATAGAAAATTACAATAATCTCTGAAATTCCTTATATCAGAAATGGTTATTAAATATCCTGGCAAAATGAGAACTATCAAATATGTCATAAACACAATGCCAACTTTTCCCTAATTTGGAAACAATAAAACACATTCAGATTTATTACTGGACATAATTCAGTCATTCTTTAGTGATACAGAAGGTCCTTTGTGATCTTTTGATGCTTCAGAATCATCTTTATGAGTATCAGTTACACTATACTGAGAGAGTAACGGCTAATAGACATTTTTGATTGATAGAATTGCAGAAAGACCAGCTTTTACTATTAAAAAAAAGGAATGCAAATGCCCCCTTTTTCTCTCAGTTTACTTCAACCAGAAGGGGCAACTAGCATGAAAAGCGGCAACTCTTTAGCAGACCTCACACTTCTGTTAATGTCTACCTATGTATAATCACAGCATATTAAAGTTAGAATATCATTAGACCTTAGAGATCATTGCTTCCAACCCTCCCATTTTATAGATGAGAAACTGAAGACTAGAGAGGGAAGATGACATGCCCAAAGTTAAACAATTATTCAGGAAGGACTAAATTTGAACTCAGGTCCTCTGACTCCAAGTCCAATGCTGTTTCACCTATAACATCCCTAGGAGGCATGAAAAAAGGTAGTATTGCTTACAAAGAAGTAAGAGAGTGGTCCTCCTAATGTCAGAAAATCTGTGGGTGAAAAAATATGAAATCCATTGGACTAGCATGTAAGAGTGATAGATTGAGTCCCCACACCCACCAGAGACTTGTGTTGTAACCGCTGGCAAACTATCCTTTGAGGTTCTCTATTCAACCCTTGGTACATGGGAAGAAATAGACAAAAGCCACACAAGATGAGTGGGCATGAAGAGTTTGATCTGCATCATGGGGAGAGGCTATGTAAATGAGAACACAGATTCATTGGTATAATAGATCAAAGTGGGTAAATGATAATACTTTCTTGGCACTTTATCTCAGAGGAACACTTAGTATGTAGACTAATGCCAAAAGTACTGCAAATGCCCTGGAATTAAATCCTATAAATTATTTTATTAAAAAATTAACTATTGGTTCAGACTTTCTACTCACTTCTGAGAGAAGTTACATAGGAAGCAAAGTAAGTGAAACAATTTCATCTTTCTGGACCCAGGAGATAGACAGGAGGGATGACAAATCCATACTTTCTAGGCATCAGTTACCCTGAGATTTTGAGTCCTGACATTATGAAGTTATTGACAAAAACTTTTTTGTGACAGCTATTCCTTTCACTCTACTGCTTTTCTTCTCCCTAATGAATTACCTTCTAACACAGTCACTGGACACGCCTTCTTCCCTGGCAGCTTTCAAAGAACTCAGTGCCATAGACAGAAACAAAGATGCCATAGGCCCAAAACTATTAGGGGAAATTGAGACCCTGAATGTCATATTTTACTAAAGAAATTTGCAGGGGCGGCTAGGTGGCACAGTGAATAGAGCGCCGGCCCTGGAATCAGAAGGACCTGAGTTCGGAGCCGGCCTCAGACACTTAATCCACACAAAACAAAAGCTAGCCGTGTAACCTTGGGCAAGTTACTTAACCCCAATTGCCCTAAAGGGGCGACTGGGTAGAGCAGTGAGTAAGAGCGACGGCCTCGGAGTCTGGATGACCCGAGATCAGATCCGGCCTCAGAAAATGAGCACCCACGCATAAATAATGACTAGCCCTGTAACCTTGAGCAAGTTACTTAACCCCAATTGCTTTAAAAAAAAAAAAAAGAAAGAAAGAAATTTGCAAAGAGTCTATGGACATCTCTCTTCCTTTTAATTTTTTGCTCTTTTCTTTAATAAAGGCATCTAATTTTGCAGATACACTAGAGAAATGAGATCTACCCAACTAGAGAATATATGACTTGTCTTCTCTACAAATTACTTTATCTTTATGACTTTCATAATTTTTAGTTGTTCTGAACCATATCACAATTTAAAGGACTGCAAAATTTCTTCTTCAAATAGACACAATTTTACATAGTTACACTATGCATAATCTTATGTAAGTACTATTTATAAAATATATAAATTCATAGAATGTTAGTTAGAAGACATCTTAGCAACCAGTATTCTCATTCTATAGATGAGTACTCAAGTGAATGCTCAGTCATGCTGTTGGTCAATGGCAGAGCTGAACATAGAACGCAAGGCTTCCAGTGCCCAGACCAGCTCTTTCCACTACCCCACATTGCTCCTCAAGTAATCAATTAGTGTAGCAATATAGTTTCTCTTTTTGTATGAATTGGTGCTTTATTAATGTTAATCATTTTAGACAGTAAGTTTCCAGAGGCCAGGGATCATATCTGTTTAACATAATATGTTCAGAACATATTTCCATTACATTATGGGCACTTGTTATTTTATCCAAATGATAAAATTTTATCTTTCTGTCATTTGAATTGTGTCCAACTCTCCATGACCCCATTTTAGGGTTTTCTTGGCAAAGATACTATAGTAGTTTGCCATTTCCTTCTCCATGGCAAATAAAAAAATACCAGTTTACAAATACATCTAAACAGCATATTTTATTGGTCTAAATATTGATGAGATTTTCTCATTAGGCCTAAAATTGGACTCTGATTAGACTTTTGTTCAGTTCCACCATTAACCTCTACCAAGAAAAGGATAGGACCAATCCTGAAATTTGCAGTCATTCCCTATTGGTCTCTCCAAACCAAATGTGGGCATATGAATCTACCAGTGGTGTCTGTTTTCCACTAAAACTACCTGGGGGCACTGCCCTTTGATCTCAAGACCATACTTAGATTATTATCTTCCTACCTGCTTCGCTGTCTCTTCCAATATGTGAGTCATTCACAGTAGAGTTTTATAAAGAAATTTTGTTCAATGATTTTTCTGTATGTAGTTCCACTTTTGTCTATCTCTATGTCGATAGATATAGATAGACAGACAGACAGATAAATAGATAGATATACATATATATTATTTATAGATACATACACATACACATTTTAAAGAGATTTCACTAAAGTGAGTTTGAATGTGTTCTATGTTTTGTGGCAACCCATATTCACACTCTGTAGTACTTTTCCATTCTTAAACATATGACTTGACCAGAAGTATGACATTCCTTTTAGAAAAAAATGACTGCCATTATCTCTGGGGTGCAGAGTATTATTAACCCTACAAATGTAGGGGAAAATACATCCCCTTTTTCAGGGAATGCTGAAAAGTGATGAGTACCCAGAATAGATTTAAACATTTCATCTACAGTTGAATATAAAAAGAATGATTTTCCTCTTCTTTTTGGCAATGAAGTTTCAGTCTCATCCACAAAAAGCAGTACATATTCAGAAAGAAATTCCATATCCACTTAAGAAACTAAAGTATTAATAGTTAGTTGTGAATTTAAAAAATCACAAATTTTACAATTTCATTGAATTTTTCAAAGGAGGCTATTTTCAAGTAAGATGAAATGTCATTTAAGTTAATTTCATTACTGTTCTAAATCTTGAAAAAATGGAGCTTTTCCCTTCATTTGGCCAATCTGAAAATGAAGCACTTTCTGCCCATGGGTTTTCATATGAACAGGTGAGCAAAAGGCATAAGCTTGAAGTATGCTTAACTTTCTTTGCTCAAGTAGATTTTGATTTCCTCAAGGCAAGATCTTCCTTTTCTCTATTCCCTGCTGTAACTAATAACGATCTTCACTAGGGAGGCTTTCACATATCAGTGTTAATTGAATGTACTGATTCTAGACACTGACTATAATAGGCAGTGAAGTGTGCTTGGGTGCATTGTACCAGAAGTCAGGAGAGCTAGGTTTTGATCCCAGCTCTGTCACTAACTAGCTGTTCAGTTAAAAAGCAAGTTACCCAATTTGCCTGGGCTTCATTTTTCTAATCTATAAAATGAATGTCTTAGACTAAATTATTCCTAAGGTCATTTTAAGTTCTAAATTTCCATGATAAACAAATAACACTTATGTTTAGAGGCCATTTGCTTACCATGTCAGATTTTTTGAGCACTAATTTCATTTCCCATTGGGGTATTATATGTTAAATACATCTTCATACAACACCTGCTAAATCCTATTTTAGTTTCCAAAGAACATTTAAGTTCCAATTTATCAATGTATTCATGATCCCATTGGTTCAGGTATTCCTTCCATTGGACCAGATCATACTCCCACTACACCTCCTTAATCAGTCTGATTCTTACTCAAGTTTTCCATAAATCTGCCCTAATGGGTCTCTACAATGTACTTTTAGCCTTTCTCTAACTCCTTTAATATTTCATGGATACTAGTGCAACATTTGGCCTGTCTACCTCTTACTATTAAATTACATGATCTGCCCACTTCCTTTTCCAATCACTCATATCTTTATTGATATCTTCCAGCTACTTCTTACACACAATACAATTGATAACATGCTACTTATACTTTCATACCCTTTAAACCAGCCAAAAGTCTGGTTTGGGAGGAGGGGGGTGGTAGTTGTGACATAGTGAAAGATTGTTGGACATGAAGTCAGTAGATGTTGAGTTTGACTCCTACCCTTGAAAATATGACCTTAGATGAGTCACATCACATCTATGAACCTCACTTTCCTTCTTGTGGCACTTGTCTCACAGGGTGATTATATCAAATGAGATAGAGCTAATGTACGTAAAGTGCTCTGCAAATGTTAAGCATTATAAAAATTTTATTTATTATTATTGCTTTAATATTACTTGGATACTAGCATAACATTCAGATTGACTATCACTGATTCTTCATTCTTAATCTAGAAGCAGACCAACACTTTGTTTAAATACAATAGATTATTTCCAAATAAACCCCACTATAAAGAATGTTGCTTGAACAATTAGTGAAAATAATGAAGGATTATTAAAAATTTGCAAAACTGGGTGACTTTCTAGGATGTCATTGCTCTCAACAGAAATAATAAAATTTGGAGAAAGAAAGGACGAATTGAAAGAATGTTTACCAGGAAAAGCTAGAGACCTCCCAAGATGTCTTGGATTGTACCTCATGAGCCACACAAGTGTCATACAAACAAGGAGTTGATCACTATAATACTCTTCTTTTATTGTATATCATGTCTGCTTATTCAACTATAATCTTCACTTAAGCAAAATTTCCCATTTGTTGTCGTTTAGTCATTTTAGTCATGTCCAAATCTTCATGAAGTTTTCTTAGCAAAGATAATAGAGTGGTTTGTCATTTCCTTCTCCAGCTCATTTTATAGATGAGGAAACGGAGGCAAACAGGATTAAGTAACTTGCCCAGGGTCACACAACAAGTAAGTGTCCTGAGACCATATTTGAACTCAGGTGGTCTTGCCTCCTATCACCTAGCTGCCCTGGTAGCTATTAGTTTTATCATACTCACCCAGGATTTCCCTAATTACTGGCACATGTTGACCCTCTGTCTGGCAGAACTTGACAAGCATTCTCTCCTTTCTTTCATCTCCATGTTTTTGCTTCCATTTCCCTCTCTCCACCCATGCCTGGAACACCCCTATTCTTTACCTCCTGGTAAATCCCTACCTTCCTTTAGTGTTTAACTTAGATGAGCCTTCCTCTGTGAAGCCTTCCATTATTTTCTTACATGAAAGTGATTTTCCTCTCCTCAATTTTCTCATAAATCTTTGCCTGAATCCATCCCTTACACGCTTTTTTTACCAAAGTAATTTATGGAGATTTCATATCCTCCTCACCCACCAACACACCCTTAACACACTCTTTGACATCAGGGTCGGTGCCATGTCAATCTTTGTGCCCCCAATGCCAAGTCCAGTGCCTTGCACATAGTAAGCATTTAATACAAGTATATTTCATGGAACTGAATTGAATTGGAATGGACAAATTGAATTGATTGCTTAAAATGCAGCATAGCTGAATAATTCTCAGAAAAGAATTGAAGCCAAAGAAAAGTCTTCCCCTTTTACTCCAGCATGTGTTCCTTGCACCACCCAGAGCTCCAAGGGGATAACTGAGTTCATAGTCCCTTAGTGATTTTTTTTAATGTAACTAGTTTTCTTTTGAACATATCATTATTACTGTCAGTGGGTGTAAGTATTTAAATTAACAATTTTATTGTTTTTGTGCCCCGAGGATTTTTTAGTGGAAAAGCATGAGCTTTTAAAGCCCAATAAATTAGATAGAGAGAAGATGAAAAGTGAAGACAGAAGAACCAGATCACATTAATTTTCTTTCCGTGAAATTTCTTCATCCCAGGAAGGTCAAAAGGCACCTTGGGTAAACCTGAAAGTTGACTCTCTATTATCTTGCCAATTGAGCAGTATAGCTTTGTTTCTAGCAGCTCTAGATAGATAGAGTATACTTATGGTTTTTCAATGTTGCTGTCTATTTGTAGTGCCTGAAATATACTTACTAATAGACTAATCAACCAACAAGAACTTACTAATTATTTCTTGTGTTCCAGGCACTGTGTACTAGGTGCTGGGAATACCAAGAACCGCCCCCCCCCAAAAAAAATACTTGCCCTCAAAGAGGTAATATTTTATATAGGGGGAAATGTACATATATAAGTGTACAAAAAAGATATGTAAAATAGATTGTTGTTTTTGTTTTTCAGTCATGTCTGACTAAAATACTGAAGTGGTTTCCCATTTCCTTCCCCAGTGTGTCCCCATTTTACAGATGAAGAACTGAGGCAAATAGCAGTTAAATTACTTCCCCAGGGTCAGTTTTTAAGAGTCTGAGAATACTGTTGAACTCAGTCAGATCTTCCTGACTCCAGGCCCAGCATGCTATCCATTGAGCCACCTATTTACCTTATAAAAAATAATTTTACATACAGATACCTATTTGTTTATAATAGTAGCCATCTCTAGGACAAGGCAGGGGGAAGGAAGGGAAAAATGAATTTTGCATGATAACTTTGTTGTATATTTAGAAGGAATAGCAAAATGTGCATAATAGATTTGCAGTTTCCTGTGTAATCATCTTTTTTACTGTACTGTTATGGAAATGCTCAGTTTATTCCATAAATTAAAAATTAAAATTAAAAAGTGAAAAAATAAAAAAGATACAAGGTAATTAATTTGTGGAAGGGAGAAGCAGTATTAGCTGGTGCGATCATGAAAGGCTTCATGTAGGGAGAAGTGCTGAGTTTTGAAGGAAACTATAGATTCTAAGAAGCAGGGGTAGGCAGGGGGTGCATTGCAGACACATGGAATTATAAAGCTATGAAAAGGCATGGAGCTGGAAGGTTGCTTATAATGTGTGAGGCCTATTCTGGCTGGGCCACAGAATGAGTGAAGGGGGTTAATGCATAATAAGTCTTGACAGATAGGTTGGAGCCAGATTATTAAGGTTTTAAATGTCAAACAAAGGAGTTTTATTTGATCCTAGAGGCCAAGTCATTAGAATATCCAAACAGATTAGATGAGTTCTAAAGGATGTCTATCCAACTTCATTCTATAATATGAAAAATAGTATTCTTTATTCATAGGGTTTTATTTTTGTGGATAGATAGATCAAACCCTTTTGATTGGTTACAGATTTTAACCAAGACACTTTGAAATCTTCCATGGTTTGATGGAACCAGCATCAGCAAACAGAAGCACCTGAAAAACTTTAACGTGGATTCTGCAATAGATCCCTTCCACAATGGTGACAAAGTGATTTTTGTCAAGTTTACACCTCCACATTTTATTCCTCAATGGATTTTAATGATCAGAGGATCCTTTAACAAAGTTATCTGTTGTTATATCTTTCAAGGAATCTTAAATAACTTTGATATATGCATGAGAGAGGTCAAATTTAAACAGGAGAAGAAAGACAGACTAGATTATTTTTGAGAAATTAAAAAGCTCCTTTAGCAAAACAAATTTTCCTTTTTTTATTTATATATATGTGTGTGTGTGTGTGTGTGTGTGTGTGTGTGTGTGTATAATTTGTTTATTTTTAGTTTACAAGATTCAATTCCATGGTTCCTTGAGTTTCAAATTTCCCTTCCTTCCCTCCCCCCACCCCCCACAATGGCATATAGCCAGTATAGGATCTGCAAATACTTTCACATTAGATATTAGTCAAGTTACAAAGGCGTATTGTACTAGATGGGATGAAAAATGGTAAAGAAGAAATAAAACCAAACAATGAAAAGAAAAGGATCAATTAGAACAAAACAAATTTTTCTACTTGAAATACCAGTCTATCTTTTGTATGTGTGTGCATGTTTTCCCCTTCAGCTCTAACTTTATTTGGTTCTATTACAATGGTAAACATTTAACAAGCACTTACTGGGGAAAAGACCTCTGTATTTCTTTTCTTGACTCTATTCTTCCAGGGGTCTCTCTTCATGCCCTTTGGGCACTGGAGCATAGGATGATTGGAAGGCACCTTGTCATTTTTGAAGATGACCAATGACATCACAGAGTGATGTCTCGATTTGTGACTGAATTGGATTTAAATGAGATGGAGTTGCATGAAGCTATCAGCCTCACTCTCTCCCCCAGAGTCATTGATGTCCAGTGACAGGATGTCAATATGATTGGTGATGGTCGAGGATACACTGGATGAACTTGGCAACTTCGAAGCACTCCATGGTGCCTACTTAAATTGTTCTCATCTACAATTCTTCCAGGGGAAGTCTTCACATGCTCAGTGTAGACTATATATATATTCGCTTCAACTATTTTCACACTGAGAAAAGTTTCATCAGTTACAATTATCATTTTTCCAAGTAAGAATATAAATAGTTCAACTTTGAAAAGTTCCTTATGATGTCTTTTCCCTGTTTACCTTCTCATGCTTCTTTTGCTTCTTGTATCTGAATGTCTAATTTTCTACTCAACTCTGTTTTTTTCTCCAAGAATACTTGAAAGTTCTCTGAATTACCATATTTTCCCCTGAAACATGATACTCAATTTTGCTGGGTAGGTGATTCTTGGTTTTAATCCCAACTCCTTTGACCTCCAGAATATCATATTCCAGGCCCTTCGATCCCTCAGTGTAGAAGCTTGCCAGACCCTGTGTTATCCATTTTTTGTTTCCACAATATTCAAATTGTTTCTTCCTGGCTGATTGTAATATACTCTCCTTGATCTGGGAATTCTGGAACCTGGCTATAATATTCCTAGAAGTTTTCTTTTGGGGATCTTTTTCAGGAGGTGATTGATCAATTCTTTCAATGTCTATTTTGCCTTCTGGTTCTAAAATATCAGGGCAGTTTTCCTTGAGAATTTCTTGGAGGATGATTTCTAGGTTCTCTCTTTGGTCATGGGTTTCAGGTAGTCCAATAATTTTTAAATTATCTCTCCTGGATCTATTTTCCAGGTCAGTGGTTTTTCCCATGAGATATTTCACATTGCCTTCTATTCTTTCATTTGTTTGGATCTGCTTAACAGCATCTTGATTTCTCAAAAAGTCACTAGCTTCCCTTTGCTCCAGTCTAATTCTGAAGGAATGATTCTCCTCAGTGAGCTTTTGGGATACTTTTTCCATCTGGCAAATTCGGCTTTTTAAGGCATTCCTCTCCTCATTGCCTTTTTGAGCCTCTTTTGCCATTTGAGTTTGTCTATTTTTAAGGTGTTATTTTCCACAGTCAGGTTGTTGACTCTCCTTTCATAATTTTCTTGCATCATTTTCATTTCTCTTCCCAATTTTTCCTCCATGTCTCTTATCTGCTTCTTAATGTCCTCTATGGCCTGTAACTAGCTCATATTTTCACTTGAAGCTTTTGGTGCAGGAGTTCTAACTTCACTGTCTTCCTCCTGTTCCATGCTTTGGTCCTCTTTGCCCCCAAAATAGGAGTCTAATGTTCAATTTTTCTGTTTGTTTTGCTTCTTTTGCCAGGTCATGTTGCCACTCAATTACTTGGCTCTTGGGCTTTTTGCTACCATAGATCTCTGCCACCAGACAGGAGAGCTTCTGTCCCAAATGCTGGGGTTTTCTCAGCTGCCAGAGGTATTAGTTGGGTGCCTTCTCTGAAACTTCCACATGCTCTGGCAAGCTGGTTGTACACTCCAGGGCCTCTACACCGGGCCGCAATGCAGATCCAAGAAGGTTAAAGCAAGAACGATTACCCCTCAGACTGGTCACCCAGTCCCCCTACACTCTGTAGGCCAGGAGCTGAAGCTGCAGCATGGTGCTGGCTACAATGAAGCATCTCATTGGCTTCTCACCCTGGGGGCAAAAGCCAACTCGCTCTCCCAACTGCTGGTCCCAAAGTCCACAGCGCACTGACTTCTCAGTGTCCTGGAATCTATGTGTTGATAATTCTGGAAACAGCCACAGCTGCTGGTGTTCTGAAGTCTCTCCAGCTGGCTGCTGTTCAGGCCTGCCCTGGGGCTAAAACCTCTGCTCCAGCCAGGATGGGGTCAGCTCCGAGAGCACTGCACTGGCCACTTCCTGCCGGGCTGCCAGGCTGTCCTCAGTAGGAGGTTAGGTTCTCTGTGTCATTTTGTGGGTTCTGTAGCTCCAAGGTTTGTTCAGAGTCCCCTTTTATATAGATTGGGTAAGGTGGAAGCTGGAGCCACACAGAAGTCCTCTTTCTACTCTGCCATCTTGGCTCCATAGCCTGTTGTTTTTTTTTTTTAATATCAACAATTTGCTTATATAAGTCATGGAATGGTATAATCATCAAAATAAATTAAAACTAGCATTCCTCAAAGGGCAATAGAAAGATACATGATGGGTGTGAATGGATGCAACACATAAGAAGAATTAGGAACTAAGAAGAGCTTTAGTAAAGAATGCCATTACAGAGAAGTGGGCGAGAAGGAAGGAGAAGGAGTAGATGCTAGTTATGTGTCAAGAGACACATTTGTGATATCAAGAGAAAGTAAGAAAATCATCCAGTATATTGAGTAGATTCCCCATCCTCACCCCAATATGTCAAACATATGGGAAAATGTGGACATAAGACACAAATAGACGGTAAAAATGCATGGACTATGGTCTAATCACAGAATATATGAATTGGTAATTCATTTGAATATTGAATACTTAATGTCAAAATATACCTCCTCATATAATTTCTCAGAATAACTAAAGAGATTTATATAAACTCTCTTATGGTTCTTTGAAATGGTGATATGACAGAAGTAGATATTCATGCTACTTCTATTTTTTTAATATAAAATTCAGGGTATGGAACAAACTTTGATTCCACAGAGAAGAGTAAATATAACCAGAACTCTTGAGTTACCATTCAGACACCCAAAGGTCTCTCCACGTAGGGCAAAATCAAGATATACCATCAATCAATCCACCCAACATGAATGTAAGATAATAATGGCATCCCAAAAGCAAAGACCAAAAAGAAAGCTTGATAGCTTTCCATATTCCAACCTCCTGTTGGTAAGCAGTAGTGCAAAATCCATGCTTAACAAGTTGTTTTTTAAGTTTTAGTGATTTTTTTTTGTTTTTACATTACAAACATTTATAGAGAATTCCCACTTTTGAGAGGTGTCTTGTGACAAAGAAAAATAATTAAGCAAAACTAATAATAGTAACATGATCTGAAAACAATTGCAATATTCTACATCATCTGTAGCATCCCATCTCTCTCTCTTTTTTTTTTTTAATTAATAGAAATCAATGTTCTCTCGCTGCCACTCCATTGGGGGAAAAAAGACAAATTTCTTGTAACAAATTTGCATAGTCAGGCAAAATAAATTCTTTCAGTGGCCATTAACAAATACATTCATGCATGCATATGCATATATACATATAAACATACATACCTATGTATATGTGTGTATACATATGTACATATGTATAATAGAGTTGGTGCATGATTTTTTGTTTGCAGATAATTGTACATTCAATGCAACCTCTGAAGCTGAGATACAGCAAAGTATGGATCAATTTTCTGTTGTTTGTGCTAATTTTGACCTAACAATTAATAGCAAGAAAACACAAGTTTTCCATCAGCCATCACCACACCTTCTATACATGGAACAGCACTGATTATAGCAAATACAGAAATTTTGAATACTGTGGATAAATTCACTTACCTTGGCAATATACTTTCCAGAGATATAAATATTGATAATGAGGTTAACATATACATTGCCTGAGCTAGCTCGGTGTTTAAGAGGCCCCAAAGGAAAGTGTGGGAGAGAAGAGGCATTAGACTGCCTACCAAACTGAAGGTCTATAGATTTGTTTGCTGACCTCATTGATGTCTGCCAGGAAACTAAATTTGAATTATCTTAATTCTGAAGATCACCTGGTAGGATAAGGTACCAGACATTGAGGTGCTTTCTTGAGCTAAACTGACAAGCATTCAAACTCTACCGCAGAGATTACAACTGACAGGCTGACTATGTTGTTCAGTAACAAATGTATATTTGCCTTAAAGACTATGTTATGGAGAACTCACAGAAGAAAGGCTCTTGGGGTGGCTATATAGCACAGTGAATAGAGCACCAGTCCTGGAGTCAGGAGGACCTGAGTTCAGATCTGGCCTCAGACACTTAATACACACACACACACACACACACACACACACACACACACACACACCCCAAAATAAACTAGCTGTGTGACCTTGGGCAAGTTACTTACCCCCAAATGCCCTCTAAAAAAGCAAAAAAAAAAAAAAAAGGAGTTCAACTGGTGATCAGAAGAAGCTACATAAGGACACTCTCAAGATCTCTCTTAAGAATATTGAAATCAATTGTCAGACATGGGAGACACTGGCAAAGGACTGTGCAGCATGGCATGACCTCATCAAAAAAGGCACTATGCTCTATGAATAAAGCAAAATTGCAGTAACTCAAAAGAAAAGTGAAATGAACAAATACAGACACCTCCATCCCAAATATTCATATGGACTATTTGTGCCTGACCTATGGTAGAGCCTTCTGAGCCTGTATTGGTCTGATAGGTGACAGTCAGTCACACTGTACCTTGACTCCGACATAGTGATGACATTTTGGTCCTCTTCAAGAATGAGGAACACCCAATCAACATATATAGTTTATACCATTCTATAATTTAAATTCATTACCTTTCTACATTGACAGCACATTTCACCATCAGTCCTCTAAGATCATGGATGGTCATGGTATTAATCATAGTTCTTACAACTTTGCAAGTGATTTTTCCAAGCTTATTTTTGTACTGTTGCTGTTATTGTATAAATTATTCTCCTGCTTCTTCTCATTTCCTTCTGCCTCAGTTTGTAGAAGTTCTGCCTGGCAATACAAGTGACTTGATGGAGGCAGGGAGAGGAGGAGGTTTAGATATACTCAAAATGATAGCTGGCCTCTGAACCATTTCTCTATAGCATGGCATATTGACTTATTCAGGATTTTTGAAGTCTTGGTTTCTTAAGTTTCTTCAGTGCTAAGCTTTTGCTACTTCTGAAAGTAGAGGCCTCTCAGCAAATATGAACCCTGATAACACTGGTTAGGATGTTGATAGTTTCTTCAAGAGGCACCAGGAATTGTAATAAATAATCCCAGGTCGGGAAAACAGATGAGGAAGCTCCTATTCCTCCTCTCAATAGAGAAATGAGAACTAGTGTTATGGAATGTGATGTATGCTCATATCCTCAGTCATTACACTGGGTTGACTTTGCTTAAATGTGTTTCTTTTGTAACAAGGATGATTCCATGAAGGGAAGTGTTAGTAAGGGGAAATAGCTATGATGAAAAAAATGAAAGCTTTTTTACAAAAAGGTATAAGATCTGATTAGAGACCTTGTGAAATTTAAGAATGATGTCATCCCCTCTTGTCTGCCCTCCATTTCCCTCCTCTTATCCCATTCTTTACATGCCATTTCCAATGTCATATTGCTACATGATTCAAGCTTAGAATTAACTTTAGAACCTTTAGGAATTTACCCCCAGAGAAAAAGAAGCTTCTGAATCAAGTTAATGAATGAATGTTTCAAGGTATTCTGAAAAGCTAAAGTTTTATTAACAAGGATCACTCTGGAGATTGTTCAACAGGCATAGGGAGATTATTTTTAATAGCTTCTGAATGGTGGTATTTTTCATCTAAGTGGTCAAGCTATTTCCTCAGCAGGAAGTATGGTGACCAGAATGGTATATTTTCAATTTCTGTCTAAATAAGTCCCTTACATATTAAGCAGTCACCCAATCCTTATATGACCTATTCTAAGGGGGAGGTTGGATATGGTAAAACAAAACGTATTGCCTGAGGCAAGCTTGGAGAAAAAGCATAGCAGTACCTTGGCCCAGTATTTGTAGATAACATCCCTTTTCATAATGATTGTTAGCATGCTATTAACTAAATTTCACGTATAGATGCTTTGACCTGTAGTGATTTATTATTTGTGGGCCCTGGTAGCCTTACTCTACAGTAATATGCAGAATGCACACACATAAATACACACACATATACACATATACTTTCATCACCCCAATCTTCATTTACTTTCCCAGAGAACGTGATGCGCACTAAACTCACCTAAGTCCAAATTCTTAAAGACTATATGAAATCAAGTCATTCTCTTAGAGAAATCAGTCCATAGGCACAAAAAGAAATAAATATATATTTGCTTTTTCTCATTTTAAAAAATTGGTTAGCATAGAAATTTGTACTTAAGAGTAAACTCTTGAATGGTCTTTTACATCTGGTATATATTAATTCTGTAGATGGGAGACAGAGTGTTAAATGCAAAGTGAAAGTAATATCAGTGGATATTTTTCCAGGTTTATAGATTTTTAAGATTTGTCTGCAAGGGTAGGGCTATAAGTCAAGCCGAGAGCATTTCCCAGATTTGCAGAAGTTGAAAAAGGCCAGTGTCGTCATGTTTCTCCTCACCAGGAGAAATGAATGGTTCCCTCTTGTCTCCCTCTTGGTTTAAGAAATGTTTTCATTCCATTTTCTCTTTTACAATCTTTTCTAACATGCCAGATTCTCAAAAATATCATGCTGTCAAAGGCAAAAAAGGAAGTGGCAAAAGCATAGGATAAATCCATTTGGAAGGTTTTATAACTTGTATTCTTCTATTAACTTAATCAATTTCTGACGGCTGAAATTGCTCCTGTCTAAAAATTTAATTTCAGTTCAGTGGAATGAGAGGCAAGTGCTCTATTTAATAAGATGTTTGGTCAAGCAAGCTGATAACTCCATATACCACAAATCTGAATTAACATGCACTTTTATGCAACATAACATTTGAATTAGTATTTATCTCCTGCGTCATGGAGGATGAGAGGTTTCATTAAATTTATCAGATGGTGGATCAGGTCATAGCTATTGTCTCCAAAGAAGTAGATGCCCAATTTTTATACTGTTCCTCATATTGTTTAGTTGATGGCAGATTAAAATGAGGAGCTTATAAACACTGAGGCAGTAGGCCTAGCTTGGCAAACAGCCTCTGAATTCATTTGTGACTCTACTCCATGCTTATGCATGAACTCCTGCTGCTGGTTTGGATGTAGATAAAGCAAAAAGACCTGGTTCTAGGCCCAAATGAAATTTTAGTTATGTACAAAAATCAAGAGGGGAAAATAGGGCTTAATTGGCAGAATCTCGGCCATAGGAAATAGCTTAACTGTTGGAAATGAAAATTATATATTCTTTTTCTTAACGATATCTGAGTTTCTAACAGCTTTGAGAATAACCATAGTCCCACCTGCTCAAAAAGCTCATAATTTATGCTCTATGAGAGCTCTAACTGGTGAACCTTTCACTCAAATACCAATGGTTCACTTAATGAAAGGATTAGCTATTTTTTTTTAAATGGAACAGTAGAGGTTGAGATTTGGATATATTACCTTCTATTTGAAAGCCATTCTCTCATGCTCTTGAAATCACTACTCATCTTCTTGGGGTGTACAGGTGTTTAGAGAAGACTAGTACCTGTGGTGTGAGAACTTAGAGCACACCAAGGTCAGACATCAAAGACACCAAGGTCACCCACTAGACCCAGAGCCTTAATGTTTGTTTGTGGGGCTTTGTACAGAAGCCCTGGGGCCTTGCTGGAGATTTTCTGGTTGTGTGTGTACAGAAATCCTGGAGGAGGGTTTTGGAGGTCCTGGGACTTTACTGATGATCTGTGCTGACCTCCTGGACTTTGTTTGTGGGTATGTGTTGATTTCTATGTTGATGATTTGTGTTGAGTTCTCAGACCTTGCTGTTGGGTCTGAGTTGATTTCACAGGCAGATAGTGAATTGATGGTGAAGGCAAGGTGTATGAATATTATTGTGGCTCTGTCAAGCTTTGTCTTCCCAGAAACAGGAACTGTGAAGGACTTGAGGTGGACTAGACACTGTGAACTTCAACATGGAATGGGAACTGGGTGAAGAACTGGACAAGGAGCTAGACAAGGAACTGGGAGCTACCTGCCTTTGAACCATGACAGTTGGAGCTGGGACCATGGAAGAGGAACCATGGAGGCTGAGAGCCAGCCTTGAGTCAAGCTGAAAGAAAATTTTACTTGGATACTGTGTACTGACTGAGAAGATTATGATTTACTGTGACCAAGGGGTGGAAAACTTTGACTTTTGTACTTTGTGATTGAATTAAGGATATTGTGATTGACTGAGTGCACTTTAAAACTATGTGACCATTTTGGTGAGAACTATGTGGCCATTTTAGTGATAAGTCATTGTGAATGTTGTATTTTGATTTTCTGTAATAAGTTGTAACATTGTGAATGCTGTACCTTGATTTTCTGTGAATGTTTTGCTCTGATTTGTTATTGAATAAATAGAGAGTTTGCTATACTATATAATCAGAACCTTAAAAGCTATTCTCAGCAGCAGTCCTCTGGAAAGCTGCTCATGCGTGGCTTTACATCTTGCCACTGCACTCTGATGACTCCAGAAGAGAGAGTGAGGCTGATGACTTTTTACAACTCTACCTCACTGAAATCCAATTTATGCAGGAGTCAAAAGACCATTTTACTAACTCATCTCTGAATAGATTGTATCTTAACACATCCCATTCCTCAATAGAACATAAGCTTCTTGAGGTCAGGAATCATTTAACTTTGTCTTTGCATTTCCCAAGCCCAGCATAATTCCTGGCACATATTAAGTTAGTATAAAGGCAATCTAAATAGGTTTGCTGGAATAAATAATAAAATAAAAGCACTTGCTGTCCATTCTGCCTCAAGATATATAGGTAGAAGAATGGGCAATTCTGAATCTAGAAGCAAAAGTAATTATTATATTATACTAAATATTAATAAGTGAACATAGGAGTAAATAAGTAAATGAATGAAAACTGATCACATTTGTAAGTTATATGAATGACAGAGATTTATTTCCCTTTTTGTGCTCTCCCCACTAACCAAGGAAATATTTTAGCAAGATGTCTCCTGTTATATAACGAATAGCTAAATGTAGAAAGAAACTATAATTATCACAAATATTTTCCTGTTTGTAACGCTGCCTCCCTCTACTGTATATATTCAGACACTCCCATTACCTCCCAAACAGATGAGACCACAGAGCATAAGTATCCTATGAGATGAAGCTGTTCACTGTCTGTAGGTCAATTCTTTTACCTCTCCAAGAAGACACTTGAACTGTCTTTCTATTTCGCTTCAACTTCTGGCTTTCTTATATGAAGCAGAGTTATACCCCAAAGAGATCGTAGAAGTGGGAGGAAGACCCATAAGTAAAAAATATTTATTTTTGTGGTGGCAAAGAATTTGAAGTTGAGGGAGTGCCCATCAATTGGGGAATGACTGAATAAGTTGTGGTATGTGATTGTAATGGAATATTATTGTGCTATAAGAAACAAGGAGCAGATGGACTTCATATTTACCTGGAGAAACTTATACAAACTGATGCTGAGTGAGAAGAGTAGAACCAGGAGAAATTTGTACACAATTAAAGATACAACATATGTGTGATGATACAACTTTTATAGCCTGGACACTTCTCATCAATGCAGGGTTATAAGTCAACTCCAAAAGACTCATGATGGAGAGAGATGTCTACATTCAGAGAAAGAACTAGAAAGAACAGAGTTTGAATACAGATTGAAGCAAACTACCTGCTCTCTTTCCTTTTCTTGTTTGGTTTTGTTTCCTCTTTCCCATTGTTCATTGCATCTGATACAATCCTTCTTTATAATCTGACTAATGTCTAATGTGAAAGTATTTGCAGATCCTATACTTGATTGTATGCCACCATAGGAAAGGGGAAAGGGGAAGGAGGGGGAAAAATTTTAAACCCAAGGAATTGTGGAACTGAATCTTGGAAACTAAAAGTGAACAAACAGATTAATAAAAACCAAAAAAAAAAAAAAGGCTGTGACTCACTTCCTCTACAGAGATAAGGAGCTTCAAAACCACATGTGGCCCTCTAGGTCCTCAAGTGCAGCCCTTGGACTGAATCCAACCTTCTCAGAACAAATCCCTTTAATAAAAGGATTTGTCCAATAAAATTTGGACCCAGTCAAAAGGCCATACCCAAACTTCTCAGAATCCTTAATAAAAGGATTTGTTCTATAAAACTTGGACTCAGCCAAAAGGCCACACCCAAGGACCTAGAGGGCCTCATGCAGCCTTGAGGTAGCAGGTTCCCTACCCCTTTTATAGTAGTTAAAAAGTCAAAGCAACTCAACATTTATTAAATTATTACCACATGACAGGCACTACAAGTCACTAGTGATTGGTTTTGTTGTATCACTTCATGAAATCTTCCCATTATTATTAATGTGGTTATTGTTCAATTGTTTCAGTCATGGCAGAGTTAAATGACTTGCCCAGGGTCACACAGCTAGTGTCTGAAGCCAAATTTGAACTTGGGTCCTCCGACTCCCTGGTTAGTGCTCTATCTACTCACCACCTAGCTACACCCTATAATTTGATGCTGTTCCCATTCTATGTCATTGTTGTTGTTATTCAGTCATTTCAGTCACGTCCAACTTTTCATGACCCCATTTGGAGTTTTCTTGACAAAAATACTGGAGTGGTTTGACATTTCCTTTTCCAGAGAATTTTGCAGATAAGGAATTGAGGCAAACAGGGTTAAGTGACTTGCCCAGGATCTCACAGCTGATAAGTGTCTGAGGCTGGTTTTGAATTCAGGTCTTCCTGATTCCAAGCCCAGTACTCTATCCCCTGTGCCTCCCTGCTACCCTCAATCTTCTCATATTTCTTTTTATTTTTCTTATTTGTCACTTTCTTGATATAATATTTCGCTAATAATAGCTAGCATTTATATAGCACTTTAAGGTTTTCAAAGTGTTTTACTTATACTATCACATTTGATCCTCATGACAGCCCTGGAAGTTCAGTGTTCTACTTATCTCCATTTCACAGCTGAGGAAAGTAACTTGCCCAGGGTCACACAGACAGCAGGTACCTGAGGTGGAATATGAACTCATGTCCTGCAGACTCTGAGTCCAGCATTCCATGCACCATGACACCTAGATGCCACGGGTTTAGTTCAACAAACTGTATGTTTGTATCTAAGTGTTTTTTGTTTGTTTGTTTGTTTATTACATGTCTCTGATTACTGGAGAGTTTGAATAATTTTATATATACTTATTGATAATTTCTGTTTCTCTTTTCAAGAACTGCCTACTAGGGACTATGTTCCTATGAACTCTTTGTGTCCAACCTGTGGTAGAGCCTTCTGAGCTTAGATTGGTCTGCTCAGCCATAGTCAGGCACACTCTACCTTGACCTCAACATAGTGTCATTTTGGTCCTCTTCAGGAATAAGGACAACAACCAATGATTAGGATTACAAAATTACACTTATAAGTTAACAGAAATTTCTCACAGATCTTGAATGCTTGGCATTTCTTAGAAATATTTATATCAAATTTTTTTTCTCAATAGAGATAGTTTAGAGAAGATTTGCATCTTTCCCTTCTTTTATGTTTATGCATTAATTTTTCTTTTGCAAAAGCTCTATTTTTGTCTAATTAAATGTTTCTGTTTTGTCACCTATGATTTGATTTGTTTTTTTGGAGGCAATCAAAATTAAATGACTTGTCCAGGGTCTCATAACTAGTAAGTATCTAAGGGCAAATTTGAATTCAGGTCCTCCTAATTCCAAAGCTGGTATTCTACCATGCCACCTACCTGTCCCCTACAACTTAATGAATGATTAAAAGAAAAATTCAACTTCTCTGCAATCATAACAGACAGAACTATGTTATCTTCTCATTTTCAATGGCATTTTAAAATTCTGAGTCATTGAGATCCAAGTATAATTTATTGTCATATATTACTTGAGCCATTGATTTTACCTACAATAATATTCCGTATTCCAAATAGTTTTTATTGAATAACAAGTTCTTTCTTAAGTGTTTTGTGGTTCTGGATTTATGAAGCTGTAGCCTACCTTACAGTCATTTGGTTCAAGCTCTGGGTTCTCAGAATTGTTCAATGATCTATTTTTTTATTCAGTATGTTTTTATAATTAATGTTTTATAAAATTACCTGAGATCTGACTGTGGAGTTGTCCCTTTCTCTGTTTTCTATCATTTTCTTTTATATTCTTTTTTTTTGGAGGGGGCAAGGCAAGGTAATTGGGGTTGACTTGCCCAAGGTCACACAGCTAGTTAAGTGTCAAGTGTCTGAGGCCAGATTTGAACTCAGGTCCTCCTGACTCCAGGGCCAGTGCTCTATTCACTGTGCCACCTAGCTGCCCCTTTCCTTTGTACTCTTAAAATTTGTCCCTCTATAAAAATTTTATTTCCATCTATTGATATCTTAATCTAAATTTATAAATTATTCCCTTCGTATTTTATATGTAATTACATTAAATCTTTATGTGAACCTAAGATTGCAATCATTACAGTAATAACTCTACTCACTATAATCAACGAATACCTCTCTAGTTATTCATTTCTTCCACATAACAGGTGTTGAGCCTCTCGATTCTTAGGCAGACTGTTTCTTGGATCCAGCAACTAGAGTCTGTAAGTAGGACCATTCATAAAGCCCCTTTGGCAGATAGAATATGACAAGCTATGAATTTCATATACATGACTTTTAAGATTCCAAGATGATCATTATACCACAATAAGGAATCAGTTTAAATCTCCTTTAGAGGGGAAGCTAGGTGGCACAGTAAGAGTGCCAGCCCCAGAGTCAGGAGGACCTGGGATCACTTCCAGCCTCAGAAAATTAGCACCCACCAATAAAAAATAACTAGCTGTGTAACTTTGAGCAAGTTACTTAACCCCAATTGCATTTAAAAAATCTTTAGAATGCCACACTTCTTTTTTAATCATACTAGAAAAATTATTCCCATTTCCTGTATTATTTTTATATAAATGGTTGCTAGTGAAGGAATGCACAAGGGAAGGCAATTTATACCTACAATGTTATAGAGCAGCTGATAATTCACAGTGTTGTTACCATGATGCTGCTGGTAGGTCATCATGCCTGGTGGACAGGTTATTATTTATACATTAATTTATACATTGGTATAAAATACAGAGAGAATCTGAGCTATTTGGGGGTTTTTTGCTTTTTTTTGGAGGGCAATTGAGGTTAAGCAACTTGCCCAAGGTCACACGGCTAGTTTTGTGTTAAGTGTCTGAGGCCGGATTTGAAGTCAGATCTTCCTGACTCCAGGGCCAGTGCTCTACTCACTGTACCACCTAGCCTTGCCCGAGAATCTGAGTTTTACTACAAATGAAGAGAGAGTGGAGTTTACTTAGGGCTCATCAGATACTGCCCAAGTAGTATGAACAACATGAGGCCTCTGGCTGCCAAGGTGACATATTGGAAAGAGGAAAAGAGGAAGAGTAGGATAGTTACATGGCATTGTGGAGAGAGTACCAGACCTGCAATGAGGAAGACCTGATCTGGAATCCAGCCTGAGACACTTGTTAGTTGTGTGACCCTGGGCAAGTCACTTAACCTTGTTTGCCTTGATTTTCTCATCTATAAAATGACCTGGAGAAGGAAATGGCAAACCACTCCAATGTCTTTGCCAAGCAAACCCCAAATGCAGTCACGAAGAGTAGGACATGACCGGAACAACGGAACAACAACAACATAGAACAGAAGCATTGATTTAGGGCCAGAAGAAACCTGCAAGGTCACCGAGTCAAGCCCCTTCATTTCACAGAGAAGGAAACTAAGTCATAGGTTCATTAATTTAAAGTTAAATGGGCCTCTGAATGTCATCTAGTCATAAAATCATCGCTCTATAACTAGAAGAGATCTGAGGTATCCAATCTAACCCCTTCATGCTGCTGCTGAGGAGACTAAAACCAAGAGAGACTGAGACACATGCCCAAAGTCACTCAGGTAGGAAGTGGCTGAGGGGATTTGAACCCAGGCCCCCAGTGACCACAAGTTCAGTTCTTTTTCTACTTTTCCATGCTGGTTCCCAATTTCTTTATCTACAGATGAGGAAACTGAGGACAAGAAAGGACAAGTAATTAGCTCAAGGTCACACGGATAAATAGCATAATCAAGAAGTGATCATAGGAGGCTAACTCCACAATGTTTCCAGGGTTTATATTTCTTTGATCCCTCGGAGTTATGGGAAGCCTGAGTTAGTGAGTTAGGGGTATGCAAAGATTACCATGTGATCTTTATAAATGGGGCAGCTTAGGTTTAGATAGTCAAATGATTTCCTCTAGCTCACCCAGCAGTGTGTCTGGGACTAAAGATCAATGTTCTTTCTATGAGATTATATTCCTCTACATTTGTAGTGGTGTAATGAAGGAGATGAAAGAAAATCAGAAGCTGCTGTTCCCCAAAAGAAGACAACACAGAGTCAGCCAAACATGCACACAGCAAATTAGCCCAAACTTATGTTTAAGCTGCTTACTGAAAAGCACCCAAGCTACATCACCCTCACTGAGGTGACAGGCACAGGCAAAAGGTAACCGTAGTTAAGTTTGAAGCAATAAATTGTCCAGATAGAAACTGGAAAAATAAGAAAGTTTAGTGAAGAAAGGCCAAGTTTCCTAGAGTTAACGAAAATTTCCAGGCACCTCAGAAAGAGAAAAAAAAACCATAATCTCTTTAAGAGGCATCTATAGAGAACCAGAATGAGAGTGGAAAGAATAATATTAGGAAGATTGTCTCTCACAAATACTAATTGTGTGACCACACCCTGGCCAATAAATCCCCTGGGCAATTCTCTAAACTATAAATTACAGGTGAGCTGACAATCTAAAAGGATAGAGGGAGTACCCACACCAGTAAATCACAGGTCCAGACCAAAAGGAAAAAAAAAGTTCTATAGCATTACTTATAGTAAGCCCTAGAAAATAGTAATAGAGTCCAACAACAGTGCTTTTATTTTATTTTATTTTATTTCATTTTTAATTTATTTTTTAAATTTCTAAGAAGAGACCAGGTTCGAGTAGGCTGTGAGGTGTTATGGGGTTCGGGGGAAGCGAGTAAATTACTACCACGTAGTTAGATGAGTAGAGAAGCCATCTTTTTCAGACTGAAGGTGATGTCATTGAAAACCAAGTTTTATTTTCCCCCATCAGTCCCATCTGCAAAATTTCACCTGTCAAAACTGTCCCAGGCAGATGACAACTTGATAAATATTTGTCTTTGATGGAAAACAAAGTTTCCATTTCTTTGCAAGGAAGACCTCTCTGTTCTGACAGATAAAATTGACTGGATTACTCAGTGATGCAGAAACCACAAATACAGATCTACAGCCACTGACTGTAACAAAACCAAAGTGATAAGGAATGACTATTAAATCACAACTATAGTGGAGCAGGCCTCTGATGGCAGAAAGGAGACCTCTGAGAGAGAGAGGAAACCTCTTGATACCAACCCTTGTGAGAACACTGGAACACTGGACTGATAGAAAGTAAGATTGTTAATACTTTTGAGGAAACTATGGGGCTTAGTGAGACTGGGATAGTTCTCTGTTATTTTCCGGTTATTGTATTATTTTGCTGTGTCCAGAGCCCAGACCAGAGCGGCCCCTCTCCATGTGCAAGGGGCGAATGAGCTGCCCCAGAGTTGAGGTGGTACAGACAAGAGACAGAGGCTAGGGACAGGAACCCCTAGAGTCTGCTGTGCCTGGACCCAGGCAGGAGCAGAGAGAATCTGTGAGGTGAGACATGGAACAGGAGGAGAGAGCTGCCTGTGTGTGAACCTAGGCAGGAGCTGGGAGCGTCCTCAGGCCCTGCAAGAGAAGGAACTCAGGAGCTTGGAAATCAACCCCAAGTCAAGATGGAGGCTTTGCAGCAAGGCAGGAACAATGAACATGCCTTCCTGCCTTGTTCCCCTGGTATGAGTTGTCCCAGAGAGTGGAGTTGTCTATGATGGGATGGGAGGAAATGCCATAAAGCCTGGGGACCCATCCTGCTGACTTTGTCACCCAGTCACCCCTCAGGACTTGGAAGCAGGGACTGCAGCAGTGTTAAGACTTGAACTCTGTGGCTCATTAGAGCTTCCACTCGAGAGTGCCAGGTGGAAGCCTGCAATGGCAGCATGGGGAGAAGGACACAGCCCCAAGAGGACTTTACTTGGACACTCTGTTTTGAACCTACTGTGACCTAGGGGTGGTGTGTGTTGTGTTTTCTGCTGCCCCTGAGGATGTGCTGTGCTAGGGAAGACCTGGTCTGGGATCCCCTGATTGTATAAATAAGTATTTTGGAATGTTATATAAGCCATGTGGTCCCCCAGGTACATTGCTATGTATTTTGCAGATGTGAAGCTCATAACGTGTTTATTTTGTGGGATTATGTTGATCTAATATATCTTTACTTATTTCTTAAGAGATGTTAATGCATATCCAGATACAAATTGCCTCTAAAGTCCAATCAGCCTCTGTAAAGAACATGTAAGATCTTGGTGTCAAATGTAGAGTTAGTGGAATATAAGATCTTCCCTGCCCATTAATAGGCCTATGTGACCACATGTGTTCCTTTTTCCCTTGAAACATGGGCCATATTCTCAGGTCTAAAGGTACACAGGTATTTCAATCACAGATGTCTTGCTGCTTTGACCTCCAGCCCAGCTCACATTTGAGTCACATAGAGCCCATCAGATGAAAACTATATATATTCAGGAAAATTTATATTGCCTTGAGGAGGAACTTGCTTAGGGGGAAGTTTACTTCTGGGAAGGCTTTTATACCTTCTAGCACTGGGCCAATTAGGCACTGAGTCACATGGGTTGTGGTACCTTCTGGCTCTGAGACTATTAGTTGGAAACTAATATATAATGGGAGGTTGGTATTTTACTTTGGGGGTTCACTCATGGGAAGAATGTTTCTTTGTGATTTGATCAGACAAGACTCTGGGTAGCTGTAGTTAAGGAGCCCCCTGGTTTTGTGAACCCAGAGGTTGGTGCTCTCTGGTCTCATGATTAAGTATCTCTTATTCTGTTTAGACAATAGGAGCCCTGTCTATTAGATTTTTTCTTGGATACTCACTTCTCTCTACTTATATATCTTTCTCTTCGTTTAATTAAAGTAAGATTATTAACCCCTTTAAAGCTGTCTTTCCTTTAGAAAAGCAGATCAAAGAACCTGTGCTAGCAGCCCTCCTGTGTGCTGGCATTATTGGTCTTACACCTCCACAGCAGCTGCAAGTATCATTACTGCTACAATGTCCACTGAAGTTTATTGAATAGGAGTGACATGATTAAAGTTGTACCAAAAGAAAATGACTTTGGCAGTTGGGTGGAGGATGGATGAGAGTATGGAGAGATTTGAGGCAAGGAAACCAATCAGGAGGTCATTGCAGTAGTCTAGGCAAGAGGTCATAGAATCATAGGATGACAGAGCTAGAAGGAAACAACCACCATCCTTATCTGACAGAAGAGGAAACTGAAACTCAGAGAGATTAAGTGGTTTGCCCAAGGTCACACAGTTAGTGTCAGAGATGAGATTTTAATCCAGGATTTCCTTTGCACAGATCAAAGTTCTTTTCAATAGGCCACACTCTTTCCCCAGATTATATAAAACTTCCTAAGGGAAGCCAAGAATGTAAAACTTTTCCTCCTAATATTTCTGCATATTGAGCATAGCTATTCTTGGGAATAATAATTGTTTTTTAAAAAGTATCTTTTGATTTGATTCCTTCTTTTTGGCTCATTGCTCTGTAATGCTTATGCCCATTCAACCTTTGCATTTCATGTAAGAACAAAACTTTTCTAGGATTTATGATGTTCTCATTTCATGGCTCTTCCTAGGCTGAAACTGATAAGAAATGAAACTTTGAGTAAATACAATTCATAGTGCATAGAGGTTCTTCTTTCTCCCCACTTCATATGTTCTATATATTGCAATTAGTAGTAGACTGGCTGGTTATAAATCAACTTTGTAGAGAAATTTTAAATATAAAACAAAAGATTAAATAAATCAACTTAATTAATTAAAAGGTTCTCTAGAAGTTTCCTTCAATTTTCAGACACTTTATTTCTCCAGATGAAATATATTTCATTTAGGAGAGTCACCTACATATTAACTTGTCACAAATCAAGTTCACAAATATCATTTCCTCTCTTCTTCATCAAGTTGCCCAATAATATAAAAATGTGTCACTTGGTCTACTTTGTTGATTCCATGTATGTTAAATGAACACTTCAAAAAACAACCAGATGAAATATGGCAAATGGATTTTTTCTAATGTTTAGACCCCATTTTCCGGGTGATATTCATGTGCATAAATATAAAAGCATTATAATTAATAAGGTGAATTTTGGGTAACTGCATATATATAGAGAGAGAATCAAGGTCTGGTTGTTCTGACAGCCGTTGAGGCTACAAGGACTCGATGCCAATTTGAAAAGATTTGTTCCCACTTCACTAGGCAGAGTGGCATTTCTGGACCTTCCGTTTTTACCCACAAAGATATCAAAAATGCCACATTGGTCACATATAATTGAAAAATGGCTATCTTCTTTCCCAGAGCTTTCTTTAATTTAGGTGTCTTTTGTGATATGCAAAACATATTTATGCCTGATCCATTTTTACAGTCTGTTTTCTAATGAATATAGCCATGGTTCACTTTGACAGGGACTTCTTTAATAGACATTCTTTTGCTGTCCAGATGGGGAGAAAAGAGGAGCATCAATCATAGATAGTTGATATTCATGAATTTCTAGAGACCAAGAGTCCAGATAAATAATAAGGGATTTAATCCTCTAAGATCATCAGCTATACACAATTGTTATCTATGATTTTCATATTCCATAGTAATGCTTGCCAGAGCAAATGGAGCATCAGCTGAAAAAATGCTTTTTTAAAAATTGCCTTTAGAATCAAGGTTTTTAATAACTAAAAACTTTCAAGAAACTTTCAAAGTTTCCAGTATAAAATATGATCTTTTTGCAACTTGATTGTCTACAATTACTAGAGTAGGAGTGGTCTGGCTTTCAATCACGGACTCCTTTCTCACAGGTTAGTTCATTCATTTGCTGTGTCCCACTTCAACTGTTGTTGTTCCATCCTTTTCAGTAGCGTTGAGACCCCATTTGAGTTTGTTTGTTTAGCAAAGATACTGGAGTGGTTTGCCATTTTCTTCCCTAGATCATTTTGCAGATAAGGAAACTGAGGCAAACAGGGTTAAGTGACTTGCCCAGGGTCACACAACTAGGAAGCATCTGCGAACATATTTGAAAGAAGATAAGTTTTCTTGACTACACACCTGGCATCCTATCAGTTTTGCCACCTAACTGCAACTGTCCCACTGCAATAGACTTCTTAAAATTGCAACACCATAACCTGCTACAAGAGCAATCACTCAATGGCACCACAAATCAGATGTGCTAAGGGACAAATCCTATGTTAAATATGGTTTAATAACAAATAGCATTTATAAAATACCTTACACTTCACAAAACATACATTATATCATCTAAGCCTCACAACAACTCTATAAATGCAATCAGAATTTTTACTCTCACTTTACAGATGAAGAAAATTGACCATGGTCACACACCTTGTCAGAGGAAGGATTTAAACCTAGGCCCATTTGCAAAAGCCTAATGATGAAAAATTCTGGCTACCCTCCAGAGAGAGAACTGATAAACTCTGGGTACAGAATGAAGCACCTTTCGTTCACTTTCTTATTTTTTTTACTTCTTTTTGCAACATAGCTGATATGAAAATATCTTTTCTATGTCGTCTCAGGTATCATGGGTATCATATTGCTTGCTACAATGGGTGGGGGAAGAACAGGAGGGAGAGAAAGAATTTGGAACTCAAAATTTTAAAATGAATGTTAAACCTAGGTCTTCCTGACACTAACTCCAATATTCCAACCATTACACCACTGAGCCTCTCATAATTAATGACACACAAAGTGGGCAGGTAGGTAGGCAAGGAATTCATCAATGAGAGAAAAGGGTGAGAAGGTCCTAAGTTTTAAGGAAATCTCCAGGATGCAAATGCCGTTGAGCCATAGTGGCAAAGATTCAGTAGTGGGGGCAGAGCCAAGATGGCAAAGTAGAAGTAGAAAATTATGTGATCTCCCCCAAAAACCACCTAAAATACCTATAAATATGACTCCAAACAAATTTTAGAGCTATAGAACCCACAAAGTGACAGAGAGAAACAAATCTCTCATTGAAGGCAGCTTGGAAGGCTGACAGGAAGGGTTCATCGCAGTGTGCTGGGAGCTGAGCACAGTCCAGAGTGAACCAGATGGTTTTGGACCCAGGGAGGCAGCTGTGGCCAGAGCAGACACCAGGAGAGTGAATCAAGAGAAGCTATGGCAGTTTCCAGACTTTTCAACCATAAATGCCGAAAAGAAAGTAAAAGGTCAGTCAGAACTCTGTTGGAAAGGTAGGGCACAGTCCAGTCCAGTCCCTGCCCCCCCCAGAGATGAGAGGTGGCAGAGATGCACACATAGTTGCCTCAGGAGCCCCTGGCCTACAGATTGTAGAGGGAACCAAGCAACCATTCAGAAGGTAATCGCTCTTGCTTTGACCTGCTTGGATCTGGGTCACTTTCTTGGGCAGTGGGCCTGGGATAAAAAAAAAAAAAAACAGTTTGCCAGAGTGGTATCTGTAGAGAGGGCACCCTCCTTGGACCTCTAACAACATTTGTGAAAACACCAACAATTTGGAACACAGCTCTCCTCTCTGCAAGCAGAGTTCTACTATGGCAAAGAGCTCAAAAGCCAAATAATTGACTGTCAAGATGAGCAAGCAGAGGAAGCACAAACAGACCATAGAAATCTTTTTTGAAGGACATCAAAGCATGGAACAGGAGGAAGACAACAAAGTCAGAACTCCTGCATCAAAAGCACTTTCATACATGGTATCTACCATATTACCTACATTTTCTTACATATTGCCTTAAATTGGAACTATTTCCTCCATCTTTATAACATTGTAAAGTTTGGAAATTTCCCCTCATAAAAACAACTTAGTAGTAGGTTGGTATTGCAAATAGCATTATCTCATACTACAGACAAATATACTGTGTTTCAAAGAGATGAAGTAGTTTGCCAAAAATCACACAACTTAAGTGTCATGACTGGGATATAAACTCAGGTCACTCCTTACTCTAAGAAAAATGCTTCTTCTACTACACTCTAAATTACCTCAAATTGTCTAGAAATTTGATTATCTAGAATCAAAGAAATTTGAGGGCTTTGGCTCCAAGTAGGAAAGAATGGATTGTGAGAAGACCCAAAAGAAGACTTCCAGTACACTGGGTAGGTAGATCTTTTATGAAGGGTATGTGGAAGGATATGCTCAAAAAACATAAAAGATTAGAAGATATAAATGTGTTGTGATCTGTAGTGGTAGAGAGAGCACAAACTCCAAAATAATGATTCAAGCATGGAAATATATGATTTTAAGAAAAAAGTAATACTTGCCATTCCGTCTTCCATGAAAATCTGAAATACCAAAGGGTAACTCTTTTTAACGTAGCCCCTTACACCTCGAAAAAAGCTACCTCAGGTTGAGACATTCTGTGGATTAAAATCTTCTCAAAACTATAGTTCAGAGGTCTCCACTGATTTATTTACTCTGATGAGTCAGCCGGAGGACACATAAAAACAAACAAAAGAAATTTATTTCTTTGAAATAAAACAAAGAAATATAATCAACCGTAAATTAGAAGAATGCTTAATGATAAGTAAAAGGAGAAAACAGTTGAAAAGTTATGGAAAATAAGTAAAGGTAAGTGGAATAAATTGGCAGGTAAATCAAATTAACAATGTGTATCGATGGGTAAAACAATTGAGTGAAAGAAGTTTGTACAACTGGATATTGGAGTGAAGTGGATCTGTGGCTTTGAGACTAAGAAAAAGAAACTGGTGTGGATTGCAGGCTATTCTACAGTGATAATTGCCTGTAAAGGTCTTAATGACCTAGGTTTGAGGAGTAAATACTCATAGGTAGTTCAATAAAATAAGGCTAAAATTTTCAGGCAATTTGGAGAATGTAATTAATTTTGCAGTAACTTACATTAAGTGTTAAGATTTTCATTTTTGCCCTAGTAACTATCCTATTTCAAATGTTGGCTGTTTTCCTACAAGAAGAATAAGTAAATGAAGACTGGGAATCTCTCACTATGGTCCTGATTATTGGGGCAATCAAAATGTTCCTTGAAAAACAAGCACACACACACACAAAAAAAAAACAAAACAACAACTGAAATTGGGATATTGGGAATGAGTTGAAGCATTTTATATAGGGGAAAGGAAATTTACCCCTTCTCAAAAAATTGAAGAATGGCAAACAGAAGATAAAGTAGAAAAAAAGAACAAATGTATAATTGGACCTAAGCAGCAAAATTGAGGCTCTTTTTTGAAGTAGAGGAAGTTAGATAATCTCATGTGAAACTACTGCTTTTCTACCAAGGAAGAACATAATAGAATCCCAGAAGCTGTCCTGTAGGAGATGATCTAATAAGAATAAACAAAGTAGAGGTGATTGGTATGATCATTTCTCAGGGATACCCAGGCAGCTATTCTTTAAGCTCAGAGCAATAGAGAAATCTATTATCTCCCTGGGGCACATTTGTAAGAAAAAAAAAAAAGAACTTCCTAAGACTTATAAAATGGATGAGTACTACCTAGTTGTAGGGAGTCATATGGGCAAATGATACTTAACAGAGAAAAAAAAAAAAACCCTGAAAAATATAGTGAATTCTATGAAATCCTGGGCAAGATACTGAAGACCACAAGGTATAGATCAGGGGTGGGAACCCTGTGTCATCCAGGCCACATGTGGCCCTCCAGACCCTCAATTTTGGCCCTTTGACTAAATCCAAACTCCTCAGAACAAATCCCCTTAATAAAAGAATTTGTTCTGTAAAATTTGGACTTGTTCAAAGAGCCTAGAAGGCCACATGTGGCCTCAAAGCTGCAGGCTTCCTACCCTTGGCTTAGATTATGTGCTGTTTACTGGTGTGTGTGATGAAAACTCTCATCCAAAATTTAATCAAGAACAAAGAGATCTCTTAGGATAGGAACAGGAATTTATTCTCTTGCCCAGGTGAAGAGGGCAGTCTTTCCCATGACCCATCATGAGGAAGAGGCATTTTACAAAAGGCAGAACAAGAATTCATACCCTAATGGGGTCCTTTCTCCCATTGGTTGGGGGAGGTGGGCTCAAGTCTCAACGAAAAAATCTTTTCCAATAGTAAACAACAGAGGAGTTCTCCAAGGAGGCTGATTGACAGCAAAGGAAAGGGAGGAGGGGCCTGAAGATGCAGTAAATCTCAGAGCCTCCTGAAAGGGCTTGCTGCTGGTTAACAGCAGAAGAAGGAATGGGGGGAAGGGGGAGGGAAGTTCTAAGAAGTTTTCACTTCCTCCCCATGCAATCCCCCTTTTCTCTTCATTCTATGATAAGTTCTCACTTGATCTCTTGTCTTCCCAAAATGGGGTCTCCAGGAAAGAAACAGTCCTAGTAAAGACCAGGTCCAGACTCTTGGGAAAGCTGTCTGCATCTGATGTCATCTTCTTCAAATCCCTTGGCTCAGGAGGGGTGATCTTCAGATGCCTAGAGTTCATACATACAATATGTATAAGCTGGCATAAACAGCCAGCCTGAGAAGAGTTCTCAGAAACATATGATTTAACACCAAAGGTACATATAAAGGTCCAGTTTCCCAGCCATGCAAAACTAGATCCGAACAGCAAAAACAAATAGTTCAGTTTTCTTAGCCACACAAGGCTAGGCTCAAGCAATGCAATAAGGTTTTCTCACAATTTTACAAAATGACATGATTACATTAAGTGAGGTACATAATTACGTGTCACCAAGATAACCAAGAAAATTTACACACAAACTATACAAGAATAATTATTAACATACAGTTCCTTGTATCCCAGTGACCTATTTTGTTTAAACAACACTTTTGAATTCCAGATGCCTTATGTAGTTACACAATTTAAAAAGGGAGTTCTGCTTCTCCAATTCAGATGTAGGGGTTACCAGATAATTCTTATTTAATATAAATTAGTACAATCACTTAATATTAGTTCCATATTTTGAAATTTCAGAGAATTTTCAGTTTATTTATTCTGTGTTATTTCCACCTTTCCTAAAACTGGTATCTGGTATAGGAATCTTTTAAAATAAAAAAATCTTTTCTTAAAAAAATGATTTCATCTCCCCTTCGTAAAATTATCAGACAGATGCTTTAATAAAGTAACAGTAGTTTCACCCTTAGCACTATCTTATACAGTCCTTGTGCTAAAATCCAAACTTCTGATCTTATTCTCAAACATGCTCGAAGCTAAAATTTGCATAATAGAAAAAATTTAAGCCAATTTTTATACATCTGTATTTAATTCTAGAGGAATCATCTAAGTCTGATTTAATTCTCAAACTTCACTATCCTGGTCAATTAGGCATTTATTTCATTACATTTTGCCTTATTACTAATCATCTCCTTCTTTGAAGGATGTTCTCTGTATTTATTCATTTACTTGGCCCTGAATATTACTTTTCAGTGAATTTGCTATAGAAGAAAAAAAAGGGGGGGGGGGGAACGACAATGTCATAAACCTTGACAGAAGGAAAACTTCCTTAGCCCTGTGTGATTCCAGGCATGAGTCATCTCCACTAGTCATTCAGATAGCCACCAGGTGCTGAAAGCAGGGCTTAGGTATAAATAGGTGGCGGAGGGGGATTCCTTTTCAGAAAGAAAACACACAATTGGGAAATAAAGTCAGAGAAATCCCACCTGGGTAGTGTCCAAGGTTGTCTCCAAACTTTTCCAAGCACAGACATCCACCTTGAGCAGTTTGCAGCCTGCTGCTTCTGCCATCCCATTATTGGCTTTTATGACAATTATTCCTATAATTAAGGCTTAAAACCATAGTAAAATTTACAGTCCCCCAAATTATTAAATACCAAATAAATATGGACTACTGTTCTTCAGATAGGGCCGTCTAAAATTTTATTTAGTTACTAATTACAAAATCAAGTTACAAATATTTCTGCTTTCCCAAAACTTCCTCATAGTCTCTCAACATACTTAACCATCTAAAACTGATATCAACTATCTGGAAACAAGAGGGGCTTGGATAAACCCCATTGTCCCCAAACCTTTTTTATCTTTTCAAATCCCTTAAACCCATTGTCCAGTTTATTCAGCTTTCCTTTACAGACTTAACCATAAAACAAGATATCTTCAGGAATCTAAATCTTTTACTTATACATTCAATTACCAATGTTAACTTTGTTTAGGCCATGTAATTACCACAAATTCAGGTTAAAACAGCAAGATCTCCTCTGCTTTACAACTTATTGCTTTAGTTTAAAAATAATTCACTTGAAAATTTTATAGATTTTCAGAAATTATCACACAAGATCTTTCAAAATATCTTTTCTAAAAGTATCTCTTTCCTAAAAGACAGTTTGAATTTATCCTGGTGTTAAGAGGAATAATCACTAAATCTTTATGAAAGAAAAATCAGTTGGAAAGTTTTAAATGATATCTTTCTTTTACTTAAAGCAACAAGAATAAATTTCTGCACATATTCTAATTCGAGATTAAAAGGTAACCTTAGATTTCTCACTAAAATAACACAAAAGAACTCATCTCTTTTACTGACTACTGGCTCTGATCATAGAAAAATTGCTACAGAAGGAAAAAATCAGGGATACATGACATTCCAAATATAACAGCTTTAAATTATCAAATGTTATAGCATAAAAACCCAAAACACATGCAACAAAATCCAGACTTAAAAAGTGCTGTAATACCATTTCTACTTCAAAAAAATTTTTTAATTTCACTAGCTAAGCAGATTTTTAGAAACACGATAATTTTAGAAAGGTGGCAACAACATAACAATGAATTTCAAATGACTTATAGAATAATTGATTTTATCACTTCTGGCATCCACTTCAAAGTTAGAGACATAATAATGTTGTATCCAACACATGCCAGTCATTACATCAAAAATTTTACAATCATACCATTTGATCCCATAACAATCACTATTAATTTTTCCTTTACAAATTCAGGAAATAGGTCAAACAGAGATAACAAAAACCAAACAAACAAACAAACAAACAAACAAAACCTTTTGGTTGTTAAAGAACTAACAAATCCAATATTTAATTTCCAACTTCTTAATGATTAATTCTTACAGTTTGCTAAGATGTGTGTGTGTGTGTGTGTGTGTGTGTGTGTGTTTTCCCCCTAAATTTCATTATAATTCCTGGCTGGCCAGACTAGGAACTATAAAGAAAGAGATTTTACAGATTTCCCAAATTACAGTATTTCAAAATATTGCAACACTTGGGTCAGAGTGTCTCATTCATTGTTTTCTATTCCTTTAACAATACAGTTCCTAATTGAACAACATTTAGACTAGGGAAAAAATTGCTTGTTACAACATAGATAATACAACTGTTTACCAGTAACACATTTATGATGTTCTTAATTTTTAACTTTGAATTCAAAACCCATCAATTACCAATCTGGTGACCTTAATTTAATTCCTAGACCATCCCTTATTCAGTTTCCCATTCCTGCTCACATTTCAGATCAGTTTAAAATATGCTGGGCTAATTATTCTAACTGCTTCTTTTGGGTCTAGTAATAATTCCAAATATTTTTGCCATAATCCATGTCCATCTTTCAAATTCCTTAAGTAAAATAAATTCCCAAAACATTACACATTACACATATACATCCAAATCAACATACATAACTATATTCCTAGATGAAGCAAACTTGAACAGAATTCATAATTTTATCAAATTACAGAATTTAGAAAAATGTCCCAAACATTATATATATTAAAACTTGCTTCTATCCCATTGATCATGTTAGGTAAGTGCATTTCCAAACCACTTTACAAAGAAAAAAAATTATAACTCTAAACCACTGTATATATGTTCATGAATATTTTTCAGGCCAGTTCCCCTGGCCCTTTTAGAAGCCACATGGCTATATCCCACATGGCTCCACTGAGTCTCCTTCCAGGGAAGGCTCCTCCCCCCCACCCCCATTCTTCTACCTGGAGAGGGGGAAGGGAGAAGCCCAAGGTGTGCTCCACCTCCCATGACCATCTTTCTTTCCATCCCCTCTCTCTCTCTCTCTCTTTCTTTCTCTCTCTCTCTCTCTCTCTCCCTCTCTCTCTCTCTCTCTGTCTTCCAGAAAAGGGATTGTCTTAAGTCCTTCCTATGGGGTGTGTGTGTAAATGATAACCACCCACCTTTCCATTTCAGAGAGTGGAGAGCCCATCCCCCTCCTCCCTCCTCAGTATTTCCTGAGGAGTACCTCTGTCCTGCTACTTCTATCTCCTTGGTGGTGCCTCCCCACTCCACCTAAAACTATCCAGCTCGGTCCTCCAGACTGCACTTCTCTGCCCCTGCCAACCACAACCAGCAGCCTGCACCTCCTCCTGCTGGGCCAGCACAGGCACACAGATTCCTATGGGCGGGCCCTGCCCCAGCCTGACATGGGAGCTAGGCTGGTGGTCACTTTCCAGCCCAACAGGGGTCCCAGCCACTGCAGTGCAGAAGGGGCACAATGTAGCCTCTGCCTTGCCCCCACTCCAGGGTGCTGCCACTCTGCTGCTGCTCTGCTGCCAAGGCCTTGGACTCCTCTTCCCTCCTCCCCCACCTAGCTACCCTCAGGGACATGGCCCAGCCCAAACTCAGCCTCCCTGGGGCACCTTCACAGCCACCCTTCTCTGGTCCCTGCCTAGGTCTGTGGCCAGATGCCATACTTCTACTCTGCCTGGGGGCCATTGCCTACCCCCTCCTCCACCCCAGGATCTTCTGATCCCAACAATTATAGGAAACATCTCCTTCTTTCAGTCTTGGGAGCCACACTGGCTTCCCCAGTGTCCCAAAGCCCCTCTGATTATAGAAGAAACTTCTTCAGGCCCCATGAGCTCACTATGTGGTTCCCTTATCCCAGAGTCAAATCAATCCATAATTTTAACCAGAGGCCATCACTGTGCCCCTAAAATTTTAATCTTAGAATTAAGACTTAGCAAATTAGTGACTCAAAAGGTCTATCTAGAGTCAGCTTACCTGGAGTCAAGTGGAATGCTTTTACAACTGCACTACTTTCTTCTCAGCCTAGGGGGGGGCACTGGCTACCCCCCTCTCCTTCTGCTTTCTGTTCCTGTTCCCATCTAAAGAAACATATCTCCCTTCTGGATTCAGCACATCTAGAACAGTCAATCCTCACCTAGTCTGGAAACCACCAGAGAAATCTCTGCTGGGTGCCTGTCTCTCAATCAAAGTGGGGAGGAAGCTGCTTCCAAGTGGGAAAATCCCAGATGAGCCCCCATCTGTGTGTGATGAAAAATCTCATCCAAAATTTAATCAAGAACACAGAGATCAGGGGAGCTAGGTGGCGCAGTGAGTAGAGCGTCGGCCCGGGAGTCAGGAGGACCTGAGTTAGGATCCAGCCTCAGACACTTAACGCGCACATAAACAAAAAACCTAGCCATGTGACTTTGGGCAAGTTACTTAACCCCGATTGCCCTCAAAAAAAAAAAAAAAGAACACAGAGATCTCTTAGGATAGGAACAGGAATTTATTCTCTTCCCCAGGTGAAGAGGGCAGTCTTTTTCATGACCCATCGTGAGGAAGAGGCACTTTACAAAAGGCAGAACAAGAATTTATACCCTAATGGAGTCCCTTCTCCCATTGGTTGGGGGTGGGGTGGGCTCAAGTTGCAAAACAGAAATCTTCCCCAATGGTAAAAAAGAGAGGAGCCCTCCAAGGAGGCTCAAAGCTCATTGTATAAGATTGTTCATTGGTGGAGACTGAATACTCAATTTCCAAACCTGGAAAAAAAGCTTGGGAGAATAGAGATCCTAGTCATCTGCTTCCAGAAAGAAAACAAGTTCTCTTCAGGGAAAAGGTCCCAAAAGGGAGAGGAAGACTCAGGGAAGAGGCCAAGGGATAGGGAGCCAGCTCTTCAATTATATCCCCATCCCCACCCAGTTTACTATGCTAGAAACTTCAAGGAATTTCCTCTTGGGTAAGACAGAACTCTCTTTTTTGGTTGAGCTGAGATATCTTACTCCCAGGAGGAGAGTTCATTCAGTTTGTATTTTGTCTGATATATTCTCATCTGTATACTTCTGATTTCTGTTTGCTGTCAGCATGGATAAATGGGTTTTTTTCCTACTTGCTACAAGTGGTATTTGTGGAACTGGCACATTTGGTGAGAAGGGAGCCAAACTTTGTATATGCAGCGTGGGACACTCTTTTTCCAGTAAAGGATAGAAATCTGGGGCTCTGCTTCAGTCAATCAGTCAGTCATTAAACATTTACCAAGTACCTCCTATGTTCCAGACATTGTACTAAATTCTAGGGATATGAAAAGAGACAAAAGACAACCCCTACCCTCAGGGGGCTTACCATCTAATGGGGGAGACCAGAAGTAAAAAAAAAATGTGCAAACAATGCTATATACAGGATGAATAGGAAATCATTAACGAAGGAAGGTACTAGAATTAACCAGAGTTGGGAAAACCTTCCTGTAGAAGATAAAATTTTAGTCAGGACTTAAAGGAAGCCAGAAGGTTGAGATGAGAAGGGAGAGCATTCCAGGCATGGGAGATGGTAAAAAAATGCCTGGAGCTGAAAGAGGAAATGTCTTGTTCCAGGAGCAGCAAAGAGACCGGTGTCACTGAATCAAAGAGTACATGGTGGGGATTGGGAGTAAGGTGTAAGAAGACTGGGTATATAAGAAAAGACTTTTGAAGTGCCAGCTGGGAGAGTTGGTTCATATGTGAAAGAATTCACTTAGACAATTTTCTCTTAGCTATTCATTGGGAGCTTTATACATGAAGCACACAAACCTGAGACTTAACAAGGAGCTAAACAAAGACCCTGATACAGGAAAAAAGAAAAACAACCAGACTTATATGGACAGAAAGCTATACAGCCTGTAAGATGATGATATAATTTTAGGGTTTCTTATGGGAGCTAGAGATTAGGTACAGGATAAGTACAAATAAGATGAGGAAGATGGTTGATTGCAAAAGAAGGAAAAATTGTCATGACACAGGATGAGGACAAAGGCAATTCTTTGGTATAAGTTGGATGGTATTTCAAGATAAGGGAGAAAGGGCATTAAGATGCCCTTTAGTTACAGGATCTCGAAATATAGGATGAGCTACAGAATGAGCCTCAAACCCCTTCAGGGGGCCTGGGAATGTGAGTTTCTAACCCATAGGGTAGCATTTGTATCCACATCAGGACTAGGTTATGAAGGCTTCTGAATGCCAAACAGAGGATTTTGTATTTGATCCTGAAGGCAACTGTAGGAAGCCACTAGAGTTTAATGAGTACAGGGATGCATGGTCACTTAGGAAAATCACTTTGTTGACTGAATGGAGGATGGATGGGAATGGGGAGAGACTTGAGGCAGGCAGGTCCACCAGCAGGTTACTACAATAGTCCAGGTATGAGACAGTGAGGGCCTGCCACTCAGGGACAATGTCAGAGAAGAAAAGGGGGTATATTAGAGAGATGTTGCAAAGGTAAAATCAACAGGTCTTGGCAACAGATTGATTATGAGATATGAGAAATAGTGAGGAGTGCAGCATAACACCTAGATGACAATTCTGAGGGACTGGGAGGCTGGTGCTATCCTGTATTGTAATAGGAAAGTTAGAATGGGGAGAATTTAGGTGGAAAGATAACGAGTTATGTTTCTGACATGTCAAGTTTAAGGAGTAGATTTGATATACAATTCAAGATACCTGAAAGGTGGTGGAAGATGTAAGACTGAAGATCAGGAGAGAGTTTGGAACAGGATAATTGATTTAAGAATCATCAGCATAGAGATAGCAATTACAATCTCTTATGTTCCCTCCTGGGAGCAAAATCTCCCTTGGAGAAGGGTGGGCAGAAGTTAGTCAGTAAATAAACATTTATTATGTGCCTACTCTCTAAATGCCAGACATAGGGAATGCAAAAAGAGGTAAAATATAGTCGCTGTCCTCAGGGAGAGAGACTCTAGATATATCTATTCCACCCTTGTGGACACATGTAACCTACATCAGCAACAACACACACCATCCCTCTATATGTGTATGTAAATGGCCCAAGTATGGGGTATAAACAGAAGGAACTTAAGGGACTAATTCAAAGATGAAAATGTGACTTTCTGAATATCACTGATACTTTGAGAGATGAAAACCGTAAGAGATACCACTGATACTAGGAGAGCTGAAATCCATGGTTATTAATAGGTATAACTTATTCAAGAAAACCAATTAGATAAAGAGGAAGATGGAGGTAGCATTATTTATTAAGATAATGCATATTCATATGAGGATATCCAGGAACCAGAGCAGGGAGGCTTGTAAGTGAAGATCAGTAGAGGAAAGAAAGGGAAGCAATTTTGTCATCAGAGTCTATTACAGATCACCTGGAGAGAAATAAGAATCAGATAAGAATCTCAGGAAACAGATTATAAGTCTGGCATAGAGGCATTCTATAGTAATTATGAGTGATTTCAATTATCCAGATATTTGCTGGAACATTCTCTTTCTGCCAAAAGCAAAGTAGCTAATAACTTACTGATTTGCTTTACTGTTAATTTCATCCTTCAAAAGATAGATGAACAAAATCAGGGAAAATTCTATACTGGATCTAATTCCAAGGAGGAAGTGATTATTAGGGTGGAAATTATGGGAATGATGCAGGGCTATTATTGCTCCCTCCTAGAATTTATAATAGAGGAGAAGAAAGACAAACATATACTCTTTAGAATTTGAGAAAGAAAATCTCAATGGTCTGAGAAAAAGACTAGGTAGGATAATGGAGTTGAAGGAGCTAGTAAAAGTTGTGTTTGATAATTCAGGCCACTAACCCAGAAAAACCTGCAACCATTGGTAAAGAAAAGACTGGCAGATGTGGTTGCTGAGCTACAATCATTAATATTTAAAAGATCAAATACAAGAAAGGCACCACAGGACTGGAAAAGGGCAAGTGACCTGATTTTCAGAAAAGGAAAGAGAACAGCCTTTAAACAATAGACCAGAGAGTTTGACTGGCTACTTTAAAAGAGACAGAGCTTCTACAAAGGACATGATAGTACTTTTGTAGTCTGAATGTATCCTATATTTTGTATTCAGATAGTATCTGGAAACTGTGCCTAGTTCTAGGCACAACAGTTTAGGAAGAACATTGTTAAGCTGGGAGAAGACAAACTGTATGGTAAAAAGCTTTGAATCCATGACATATAGAATACATTGAAGGAACTAGGGAAATTTAGATTGAATAAGAGAAGACTCATGGGGAACATGAATACTTTGTTCAAGTAGTTGAAGGACTGATATGTGGGAGAGAGATTAAATTTTCTCTGGCCCCAAAGAGCAGAACCAAGAGTGACAGGTAGAAGTTGAGAAGGGGGAGATTGAGGCCTGATGCTAGGAAATGTTTTCTAATAATTAGAGTCTTCCAAAAGTAGAAATCATCTTCAGCAAATCATGGATTCCCCAATATCAAGGTTTTTCTAGTAGAGGTTTGATGACCACTTATCAAGCATTGCATTGGGGTGATTCTTTTTGACTACTGACTAGACTAGATGAATTTTGAGGTCCCTTCCAACTCTGAAATTCTCTAAGTGGCAAAAGAATGGTCCTCATGAGATACATTTCCCCTTTCTGGCACCAAGAAGGCACATACACATGACAAAGGACCAACTATGAAAACACCATGAGCAGAAAACCTATGTGGTTGAAGTATATGTGTGGTCAGGGAAACATCTTTGATGCTATAGGGCAGCTTATGTTCTCTAGTGATATGCTGCTCTCTTTTAGGTTGGGGGTGGTTCTACAATGTACCTGAGGCTGTTGCAGGGCATAGTTCTATGCTAATCACCTACTAGTAATTTTGATTTCTAGCTGTTAGGATACAGCAACCAGAATATCTCTCCTTGTTAAGGGCAGTTGTCATTGTTCAGGCCTTTCAATCATGCCCAACTCTCTGCGACTTCATTTGGGTTTTTCTTGGCAAAGATACTGGAGTCCTTTGCCATTTCCTTCTCCAGCTCATTTTACAGATAAGGAAACTCTTAGACAGGGTTAGATGACTTGCTCAGGGTCACACAGCTAATAAGTGTCTGAAGCTGGATTTGAACTCAGGAAGATGAGCCTTCCTGACTCCAGGAATGGTGCACCAACACTGCACCACCTAGATGCCCCATATTTAGTAAATATAACTTATATGCAACGCATTACGCTAGGCACTGTGGATATAAAGATGAAATAAAAAGCAGAGCTTACCCTCTTCTCCTATTCTCCTCCTCTCATGACGCCATTGATATCCCCTACCATCTCACCATCTCACCTCTGGAGAGACTTATCCAGTCTCTGATAGAGGAGAAAATCTCTTCAATATCAACCTTCCTATATGTATTCTTGATCCAATCCAACTACCACTCCCTGCTGTTAAGTCATTTCGGTCATGTGCTACTTCATGGCAAAAATACATGAGTGGTTTGCTATCTCTGTGGCTCATTTTACAAATGAGGAAACTGAGGCAAACAAGGCTAAGTGACTTTTGCGCAGGGTCATACAGCTAGTAAGTATCTGAGACCAGATTTGAACTCAGGTCTTCCTGACTTTGGGCCCAGCACTCTAGCCACTTTGCCACCTATGTGCCCCAAAGAGAAGGTCAGGTTGATAGTCATAGTTAGAGGCCATGAACCACCACACCTGAGTAAGGGACTTCCAAACAAAAGTCAAGCAAAGTGCCTCACATTAAGTTTTAATTTCTTGAGTCTAGGACTCAAATGAAGTCCCAGACAACTATCTAAGTTAAAATTAGAAAGTCTCAAGATCTCTTATTGCTTGGCAAGTGAATGAATGAACCAGAATAAAAGCTTAGAAAAGAAAACAGTTCATTATCTTCCCCTTTTCTGAAATTCCTGTCCTTTTGTCAGCAACATAACTCCCTAAATTTAGTGTAGTATTTTTGCCAGCCTAAAAAATCCTTACTATCTCCCTACATTGGAAATGTGTTATTGAGAAGTTAGGCTATATCATTGGTCGGTGTGCTATCTCAACTTTATCCCTCTTTTCCCACTGCTTCCTGAACATCAATATTAATCTAGAAAAGGAAATATTCTCCCATACCCTTCTCAAAGTTTTCACATAAAATCTAAATTACCACTCATTTTTTGGGATAGTCTGGTTCTTCCCACTCCCTCCATAATACATGAGAATGTAAAAACCTGAATCTGGATTATGAGCCATATTTTCCTTAGTTTTATAGAAAGAAAGGGAAAAAAAGTGCCCATATCCCAAATCCTATTAGTTTATACTGCATAGCTGAAACTTTGCATTTCCAAAAGATAGTTCTTGACCTTTTGGCATGAATGTTAGCTACTCATATTCTCAACCATTACAGATGTTTATATTGATTATTCAGAGATTGACTATCTCCTATCTTCCAATTTCATTGTGCTTCTTGGCGTATCTAGGCTTCCAATTTTTAATAGCCGTTCAATAAATTATAACCTATTTCTTTCTACCAACTTTAGATTAAAGACAGCAAGGTGATAGCTGATGCTGACCCCCAAATCTCAGCCTCCTAGTTCAAGTAATAATTTATAGAGTCCCTTAAAACTTACAAAGAGATTTCTTCCCAAAAACCTTTTGAGGTAATAATAATAATAATATTACATTGTGTATATACAATATATTGACATGTAATGTCAGTAATATATTCTATACACATGCACACACGTGTATGTATAGCACCTACAATGTTTGTATGCTGAGTGCTTTATAAATATTAACTTCTTTTACCTTCACAACCTTAGGAAATAGGTGCTATTATTGTGCTTATTTTACAGTTGAAGAAATTGAAGCAGAGGTTAAGTGACTTACCCAAGGTCACATAGGTATTTAGTGTCTAAGGCTGTATTTGATATCAGGTCTTGCTAACTTCAGGCTCAGTCCTCTATCACGCCACCTACATGCTACCTAAGGCATTATAAGTATTATCACCCACACTTGACAGATGAGAAAACATGCTCTTAGAATGATTTGCTCATGATTACCCATAAGTGGTGATTCAAACTCAGGTCTAAATTCTACCACATCTTACCATTCTGCCTCTCCAACAATTTCTGAACTAAATATTCTCTAGTTCATTCATGTCTGTGTATGCCTTATCTTACCAACTAAACTATACCATCTTGGAAACCAAGGGTCATCTGTCCTACTGACAGCATTTAGTTGGACATATGTTAGTTAGAGCCCTTAAACTGATCAGCAAATGAACAGATGGAAGAATGTTCTATATCTTTAAGTTTTCTAAGCACTTCAACCAAAATGAGCAATGATCCAGAGTGTGATGTTCGCATAGGAGAGAGTAACACAAATTTTAAGGGAGCTCGTTTAAGTGAGCAGTAAACACATTAAGAGGAAACAGCAAGGCATCTCATTTCAAGGTAGAAAATCCTGGAGACAGTTTGAAACACTGGGATGTTTCAAAGCCATCAGTCCACAAGCACCAACCATGCCTGCTGGTTGCTAGGGGAAATGCAAAGGATGTACAAGACAGAATCCTGATTCTTTTCCCAGAAGCCCTAAATATTAGCTTCTATGAAGCCAAGAGATGTGTGACCCTGACAAGGACCCAGTTTGGTCAATAAGATGGCTGAAAACTCTTCAGTCTAGCATTTTACATCAACCACATAACTACAGACACAATTCATTTGTTGTTGTTGTTTTAACTGGCTGGCTATAGATAAAGCTTATAATATTCATAAAAGAGACATTAGCACTGGATAGTAGTTGTTCACATATATTTAGAAAGAGCTCCATCTCGTGGTGAGAGACCAGAAAAAGAATGGCTTATTCCTAAATGAGTCTCACTTTACACAGATGTGACTCTGTAATGTTTAGGAGAAGTCTAATGTTTATAAACCTAATCATATTTCATTAGCTCACTATTGCTATCAAGCTGTTTTGCAAAGACAGGAGTTCTTTTGTTTTATTATTATTTGTTATATAAATAATTCTCTCTAATGTGATTATTTCTATAAATTTGGATTTTTGTATGCAGTTGCATTTTCTTTTACCCAAATGATATATTGCTGAAAAGTTACATATGGGTAAAATCATTCTGTAAATTCAAACATATTTTCCCATTAACTAGTGTTATAGTTTCAGACCTATTATAATCTCAGAATCAAAATAACTTGAACCTGCGGCTTCTTTTTAATTAATCAACAAGGGCATGTAATAAGCCCAGCACTGTGCTAGGCAGTAAGGGAATAAATGCAGAAAATGAAATAATCCCACTCTCAAAGGTGTTTACATCCTAATAGGGAAGAAAATAAGTACATATATATATATATATATATAAATATAATAAACAGAAAGAGAATGAATATAAGGTAGTTAAGGAGAATTCTCACAATTGGAGGAATCAGGGAAGGTTTTCCTATAGAAGGTGGTATTTGTACTATAACTTACTCAAAAGTACCAAATAAAATCATACAATAAAAATATAATTTTCTAATAAACAATAATTTTAAGTCTAATACTGTGCAGCATCACTATAGTAACATAGAGTCCCTGACAATATGGTTATTGCTTGGAAAGCATAAGAATGAAAAAGTCTCATTTCACTTGAAGAATATATTTAGAAAGTGTTGTTTTTTTAATTGGAAGCTGGAGAAGTTGAGGGAGTGCTTTCAGTCTTCTTTTGCTTTTCCTTCTAACTATCCTTTACATTTACCATTTTTTTCTAAAATCTTTAATTCAGAGAGAAAAGTTATAATAAAAATATATAAGATAATATATAATAAAAATAATCAAAATGTAATGCTTAGACCTTGACCTTAAAATGCAAGTATGCTGTCTCTTCAAAAGTCGGCTTTTCCTTTAATTAGGTCATTTCCAGTCCTCCTCCTCAACGCTTTTATTTAGTACTTGGTAGAGAGAAAGGAAAGAAGATGAAAAAACAGCAAGAAAACAAATTCCAAATAAAGACTATATGTGAGAAAAGTAAGATTAGAGAAGCATCCTGGCCTGCCAGGTTAATATTTAATCGTTTATTAATAATACAATACCATCATATTATATTAGTATATATCTTCTATACTATTTATAATTATGTATATAATATATACTCTAATATACATAACATATACATATTATAACATATAATTTTATGTTATATGATAATATAATAAATTCATATTATTATAACATTGATATGTGTTTATTGATATTAATATTAATACTTAAAACAATGAGGTAACCTCAGAAATGCCTATTTGATGGATATAGAAATAGACATACACATATAGACACACATGTATATAATATATACATATATATACACATATGTTAGTGTTTGTGTATGTAAAAGTTACATGGTTCAACGGATAAAGTACAGGAGTTGGAGCCACAAAAACCTGAGTTGGAATCCTGCCTCAGCCACTAGTAGGATGACCCTAAGCAAATCACTTAACCAGGGCCTCATGAGACTAAAAATAGCACCTCTCAGGGGTTTTTTGTTTGTCTGTTTGTTCTTTTTTTTTTTTTTTTTTTTAGGCTCAAGCAAGAGAACTGTAAAGCACTTACCACAGTGTCTGGCACATAGCATCTATAAATGCTTATTCCCTTCCCCTATGGAATCATTTAACTGCCCTCTGTTTACTCAACAATAAAATGTGAATAATGATAGCACCTATCTCAGGGCTATTATAGGGATTAAATGAGATAACATATGTAAAGCACTTTGCAAACCTTATGGATGATATGACTAGCTACAATTGTTAATGACAGTTAGTCTTAGTTTACAGAAAGAGACAGTCAAGAAATAGAACAGAGCTATGCTATGGGTGTAAGTTATTTACACATGAAGGCAATCCACTTGATAATAAATCAATAAATAAATAAAGGAAAAGGAAACCTCTGAAGCAGAGGAATTCACCCCCATATGACTGGGTTGTGCTCTAAAAGTTCACATATACATTGATTACTTTTTACTTTGAACACATCCCCACAGAAACTCATTTTGTTTTTCAAGTCTGTTTAACTTATAATATAACTAAAAGACCATATATTTGCTGAATAGAGTTAGCAAAATTGGCAAAGTTACACACACACACACACACACACACACACACACCCCACCCCCACCACCCCCACCACCATGATTGCTGGAGACCAGATGAGGAAATCTCTTTACTTTTCCTTAGTTCCTTTATCTAAACTAAGGACAAAGAGAGATGAAATAAAAATAGAAGACGATAGTGGTAATGTATATGTTTTACTACCGGGCACAAACTTTTGCTAAAAGGTAAGTACACAAGACAAGAAAACAAAACAATCCCATACCTTAAGGAGCTTAAGGGGGAGGAGCAACACATAAAAGGGAGCTGGAAAAGGGAAATGGGGGGAAGAGTTCCCAAGTGAAGGTAAGGGGACTAGAGAGGAGATAGATCTCCAGTGAGAGGAGTGACTGGCCCTGTCATAAAATGGCAGGCTAGGCTAGGGAGCCACCCATCAAGAGAGTCAAGCTCAGGGAAGAGAATTGTTCAGAGTAAGAATGTAGCTGGAAATGAATGTACCAGACCAGGAAGAGGGGCTGAGAGTAGAATAAGATAGGTTCCCCTCCAGGTGGTCCACTATGGAAGAAGCCTAGCTAGCTAGCCAGCTGGCAGGCTTCCTGCTTAACAGAAAACACAGTGCTACCAATACAACCTAGTAGCCAAATAGAAAAAAAGAAAAAAGATCCATGTAGTGTCTCCTTGAAGGTGTCAGGATCCCCACACCAAGGCCACCCCTCTTTACTTCTCTTAGGAGATAGTTTTCCAGAGCTAAGGCCCAGCAAGCAGGGTGTGCCCTGAGCTTGGCATAACAACAATCCTTTGTGCTCACCCTCTGAATAAACTACTGCAGCAAAATCCTAGAATTGTTTCACACCAGCACCAGGTGGACTCTGAGCTTGGACGAGGACCTGTAATACCCGTGTTCCTGCTATGAAATCCTGCTGTGAGTCAAGCTTTTCTCATTGTCATTGTTAGCCCTTATTGTCAGGACTACAGCTCACTGTGTGGCTATAGGCATGAGCATTGAAGCCCACATTGAAGCAAGTCTCCTACTACAGGGGGTCCCCATCACATGTGTCTAGTTTCCCTCCTCCAAAGACAAAAAGAAAGTATTTTGCTTATGACCACTGTTTTCTCTTTGGTTTTATTTTCTTTTTTAGAGTTAACTGTGCTTTTGATGACCTGTGTGAGTTTTCAGAGTTAACACCAGCTGCAGAGCTGCTGTGGTTCTTTATCAGGGTTAACAAAGGGATCACAGCCCCAATCCTTCGTTAGGTAAAGGGAACAGATATAATATAACTTGTAGAAATGCATAACCATCTTCATCAGTACCAGCTTCCAGAACTTCCATGGAAGCAAATTGATACTCTTGCCCCTCTATCTTCACAATGTTAATTATCATTAATTGACTTAAAATTAATTTAACTATGAAATGACTAATAGTATCTTATGGAATGAATGACTGATAGTATCTTAAGTGTATGAATATTCATAAATTAATCCAACCTACCAAACAGTTATTGAACACCTCCTTTGTGCAAGGTAATATACTAGGCACTGCCCTTAAGTGACAAAATGAAAAAGTAATCCTTGCCAGGACTTGAGTAGGGGGTGGAAAGGGGAGAGGATGGGAATATAAAAAGTAAACAGATCAGTATATACTTGAAAGTTGGAGGATGAGAAAGAGGAGAAGGAAGGGGAGGAGGACTCTGGAAGGAAAGGAGAAGTGAATAAGCATTTTTAAGTGATTTTCAAATATTATCTCAATTAAAATTATCTCATTTACAGGCTTCCTACCGGAGACGGCACATACCCTGAGCATTGAAGGAGACCAGGGATTTTAAGAAATGGAGGTGAAAAGAGTATATGTTCTAGGCATGGATAACAGCCTGGGCAAAGGCATGTGGGCAGAAAATGGACTGTCAGGAAACAACCTGTTTTTCTAGACCATAAAGTGGACTAAAGCTGGAAAGGTGGTCTAGAATCAAACTGCAAAGGACTTTAAATGTTCAACCTGAGGAATTTGTTCATCAAGGGGCAATTGGGAATCACTGAATGTTATAGTCAGCCATACTTTGGGAAGATTATATACATAGCTTTGCAGAAAATTGTTTAGAGGGGCTGGAAGTTGGAAGTCACATTAGAGGGCTATAAAAATAGTTCAGAAAAAGGTAATGAATACCCCCCCGAGCTAGGGTGATAATCATATGAGAGGGTAGGAGGTAAACAAGACTTACTGACTCATTGAATATATTTACATCTCAGTGTCTGCACTGTCTACACTTAAGATCCTATCAGTCATTCATTCCATGAGATACTATTAGTCATTTCATAGTTAAATTAATTTAAGTCAATTAATGATAATGAGCATTATGAGGATAGAGGGGTAAGAGTATTAATTTGCTTCCGTGGGAGTTCTGGCACCTGGGAATCACCACTGATGAAGGTGGTTGTGCATTTCAACAAGGAAGGAGATGGAAAGTGTATTGTGACAAGTGTCTTGTGACAAGATTAGCTAAAAATAAAACATTAAATGCCTATTAGGGTAGCTGGGTGTTTCAGTGGATTGAGCACTAGGCCTGGCATTAGGAGGATCTAAGTTCAAATCAGGCCTCAGATACTTGCTGTGTCAAGTCACTTAACCCTGTTTGCCTCAGTTTCCTCATCTGTAAAATGAACTGGAGAAGGAAATCGCAAACTGCTCCAGTATCTTTGCTGAGAAAACCCCAAATAGGGTCACAGAGTCAGAAACGACTGAAACAAGTGAATAACAAAATAACAACACATACCGAGCATTATTCAAGGCATTGGAGACTCAAAGACAAAAATGAAACAATTTCTGCATTCATAGACATCACATTCTAGTAAGTATAAGAAAATGTATAAACTAGAGTATTTACAAACAAATTACAAGGTAATTTTGAACAGAGAAACTAGGAGTTGAGTTTTAAAGAAAATTAGGACTTCTAAGAGGCGAAGGAGTGCATTCCAGGCATGGGGAGCCCCCTGTACCAAGGCGCAAAAATAGTAAATGGGATGCTATTTTGGCACAACGGCAAAGAGGCCGGTTTGGTTGGGTCATAGAATATAGAGTTCATGTAGAGGAATTACATACAGTAAACCTAAAGGTAGGTAGATATCAGATGATGTCTGGTATACATGATCTCAGCAAAGGAGTGGCTTTCCACTCTGGAGCTGAGCAAAGAGTTATTCAAAGGGCAGAATTGTAAAAAGATCCAATGAGGCCTCCAAGATTCAAATTCCTAAGAAAGTTGAAGGGTTTAAAAAGCCAAAAAGAGAAGTCTGAATTTGTTCCTCATCAAAAGACTTTCATTCAATTTTGTCTTTGCCACTTACTACCCCTAAAACCTTAGACAAGTCATTTTTGGTCAGTTTTTTTTTTTTTTTTTTTTTGGAGGGTGGAAGGCAGGGCAATTGGGGTTAAGTGACTTTCCCAAGGTCACATAGCTAGTAAGTGTTAAGTGTCTGAGGCTGGATTTGAACTCAGGTCCTCCTGACTCTAGGTCCTGTGCTATATTCACTGCACCACCTAGCCATTCCATGGACAAGTCATTTAATTTCTCTAGGCTTCAGTTTTCTCATCCGTGAAAAGAAGGAATTGCATTATGTGATCTCTTGGAGTTCCCTTTACTAAATCCTATGACACTAAATGGCCTTTTCTTTATTGACAGACAACAACTTTCCTCTCTCTTTCAAAGTCTGTTTATAGTCAGTTTTTAAAAAGTTAAAGAAAAAGTTCAAAACTCACCTATAGTTGGTGAGTCACTGAAAAAAACAATAGCATATCAATATTAACAGGAAACCAAAATGACATTAAAGCATTACATATAAAGGAAATTTGGAAAGACTCATAGAGCAATACAAAACAAAGTAAAACCAGACCAATAAATAAAGATATAAAATGAAAACTGAATAAAAAAGATACTTAGATGTGCAAACAAAAAGAGCAAAAAAACTAACTAATAAGTTGTTATGGGTATAGTGTACATAGAAAATGTTAAGTGTAAATAGTCTTAAGTATGTGTTTATTAAATTTTGTTGCCTAGAGCCAAATACCTCAGACTTTTTTTTAAAAGATAAATACTTTCAAGAACTATTGACCATTCCCTGTTAATATTACTTTCCAATTTGCATGACTGCCATAACCCAGTTAACTTCTAAAAACAAGAATCAAATAGATTTCTTCCCACTGCTTGGACTTGGACAAAAGCTCCATCTTAAAACTCAGACCTGAGAGGTGAAAGTATGGGGAGAACACATAGGATAGAAAAGACAGCTCACCTCAGCTTTTTGGAGGTTCTGAACAGTCAGCAACTTCTCTCTAGAATAATCTGAAGTAGGCCCCTTTCTGCAGCACAGTTTTTCTGTTTTTCTTTAAGTTCTGATATTTATTGAGATTTTTCAGTTTTATATCACTATTTCCAAATAGACCCTTTCTCTGACCACCGTCCCCAACCCAGCAAGCCATCCCCTATAATGGAGGATAAAAAACAAACAAGAAAACAAGAGTCAATTTATCAAAGTGAACCAAGACATCAACTCTTTTTGATAGTTTATACAACACAAAAAGGGCATAAACTTCCTCCTTCCATTTCCTCTCTGTAGCATTTGACACTTGACCAATTGTCTTTCTAGATAATGTCTCCTCCCAGGGTTTTCATAACACTGCTCTCCCTAGATTCTGCTTTTACCTAGCTAACCATTCCTCTCTCTCTTTTTCTAGCTCGCCATCCATGTCATGTCCCTTAAATGTGGGTGTCCCTCAAGGTTCTGTCCTGTACCCTCTTTTCTTTCCTCTCTTTACTCTCTCTCCCTCTCAATTCATAGCATCATAGAATCATAGATTTAAAACTGTAAGGAACATTGGAGGTCAGTGAATCCAAACTTTATTTTATAAAGAAACTCAGAGGGAGATCTTATGCAGGATCACAATAGCTAGTAAATGTATGGCTTTGGGATTCCAGTTCTCCATACTCCAGACCTATGCATTACAATCTTACTGCCTCTCAGAGAACCTACAATCTACACCCAAAACAGAATCCATTATATTTTTCTAAAAAGTTGCCCCTTTTGTTAACATCCCTATTTCTGTCAAAGACAACATCAACTTTCTGATCTCAGGTCTCTCCCCAATCCAATCAGTTCTCCACATGGTCTTAAGCCACCAAAGTAGTTTCCTAAATCTCAGGGATGACTCAAATTCCAGTGTTCCCCTATCACCTCTATGATCAAATATTAACTCCTCTGATTAGCCTCTTAAGCTCTTCACCACCTGATTCCACCCTGTTTTTCCATCCTTCTTCCCACCTCTGCTTTCCTTGCCTTTTCCCTGGCTATCTCCCCATGCCTGGTGGGCACTCCCTCCTCATTCCACTCCTTGGAATTCCTGGCTTTCTACAAGACTCAGCTTAAATATAACCTTCTGCATGAAGCCCTTCTGGGTCACCCAACACCGGTACCTTCCCTCTTCCCTCCCTTCCAGTGACTTCAGCTTTGTTTAGTATATGTTTTGTATATATACTTACCTACATGCATGTGTGTGTGTATATGTGTGTGTCTGTGTGTGTATGTATGTATGTATGTTGTCTCCCCTGTTCAAAGAGGAGAGCCCCTTTAAGGCAGGAGATTCTCTAGCTGGCACATAGTATGTACTTAATAATACTTATTGATTAATTATAACGTGAACTCTTTGAGTAAAGAACCACACTTATGCACTCAGCAAAATGACCCATATAATAATCACTTAGTACATGCAGTTGCCTGTTTGTACCACCTCTGCAAAAAAAGAGGAGGTAAAAGCTTTCCTTTCCTAACCAAACTCTTCTTGTCTCACTCGTTCTTCCATTCTGACCAGGCTTTTTCCTGGAGCAATTTCCCTTTACCTTTTAATTGGTGGACTGAAATAATTCTTCCTGAGGTCCTTATACTTCACTTTTTTTTATTCTGGAGCTATGTGAACCAGTCAAGGTCAGCTAATTTCAATTAAGTTTCCCTAACCCAAAAGCCCAGCAGATGATTTAGCATCGTTTAAAGGGCAAGTTAAAACCTTTTTAAACTTGTTCTTAAAAAAAAGTTATTCTAACACCACTAAACACTAGATTTAATCAGTTGTCTTTTGTACTCGAGTGCTCCAATTGCTAAAAATGGAAACAAGTCCAAAGCAGTGTGATATTTCTCAAGTAGCAACCTAAAAATGGGGGAGAGTGGGGTAGAGAAAGAGACAAGCAGCAGGAAAAATCAAGAATGTTCCTCAGTTTGGGGGGGATGTATTATCTGAAAGGAACATGGCTGAAAGTACACTGAGGCTCTATTGTGAGTTTTTCAAGTTTAACCGGACTTCTCTGAGTGCTGCGAAGTGGAATATTTTAAACAACCAGTTTCCATAGAAACAGGTGCTCCACATCCAATCCCTATGCAGATGAACTGATTATATATTTATTGACATTCACTTGTGCACATTGTTAAATCTCTTCCTTCCCCCACCTTTGGAGATTGAATTGAGGGCTCACAAAAGCTTCTGTAAAAGCAGACTCCGAGGTCAAATCAGAATGCCTCTGACCATCCATATCGACAATGAACTAAGGAGGGAGAACGAGTGTTTGCAGTGAAATCTTGGGAAAAGAGCACCAAGCAGCATGAAGTCTGAACAAAGAGAAAGCCTCCCTGGGAGAGCCTTCTCCTCTCCTCCGTGTGCTTTACTTAACCTTCGGCCTCTGTGCAAGTGCCACATTAAAAGATATTTGGTGGTTATAAATGGCATAATAATGACGTACGTTTATATAAGACTTGAAAATCTGCAAAGCAGCTTGTGGGCACTATGTCATTTCAGCCTCTGAATGCCCCTAGGGGACAAGTGCATTTGATATTATTTTTATACCCATTTTGCAAGTGAGGCTCTGAAAGACTGACTTGCCCATGATCCCATAGCTAAGAAAGAAAAAAAATGAGATTTGAACCTATGTCTCCTTGACTTCAAATCCAGTAAATAATCGTTGTTGTTCAGCCATGTCTGACTCTTCATGACCCCTTTTGGGGTTTTCTTGGCAGAGATACTGGGGTGGTTTGCATTTCCTTCTCCAGCTCATTTTACAGAAGAGAAAACTGAAGCAAACAGGGTTAACCGACTTGCCCAGGGCCACATAGCTAGTAAGTGTCTGGGCCTACATTTGAATTCAGGCTTTCCTGACTCGAGCTCAGCACTGTAATCCGATAGCTGCCCTGTATACAATCTGTTATTCCATATTGTCTCTCTAAGGCTTGTTCTAAAGAATGAGTTCAGTTTAATTCACTATTATTTAATTCACTGTATAGCCCTCATCCTCTGTGATTTGGGAGGCAGTTGGTGCAATAGAAATGGTCCTGAATGTGGAAAGCTGAATTTGGAATCATGGAATTGAAGTTGAAATCCACAGGCAAATCCCTTAATCTTTCTTGGCCTCAGCTTCCTCATCTGTCAATTGAAGTGCTTGGGACTGATGACCTCCAAGTTCCCTTCTAGGACTGGATCCATGATCTCATGATCCCATGAAAACCCATACATAGATTAAACACTTAGACCATGCTCCAGGGCAGAGGTGCTCTATGTGAAGAAGCCAGCAGAGGGCAGCAAAATGCCAGCTGAACCGGGGCAAAAGCAATCCACAGAGCCCAGCCAGGTGATTGACTACAGCTGGACCAGAGTGGGTGGGGTGTCAAGTCAGGATAGGAGCATGGAGTAGTCCAGGCATCTGTGTCCTATCAGGAAATGTGACCTTGTAAGGATTCGGGTAACCATATGCCAAATTCCAGTCAGGATCAGGCAGGAATGTTGAAGAGACCAGGGAAACTAGCTAAGGATCAAGGACACCTGACCCAAAGGATGGAGGTGGGGAGGGGGAAAGATGGAACAGGGAGGGACAGAGTTAAAGAACACTGGTTCAAAGTCAAGAGATCTAGGGCAATAGCCAACCAGAAAGGGGGCAACCAGGAACCACATGAGGCATCTTTAGTGATACAAGTACTTCCAAGGCTGTTCCTATGACATAAGTGTCAACCCCATCACCTCCTTGGCATACAGAGTCATAGGGGACCGCCATGCCTGCTCAATAGCTTAAGGACTAAAGGTGGGCTCTACGGTTTGGTTCAGACTTGAAATATTGAAGTCATTTCATTGTCTGCCTTGGAGTTAAGAGTTTTTTTCTTTACACGCTGATTTTCACACAAGAAACACTTTAAAATGAGTAGGATTAGCTACTCTTAAGAGATTAGCTCCATCCCATCAGCAGCCAGTGAGACCATGTGGTAGTTAAAGAATCAAAGGCAACTTAATATCGTGGGAATTGTTCAGATCTGGAAGCAGATGCCAGACAGAAAGGCCTAAAGTGTCAGTCAAATTCCATTTTAACCTGTCTGGTGTTTCTGCTGAGGTCCCCCAGAAGTAATCTGAACTCTCAGGTGGTCCCAAAACCTACTTTAAAGTAAACTCCATCATATACATTATTTCTGAATGAGTGTGTTTCATAAACTGCTCTAGATTGAAGCTTTACTGGGATACTGATTATAAAAAGATAATTCATTTCCTAAAGGAACTACCCAGTTCTGGGAACATCACCTAAGACATAATTAAACCTGAGCTAATCTTCTTTAGAGATCAATTCCAAGGAGAGATGAAGCGGTAAGAGCAAGGTAGAATAATTCAATTACCTTATAAATAAATCTTTTAGCTTTAAACCCCTTTTTCCTAGCCTGTTGGAGGGGTGACATGGCATTGTGGCTATAAAGTCAGAATAGACACTGGGTTCAAGTCCTGATACTTTGAGCAAGTAAAAGTAAAAGAATCACAGCAAGTAAAAGAATCACAGACCTACAGCTAAATAACCTCAAAGGTCACGTAGCTTATCTCACTATTTTTCATAAGGAAACTAAGGACAAAAAAATTTAGCCAATGTCATACAAGTAGAAAGTCTCAATAATATCACATATAATGGGAAATATAATATCAGTAATGCCTGTTTAATAGAGTTCTGTGGATTAAATGAAAAGTTTATAAAATGTAAATTTTGAGTATTATATAAATATTAATTATTAATAGGCAAATTGAATGATAAAGGCTGAAGACATAGGATGCTTCAAAAGTTTGGTGGGAAAGTAAGAAAAACTGCTGTATTTAGCAGATCTAGACCAACAGAACTTTATTCAATAACTTCTATAACCTTTTATGGATGATCAGGGAAAGAAAATATTAAAAAGTTAATCATTCCACATTGACCTAAAACCTTTTCAAATGTCTCAATGTAAATCCCAGACAGGATTTATTACTCTATGATAATCTCCATGCTGGGAGGGAAATGTCTCATTTTTCCTCTTTAAATTGACTTCTTCAGGTATTTTATTGAAAAGAAAACATATATAGCATTCTGCTTGCATGCAATTATATTAAATGTAAGGCTAGTTAAAACGAGTTCATAACTTCTTTTGACATAGTACTTTCAGTCTTTTCTAAGCATTTTCCCTTCTATTATTTGATTTTCTTCTGCAAAACAATCTTGGAAAACATATAGAATGGGTATTATTATACCCATTTGATGGATGAGGAAACTGAGACCACAGAAGTTAATTAATTCCCCTAAAGTCATACAGCTCCCTGGAGGGAGGGGGAAGGGACCTAGAACCTAGATCTCCTGCCTTCCATATGTTTTCCACCAGGTTCTGGGAAAAATGCCAGCTCAGAATAATACTACTTGCCATCTGATCAGTGATCTTGATTTTCCCTTACTGCGTGCTGCTGACAGCCTATTTAATAACTCGCCCTAGAATTTCACCCAGTTTCAATAGCCCTTCCAATTCTGAGATTCTATGATGCAAAGTTCTGGTCTTTTTTTTTTAATCTATGATTCTGTGACATCAAATCTGTGAGTTGGTAATTTATAGATTCAGCTAGATGATGAAAGCTAGCCGTGGCATCAGGAAATCCCAAGTTCACATTTTGCCTCTGATACCTTTTAATCTGTGTGGCCTTGGGCACACAGATAAACTCTCTCAGTCTCAGTTTCCTAGTAATTAAAATGAGGATAAAAACAGCACCTATCTCATAGGATCTATGTGAAGGTCAAATGAGTTAATGTATATAAAGTGCTTGCATTATATAAAAGTTAGCTATCATTAATAATAATGATTGTTCTTGCTCAGTTGTGACCAACTCTTCATAACCCCATTTGGATTTTTCTTGGCAAAGATACTAGAATGGTTTTGCCATTGCCTTCTCTAGCTTGAGTGACTTGCCCAGGGTCACACAGTTACTAAATGTCTGGAGCTGGATTTGAATTCAGATCTTCCTGACTTCAAACCTAGTCTTCTATCCACTGTGCCACCTAGCTTCCCCTAAGCACTTTAAATCCTGCTTCCTGAACCACCTAGGTGCCATTTACTGTAATTATAAGAAACTACAGCTTGACTGGAGGCAGAAAGGGGTGGGAAGCTGTTGATGATGATAAGTCAGAAAGGATGGCAGGAAATTGAAGACAAAACAGATCTGAGGAAAGGGCAAGTGATTAATGAAGCAAAGCCCAGCAGTTCAAAGTCTGGTAAAAAGGAAATTTGAATGGGTCCAGTAGTAGGAGAAAGGTAGCCTCCCCAGAAGAGAATGTGCTGTAGCTGCAGGAGGAGAATCCGGTAGCCAATAAGGGTAGAGGGCCAGGCAGGCAAGTGTATGACATCAGAGAGGTGTGGCAGGGACCCAGAAATGAAATCTGGTCTCAGGGGCAAGACCCCAGTTTTAGGGATCTAGGGAGCTAAAACAGATTCATATGAAAGAAAAAAGGCTAGAACTGGGGTATAAGGTGATATAGCAACACAAGAAAAAGGAATGAAGAGCGATAATTCTAACACCAAATTCAGCTGATGTTTAAGGTCTATGGATAACATAGATTTGTGGATATCCACATTATGCATATATCCATTATCTACATGCAGATGCGATTGGTGGCAGTAAAGGATTAGCTAGAAAACCAACAAATTATATCTAGATGTTGATTTCTTTGGGGGGAGGGATAGTCTTTTAACAAAAGACTATCTCCTTTACCTGTTTATGATTTGTCATTTTTAATTGCTTTAACTGATTTCTTTTAATTAAAGAAAAATTTCATCTTATGATGTGGATTTCAAATAAAGAATGAATGTAAATGATACTAAGTTCTACTGTAATCTTGGGACAACATAACTTAATTGCCAGAAAACTCCTTCCCTGGAGCACCAAAACCCCCTAGAACTGAAACAGCATATTTGACCATCTAACTATGCTAAAGGTCACAAGCCCCCACAGAGCACTATAGACCAATCTGTAGCAAAGGGTAGGAGTTCACAGTTAGAACTTGGGCAGTGTTCAAGTAGTAATATAATTAATATGATGTCTCATAATTATATATTTTCTCATCATTAACATGGCAAAAATCAATAGTCCAGCTGAGACTACAGAATCAGAATGGAGTGGAAGGTTAAAACAGAAAATTATCAAGAAGAGGGAAGGAGAATAAATCAATACTTTCTGCTTAATTTGAAGGGTTGGTCAAAATTAGTTAGATATTTGCTCCTGATTCTCATTCTGTTTTAGCAGCAGGGAACCGTTTTCTGCTGTATTACAGGGATTTGAACCACCCACCCACTCACTCCTTTCGTTCCTGCTGTTTTAACTGATATAGATGAAGAAAAATATTCAATAACATTTGGTCTCTGTGGTGAGGGGACCCCACTGACATTGCTGCTTTCTCTTCAGGCTGATTTAACTCTCACCCATTTCTTGTTATTTTTAATTAGTATAGGGTTTGGAGGATTTATTTTTTTTGCTTTTCTGTTGTTGTTTTTGCCTTTTGAGAAGAATTAGAAAAGGGAGTGTGTAGGGACGGCTCTTGGGTGCAGTGTGTTGTAACAGGTGGCCCCAAGTGCTACTGATTGGAAGATGAGCTACATCTTCATCAACTGGCTTAATTGAGATGGAAACATGACTGGATCCTGGGAAGAAGAAAGAGATGGATTTTGCCCAGATGTGCTTGACAAAGGACCAGTTTGGGAAATAATACTGGTAAAAATCAAAGGTCAAAAAGATAGCTTACCTTTCCTACAAATTTTCCTTCTCCTTCCCCCTTCCCATCTTTGTCCATTCTCTCCTCCACCTGTTCCCACCCTTCCTTCTCATATATTACAGAAAAATCTTCCAAAGATAATTTTATAAGGCATTGTTGAGGTTCACTCCATATTATTTTAGGCTCTGTTGCATCCCAAACTAGGAATTTTGGCACCCGGGGGTTAGTATCACAAAAGGCAGCCTCATTTTAAGGTGTGGGAGGACCTGGCAGCATCCTTCAAGAGATGAACCTGGGATACTTTCAGGGTAGCCTCACTGAGGAGAGGAAGCATCCCACTGGGTGGCTTCTTATTTTAATCAATTACTCTTGATAATTATTTGCTAAGATCAGTCATTTCTATGCAGCTGTCATCTAAGAAGACTTCATTGCTTAAGGTGGTAGTTGTAGAGTAGCTCCCACAGCAAAAGAGATAAATGCTTTTGATGAAGACACTGAAAGAGGGTTTAAATCCAAGCCATCAAAAAGCAACATAACAGAATGTTGTTGTTCAGTCATGTCTTACTCTTCATCACCTCTTGGACCATAGCATGCCAATACTGTTCGGGAGTTTTCTTGGCAAGGAAACTGGAATGGTTTGTCATTTCTGTCTGCAGGGGCAAACAGAGGTTAGGTGACTTGTCCAGGACCACAGGTGTCTAAGGCTGGATTCTTTCTGGCCTGATAGAGTGCCCCCACACTCTGTCCACTAAGCCATCTAGCTGCCTGGACAGAATGTTAGAGCTAGAAAAGACATTTGAGAAGATGATGTCCCATTCATTTATTTTTCAGAGACAGAAGCTGAAGCCCCAGAGTAAAAAGTGACTTGTTCAAGGTCACAGAAGAATTTCTTACTGAAATTGAGGATAAGCTGAGATGGAATCAGAGTTTAAATTTTATTGACTGATGAAAAGGACTTTAGAGACCACTGGTTCAACTTCCTCAGGGGAGGGAAGAAAATGTTAGAATGAGTGTCAGAGAAGGGAATTCTGACTCAGTCCCCTTTGGCTCAGGTTATTGAAATTTGGCCTTCTGAGGTATAACTAAGGCTTATTATGAGACATAGACCCTTCCCAAGTGCTGGTACCTAGTCTTATGTCTCAGGATAAACAGCTGCTAACCCAGGAAAGGAGTTGGGGGAATGAGAAGTGTCTTGGTCTTTCCTAAGGTAGATTCTGGTAACAAGTTCATAAAGTTAAGAGTGAGTATCCCATCAACCTCATCCAGTGGGAGCAGTAGCCTGACCTATCCCAGACTCACATGGAAATATGGTAGAAGGTGGGCAGTAGATCCACTTGTCTTCACCTACTTTCTACTACCCATCATTTGGGAGCCCCAAGGTCTAAATGAATGAGCTCCCTGGAATCTGTGCTTCTCACCAGGACTGGTCCTAGTATCCTATAACTCTATCCTTTCCCCATCCAAGGAACCCCAAGAATTTTAGCCAGCAATGTAGCTGAGCCCTTCCCCCAACAGAGATGCTCTCCTGCCTTCATTCTCACCATCCTACCACCTTTCCTCACTTTCTTAAAAGAGTAGAAGTGCTTTCAGAGTCCTCTACATTTCTTATCACGGGTAAAATCTGTTTCCTGGGGAAAGCCCCAGCTGATTCACCCTAGTTCTGACTCTAGTCACAGGTATGGACTTATTGCAAAATTAACAATTTTAAAGAAAAGAGTTTATTTTGGGGAAGAAAGAACAGCCTGTGTACTAATGACCCAGTAAGGGAAGCTCATCTTTGAGAAAGAATGAAGTAATGTTAGATCCTTAAATTTGCACTGTTCTATACATTTTGGGATAATCTAGTAACAATCATAAGAGAAGCTTTGGGCTGGGTTTTTTTTCATAAATTGGATTTAATGACCATTTTGATGTCAACTAGTCAAGAATTTTTTTAATTGTTGCACCAAATTATTTAATGATCTAGAACTCTTTGTAAGGTTTCTTCTTTCCTCCAGGAGAAAAAAAATGCTATTATGCATTATATTGGGTTTTCACATAATTATTTCTTTATGATTTAAAAAGAAAAGCCTGTCTATCATACATTGTCAATTTTCCCTAATCTAAATACCCATTTATGTAAAACACTGATTATATACAAATGGCACATTTTAAGAATTGAAAAAGATAAAATTACTCTAGGAGCTATAATATGGTCAGTCATCAACTTGCAAATATACTAGGCTCTATAAATTCATGGGTTTTTTTTTTGCAGTTTTGAACATATCCCTCATGGGCATACCAATATAAATATTGGTGACCCAGCTAGTGTTGGTAAATATTTGAGAGATATCTTTCCCAAAAAAATGCAGCACACTTTTTAAAATTTAATCTGCATAACTGACATTTTCTCCATCACTTTTAAAAGTCTAAACAATCAACAAAACAATAAATCAAGCCCTGACTTGTAGCCTTAGTGATTTCTGAGTTGGACATGCTCAAACTAAAATTTTAACATTTGGTTCTCATGAGCCTGTTTAAGATCGCTCCAATCTACTCCAAGCTAGCACACAGAAGTCTATTAAGTGCATAATACAACATTAGTGAAATCATATTATTGTCACTAAAATTCATGTAGCTTTAATCCTGAACTATTTTCTACCAAAAGCAAAGAAGTATTTCACTGTGGTTTATGAAGAAGAAACAGTGGTATTGGAATTATGTCTTTCCCAAATAGCCTCTCCACCCATCTGTAAATACAACCTTGGTGTCAATTGCCCAGACCATGGCAAGAAGGCAAAGAAGTAGGAAGCACTATTTATATGTCTTCTCTCATATGCCCCATACCCCTCCTTTTCCAACAAGACAATCAAAGGCTTCCTTGGTGAATGATGGAAAGGGAACATTTCTTGCTCTCTAGGCATCCAATGTGAGGCCAGAGACTAGGAGTTTTGAAAGTTGCCTGGAAAGTGCCATTGTATGCACAAAATTGTTCATCCTGAAGGCATTCACTGAATTTTATGCAGTAAAATCCTTTTGGTGAGTTACATAAACCATTACTTAGTGGATCAGGAGGTCTGATATCCGTTCTTCATTCAACCCTACTCATTTCCTCCCCATAAGTTACATTTTTTAAAAGTCTACTTTTAGATGAGGGAATATCCAAAATCTACCAGAAATAGCATAAATTTATTCATTGCTTGAGCAGGGGGGTGAAGGACAGAGAGGGAAGTGAAATACAATTACTTACAAACTATTGAATAAACAAGTCATTGGAAAGGTTTTTCAACCTCATCTCTCTTTTCCTTAAAAATAACTATAGACCTTAAAAGTTTCCAGCAACATTTTAAAGCCAAAAGGAAAAGAAAACCCATTCAAAATGGCCATCCATACCTTATATTTTTCAAAATTAATCCTTATATAGTATTGAGCCCTGTAAAGTACAAAATATAAATCTTATTCACAGTTAAGAAGTACTACGTACCATTTTTTTCAAGTGAGAAAGTAATAAGTCAAGATCTTGGTTGCTAATTTCCAGTTTGACTACAGGAATAGTTGGGTATATCCTATGAGCTAGACATGATGGCACCTGCCTGTGATCTCCACCACAATAGAGTCTAAGGCTAGCAGATCTCTTGATCTCAGGAGTTCCAAGCTGCAGTGGGCTAAGCTGACCAAGTTTGGCATTGATATAATAACCCCCCACCTCCTTGGGGATAACCAAATTACCTAAGATGGGGTAAAGCAGTCCAGATCAGAAATAATGCAGGTAAAAGCTCCAATGCCAGGAGTGGTATCAGTTCCAAAAGTTGATCCTGCATTCAATTCCAAGAGAAAGAAAGAGACAAAGACATATATGTGGGTATGTAAATATGTATATTATATATGTGTCTATATAGATACATATCTATATGTGCCTGTATAGATAGGTATCTATATGTGTATATATAGATACATATCAATATGTGTATATAGATACATATGTGTACATGCATAAATATATGTAATACCAAATATACATATACACATCACTGCATTGTACATATATACAAACACATAGATGTATTACATGTATATATAAACACGTGTATACATATATTTGTGTGTAGGTATATGCACATGTATATGTGTGTTCCTGTATATGTGTGTGCATATGTCATGACATTTTCTCATTTGTGATGCTATAACTATTGCTTATACTGCCATGACTGAGCACAATTTTAAAAGGCCAATGCCACTTATGTACTGTCAAAGAAGATAAGAAGGTAAAGAGATTCTAGAAATAATTCAATAAAAGCCTCCAAATTAAGTCAATGTGTATTTTAATATTCATGTCTTCAATGCAAATGTGGATACAGAAAATGATGACAAAATGATTTAAAATATGGTCCAAGATTAATAAACAAAGAAGTCCCCAAAGTTTGTCTATTACCATGATACCTCATCCTTATATCTTGAATATTTTGTCAAAGACGATAGTTGGAAGCTATTATACAAGGTAATTACTGCAAAGCAAAATATGAAATTGACTATATTTCAAAAGATGGAAAAAATGAGTCATTTCTGAATCTTCTTCCTGTGTTTAGTCTGACTACAGACTTGTTACAGCAAAGATAAAAAGGAACAGAAAATTAGAAGAAAGAATATAAATGAAAAGACATGACATGCAATTAATCCTGCTCCAACCTGACATGCTTCAGAAAGCTACTGATGCTTTAAAATATGATAAAGGAACATATGTAGACAGAGATGATCACTGTTCTCTCTGGAAGTTTGACTGATATAAATCAATTGCCCAAAAGAGGCAACCTCAAGATAGAATACACTTGCTCCTCACCATAAAAAAGATATATCAGCCAAGGGTAACAGCTGTGGTTTAGAATATAAACTCGTTTGTAAAATCTTTAAGAATAGCGAAAGATTATTGACAGTTGTCCCCTAAAAAAACAGTGAAAAGTGATGGAGGAAAAAAATAAGTTTATGTAATACTTACTGAAAATCCATTAATCCAGATAATGTCCAAAGCATTTAAGGATCCTTATTAAAGGTATTTGCTGCTCTCATGAAGTATATTCAATAGCATCCAAATTGTAGAGAGATTTGCTACAGATGTCCTGTAGGTGCTTCTTTTCAAGGAAGGTATCATGCTCATTAAATCAAGTCCTGTGATGTGGCAGAGCTTCCTAAAAGATATACATAACCACATAAAAGAAAATCAGCCTAACAATCCACTCCGGGAAAAACAAGTGGATGAAGAAGGCCTATTGTCCAGATTGTGATATGCAGTTCAATGGTAGCCCATAGAGTTGGTTTATCAATATGTATAATTTGGCCACATGTTTCCAATGGGCAATGAGTTGGGCCCAAAATTAAATATGAGGAGGGAAGTGGGATAGATTGCATTTGGGAAATTACAATGTTGTTAATAATCAAGCTTCTCTCTGAAATACCCATCTTTTAAATACTATTATTCTTTGTCTGAGGCTTTATGAGTGTGAACCAAGAAATAACACTGATTTTTTTTTTATTCACTATTCCATGTGCCAAATCTGGTTTGTTCTACCACTCTATACTAGAAAAGGCATGAGCCAGAGGTTTTGATAAGATGCCAACTCAAAAACTTAAAACTGGATATAAATTTAAGGGACCTACATTACCATCCATGTTTTGACACCAATATTCTTTTGGAATATGGCTTCAAATCATGGAATAACATGGAACTATTGCGGTCATCTAAAGGGCTGCTTTCTCTGCTGGATTACCACTTCTATCTAGTTCTTGTCCAGCCCAGAATAATACCACACACACACACACACACACACACACACACACACACACACAAATACGTTTAGGATATACACAAGGATTTGTTGAACAAAAATGTTTGATTGGTTAATAGAAAAAGTATGCAAAGAAAGTGAAAGAAATGCCTATACCCATTCACCTTGAGATTACACTGCTGGGCATATGCCCATATGCCCCAAAGAGGTAAATCATTTTTTAAAAAAAGCTCCCACGGGGCAGCTAGGTGACGCAGTGAATAGAGCTCCAACCCTGGAGTCAGGAGGACCTGAATTCAAATCCGGCCTCAGACACTTGACACACTTACTAACCATGTGACTTTGGGCAAGTCAACCCCAATTGCCATTCAAAAAGCAAGAAAAAAAAAAGCTCCCACATACCACAAAATATTGATCAAATTACTTTTAGTAGTAGCAAAGAACTGAAGAGAAAATAAATGTCCATTGACTGAGGAATTGCTAAGTAAGCTGTGGTACATGCATGTAATGGAATATTTGTTGCTTTGCTATAAATAATAATATTAAGAATACAGAAAAATATAGGGGTTGCTAGGTGGCACAGTGAATAGAGCACCAGCCCTGGAGTCAGGAGGATCTGAGGTCAAATGTGGCATCAGACACTTAACACAAAAACTAGCCATGTGACCTTGGGCAAGTCACTTAATCCCAATTGCCCTCCAAAAAGCAAAAAAAAAAAAAAAAAAGACACTTAAAAAATACAGATAAATACAGGAAGACATAAACTGATGCAAAGGGAAGACAAATGAGAACAGTATGCACAAAGACTACAAAAATGTACAAAGAAGAAAAATAGAATTTGAAACCCAATACTGTGAATTATATTAACCAAACTTGGCCCCAAAGAAAAGATATGAGAAGTTATTGACTTAACTTTTATGCAGAGGTGGGGGGACTGTTAGTGTGCAGCAATGCAAATAATATTAGACATTTTCAATGAATTGGTTAGTTTTTTTTTTAAAACTTGTTATTTCTTCTTTTCTATTCTTTGTTATAAGGAAGTGTTCTCTGGGGAAAAGAGGAAAGATGAAAGCTGTATTAAGAAACAATGATATGAAAACAAAGGGTTGTGATAAAATGTATTTTAAAAGAGAAAAGATATTGTCAGCAGTGGAAAAAAATATTCAGAGGAAAGGTCATACTGATAGCGAGTTGTTTCATATCACTTATAACAGGTAGCATGCAGCAGTTGAAGTCATGAAGAGCCAAGTTCAAATTCTGCCTCTGATCCTTACAACCTACAGAACCATGAGCAAGTTACATAATCTCTTCTCGTTCCTAGTTTCCTCATCTTTAAAACAGAAATGGCCATACCTTGAGTATCTATAGGGCTGTTGTGTGATGATACAAGTAGAATGACATAGAAATGTCAGTTATAATCTTTGTTATATAAGGTGGATTATTTTTTTCGATATTAATTAAATGTCGCTATTTTTACAAGATGAATATTCTGAAATATTTCTTAAATGACAATAACCCACTTTTTAACATTCTGTAAGAACTCTCATTTCATCTTGTGTCCTATAAGACCTATCTTATATTGTTCCATATTCATGCCTCTTTTATTCAGTTCTGAGTCCTATGAAGTTGCAAAATTAAAATGACGCCCTAAGTTAAGAAGTACACCGTACCTTATGTGTCAAATTCTTTCCCCGTTGGGAAAGATGGGGTCAGCTTAGGCTGGTGATTAGGAGTCTGATGTAGGGAACATTCCAAGAGAAAGAGGTTAGTGTCCAAATTGCAGTCTGGAAGAGTAAATTGATTGCCACAGTAGGTCAAGCCAGAGTTCATGTGAGAACAAAATCCCCAGACTGGGCAGGAGTTAGATTGCATTTGCTTGAGTACATCGCTCTAGAAGGAAACATGCAGCAGGTCTAAGAAACACACAGTTAAGGAATCAATAGATGTCAGTAAAATTTATTGATGATCATTTCTCACACAATTTATCAGCCTAAGACTGCATCCTTCCATGGTGGCAGCTAACTAGCTATCTCCCCTCCTCTGGACTCAGACACTAGGGATGTATTTTCTCATCAGACAGTTGGTGTAAAAAAGAACCAGATAACATATTCTCAGAGTGGGAGGGAAAGGTAAAGAATAATATTTACAACCTCAAACATCTACATGTCATGGTACTCCAGAGATAGGCTCTCATGTGAGCTCCCTAAAATCCCTTCTTCTCTCCATCAGAACTTTTTATTCTGTTTTCTCTTCCTTTTCCCCTTTTCTTCCCAAACAAGGTGACATTTTCCACTTGAAGGTTAACCTATACAGTCATGTTATTGCATGAACATACTTCTTTCCACTCACTTTCCTAGCCCATAGTCATTCAATGGGCATTGCTTTAGACAAACTGAGGTCTGGGGAAGACCTTCGATGAACTTACTATTTTAATTTTTGTAGTTTAGTCATTTTCAGTCATGTCTGACTCTTCATGACCCCATTACAGGTTTTCTTGGCAAACAATAGTTTACTATTTCTTCTCCAACTTATTTTACAAATGAAGAAACTGAGGCAAACAGGATTATATGACTTGCCCAGGATCACACAGCTAGTAAGTATCTTGAGGTCACATTTGAACTCAGTTCTTCCTGACCCCAGGCCCAGCACTCTATCTACTGTGCTACTTAATTGCCCTGACTGCTTTAATTTCTCCCCTCTTTTTTGTACCATAAAATATTTTCACTTCCACCTCTCTCTACCTTTATGCCTGTAATAGTAATGTAATTTGAGGTTCCTTTTGCATTGCTAAGCTGAAAGGCACTTAGCACCTAGTTCAAATTAAGGCTCTGTTAAAGAAACAGAAGGTATCAACCCCTGTTGTTGATGTAACAGGAAGGGGCTGAAAAGGGAAGAGCAATACTGTATATAAGGAAAAGCCCCAGAGAGGGAGAGTCAGATCTTCTTGGAGAACAGGCCCTGGAGGCTAAGGAAGAGAGGCCCAGGCTGGAGAGAGTGATTTTTATTTGGAGAACCTAGATGAAGTTATTTTGATTCTGGGAACCAGCTGAAACTTCTGCTGAGTCCAAAGGGCCAGCTGGAGCTACTGAAAAGCAGCTGAGGAGCTGCTGAATCTGAAGGCCATCAGTAGCCGCTGAGGATCCAAGGACCAGCCAGAGCTGCAAAAGACTGAGGAAGCACAACTGTGATGCTGGTACTTTGCATGAACCTGTTTGTGACTTTGTTGAGCCTTGACTTCCCAGGAACAGAGATTAGAAAGGATTTAAGGTGGACTGGATTCTGTGAGCCTCAGTGTGGAACAGGGACTGCATGAAGAGCTGGACAAGGAACTGGGTGCTGTCTGCCTTTGAACCCATGTGACAGTTTTGTGAATCCAGGCAGGATCTGGGACCATGGAAGGGGATCCAGGGAATCTGAGAGACAACCCCGTGTCAAGCTAAAAGAAGACTTTACTTGGATACTATGTACTGATGGAGAAGACTAACTTATTTGTGACTGGGGGGTGGATGGCCTGCGTATTTTATACTGCCCCTTAAGAGAGTGCTGAGTAATGATTGATATTGTAACTTAGTGTGCCACATGAGTGGAGAACTTTTACTATTGTATTTTGTGACCCTTAAGGAAGCAAGCCTCCTTAAGGATTGAGTTTATTGAATGATTGAGTTACTAAGTGATTGACTGACTAAATGATTATACTTTGATCAAAACTGTGTGACCACTGAGATGAAAACTATGTGGCCATTTTCTGTGATAAGTTGTCAGTGCTGTATTTTGGTTGTCTGTGATAAGCTGTAACATTATGAATGCTGTACCTTGATTTACTGTGAATTTTTTGCTCTGATTTTTTATTGAATAGAGTGTTCACTATAGTATGTAATCAGAATCTTAAAAGTTGTTCACAGTAGCATTCTGCTGGAAAGCTGCTCGTGTTTGGCTTTATAATGCCTTATAAATCTTTTCATGTCAGTCAACAAGCATCACTAAGCATTCACCATAGGCCAGGTACTATGCCAAGCACTAGGGATACAAAGAAAGGCAAAAACAGTCCATGCCTTTAAGGAGCTCAAAGTCTATTTAAGGAGACAACATATAAATTAATAACCTTTACAAAGTATGCAAAGAGTGGATAGAAGGTCCCTCTTATACACAAAAGGCTCATGTCTTTCCCCTGCTACCATCTTGAACTTTTATTGTATTTCTCGTTTTCCTTTGATCATAAAACTTGAAGGCAATTACTTTTACTTCCTCACTATCTTTCCACTAATAATTCCTACTCTAAAGCCCATCCAATTTTGAAGCATTTTTTTCATAATAACTCTAGGGGTAGACAGTGCAAGTGTCCCCATTTTACTTTTGAGGGAACTGAGGCACTGAAAAGTTAAGTCTATGACTTAAATAGGAAATATACAAACCCAAGTCTCATCTCCTGGCTCCAAATCAAGCCTTCTATCTATTCTATTAAATGACTCTCAGTACTACTCTGATACCCACTCATTCCTAAACTCTTGGCTTGGCAGGCATCATAGCAGATGGTCCTGGATTCAGGAAGATTAGTTTTCCTGAGTTCAAATCTGGCCTCAGATGCTTACTAGCTGGGTGGTCCTGGAAAAGTTACTTAACCCTGTTTGCCTCGGTTTCCTCATCTGTAAAAATGAGCTGGAGAAGGAAATGGCAAAACACTCCAGTGTCTTTACCAAGAAAACCCCAAATGGGGTCATGAAGAGTCAGATATGACAGACAACAACAAAGGCATTCCTAAACACTTACAATTGGTGTGCCATATATGTCCTGCAACTGAGATCACTATCACCAAAAATCTCCTAATTACCAAATTTAGTACCTTTTACAAAATCTCATTCTTCTTCATCTTTCTGCAGTATCTAACACCGTTAGCTAAAATTTGTTTACAAATTTCTAAATATATCCAGAATATAAGGGTAGTCAGCTCAAGGACTGGAGGTTGGTGGTGGTAGAAAAGGAAGTGAGCACCATGGGTGAGGAAACAACTCAGTACAACCAGAAATCCACCAGTGGGGACTGAGGGTATAAAAATGGTTGTCCTTGTTCGTCCTTAATTCTGGAAAAGGACCAATGACATCATTGTATGATGTCTTGACTCATACGTGAACTAATTTTAAGTAAGGCAGAGTTTCACGAAGTTGTCAACCTCACTGTCTCCTTGAGTCATTGAAGTCTAGTGGCAAGACAAAACTCAAGAGATGCGGCAATGCCCAGAATGCAGTGTATGATCCTAGCCTCTCTAAATTAAGGTCCTTTCCTGGCTTCACTTTGTCTAAAGCAATGTCCATTCAATGACTATGGGCTAGGTAAGAATTAAGACAAAAGATGGCCTAAAAGCTGTGTGATGGAATGAAAGATTTAATGGCAGAAATTGTTAAGTATCTCATTTTTGCAAATGTTAAAGGTCTGGTGATAATAATGGATCATCAATAGTTATCTCTAGAAAACAATAGTACTAAATTCTGGATGCCTAATACTGGATCATCTGGCCGGAAACTAGAAGAAGTCACTTTGGAATAAGCCTAGAACCTTAACCGTATGGCGACATAAAGAGGAACATAGGTGATATATATTAAAAATAAAAAACAACAGCAAAAAACAGGCCTGAGGCTTTCCCCCCTCGGTTTGATTATGTATGATGGACTTGTTCCAGGAATGTCTTTGTTACATTTTACCAGATCTGTAATAAAATTAGTATCAAGTTCTTGACCAGTAAAGTTTTGCTACCACAGATACATGCTGGGTTGTCTGGGGCAGCTAGGTAGCACAGTGGATAGAAGGCCTGGAGTCAGAAATATTCCTCTTCCTGGGTTCATATCTGGCCTCAGTCACTTACTAGCTGTGTGACCCTGGGCAAGTTGTAACCCTGTTTACCTCAGTTTCCTTATCTGTAAAATGAGCTAGAGAAGGAAACGGTAAACCTCTCCAGTATCTTTGCCAAGAAAATCCCAAATGTAATCACAAAGAGCTGGACACAATTGAAAAGTGACTGAACAATAGTAATATTCTGGGAGAGAATAAGTTTTTGGAAGAGAAAACTGAAGTCAACAAAGTCAACTAAGGAATGGAAGATGGTGTGGAAGACAAAACCAAACCACAGAGACAACTGTCTCTGTAAAGAAGATGGGGGCTTTTGTCCATTAAAGGAGGCTGCACATATGGATTAGAGGCCAAGACACTCCTGAAATGGACCACTTGCAAATGTTCCCAAAGTTCCATATAGGTGAAGGGAGGACCCTCAGTTAGATAGTTATAGTAAAAATTCCTAGTTGTTGCCTCAGTTCTGAAAAGACCTGCTCGAGTCCCTTACACTGAGCCCTGATCTTCTTCCCGGTGACTTTGTCTATTACTACTACTTTGTCTTTACGTACTGCTTCTCCAAGATGGTGCCAGTTTGTGTTAGGGATGCTGGGACAGGGCATCATGAAGATCTTGTCTCAGGAGGAGCCTCCCCACAATGACTTCTTTTTCAATCATTTTCAGGGAATTTGGACTGTTGAAAGTATTTTGGTCTGAAATTCAAGTGATACTTGGGCCCCTGGTGATGTTAAGTTCAGTATATCAGCAAAGTCTTTCTAGACTAGCATTCCTAAGAGAAGTATTTGGGAAAAGACAACCCATTTCCATGTGTCTCGGTGGATATGCTTTTTATATTGCTTACAACTGCTGTTCAATACATTGGAGTTTGGGAGAATAACTGTCATTGTAACACAACACTATGCAAGTTTGCCTACCCCAGTCCTACCTACTACCCTAAAGAAAATTTCACTCCAAAGAACCCCACTAATCCCAACCAGCAAGGGTGTTCCTCTGTTGTATCCCTAGGAATACTGCTCCGGAACTAAACTGGCCTATAACTTAGGAGCTTTTCTCATCACCTGCTTATTCCTCACCTGAAATTATGAGAAGAGAAAACTGACTTCCAGGGGAAACTAAAGGCTGGACTAGGTGTAACAAAGATTCTAAATACGTACTTTGGGGCATCAGAGGGAGGGGAAGAGAAGGCATGAGAAACAGAATCTCAATTTTCTGAGAAAGAGCAGGAACTTAGTTTCTACTGAACAGTTGATAGTATTTTATTTTAGAATTCCTTTATTGCAGTGTCAAATTCCACTGTAGTTTTTTGATAGAAAGGGGTCTTATTTCTGGTTTCCCTTGCAAGTTAGTCATGCATTCAAAAGGACATGACTCTACAATCTACTTTCCTAAAAAAAATGAACCCTTTTATCATTATGGTTGACTAATGATTTCAAGCAATCTAAGGAAAATCTGTTTTTAATTTTTAAGATATTTTATATGTATATTTGTATATATATACATACATACATAGCCCCAGCATGGAATCTCATTACTTAGGATAATATTATGGAATCTATAAGTATCATTCATGTAGTCTATTAAGACAGAGGTCTCTTGCATTTTTTGTGGAGGTGTAGAGTTTTATGGTTTGGGTTTTGTTTTGTTTTTTTAGTAACATGTTGATTGTTCTTTTGACCATCCTAGAATAGCAACTGTCTTGTCTTACACATTTTCTATGTTTCCTGAGTTCTGAAAAAAATATAGAAATGAAGTTGTTGCTTTAAAAATGCTTATAGGATCATAGATTGAGAGTTAATTGGTACCTTAGAGGTTACCTACCACATCCCCTTCCTTTTACCAGTGAAGAAATCATTATTTATAGAAGTGGAGTTGACTCAGCTCACACTGGCAGTGACAGAGAGGTAGGGGTGAACTGGGGTGCTGGGACTCCGAAGCCAGTATTCTATCGAATGGTCCACATTGTTACTCTGATCCTTTTCTAGTTCTTTACTGATGTCTCTCTGCTTCTGCTCCATAAAAGTGAATTCCATCGAATTCAGCATAAGGGAAATCCCCTACCCCACCCAGGGAGTACTTCTGATATGTTAGAATTTAGTATGGGAGAAGAAAATTATAGTTTTGACCTCAGTCCTTATACAGTGCAGACTCTACTTAGAGCAGGTAAACCACTTAGTGGGGAAAAGAGTGAAGAATTTACCACATCACATCCATCAGATTGGCTAACATGACAAAACAGGAAAATGATAAGTGTTGGAGAAGATGTGGGAAAGTGGGAACACTAATTCATTGTTGGTGTGGCTGTGAGTTGTTCCAACCATTTTTGAAGAACAATTTGGAACTATGTCCAAAGGGCTATAAAAATGTGCATACCTTATGACCCAGCAATACCACTTCTAGGACTATATCCCAAAGAGATGATAAAAATGGGGAAAGGACCCACATGTACAAAAATATTTATAGCAGCTCTTTTAGTGGTGGCCAAGAACTGGAAATTGAGGGGATGGTCATCAACTGGGGAATGGCTGAACAAGTTGTGGTATATGAATGTAATGGAATACTATTTTGCTATAAGAAATGACGAACAGGCACACTTCAGAAAAACCTGGAAAGACTTATATGAACTGATGCTGAGTGAAGTGAACAGAACCAGGAGAACATTGCACACAGTGACAGTCACAGTGTACAGTGATTGATTTTGATAGACTTAGACCTTCTCAGCAATGCAAGGACTTAAAACAATTCCAAAGGACTCATAATGGAAAATGCCATCCACACCCAGAGAAAGAACTATGGAGGCTGAATGCAAAATGAAGCAGTCTATTTTCTTTTTTGTTTGTTTGTTTTGTTTAGTTTTTTTTTCTTTCTCACGGTTTCTCCTATTCATTATAATTCTTCTATACAACATGACTAATGTGAAAATATGTTTAATAGGAATGTATATATAGAGCCTATATCACATTGCATGCCATCTTGGGGAGGAAGTGGGAGAAAATTTAAAACTTACGGAAGTGAATGTTGAAAACAAAAATAAATAAACTTTAAAAAGTATCCTTTAAAAAAAATAAAGGATTTAGCTAAACATAAAAACAAAACAGGCAGTCCTGGGCCTGGAGTCAGGAAGACTCATCTTCCTGAGTTGAAATCTGGCCTCAGATACTTACTAGCTGTGTGACTCTGGGCAAGTCATTTAACCCTCTTTGCCTCAGTTTTCTCATCTGCAAAATGAGTTGGAGAAGGAAATGGAAAACCATTCCACTATCTTTGCCAAGAAAATTGCAAATGAGGTCACAAAGAGCCAGACACAACTGAACCGCAAAAACAATACAACATAAGAAAATCAATGCCATAAAATATTTTAATCCCTTGCAAACAAATGGAAAACACTCCCCTCTGTCCACACACACACACCCCTAACTAGTGGTGAAAAGGAGACAAATTCTTTTTTATTATTATTTTGTTTTTTAATATTTGTTTATTTTTAGTCTACAAGATTCAATTCCATAGTTCCTTGAGTTTCAAATTTCCCTTCCCTCCCTACCCCCGCCCCTCATGACGGCATATAATCAGTATAGGATCTGCAAATACTTTACATTAGACATTATTCAGGTTACAAAGGCATATTGTACTAGATGGGATGAAAAACAGTAAAGAGTAAATAAAACCAAACAAAGAAAAGAAAAAGATCAAGTAGTTTGCTTCCATCAAGATTCAAACTCAGTTCTTTCTAGTTATTTCTCTGGATGTAGGCATCTTTCTCCTTCATGAGTCTTTTGGGATTGACTTATATCACTGCATTGCTGAGAAGAGTCCAGCCTGTCATAGTTGGTCATCACACATATGTTGTGTCTGTGATTGTATACAAATTTCTCCTGGTTCTACTCTTCTCATTCAGCATCAGTTTGTATAAGCCTCTCCAGGTAAATATGAAAATCGTCTCTTCCTCGTTTCTTATAGCACAATAGCATTCCATTACATGCATATACCACAACTTGTTTAGCCATTCCCCAATTGATGGGCACCAAAGGGGACAAATTCTTGGATGGGGAAAGGGAGTAACATACTCTGAAGACACTGGCTGGAGAGCTACCTTTTGTTGGTGCTGGAACAGCTCTCTGAGCACTTTTTTGCCTTCTTAACTATGATTGGGCGTATAAGTGTCAATGGCAACCAACTCTTGTTCCACAGCCTTTTTGTTCTCAGCTGCCTCTCTTCTACCAATCCCCTTAAGTTCTACTCTGCCATTGCATCCCGAAGCCATGGCCACTATCTTGGGTTTCTCTCCTCTTGTCAAGAGAAGCTTTTCTTGCCTTCTTTCCACTAACTCTCTTTCAGACTCCTATACCCACACCTTCAAACTATTGTTTAATACTCTTCTAAATTAAAACTACCAGACCCTCAGATATAAGCTCAATGTTATTAATCTCTTGAAAAGCAGAACAGCCATGTGTCTGAGGGCTACTCATAATATTCTCTGATTACTCATTTTCACCTGCCTCATAGCAACACCAAGGAAACCTCTGAAAGGGTCCATTGGGCAGAAGTTATGAGATACCATTAGGTCCCAATTAGTGCAATTATGATCATTGTGATATTTTTGGAGAGGGTGGAACGTTTTGTAGTTTTAAGAGGATTCCAGTATGGAGTCCTCATGACCATAAACATGTAGACAATAACAGACAGACAGCACTTCTCCACTGCCCTGACTCATTCTTATCTTGTGCCATACATGTGAAGAACCTCAATTTCTGATTGGACAAGGCTCCTGGTCAACTGCATTAGCCCTGTGCCAACATCCACTCCTGGAATCTCTAATTCCCAACTTGGACCTTCACCCAATTTCTGGTTCTGATTAAGAAACTCCTCTGCCTAAACAATCTGGTATTGATACTTGACCCTAGGGAAATCCCACACCACATCTGGGTCCTATTAAGAATGTCCCTGAAATATCTGGTGCTGATTGTCTGCCCCAGCCCACTTTTGAGGTATAAAACTCCACTCTGTGTACTTTCACTGAGATCTTGGAATTTGAGGATGGTGCTACCACTGCCAGTAAGTAGGAAGTTAGGAAGAGGGGAGGGTTTGGTGGAAAAGATAATGAGTGTTCTTTGATCCTTCTTTAGAGAAGGAAGGATAAAAAGGGGGCAATGAACATATCTCCTGCATATGGGACCAAGGGGCACCTTATCCCATAGCCACTTATTCACCAGGTTCCATCAATGCTTCCATAAGTAACCCTCTGTTACTACCTGTCACCTGAATTGCTAGAATATCCTCTGAACTATACTTACCTCTAGCCTTTCTCCTGCCAATTCATCCTGCATATAAACCTGATTAATTTTCTGAAAGCACAGCTCTGATAATATCACTCCTCTATTCAAAAAGGTTTAATTATTCTCCATGCCCTATCAAATAAAGCCAAAACTTCATGTGACATCCGATAGCTTATGGATATCTAAGTTCTGTCCTCAACCCACCTTTCCAACCTTATCTCCCTCTATAAGCCTACATGGTTCCTATTCTTTAGCCAAAATATGGGCTATTCCCTGAATATTCCTCATGCTTTTCTATCTCTTCATGTTTGCTCATGCTCTTTCCATCATCACTCTCACACCTAACTTCACCTATCAAACGTCCTCCAACCTATCTCTATTTACCAATATTCTTCCCCTTTCTCAAAGTCTACTTCCAATGCTATGTTCTTAGAGAAGCCTTCTTTGAATTTCCCAAATGGGTATGATTTCTCCCTCCTCTCAAGCCCCAGAAAATATTGTTTCTACTTCTCTTATGAGACTTAAGATACCCTATTACATTCACCTCTGCAACATCTTTTGAATACACCTCCCTTCTCTCCTCTGACACTGCCACCACTCTGGTGCAGGTCCTTTTCATGTCACACACAGATGACTGTAATAGCCTGCTGGTTGGCCTGCCTACCTCAAGTCTCTCCCAACTCCAATCCATTGCCTAATCAGTCATTAAAGGGCAGGTCCCTTTTAGATTCCTAAAGGGCAGATCCAATCATGTCTGTCTATATGTCTGTCCTTCTCTCTCTGTGTCTTTCTTAATAAACTCCAGTGGCTCCTAAATGCCTCCAGGATCAAATACAAATGTTCCATTTAGCATCCAAAGCCCTCATAACTTGGCTCCTCTTACCTTTCCAGTCTTCTTTTTTTTCCTCCCCACTATGAACTAGTCAATACACTGTCATTGTCCTCCTGACTGTTCCACAAACAAGCCACTCCATCTCAGCATCAGGCATTCTCTATGGATATTTCCTAGGCCTGGAATGCTCTCCCTCCTCCATTCCAATTACTGACCTCTCTGGCAACCTTTAAGTCCCAACCAAAATTCCTATCTTTTACTTGAAGGCTTCCCTAACCTAACCACCCTTCTTAATTCCAGTGCTTTCCTTCTATTAATTATTTCCTATTATGTGTATACACACACACACACACACACACACACACACATCTTGATTTCTGCATACTGTATTTGTTTGCATGTTGTCTCCCTGACTGGACTGTAAGCTCCTTGAGGATAGGGACTATCTTTTGCCTCTTTTGGTATTCCTAGTGCTTGGCACACAGTAGGTGCTTAATAAATATTGAGGGATTCCTCCTTATATTCATTGTAATCATAGTTGATTTGTAGGTATTACCTAGAAAGCAGCAGCCTCAATTCCCTCATCCACCATCCCCCCAAAAAATAAGCTACTTAGGACAATGTAGTAGAAAGAGCTCTAACAGTAAATATGAGTCATTGCATGGATCATTTAACTTTCCTTCGTCTTAGTTTCCTTAGCCATGAAATGAGCAAATTGGATTAGATAACCTCTAAGTTCCCTCCCAGCTATGAATCCTTTGATCTGTGGGAGCAAAGACTGTATCATGTTCATCTTAAGTCTATGACACCGAGAACAATTTTTTTTCTTCATGATAAGTCCTCAATAAATATTTGTTACATGAATGAAAAAAGATAAAACTGTCATTTTGAGACCCCATGAGAGGGGATTCATTACTAGGCTATATTTAATACAAGAAAGGAAGGCCAACTGTATGTTTTAATAATAATAGTTAACCCTTATACAGCACTTATTATGGACCAAGCACTGTCCTAAGCACTTTGCAATTATCTCTTTGATCTTCATGACAACCCTGGGAGGGAAGGAGGTGCTGATATGAACTTTTGCAGAAATCTGTGAGTCAGAAGACAGAGGAACAGAATTGAAATCATAGGTGTCTGCTGAAGACACCTGGTTAGACAGAGGACATAGAAAATGCTTTCATAATACAGTTGACAAAACTGCATTATGAGTCAAGATATGTCAATGACAGAAAGTTATGGGAGGTGGAAGTCACCAACCATTTCAACATCTGTTTGAATCCCATAAATTTATCTCATCCAGGAAAAGCCAAGGATCCGGTAAAATTTTAACATACTTTGCTGAATAATTCCCAATAATCAGAAGGTAGAGGCAGCAAGATGAATTGCTACTTTGGATTTAATTGGACCAAAAGGGAAGAAAAGAATAATGATGAGAAAGTGACAGAATCCTTAAGAAGTTTGTTAGTCTGTAGTCTTCGAAGACGTGGTAATGAAAGAAGGGAATGCTGCAAACAGCCAGGTACATATTGTAGACTTCAAGAAAGCTAATTTCAGAAAATTCAGAGGAAAAGATAAGCATGATTTAAAAGACTAAGACTCTGCAGGTTGAATGCTGCTCAAGAGTGACGGAAAGTGCTAAAAAATAAAATTCTGGCTGTGCAAGTATGAATAAAACCCAAGGAAGAAAAGAGGGGGAAAGGATCTAAAGAAAGGAATGTAGCTATATAAGAACATTTCTGATAAGGTCAGATATCCAAGACATGTATGAAATAACAAGTGTGATGGGACAGGTTCACTCCTTAACAAAAATGTTGAATTGTTAATAAATGATAGAAAATAGTACTACACAACATCTATTTCTTTTCTTTTTGTTTATTATTCCCCCTCTGTCAGGAAGAACAATCTTCAAACTGTGAAAGACAGACTAAACAATGTTAAGAGGGCACTAAATCTTAAAATTGAAACAGCTGGATGGCACAGTGGATAGTGTGCCAGTTCCAAAGCCAGGAAGGCTATAGTTCAAACACAATCTCAGACAACAATAAACTGTGGGACCCTGGGAAAGTCACTAAATCTATGTCTGCCTCAGTTTCCTCCTCTGTAAAATTAGGATAATTATAGCACCCACCTCCTTGAGTTTTTGTGAGGGTAAAATGAGATAATATTTTAAAGCACTTTGCAGTGCTAAGTGCTAGCTATAATTATTATCATTATTATTATTAATTAAAGCAGTTGACAGAATAGTAATCAAGTGCCAAGCCACTTTACCCAGATGAATCACATCCCAGGGTACTGAAAGAATTTGTAAGTATGATTACAAATCACAATGTTGATGAGCCTTGAGAAATGTGTCAGCATGAGAGAGGTGCCCAAATATTGGTGCTAAGTAAATAATCCCTTGTTTTTTAAAGTAAAAGGTAGGTTCTCTGAACCACAAAACAGTAAATTTGGCATTAATCCTAGACAAAATTTTAGAAGAGATTATGAAACAGATGAGTTGGGAGATTTTTGAGGAAAAGACAAGAATCAGTAGGAAGCATTGTTTCTCTAAGAAGGTGTCTTACTTAGTGACCTTCATGCATTTCCTTTTTTAAAAATAGATTTATTTAATACATCAAAGCAAAATCTGACATAGTTTATCTATTTCAGCAACACATTTAACAGTGTCATTAATTATATATTTGTGGAGACCATGAAAGAATGCAAGTTGGATGGTAACCCAGTTACGTGAATTCATAACTAAATAATCATACACAAAGAATGTTGATTAAAGCATAAAGAATCCCCCTAGTGGTATGTTATGCAGCTCTTTCCTTGGTCTAGTCTTCTTTAACTTGGATAAATGCGCTGGAGATATTAGCATTAATTCTGAGATGCCTTGTTAGCCCCTCAAAATGAGAATTCCCCAAAGTGGAATGAATCTTTTTTTCCCTAAGCCTGTCCTTCCACCAAATCTCTCTTTTTTTGTTGAGGGTCCCTGATTCTCCCAGTTCCCCAGATTTGCTTCTTAGGTATTGTCTTAGTGAAGTCTCTATCTTCTCCCTTGTTAATGAGTTAGTATTGGACAGAAGCTATGGGACCCCATCCAACTTCCAACTGGTTGAGTTTACTCAACCTCCAAATCTAATAGGGTGCCAGCACCCCTGGAATCTTTTGTCTTTGGCCTTAATAAAAACCAAATCACAAAATAATTACATTTTTAAAAATAAAGAGAAATATTTCATTAACGTAAGTTATCAACATATGAATGACAGAGGAGTTTTTCTCTCAGTAATGAACATATCAATCTAATATACTTTAAATTGTCCAGCACATGGACCATCAAGGGGAACTATTAGCTCAAAAACATAAAATCTATCAGTAATGGCTTCTTTTTGCCAAAAGTAGAAGTCTTATAAATTATCCTAAATATCTAAGTCATACTATTATTCATTTGAATATGACATGACATGACATGATCTCCCCTAAGCTAAGTTGAGCATATCTAAACATGCATCCATGCAGATTACCTTAGCAGACAAGAAGAGAAGACAAGGGGAGGAAATGAGGAAAACAAGATCAAGTCTCTGCTCCACTGCTCAACCCCAGGCCAAGGATGGATGAGGACAAAAGAACATGAGCTAAGTAAAAAGGGGCTCTTTTGTGAAAGGGGAAAAGGAAGGGAATAGGAGCAGTGTCACACCTGCTCTGGTCACAAGTCTGCTTATAAGGGAGACATTGGTAGGGGGAAAGTTCTAGAGCAAACCAGATCCCTTCCCTACCACTTCTGGTCAAACTTGGTCAAATGCTCCTCATAACACTGACTTTTCAATTTCATCACCTTGGATGTGATTCAATGTCAGGAAGAAGTCAATTTAGAAGGAGCTGAGGTTGACTCCTCATTACTCAAATACTTAAATGGAACTTGTAATCTCATTGATTCAAATTTTCCCTCCAATGATTCAAATTGCAATATATCTAAATATAACTGTCTTATAGAAATCTGGTCAATGCCCATTAATACACCACAGAGGGCTTCCTTCTTATTTTCTGCTGGTTTTCAAGAATATACCAAATCAACACTCAGATCATTGCCTGTTATCCCTCACTTGTGCTATATTATGAGGTGAGATAGGAAAGTGGCAAGAGGAGATGGGGAGAGACAGGGTAGGGTAAACTATTTCATGTAGAAGAAGCAAGGGGAAGTGGTTGCAAGGGAGGGAGAGAATAGGAAGGCAAAAAAGCAAAACCACATTCTCAATGAATTTGGTTCAGAGAGAGAATGACATACATACTAAATGGGATATCTCAACCTACAGCAGAATAGGGGGAAGGGGGATGAGAGGAGGGATGATGGATGGGAGGGCATCCTTGGGGGGACGGGAGGTTGGAAGTACCCACTATAGAAGAGGGACAGGATCATGTAGGGAATGGACCAGTGGGAGGGAATTATAAGCAGCCTTATACAATATATCTACTATGATAATGTTTTGCATAGCTAGACATGTACAACATATACTGAATTACTTATCTTCCCAGAGGGAATGGGTGACAAGGGAGGAAGGAAATGGATCTGAAATTCGAGGTCTTAACATTAAATGTTTCAAATATATATAAATACTATTATTAATACTCTTTTGCTTGTAATTGGGAGATAAGATGTGCAGGCATTGGGACACAAAGATTCACCTTTCTCTAATGGAAAAGTCGAAGGGGGTATGGGAGAAGGTATGGGAGAGAGCAGATTGGAGGAAGCGATATCTTGAGGGACTGCTATTCTGGGAGGGTGGGTAGGGGAAAAACAGGGGGGGGGGAAATGATTGTAACTTAAAATCTGGCAGAAATGAATGATGTAAAACAGAAGTTAATAAAAGTTTATATAAATCCTCAAAAAAAAGAAAATATACACAACAAATCATCCAAAGAAATCAACATTATATATAATGTTTCACACCCATAATCCCTCTCTTGCCCCAACAAAGGGAGGAGGAAGATACATTTTCATCTCTTCTTTGGGGCCAAGCTTCACCAGCATAATTTTGTAGCATTCAGTTTTAACTGTTTTGCTGTTTTGATCTCCATTTCCATTGTTGCAGTCATTGAATATATTGTTTTCTTGGTTTGGCTTACTTCACTTTGCATTAATTCATACTGATATTCAGATGCTTTTCAATATTTGTCATATTCATTATTTTTTGTAATACAATAATATTCCACTACATTCCTGTACCATGAATTATTTAGCCATTCCCCAACTGATGGACATCTATTTTGTTGCTTGTTTTTTGTTCCTACATTCTATTTTTATGCACATAGGATTTTTTTTTATATCATTAACCTCCTTTGACTACATGCCAAATGTGGGCTCTCTAGGTCAATGGACATTGTAATTGTGTTTGCAGCATACATCCAGATTGCTTTCTTGAATGGTCAGACCAAGTAAGTCACAGTTCCATCAACAGTGTATTGATGTGTTACCCTTTCCACAATCTTGCTAACATTGACTAGTCCTATCTTTTGCCATTTTTGCCAATTTTCTGGGTGTGAGGTGAAATGTCAAAGTTGTTTTGATGTGTGTTTCTTTTTTATTAGTGCTTTGGAACAGTCTACCATTTCTAATCCCATCTTCCACTTGCCAAAACATTCTTTTTTATTTTTTTTAATTTTTATTTTTTCCAGTTTATTTTTAGTTTTCAACATCCATTTCCACAAGATTTTGATTTACAAATTTTTCTCCCCAACTTTCACCTACCCCCACCCCAAAATAGCAAGCCTACTGAATACCCCTTCTCCCAAGCTGTTCTCTCTTATATCCTCCCCAAACCAACTTTCCAATAGGGCAAGATGGATTTCTATACCCCAGTGCTTCTATATCTTATTTCCTAGTTGCATATAAAAAACAATTTTTAAAAACATTTGTTTTTAAAACCTTGAGTTCTAGATTTTTCACTTCTTCCCTCTTTACCCACCTCCTTTGGGAAGATAAGCAATTCAATATAGGTTGTACATGTGTAGTTACGCAAAACATTTTCATAGTAGGTTTATTGTGAAAGACTAACTATATTTCCCGCCATCCTATCCATCCCCCCATTTATTCTACTTTTTCATTTGACCCTGTCCCTTTTCAAAAGTATGTGCTTCTAACTACCTTCTCCCCCAATCTGCCCTCCCTTCCATCATTCTACCTCTTATCCCTTCCCCCTACTTTCCTGTAGGGTAAGATATCCAAATGAGTATGTATATTATTCCTTCCTTAAGCCAAATTCAAAGAGAGTAAGGTTGTCCCATTCCCTTTTACCTTCTTGCTCTTCCCCTCCATTGTAACAGTTTTCTCTTGCCTCTTTTATATGAAATAATTTACCTTAATCTATCTCTTCCTTTCTCCTCCCAATAAATTCCTCTCTCACCTCTTAATTTTGTTTTTTAGATATTATCCCTTCATATTCAACTCATCCTGTGCCCTCTGTCTATGTATACATGTACACACACTCACATATATATTTATATACACATACACCCTCCTATACATGCATATATGTATGTATACATATATACACATGTATACATATATATTCCCTTCAACTATCCTCATACTCAGAAAAGTCTTATGAGTTACAATTATCCCAAAACAGTCTTCTTAAAGGTTAGGTCTGACTCTTTGTCAGCTGATCAAAATCTTATGTCTCTCTATTACCAATACAATAAAGCATATGCAAACTCCTCCTGTTGACATTTAAGTCCCCCCATAACCTAACCTTATAACCTTGTAACCTTAAGCCGCCTTATACCCTAATTTCACATTATTCCCCTTAATACATGCTGCATTCTCTTCAGACAGGTCTGCCTGCTGCTTCCTGAACTCACATTTCCACCTTGTGAGCCTCTATGCAGTTATACAAATGCTAATCCCTACATATCACCACCTCTGAAAATCCTTATTTACTTTCAGGCTTAGCTCACTTGCCACCTCCTCTGGAAAGACTTCTGTAGTAAGAGTATAAGGGTGACTATTGATTAAGTGAGTTAATCAATCAATCACTCCATCCCCATACAAAGTAACTAAAAATAGGCTAGCCCTGATACCTAAACCAGATAAGAACACCACTATTAAATCAATAAATGAAAGGATTTAAAATAGGTGCAAGATTCAGAAGTTCTTAAACACCAGTGGATAAAATGGAGGGACAGTTGCACAGGAAGCATATTACAATTAGTTTAGGAATCTTGACCATGGGTCAAGGGTTAGGGTTAGGGTTAGAGTCAGAGTCAGTAGGGTTATATAAAGCCAGCAAAATAGTTTGAAATTGGGAATTCTAGTCTGGTCAGCAAGTGGTAGAAGAAGTCCCAGTCAATTCCCTGAAAGGGATTTGGTGGAGGAAGAGGACACAAGCCTCAGACACTGCCTTACCAACAAATTTTGAGCAGAGGAGGACCTTGTGAACTTTGGAGGTCAGAGATTTGGACTTTTTCATCAATGTCTTCCTAGCAGTGTCTCAGGAATAGTAATGACTGGTAGCAATGCCTGACTTCAAGAGCCAAGGACAAACTATATAAACTGAGGAAAATGAATCTTCAAAAGATTCTTCAAAAGCCTAGTCAAAATCTACAACATGCCTAGCTTCATGGGAACCCCACAAAGAGGAGAAGAGAGCTCCAGAAAAAATGTCTTCCAGGAGTTACAAGTTACTTCCCTTGCCCCATGGGCTCCCTAAGCTTGAGTCCACTTTCCCTTTGACTCTATATATTTTGATGAAAGAGTGAGTCAGACTTTTAGAGAAATGTTTTGTACCAGCTGTGCTTAATATGTTGTTGTTCTTCTTCTTCCTTCATTTTCCAAGAAGACCAATGACATCACAAATGAGTGACTCAAGTGTGAATCGGATTTAAGTGAGGCAGAATTGTATAAAGTGATTGGTTTCATTCCTTCTTCCAGAGTCATCAGAAGCAGAAGTCAAGGTGACTGGCCATGGCCCAGGATGTAGTGGATGACTTTGGTGTCTTCGATGTCTTACCAAGCTCTAAGCAGCTCCCTGCTCACAGCACTTGCTTCACCTGCCTTGATGGCAAATTGATGGCAATTGTTCTCATCCACCCATTCCATGGGGAGAAGTCTTCAAATGCTTGGGATAGGCATCCCCCTAATTTACCAAAGGGTTTAAAGCCTATCAACTCCCCTGGTTTAGCCCATCTGTTGAGATGGTTTACTGGGGTGTGGCTGTTGTACATGCTACACCTTCTTGGAGCCAAGCTGAGAGTTGGGTGACAAGTAAACACCAAAGGTGCATGAGCATCTCTAAAAGGCCTCAGCAAGCCCTCTCACAAAAGGTGCTTGTCCTCCCTGAGCACCCTATACACTCCTGTGCTTAATATGTACCTTTTGTAAAAGATCCTTTTCTAAAAGCTAGTTAAGTCTGGTTGAATAATTGATATAAGTGGATAATCAATAAAGGAAGTCAGCATTGGTGGGGACTCATTAGCCATAGCATTAGACACAACCCTGTACCCTCAGACTCCCCCAGTGCCTAGAGAGAAGCCAATAGTCTTTCTTTGACCTTCAATGCAAGTATGAGTTGTGATGGTAGCTTCAGAGCACAGATTATGGGACCACCAACACCTAAGACTCAAAAGCTAAGCTGGTTTTCCTCTAAAAAGTCAATGAAACCAGGCTTGAGACAATTGGTTCAGGGGTCCAGGGTTCAAAGCCACTGACATAGTTTCCCAGAGAGATTAAAAAGCACAGTGCACATGAATAGTATTTCCTCAGGCTTAACAGACTCCCTGATGTCCTATGAGTCTAAATACCTGGCCAGGCATTTCGCTATATTGTAACAAGGAGAACTGTGTGCAACTGAACCAACACTGTTCTCTTTTATTGATATCCTTCCTATGCTACTGTTCAATAAAATTCCTTTCATAAAATGTTATAGGGTCTTCAAGTCTCATTTCACTCCTATATTGAGCCTAAAGCCCCAGACAGGTTATCACTCTCCACCCCCCTCCCCAATTACTAATTTGATATACCTCCTCAAATTCCCTCATATTTATTTAATTTATATGTTGTATATCCTTAGTGTAAATTCCTTGAAAACAGTCATCATTTTGTTGCTGTCTTTATAAACTCAGTGCCTTGCACATAGTAAGTTCCCAATAAATATTTGTGAAACTTAATTGAATTATACAATAATAGGAATAAGATAGTTCAATAAGAAAAAGAAATCAGAAGAATTGAGATAGACCAGAAGGCAAATTGAAAATGACGAAGAGTAAATACAAAGTCCTTTATTTAGGTTCAAAAATCAGTTGCAAAACATGGATGGAAGAGACATGATAGCAACTGATAGCAGCTTAGGTGAAAATGTCTCATACAATATACCAAGCTCTAAATCAGTACATGATTTAGACATAAAGGTTAATATAATAAGCAAAATAGTGGATCATGGAAAAAATTACCAGTAAGATCTATAGATGGTGGAAGAGTTCATGAACAAATAAGAGATTGGTTTGCTGGAGATAAAATGGACAATTTTCATTACATAAAATTTAAAAGTTTTTGTACAAAAATAAGCAATGTGGCTAAAATTAGAAGAAAAGTGGAAAACAGAAAAAATCTTTGAAGTAAATTTCTCTGATAAAGGTCTTATTTCTAAGATATATAGGGAACTGAGCCAAACTCATAATAATAATTTTTAAAAGCCATTCCTTAGTTTATATAAATGGCCAAAGAATACAAAAAGGCAATTTTCAGAGGAAAACAAAATCTAAGAAATTTGTCATATGATTAGAGAAATACAAATAAAACAACTATAAGATGGCCACTTTGTACTTATCAGTTTGTCTAAGATGACAAAAAAAAAGGAAAATACCAATGCTGGAGGGACTGTGGGAAAACAGGTACACTAATGCATTATTGGTGGAGCTGTGAACTAGCCCAAACATTCTGGAAAGCAATTTTAACTATGCCCCAAAAGCTGTTAAATTGTGCACACCATTTGATCCAGCAATACTACTAATGTCTATCCCCCCAAAGAAAGAGAAAAATGACTCATACGTACAAAAATACTTATAGAAACTATATTTGTGGTGGCAAAGAATTGGAAATTGAGGGTGCACCTATTGAATGAGGAATAGCTGAACAACTTATGATATATGAATGTGATAGAATATTATGCTGTAATGATGAAGAGGAAATTTTCAGAAAAACCTCAAAAGACTTATGAGAACTGATGCAAAGTGAAGACAGACCCAAGAGAACAATTTATATAACAGCAATATTGTGAAAAGAATCTGCTTTGAAAGGCTTAGTAACTGATCAACACAATGACCAACAAGAATTCCAAAGGACACATGATTAAATATGCTATTCACTTTCAGATAGAGAACTGATAAAGTACAGATCAAAGCAAGTTTTCTTCTCTTTATTTTTCTTTCTTTCCTTTTTTTTTGGGGGGGGGGAACATGGTTAATATAGGAATTTGTTTTGAAGGAATAGACATATTTTAATAGGTTTTATTTTTCTTGCCTTCACAATGAGTGGAGGAGAGTGGAGAAGGGAGAGAAGTCAGAACTGAAAATAAAATTTAATTTAAAAAAGAAAGCAGAAATTCAACATGAGTCCATAGTGTGACAGTACAGATTTTAAAAAAATACATGCATGCACATACACAAATCAAAGGCAATATAGCACTCAAAACAAGAAAGACAGTAATCCCACTATCTTCTGTATTGCTCATGTCATATTTGTTTTATGTCCAGTTCTGTGTTCCATAGTTGGAGAGAGACTTTAACAAACCAAAGAGCAGCCAAAGCAGAGTGACTAGAATGTTAAAGGGCATACAAACCATGTTATATGAGCACAATTGAGAAAACAGGACATTTAGCCTAGAGAAAAAGAGAAGGAAGGTTGGGAAGGGTGATGGTGATTTAACAATACCTAAAGGGCTGGCATATGAAAGAAGGTGTAAATTGTATCCTTTGTTATTCCAAAAGTCAGAATGGAAAGAACATCAGATGAAAATGAAAAGAAAAGTAGATTTTTAAAAAATCAGTATAAGTAAGAACTTTCTAACAAGGAGCACTCTGGATACACTGAAAGAGCTTCTGTAAGAACAGGTGAGCTCTTCAGCATTAAAAGTATTCAGGAAGACTAGAGACCACCATTCAGGGAAATTGTAGAGGGTTTCTCAGCTTTGATTTGGAAGTGTGAGGAAGTTCAGTAGTCTGAAAATTGCCCCTTCTGTCATATTATTCAGCTCTTTATTTTTTTAGCTTAGCAAATATGTTATCTAACTAACCAGTCTTTGTGACAAGAAACAAACACAATAGAAAATAGTCATAGAAATGAATATTGACATAAATGTAAAAATAATGTAATTTGAATTTAAGACTATTAGATTAGATTATCTGCAAGGTGCCTTCCAACTCTAAGATTTTATTCTATAAAAATGGAAACTAAAATCTAAACAAATCAAAATAAATGGAGATATATTATTGTTAACACATAGGTAAGAGAAGAAGAATATATGGGACTTGGAATAAAAGTTTATTCTTCCGAAAGGAAGTTTATTTTAAAATGAAATGGCCAAGAGAACAAAAAGATTGCAGTCCAATTCAATATCTCAAACTTGAATTATAGAGCTACTGAGGGGACCAAGAGAAACATAATTGTGAATGCTAGTCTCTCCAAAAGTGACCACCTGCATTGGGAATAAAAATAAATACCAGCCATTTAACTCATAAAAAGTTTATGGAGATTAATAAGTTAGTGGCCATAAAACTCTTTGAGATCTTGTTATAAAAAAGGTGTTACGCAGCTATAAATCACTATTACTATCGGGCATGAAACACAACAAAATCCCATCAGACAATCTAATAGATATCCATTATCTGGCTAAAGGGCGAAGATAGCTTTCTTGATTCTTTTAGCCATGTTTCAACACTCCACATACACTTAGTGATGTCTCAACAATTCACCACACTTAAACAAATGGGAATTCTCCTGTTACAAAAGTTAGCATTTTAATAGCTCTTAATATTTCTTATTGTATAAGTATATACAACAATGGATACCAGAACCAATCAAGCTATGCTTAATAGTGCCTACTCATATTTTCTGTGTTCAGCTTTGAAAATATCTTCATATACAAAATGGAAGCTAATCAATTTTTTTCAAATTTTAAATGGTCCAGCTTTCGTAAATGATGTATTTGGCATGGACCACTGTTTAAATTACATTCTTTTCTCAAGTGGTTGAATGGTTGTAATGAGAATTTACAATTTGTGGTATATTAAAGTAGGAAGTAGACTGAATTTCTTTATCAATATTATGCACGCCTCAGAGTTTCTTTACACAAGAGCACTTAGAAACTGGCAGACAAATGTGGTTCCATTAGATCTGCTGTCAGCCAGAACAACTAAAGAATTCTATTTAACCCATCTCGTGAATTTAAGATGACAGTACAGCTCCCGCACAGCACAAATATCAGGGCATGACCAATACATTAATACCATGAGTGCATCCCAAATGCTGCCTCTGGAAATCCACAGAACAGATTTTATTTGGTCGAGGCCATTTTGCTTGAATACAATTGTCAGAATCAATCTGTGTCTAATTTAATTTATCCTTTGATTTATACATCACAATGCCCACAGATTAGGCATCTGATTATGAACCATTGATTTATCCTCAGAAGTTGTAAACCTTCCAAAATAACAAAATTTATTACTTCTCACAGAGAAAAGATGTCTTACACACACACACACACACACACACACACACACACACACACACACACACACTAATGTAATAGATTTAGTGAAGGTAATGAAGTAGACTGCAAAAGCATCTCCAGTACAGGCACAGTGTTCCTGACAATTCTGCTGCATTTAAACACAACTCAACACTTTTGGACACATATACCAACTGTTCATCTTCTCTATCAATATCCTACTACTGTGCAAGGTGGTTCAGCGAAGGCAGAGTCCATCTCAAATAGAAATGGATCCCTGCAGCTGCATATTGACTTAGAAAACCTCAAACTAACATTAATTATATTGCATTGTATTTTTATTTACTTTATTAAGCATTTCCCAATTAGATTTTAATCTGGTTCAGATCTTCCTCTGGAGTTTTGCAAGCCAAATACAGCAAGTTTGACACTTCTGAGTTAGACCATTTTGACCATTTAAGCCTACTTTGGGAATTTTGTCTAACACAGGTTAGGATAATTTTTTCATAAGATCAGAGATTGTAAAGCAGGGAGGACATAGAGTTCAACTCCCTCATTTTACACATGAGGAGACTTAGGCTGAGAAAGTAAGTGACTTGCCCAGGATTATAAAACTAGCTAATAAGCGTTTAAGACAGGATTTGAATTCAGATCTTCTTGATTCTAAGTACATCTAGATTTTTTAAGAATTAAATATTTTAAACAATGTTTTATTATTAAACATTAAATAATATTTACATTATAATGCAATATAAATATTATGACTTATATTTATATTACATTATAATCAAAAATATAAGTTCATATTTATATTACATTATAAAATAATGTTTTTACATTTTCTAGTTTTTCATTCTTTCAGTTTTGTTTGACTGATTCTTGATGTTTCATAGAGTCATTAGTTTCCAGATGCCCAATACTAATTTTTAAGGAATTGTTTTCTTCGGTTAACTTTTGTACCTCCTTTTCCATTTGGCCAATCACATCTTTTAAGCAATGGTTTTCTTCAGTGTACTTTTTTTTTCCATTTTATCAATTGCATTTAAAAAATTTTTCTTCTACCTCTCTTATTTGACTTTTTAAATCGTTCTTGAGCTTTTCCAAGAAGGCTTTTTGGACTTGAGATCAGTTCATATTCCCCTTTGAGGTTTCAGATGTGGGTATGTGACCATGTTGTCCTCTCCTTAATTTGTGTTTTGCTTGTCCCTGTCACCAAGATATTTCTCTATGGTTATCGATTTTTTTTTATTCTCCTTGTTCATGTTGTTTGCCTTTTTTTTTTTAGGCTTTTAAATTCAATCTCTGCTACTGGGGCCTAGGGGGCACTGTCTCAGACTTCTTGTGCTGGGGACTGGGGGCCTGGTTACAAGTTTTCTGTTCTGGGACCTCAGGTGCTTACAGTTGTATGTTGTAGCAGTCTATTATTTTTCCTGGTGCTAAGCTGGAAGTGGTGTGTACCTAGTGTTGGCACTTGCCTGCCCCTCATCCCTGGGGCACAGGATTTCCTGCTGGTCGGTTGAGGTGGGGCTTTGGCCTGATGGGATGCCTCCTGTCCTGCACTGGTCCCCTTCAGCCACAAAAAGAGGGAGCTTTCCCATTAACCCCCTAGCCTCCTGAGCTAGAGCTAAAAGACTGTTCAAGTTAAAAGACTGCAGTGCCCTGTCTTTCTGCCTACTCCACTATTCCAGGATTTTTCCTGGGGTAATATTCTCTGGATTTTTCAAGGTCAAGGGAGGGTGAGAGTGACTTATCTGCCATCTTGTCTCCTGGAAGCTTGATTAGATTACTTTCAAACATTTAGTCTGTGGGCTCATAGCCCCAGGAGTAGCTGCTGCCACCACTGCCACCACCGCAGGCCCTGCACAGGACCATGCCTCTCTCTCACCCAGTTCCAACAGACCATAAAATAATTTTTTTTAGTTCAATTTTTAATGAGAATGGCCTCCATCAAGTTTGTGGGTGGCTTCTATTTTCTTAAATATTAGAAACTGCATTTTATTAAGCTGATGACATCTACCTGTGTCCTGCTTTAGGATATGAAAACATTGCGTTGTAATTATAGAATCATGAGGATTATGTGTGTGAATTATATGTGCCACCACAAAAAGATCTGTTATAAATATTTTTCTGCATATGAGTCCTTTTCCTCTTTCTTAAAAATCTCTTTGGAATATGAACCTATTGCTGGTATTGCTGGGTCAAAGGTAAGCACGACTTAACAACTTTGGGGGCATAATTCCAAATTATGTGAAGTGATATTCATATGGTCACAATGTGAATTAGCAGTACAAATGTTCTTAGAATGAAACCTAGAAGCACCTCTAATTTTTTTATTTTTGCTTTTTGGAGGGTAATTGGGGTTAAGTAACTTGCCCAAGGTCACACAGCTAGGCTTTTTTGTTTGTGTGTGCGTTAAGTGTCTGAGGTCAGATCCGAACTCAGGGCCTTCTGACTCCAGGGCTGACGCTGTACTCACTGCGCCACCTAGCCACCCCAGCACCTCTAATTTTACTAATGTATTTTTTCATTCACTCAACAGATAAGTGTTGAATGTCTACTGTGTATAATATTTTGCATATATGGGATTATTAGTCAAATGTTAATAAAATCAAATTTGGCAGGATATTAAGATGAAATTTAATAGACATTTCAATTAAGTTTTATTACTTGGATTTTTTTTAACTCAAAGTCAAAAGTACAGGATGGAAGATGACCTGCTAAACATGTAGTCTGTTGTATGGGATAGAGCTGGGCTGGGAGTCAGGGAGACCTCAGTTCATATTCCACCTTAAGACTTATTAGCTGTATGGCCCCAAATAAGACTTCACCTTTTGGGGCCTCACTTTCTTTATCTATAAAATGTGTTGTAGCTGATGTCCCTTAAGTTTCCTTCCAGCTCTAAATCTGTTTTCCTAATTTATTATTTCCTGGAGTTTAGTCTCCAAACCCTGACTCACACTGGTAGGGTGGGTCCTAAGAGGGCTGAGTCTCCCAGAGGGTGGCTTCCACTTTCATAGCTCTGAGAAGTTGGCTGTTCATCTAATAATATGCTTATGAGCCTCTATTGGAGGCTTCTCCCTATGATTATTAGTTGATGTCAGTCAGGCAGACTTAATTGGCTTTTTAAAGCAAGTATTTACTAAGGATTTATATATATATATATATATATATATATATATATATATATATATATATATATGTATATATATGTATATATATATATACATACATATATATATATATATAATAAGAATAACTGGTACAAAACATTCACCCAAAAGTCTGTGACACAATCTCCCCAAAAGAAGTCATAGACAGTGGGCTTAGCCTTAAAATGTCCATGTAGCAAAACGGTAACACATCTCCTGGTTGCTAGCAGTCTTTTTCTCCCTTTCATGGGGCATCCATGAAGTTCTTCTTGGGCATGTAATATGTGTATATGTATACACACACATACATACACACATACATATATATACACATACATATATACATATACATATATATATGTATACACACACACACACACACACACAAACACATTCCCCCCTGGGATCCTTGTAGAGTATTGAATATTTCTTTCCATTTCACTTCTAGTCTGTTCACTGCCAATGAAGAAACTGTCTTGTAGGGATACTGTTAAGATAAAGATAATTAAATCTAAATCCTCCAACTTTCTCAATTCCATAAATCCCTCCTTCACCCAAATGGAATGGAAGTTATGGGGAGGATACCAAGATTGTGGATGAGACCATGGAATCTTCTTTTTTCCCCAAGTGATTTCTTCTCTGGTGGAGTAACTGAAAGGCTTTCACCACTTATACTTCCATACACTTGAATCTCTGACTTCCAGAATAGTTTGTCATTTTATATATATAACCCAAAGAGTATGACGAAATTTTTTTAGACTCTCAAAATTTTTACTCAATTAACAAAAATCTAATTTCTTTTCCTTCCACTTTCCTCCTCCCAATCATTAGAAAAAAGAAAAACAATACCCTGCAACAAATATTCACAGTCAAGCAAAACAAATTCCTGCATTAGTCATGTCCAAAAAAATGTCTTATTCTGTATCTCTCTATTGTTGGTAATTATCAGTAGAGAACAAATCCCCAAAACTGAAATAGTTCTAGAGAAACTTTATTAGGTCATTGGCAAAGGAGAGAGACATAAAAACAGGTGTGGCTCCTTCATCAAGTCTTTATGAGATTATCTTATATAGAGTTCAGACAAGGGCATAAGGATATTTGGTACATGGACCACATATAGGCAATTTGAGATGTATAGTAGTAGGTAAGTATAAACATTCAAATTTGAGGAACCCAAAACACAAACTTTGGGTGTACCCAAAACAAGACCTGGGTAGAATGTAAGCATTCCCTAAAAACCAAATGGCTTCCCAAGAACATCTCTGAAGTCAACCTGACCTCTGGTATAAGTCTTGAGTTAGACAATTCCCTAACCACATAAAACTAGGTTCAAAAAATATTAATAAATATCTATTTTTCCTACACTGTAAAGAAGTTGGTACCATGCTTTCACTTTGGTCCTCTGGAGTCCTGGTTGTTCACTGAACTTATCAGTCTTCTTACATCTTTCAAAGTTGTTTATCCTCATAATGTTGTTATTGTACAAATTGTTCTCCTGGTACTACTTGTACCAGCAAGTACCCCAACATCCCCAGGGTGGCTGCCAACACAGTTTCTTAGATCTGCTTTTCAAAAGGAAAGCAACTCAAAATGAGTTAACAAGCTTACTTTAATCAAACAAACATATATTACCTAGTTCAGGGGAAAAAGGTCAGCACCCCGAACTTCAGAGTATTCAGACAGTTCAAGCAGACAGACTTCCAACTGCCCAACCATTACATCAATACCAAATCACAGTTACCAGAGAGGGAAGCATCAACATCTGGGTTTTAAAAGACGGGGGGCTCTCAACGGCTGCCCAGAGTCTCATCTGGTCAAATCACACAACACTTCTCAAAGTGAGCCCCAAAGCAAAGCCTCACATCAGAGATTATATAGCCTTCTCCTGGATTAGAGAATGTAACCACCCTCTTGACCCACTGCCCAATCACACAGCATCAAGGTGTTGACATTCCTGAAAACCAAACCTCCTACCACAGGCTCCATGTGACCACTTTCAGCCTATTAGGGGGCAAAGTATATTTTCAAATTAAAGAAGGTTGTCAGAGTCACTTAAACCAATCAAAGGGCCTAGGGGCAGGGAAGATCTTCAAATCTGCATTTCCATTACACTACTTCATTTTGTATCAGTTCATGCAATTCTTTTCAAGTCTCTGAAACTCTCCCCTTTATTATTTCTTATAGCTCAATAGCATTCCATTCAGGACTGTGATGGACTCAACTGAAACAAGGTTAGAGAGTAGATTATTAAATTTTCAGTGTGATCATCTATAACTCAGAAACTGGCAAACACTACCAATCAGGTTTGATTTATTGACTTACTGATTGTCTAGACTTAGAAAATGATGGAGAAAATGTTAATGCAGATAAAATTTAAAAGCATGTCATGCAACCAATAGTTAAACACTTACTACCACACCCTCAATTCCATTTCATTCATATATCACTATCTGTTCAGTCATTCCATTCTTTAATCGATGAGAATATTCTAGTTCCTTAGGTTCCAATTCTTTGCCACCACAAAAAGATCTGTTATAAATATTTGTGTGCATTTGAGTCCTTTTCCTCTTTTTAAAAATTCTCTTTGGAATATGAATCTATTGGTGGTATTCCTGGGTCAAAGGTATGCATGATTTAATAACTCTGGGAGCATAATTCTAAATTGTTCTCTCTATGATTATATCCAATTTATCATATATATATATATATATATATATATATATATATATATATATATATATATATATATATATATATATATATCTTGTTTGTACATAGTTGTTTGTATGTTCTCTCTCCATTATACTGTAAGCTTAATAAAGGGACTACTTTTTTGTTGCCTTTCTTTCTATGTCCAATATTTAGAAAGCAACTAGCACATAGTAAAACTTAATAAATGTTTGTTGACTTGACTTTAGAATTGACTGTACCAATTCATAGCTCCACCAAAAAATTCATGTATGTGACTTTTCCCATAGTTCTTTGATGATTTGTTATTTTCCTTTTTTGTCAACTTAGCCGGTCTAATGGTTTTGAGGTGAAAGTTCAAAGTTGTTTTAATTTCCATTTCTCTAATAGTGTTTTGGAGCATTACTTCATATGGTTATTGAAAGCTTGTATTTATTCCTTAGAAAAATGTCTATTCATATTCTTTAAATATTTATTAACTAAGGAGTGGCTCTTATTGTGGAATTTAAATCATTTTCTCATATATCTTGGAAATGAGATCTTCATAAATTTTCTGCAAATATTTTTTACAGTTACCTGCTTCTCTTCAAATTTTAACTGCATTGGTTTTGTTTGTGCAAACGCTTTCTAATTTTATATTGTCAGAATTGCTCGTTTTCTCTTCTGAGATCTGCTCTATCCTTTGTTTATTGTGACCAAATTTCTTGAACTATTCTAAATGTACTTCTTGCCACATATGCCTAGAGTTGATCTAATGGCTTTTGAGGACATCTAACTTGATCACCAGTGGTTTCAAATTTAACCTAAAGCTTGTAATTGATTCATTGAATTAAGAAGCATTCTAATCCATTGGTTAAGGAATCAGAGTGGAGCATCTTGTCAATTAATTTAAGTGTGGTAAGGTAATTAATTGATTGATTCCATTGACTCCACTCTTACACTATGATTCTCTAATCTAAGTGATTTAGTGAACTCTGAGGACTATAATATGGTCAATAGTAGAACACAGAAGCCAGAAAAGCTAATATTCTCCCAGGCTACCTCAAGTGTTTAGGGTTTGAAACAAGTGAAGTAACAGTTCCATTGTACTCTGCCCTGGTTGTACTGCATTTGGAGTATAGCACTTTGTCTTGGGTATCCCATTTTAGGAAGGGCACAGAGAAGTCAAAATACATCTAGAAGAAAGCAACCAAGACGGCGAGAGGACTGAAATCTATCCTATGCATGCATCAACTGAAGGAAATAGGGATGTTCATCCTAAAGAGGAATTAGTACATGATAGCAGCCTTCAAGTATTTGGAAAGTTGCCATGTCAGAATGGTTTCAAATTCTTCTATTTGGCCCCAGACAGTAGCATTAGAATCAATAGGTGAAAGTTAAAGAAGCAAACTTGGGCATGATGTAGGAGGGAAAAATATTGTGCAATGCCCTTCCTTTCCCCGGATGTCACATAACATCTCAAACTTCAAGTTCAGTGGTAGACAAATGTGTAGGGTGGCATGTGGCAAAGGCAATTCACAAGTCTTGGCGCTGTGAGGTCTGGAAGATCTCTCTTTCTTTGTAAAAGTCTAATGCAACTTCTTTCAAATACAATGTTTCTACTGAACAGGTGGCTCAGCTTGGTTGCCAGGGTCTGAACCAGCTCTTTTCTCTGTTGCCAGAGGCTGCATTTCTCAAAACTGTCTCCTTCCTTGGGTAGTTATATCTTTGTATCCTGTCTGAAGTATGTATCTTTAATCCCTTAAATATGCTCTGTACTCTCTCAACTCTGCACCTCCACCAGGGATTAGCTATTTCAAGTATAGCAGGATAACTAGAAGTTTATTCTCTCAAACCCGTTACTCCTTCATAACTTGTTTTGAAGAAGGTATTCACAAGGCAGCAGTGCATTAAACTTCTAGTCCTGGAGTCAGGAAGACCCGAGTTCAAATCTGACCTCAGACCCTTACTAGCAGTGTGATCTTGGTCAAGTCATTTAACCTCTATATACCTAGCTTCTTTATCTAAAATGGGGGTTAATAATAGCACCTACCTCCCAGTATGGTTGTGAGTATAAAATGAAATAATATTTTTAAATGCTTTTCAAACTTTACTGCTCCATAAAAATGCTATTAGCTATTATGCTAGGTATAGATACGTAAGTCAGTGTAACATTGTATTAAACACACCTTTGATTATATTATGAATTCCAGGGCTGTGAAGTTGTTTAAAGATCAACTCCCCAAAACTTACATTTGTAAAAATAAGTTATATTGAACTTTGTTTTTACATCAGAGTCACTCTAAATATACCCAGACCTTTACCCCTACACCAGCCACAGAAATAAACCTTGTCATGTGACAAAGAAAAAAAGATAAGCAAAATAGTGGCTACAGAAAACTCACAGGAAAATATACACAGCATTCTGCTCTTATAGACCCCTTGCCTCTCTGCTGAGAAAAGAGAGTTAAATTTCAATATCTATTTTCCTCCATCAGTTTCATTTACCCAGAGTTCATATTCCTATATGTTATTGTAGTTTTCTTGTGTGTTTATTTTATTCTGTATATCATTTCACGTAAATATTCCCATGTTTCTCTGAATTCCTCATATTGGTAATTTTTACTACACAATATTATTATTATTATTACATTCATACACTACAATCTTTTCAGTCATTCCCCAATCAATAGGCAACCACTTTTGTTCCAGTTCTTACATGCCATAAAATTGTTTCTATGATTATTTTGGTCTCTATGAGAACTTTCTGTTTTTTTACTTCCTAGTGGTATCTGTAGGATGTCTGATCCAAATACAAAAGAGGAAAGGAAGGAAAGAAAGATTATAGGAGAAATATCTCCTCTCTGAGTTTCTTGTAGTAGGTAATTGCTGCCAAAATATATTTACCACAACACACAAATTATAGCACTAAAAACCTAGGTTTTATTATTGTACTCAAACATAGGTTGAGCTTCAGAGAAATAATAAGCCTCAACAATCATTAGGATTCTAATAAGGCCTCTTAGAGGCAAAACTACATCAGAGTGACAGAGAAAGAATTCTTTTACATATTTCAATCTTGTATATTCCTCTTAGGCCATAAAGATTAAAGAGGAGTTACATCCATAATCCTTTGCTTCCTTCAATGTCATACAAGTTGAACAAACAAGAAAACAGAGTCATAATCTCATTCATACCCTAAGAAAATGAACTTCATCAAATAAAGTATAAGTAAGCTAAGTCAGGATACAGATTAAACTTTTTTTTGGTTGATTGTGTACAAATCTTTGTAACTTAGCAATAATACTGGAGTGGTTTATTTCTTTCTCCAGTTCATTTTACAGATGAAGGCACGGAGGCAACCGTTAAGTGATTTGCCCAAGGTCATACAGCTAGTAAGTGTCTAAGGCTGGATTTGAACTCAGGTCTTCCTGACTCAAGGGCTGGAAGTTTCACACTGCACCATCTTTTAGCAACTTTACAAATAAGTTAAAAGAGGGAGAAGGGATTTATATTTCACCAAGATGTTGGGGACAGGTAAGAATCTTCCTCTGATTTCTTATCTATGGAATACATAAGACCCCAATAAATTTTCATATCCCATGGGACAGGTTTCAACCAGCTCAATCATCTTTCAACTAAGAGAAGGGACCCTGACTTTCCCTTAACATTATTATTATTCCCTAACATTCCCTTATCATTATTATTCCATGAGTCAGATTTTGGTCAAATGAGGTTAATACTAACAGAAGACAGGTTTATAGTTAACCAAAAGTTGCTGGAGGAATAGCCCTGAACCCTGAAAAATAAAAAAAAAAATTATAAAAGAAAATAAAAAATTCCCATTACAGAAAGAAGGAAAAAATGCTTATTAAGCTCCTACTATGTACCAGGCACTGTGTTAAGGGCCATTTGATCCTAACAACCCTGTGGTGTAGTTACTATTGTTATCCCCATTTTTCAGTGATGCCCAGATCACACATTTAATTGTCTGAGGCAGGATCTGAACTCAGGTCTTCCAGATTTCAGAAACAGCAATCAATTCACTGCCACTTAGCTGACACAGAAGCTTTTGAGACACTTTGTGAAGGGCATAGTTAGAAAACTGTGCAAATGAGAACTGTATTAAATGGCCCAGAAATAATCTGACCCTGAGACTAACTGAAAGAGCTAGAAATTTTTCAATTTAGTCACTTATCTAATAGTATTCCATATTGTTTTCTAGAATGGTTGAATCAATTCATAGCTCTATCAATAATATATTAGTATTCCTATCTTTTCATAGTGTCTGTGACTGTTTCTATCTTTTGTCTTTTTGCCTACTTATAGTATGAAAAAAAATTCTTTCAATTGGCACTTTTCTTATTACCAGTAATTTGAAGCATATTTTTATATGGTCATGCATAATCTGTAATTCCTATTTTGAAAAGTGCAAGTTTTTTGGTTTGGGTTTTTAACTGTCATCTTGGCTATCTTGCAAAATTTGTCTTGGCTTAGCCATTCTAGAAGATGGTTCACATCTACTAAAAATCTTCTTCCAAATTGATACAATAGGCCTGATTACTCCCAGGTTTTCCATGCATCCTGCAGCATATATAATGAGAGTCATTAGTAATCATCACCAGGGACAGCTAGGTGGCACAGTGAATAGAGCACCAGCCCTGGAGTCAGGAGGATCTGAGTTCAAATCCAGCCTCAGACACTTAACACTTACTAGCCATGTGACCTTGGGCAAGTCACTTAACCCCAATTGCCCTTCCAAAAAGCAAAAAAAAAAAAAAAAGTAATTATCACCAGTGTTTGGGCTGAACCTTTTAATTGTCCATATGACCTCTGGCTTGCACCTTTGTTTGACTATCTTAAATATCCTGTTGTCCCTTAGACAAGGTTTGGGGGTTTTTGAGGAGAGGGGGAAGGCAGGGCAGGGCAGAGGATAGAGACCAGTCTGTAACACTCTACTTATTAATGCAAATAGTAGGATTTATAGAGCAATAAGAGTCAAATTTTCACTCAGCAAACAATATGGTTGGACAAAAATATCCTGGAGACCACAGTTTGTCAAGCCCTCAAAAATCTCTCCTTAGAGGGGTGGCTAGGTGGCGCAGTGAGTAGAGCGCTGGCCCTGAAGTCAGAAAGACCTGAGTTCGGATCCTGCCTCAGACACGTAACACACAAACAAAAAAACCTAGCCGTGTGACCTTGGGCAAGTTACTTAACCCCAATTGCCCCCCAAAAAGCAAAAAAAAAATCTCTCCTTAGGCTGGAATATTTGACCTCCTCCACATTAGGCTTTATGACCTCTATAATCTAACGCCAAAGGAGAAGAAAGGCATGGACAAAAACGTACATTATGTGGTGGGTAACAAGAGTTGTCAAATGTCCTACAGAAGTTATTCAGACTCATCTCATCTCTTCTCTTTTTTTTCTTTTTCAAAATAAATTGGATATCTTTTGTTTTTACAACACTTAAATTTCACCAATTAACTTTTTTTCTTCTTCCCTTCCCCAGAGAACCATTCCTTGTAACAAATAAAATTTCTAATGAGACAAACAGAGAAAGAGGAAGAAAAAATTCAACAACAGCAGTCAATACATAGGAAAAAAATCTGATATTATATGCAATGCTCCAAACTTATGGACCTTGCACAACTATAAGAAAGTGGAGGAAGGTGTCTTCCTGTATCTCTTCTTTGTAATTATTCTTTGTAATTTTGAAATGCTCATTTTCAACTCTCTTATGGTTATTTTTCTTTCTATATACGTTATTATAATCATTGTGTATACTGTTTCCTTGGCTCTGCTTACTTCACTTTGCATCAATTCATTTCTTTTCATACTTCTCTGGATTCATCATAGTCACTATTTCTTTTTTATTTTTTATTTTTGCTTTTTTGGAGGACAATTGGGGTTAAGTGACTTTCCCAATGTCACATGGCTAACGTGTCAAGTGTCTGAGGCCAAATTTGAACTCAGGTCCTCCTGACTCCAAGGTCAGTGCTGTATTCACTGTGCCACCTAGCTGCCCCATAGTCACTATTTCTAATAGCAAAATAACATTCCATTGCATTCATTTACCATAATGTGTTTTACCATTCCCCAACAGATAGAGATTTATATCATTTCCAATTCTTTCCACAATTTTTATCAATGACCTTCTTGAGATATATGTCTAGCAGTAGATTATCAGGGTAAAACAGCATGGACATTTTTGTCACTTTATTTGCACAATTCCAAATTTCTTCACAGAATTATTATGCTAATTCGCAGCTCCACCTTTTATTTTGCCTGTATTTCCATAGCCCTTCTGACATCGACCTCCCTTCTTTTCTAATTGGAAACCTTACTCAGATGCCACTACATTCAACTTTTCTCATAATGGACAAGTATGTACAGTATATAGAAGACTTTCATCAGTCCATAGACAGAGGAGGAGGGCCTTATCTTGATAAGCCCCAATAAGGGAACTCATCTGACTGGAAGACCCTGGTGGACTACAGTTCTCATAAAAGATAACTTTTATTCCTTTGAATGTAGAACAGGCACACCAGCAAAACACATTTAAAACTTTTAATGAAACCTTTTAGCTATTTCTCAAATTTCTAAATATCACCACCCCCCCTTTTATTTCTTTCCAGCTGAATACAACATTTCATTCCCTTGCGTAATGCGTTAATTAAACCCTACTTCCCGTGAGAGAACTCTTAGTAAATGCTGTGAAAAAATGCATTTGCTACCACTGCCCATATAGTTATTGTACTTTAAAAATAGAGTATGCTATCAAAAGTTCACTGGTCCTTAGAGAATTAAGCCAATTTCACCAAACCCTAACTTGCTCTTACTCCCACTGACTCATATTTTTGTCTGTTCTCATCTATTGAAGAGATAGGCCTTGTAAAAGTTACCGCATGGGGCGGCTAGGTGGCACAGTGTTGGCCTTGGAGTCAGGAGGACCTGAGTTCAAATGTAGCCTCAGACACTTAACACTAGCCGTGTGAACTTGGGCAAGTCACTTAACCCCAATTGCCCTGCCTTCCCCCTCAAAAAAAAAGAGTAAAAGCTACCACACTGGGGCAAAAAGAGAACCAAAACAGTAGCTTTATCTCTAAACCTTGAACATGAGTAAGGTCAAGGTGGAATGAGAAAAGGTAAAAGTCAAAACAGGTAAAATATTCTGAATGAAGGGGAAAGAGTTAAGCAGGTCATTATAGGTTCAGAAGGTTGGAACTAAGTTTGATTTTATGATCAGACTTTATGAAAGCAATCTTACTGATGAGCTTGTCATTATTTGCTTCATCTAGTTTACACTTTTGATATTAGCTCTCTTGGGCCTAAAGGGACAGAGGATTATTCACAACATCACTTGTTAATATATGATAATCACATTTTTTTTTTCAGCAAAGCCAAAAAATACCATTTTATTATCCTTTTTATTCAAATAACATTTCTGAGGGCTAGGTAAGGAGGTAATTAGTGTTATCTTAATTTACAGATAGGGATAATGACTAGACCTGTAATTGCATTAGTATAGAGAGCTCCCAGATAAGAGGATTCCAGCTATCAATACAAGTCTGCACCTTCTCTGCAGTTTATAGTCAGAATTGCATAGAATATTGAAAGATTAAGTGACTTGCCCAGACTCAAACTGTCAGTATGTGTCAGAGACAGGACTTGAACCCTGGCTTTTCATGGCAGTTTCTCTAACCACTATGCTGTGCTGTTTCTCTGTTGAAAGGCTCTTAAGCTGACATTCACAGACCATTCCCTGATCCTTCCCCACTCAGGAGTCTGTGGATAGATGTTAGATGGTCTGTGAACTTTGACAGGGGAAAAACATTGTATCCTTATTTTCACTAGGAGGCAGCTTACGTGATTTAGTGGATAGAGCACGGGGCCTAGAGTCAGGAAGACCTAAGTTCAAATTTGACCTCAGATACTTATTATCTGTGTGACTCAGGGCAAGTCACTTACTTAACCCTGTTTGCCTTCACTGGAGAAGGAAAAGGCAAACCACTCCAGTATCTTTGCCAAGAAAATCCCATGAACAGTTTGGTCCACAGGGTCATGAAGACTTAGACATGACTGAATGACTAAACAATGACAATTTTCTCTAACCTTTGTTTTCTTTTATAATCCTATGTAAATTATTTCATGCATTTAGAAACATTCTGAGAAAGAATCTAGATGTTTCAGCAGACGGCCAAAGGAAACCACGACTCCAAAAAGGTTAAGAACCACAGTTCTATGCAGATCTTGGTAGAAATAGCAGATATTTTATACATAAACAATTCATTTAAACAAACATTTTTAGATGCCTTCTTCTGCCAGGTAATATATTAGGTACTGGACATACAAAAACCAAAAATAAAATTATCCAAGCCCAGAAGGGGCTTCTTCTGGGGAAATTTGAAAGAGTTAAGAGTTGAGGCAGAGGGACTCGGGAGTGGGTACAGAGTACAGCATGTACTTAGGTTAAGTCAATCCAAGGACATGTAATAAGGGAGAGGATGCTAACAACCAGGTAAACAGGAAAGGCTTCATGTTGTAGGAGGCATCTGCACAAAGCCTTGAAGGAAGCTAAGCATTCTAAGAGACTGAGACAAGAAGGGAGACAGCCTCTGTAAAGATATGGAGACCAGAAATAGAAGGTAAATTCCAAGAACAATCAATAAGCAAGCATTTATTAAGCACCTACTATGCCAGGAGATAAAAAGAAAAATAATCTCTAAACCCAAGTGCCATAAGTAGGGTTTGAATGAGGATTTTGTCCTGTCATAAACCACAAATAACCGAAAAAGGATGGGTTCCCTTAGACCTACTCTTCCTTATCTCTGTGGTCTACTCCTTTGACCCAGAATTATAAGATTATAGAGTCCCTTTCCTGGGGATCACATCCCCTCTTCACTCCTCCTGGGAATTGGAATTTAGGAAATTACTGGCTGCACCACATGGGTCTTAGCTGGGGTTCTTTGAAGTATAGGTCACGTTCTCTCTCACAATGACACAGGAGGGATACTTTCCTCTCTGTTGCATTTCCCTAATCTTGCTCCATAATAAAAATGAATTTGCCCTAAGAACAAGGATTCAGTTATGCCTCTACCCTCTACATACCACCACCCACCCAACTGTTTGAGTGCTCTTTCTTAAAGTCAATCTGTTATAATGAAATGCATTGGAAATATCAAATATTAGAAAGACACAATATATGTGTTAAATAATTGGTCAAAGATTTCTTGTGGTTTCTGGGTTTGAGGAAGGCTGGATCCTGACTGGGGCTTTCTAGTTCAATTTTTCTTATTCCAACACATTCATCCAAGCAAAAACATTTATGATGATGGTTTTCAAGCTGGCCTTCAAGAACAAGTACACCCTGCCCTCCATAATGATTCTGGTCAGTACAGAATTCATATGTAAAACAGAATATGTTTCATTGTTAGGCCAACAGCCTCTTTAACTGAGAATCAGTCAAGCAGAGAATAGGCAAATTTAGTTAAGGAAAACTAACAAAATTTAAGGTATCAACTTTTAAGGCAAAGGGTCTAAGACCAATTATTCAAAAAGAATACCAATAGTTATGCAGAGAAAATATCTTATCATGAATAATGTAAGACGCAATACCAAAAATGGAAGGATAGAAGACCTTAGAAGTGCCAAAAGGGTCATTTAAGATCAAGGCTATTTAAAATAGGGAGTACAATTGAGATCAAGATTGAAAGTCCTGTTAAAGCTTCTACAACATTGATCTCTCTGGTGCTCTGCAACTACATCCCTCTAAAACTGATAACTGGATCTACCCAACATAATGAGTAGGCTTTGTTCTGCCCCAGGTTCCATCACCAATTCCAGCATCCCTAGGAGTGGGAAAAACAACACTCCAGTACAATTCTAGACCACATCAATCTTATTGTTGGTATTGGTCCTCTTTTTTACCCCAGCTCCCAATAGGTGAGTTTCTTGTCCTATCCTACCAAAGCTCCCCAGTGATTATATTCCTACTTTGCCCCTTAATCCCACTAGTGTCAGTTCCCACCTCCAAACTCTCACCCAATGCCACTGAACATAGATCACCCTGACACTGGATACTTGACTCAGAATCCCATGAGGCTCTTTCTGTGAAGAACAAGATCTTAGAACATGAGTGAATAAAGAGAAATATATTAAATAGCCCAGGGGCATTCTGATCCTGAGTCTGCCTGTAAGAACTAGAAGTCTGTCACATAGCCCAGAGGTATATGCTGATAATTTAAGTGACCTATAACATTTTCTCCAGGAAAAGAGCAGCTTTTAGAAAGAAGTAATATTAGCCTAAAGAGACACTGCAATGAACAACTGTTGTCATTCAATCATTTTCAATCATGTCCATCCCTTTTGGAGGTTTTTTTATTATTATTATTGGCAAAAATACTAGCGTGGTTTGCCATTTCCTTCTCCAGCTCATTTTACAGATGAGGAAAATAAGGCAAATAGAGTTAAGTGACTTGCCCAGGATCACATAGTTAGGAAGTATGTGAGGCCAAATTTGAACTCAGAACTCAGGGAGATGAGTCTTCCTCACTCTAGGCCTGGCACTCTATCTGCTGTGCCACCTAGCACCCTAATGAATGGATAGCTACTGGCAATCATGTGTGGTAGAAGAGACCAACAGCATCTAACCAGGTTAAAATCCTACCTCTGGGGGCGGCTAGGTGGCACAATGAGTAGAGCGCCAGCCCGGGAGACAGAAGGACCTGAGTTCGGATCCAGCCTCAGACACTTAACACATACAAACAAAAAAACCTAGCCATGTGACCTTGGGCAAGTTACTTAACCCCAATTGCCCTCCAAAAAGAAAAAAAAATCCTGCCTCTGGTCTTTACTAGGTATGACTATAGGCAAGTAACTTAATCTCTGTTCTTCAGTTTCCTTATCTGTAAAATAAGAGAGATAGACTCAGCTCTAGGGTCACTTCTATCTTTAAGTCTAGTTATTAACCTGAAATCCATGAACACATTCCTTTTGTTTTTATTTATATTTGATAACTGTATTTAAATGTGACTGTTTTCCAACCCTGAGTTTTCCCACACGTATTAGATTGGCTAATATGACAAAAAAGGAAAGTGATAAATGTTGGAGAAGGTGTGGGAAAACTGGGACACTAATGCATTGTTGGTGGAGCTATGAACTGATCCAACCATTCTGGAGAGCAATTTAGAACTATGCCCAAAGGGCTATAAAACTGTGCATTTTGATCCAGCAATAGCACTACCAGGTCTATGTCCCAAAGAGATGGCATAAAAGGGGAAAAAACACATATGTACAACAATATTTATAGCAACTCTTTTTTTGTGGTGACAAAGAATTGGAAATTGAGGGGATGCCCATCAGTTGCAGAATGCCTGGACAAGTTGTGGTATATGAATGTAATGGAATATTATTGTGCCAAAAGAGATAATGAGCAGGCAGATTTCAAAAAGACCTGGAAGGACTTACATGAACTAATGATGAATGAAGTAAGCAGAACCAAGAGAACATTGTATACAGTAACAGCAACATTGTGCAATGACAAACTTTGATAGACTTAGCTCTCCTCAGCAATACGATGATCTAAGACAATTCCAAAAGACTCATGATAGAAAATGCTATTCACATCCAGAGAAAGAACTATGGAGTCTGAATGCAGATTAAAGCATACTATGTTCTCTCTCTTTTATTTTTCTTTCTTTATCTTGGTTTTTCTCTTTTGTTCTGATTCTTCCTTCACAACATGACTAATACTGAAATAGGTTAATGTGATTGTACATGTACAGCCTATATCAGATTGTATGCCATCTTGGGGAAGGGGTAAGAGAGGGAGGGGGAAAACTTGAAATTCCAAATCTTATAAAAGTGAATGATGAAAACTAAAACTAAATAAATTTATTTTAAAAAGTAAAAATAATAAAAATAAATAAATGAACTTCCTTTTGTAATCCTATGTGTTTTATGCATTTAAAAACATTATTCTGAGAAGGGGTCCATGAACCTCACAAGAAGGTCCATGGCACAAAAAATGATATTTAGTTGTATGGTCCTATGATACTATTATTTCCTTATTACCATGATCTTCTTAAAGTGGATAACAGCAATAGAAGTAGCAGATATGATGTGCCATAGCAACTTCCACTTTCTCCTTTTTTGTCTCTACTGAACATGTGACAGGCTCATCTTCCTGATGGTAGTTATCTTCCCCAAGAAGTTGTTTCAGAAGTCATCTACTACTGGTTCATCAGCACACAGACCCATAAGCTCCCAGCCCCTCCAACTCAGGAGGTTGTTGCCAAGATTAGAAATATCTATCTCAGGATTCTCTTTGGTCCCCTATGCTCTGGGAAAGAAACACAAAGCAGAAAGACATCCAGCCTCAGGTTCACCTAGATGAACACATGCTCTCATTGCCATGTGAGAAAAGTCACACTGATTATGGGAGTGGAGTACAAAGAAGAAAGGAAAGCAATCATTCCTTTCAAAGTAAGTTAAGGGAAGAGCTTTGGAGTACCAAGTCAAATGATAACAAGATAAAAAGAGACAAAGAAAGAGACAGACAGAGACAGAGAGGGAGAATGAATAGATGGAGCCAAAGTTGTCTCTCTTTAAAGCACATCAGAAAGAAGATTACCTTCTTGGTGGCCAATACTCTTCAACACACTCTGACCCTATCATAGGGGAAAAGGAAGCAAATGGGAATCAAGAATGAGTCTGGTTTATTAATGCCCTATGTTGACATGTGTTACACAGGAAAAAGCCAAAGTACAGGCTCCACACTGCACATGCTCCATGGAATGGTTCCCATGGGCTCTTCCACAAGCAAATGCTATGGAATGGCCTCCGATCCAATCCCCTACTAAAAAATAAAGAAGAAATTTAAGGGGAGGAAACCTTTAAAAGTGGAACATTGAACCTGAACAATTCCTCTTATGTGGTACTTGATCAAGCTGTTACTATAAGTCACATGCACTCATAAATTCAAATACTTAATATGTTGGGATTATCTAGTTGGTTGTACGATGTTATACATCCCAAGCATAAATAGATGAATCTCATTAGTGAGATGAGTAAGACAATGACCACCCTTTAAATTCTATGTACTAAAGTTCCTAGGGTATACCTGGGAGCATGGGAAGAGGGACATTTAAACTAAAGGTAGAAGATTCCCCAAAAGTTAATCAAGTCCTTTGAATCAGGGACCAAGTCCTCTGAATCAATGGTTACTTTGAATAGATAATCTCCTTCATATTTGTGGGAAAATGCATTATTTCATTTTTTTCTAATTGTCTTGTGGCTCATTTTTTAATGCTTCAATTGTTTATGCTGTTGAAATATTCCTGGGGGGAGATGTAACTCTAAATTTGTTTTTACCAAATTGAAATGCATTTCTTATTTTGTTTATAGGTAATTTGTGGGGACAAAATGAAGGGAATCACATATGTAAACATGGCATCAAAGAACTTTCCATTCTCTTTCTAAATTAAGGTTAGTCCCTGAATACTTTGTTTATGTATAGAACATAAATTAATAATCCTTGATATTTTTATATCCCCAGAATGTATCACAGTACCTGGCACATAGTAGGTATTTAATAAATGCTTATTTAAGTAATAGCAATTGTGTAACCATAATCAACTGTGAAAGAGTTAGCTACTCTGGTCAATACAATGGTCTAGGCCAATTCCAAAGGAAAATGCTAGCCTCTTCCAGAAAGGTGATGAACACTGAGTGCATACTGAAGCATAGTTTTTCACTTTCTTTTTCTTACTTATGTGGCTATTAGTATCAGTATCAATATCAATAATAGTTTTAATATTTTGTATGATCTTGTTGATATTATTAATAATATTGTTAATATAAGTATTCCATTATGGTTAATGTGGAAATACATTTTGCATGATTTCATATATATAGCCAATATATTTCTTGCCTTCTCAATGGGTGCTTAGGGGAAGGAGAGAGAATATGGAACTGAAAATAAATTTTTTAATCAAAAAAAAATCAAAATTAACAAAATAAAATAAGTCAAAATCAACAAAAAATGCCTATTTACTGACTGGCTATCGAAATGAAGGCTGTCCCCTTTAAATACTAATCATGAAAGAATATACATTTATTCCAATGATGCTGCCACTGCTCAAGCCAATTTTGGAGCACTTCTTTTGAAACCGCCTTCAGGGCCAAAGGAGAAAAGCAAGTTCATTGCTTGTCATACTTTGTAAATGTTTCCAATGAAAACAAGGATAAGAATTTTGTTTTAAATATTCAAACTAGGATTTCCTAACAGATTAACTAATCTTTCTTGGGAGGCAGCCAAGGCTTGAAGCCACCATTGCTGGCTTTCTAGGCTATTCAGGAAGTTTCAAGATGACTCCTTGATGAAAGTGCAAGGGAGGTGGGTGGGGGTGGGGGGGAACGGGGCATTGCACTGATATGGGAGAAATAAGCACTGAACAAAAGTAGAGAATAATGGGAAAGTATACAGACAACCCAGCTTCAGTTCTGCTCCAAACTTTGAAGTTGGAGATGCTGAATGTGGAAAGTTGGTCCTACTGCCTTTCCCATAGAGTGATACCAGTCATGAGGAGCAATTCATGGCATTGTGACTCTAGAGGGCACAGAATTGGGACTCAGAGACTTGGAATTGAACCCCAGCTCTGTTATTTGTTACCTGCATGATCCTTGTATGTCACTTCACCACTCTAGGTTTCTACAAAATGTGGGGGTTGGATGAGATTTAAGGACCCTCACAACTTTCAATCTGTAATCCTATGGTCCTGTGATGCCTTACTAAGACAGACTAGAAGAATGGCAAATTACTGAGCTTCCTGTAGTCTCCTATATTATTCTGGTCACTAGGGATTCTCCAGGACATCAGAGACTCAGAGGTCAGGGCATTAGTAACATGAGCATGACTTCCAATAAGTATATACAAGTAGTCCCATTGGATGTGTCTAGGCAAGTAGGACACTTTAGAATACAAAAAGCCAGGAGGGGATCACAGGATTTAGAGACAAAAGAGAACTTAGATTTAGGTAATCCAACCCCTTCTTTTTACAGCAGGCATGAGAGGTTAAATGATTTGCCCAAGGATAAACAGGTATGAAGGAACAAAGACATGATTCAAATCCAGTTTCTCTGATTCCAAACCTGAGGCTCTTCCTTCTGTATAAGACTCTAAGTGTGACAAAGCTGTTCTACCTTTCTTTTGCCTCCTGGTAGAAGGTATGAGGGTTCTTGGGATTCACACCCAACTACTTCTTTTAAGATCAATCAATAAGCCCTTAATAAGTGCTTACTATGTGTCAGGAACTGTGCCAAACACTGGGGATACAAAGTAAAAGCAAAAATAATCCCTGCCCCCAAGGAGTTTATATTTTAAGAGAAGAGACACAGTATGTATATAAAGATGTACCTGAAAAATGCAAAGAAAGTAGATGGAAGGTAGTCTTTGAGGGGAAAACACCAGTAGATATGAGGGAGTAAGGGAGTCCTCTTGTAGGAGCAGGCACTTAAGCTGAGTCAGGAAGGCAGCCAGAAATTCTATGAGCCAGTGGTAAGGAGGACAATCCATGCTTGGGACAGCTCAGCATCTCCAGGGATTTGGGAAGCAACCCAAATCATATGTAAGCAGATATTTCAGAAATGAATCCAGGCTTAAAATAAGGGGCTACAAATTTCCCTAGGACTCCTCCAGGATTTTGTGATGTGGTATAAAGCATGGCTCTTAAAAAAAAAACCCTGGGGGCGGCTAGGTGGCGCAGTGAGTAAGAGCGCCGGCCTCAGAGTTTGGATGACCCGGGATCAGATCCGGCCTCAGAAAATGAGCACCCACGCATAAATCAAATGACTAGCCGTGTAACCTTGAGCAAGTTACTTAACCCCAATTGCTTTAAAAAAAAAAAAAAAAAAAACCTGGTTTAACCAGAAAGTGATACTAGTCACAATCCTGATCCTATTTGACAGGAAGGAACCAGAGCTGGCTGTTCTATATTCATCCTGGAAGTTTTATGGATACATCCAGCTTGGGTAATTGCTGAGAAAAACCCAAACTCTCTATCATTCTCAGAAAGTGGACCATTTTCCTTCATCTCCACTTCTCCTACCAGTTATGGACATTTGTCTTTTACTGTGTTATGCTGTGTTGTTTATTTAGGAATGTGTAGATTTTGTATTTAACCAATCTGAAATCAGCTCTCAAGTGCATCTCTCTAGTAAAACAAAAATTCCTTGGATTTAATGTTTCTTGAGTACTGGTTATATGATTATGACATAATGGCATTGACAAAGATTGGCCAAAAAAAGACAAAGATGCTTAACTGTTTACAGTTGTTTTTAACTCATGGCATAGAGCCCACAGACAAATAAACAATATATAATAAGAAAATAATACATAATAAAATATCTTCTGAGCAGTGATGTGTCCACCACCCTCTTAGGCCCTAGAAATTCCCAGACTATAGAGAAGTTACTTTGAACCCCGAGAATATTAGGAATCACCCATTTCAATCTTTTGCGTTAGCAAAGGAGTATAGACAATACAAGTCCAAAACTCAGTGTTAAGGTGAGTGGGGCCAACAACCAGCCCATATTGTCCTGGTACCTGTCTCCTACCTTGAATATAGCACTTTTATACTGCTGCTGTTGCATTACTTCCTCTCTGGTTCAAAAGAGAAGGGCCAGGGTCTCCCATTGCATCCTGGGCCATCTCTCGTCATCCTGAGGAGTATCTGGTCACTAGACCCAAATGACTCTGGAGGAGAAAGTGAGGCTGGTGACCTTGCACAGCCCTCCCTCATTCAAATCAAAGTCAACTGCAAGTTATGTCATCACTTCCCTGATGCCATGGTCCTCTTTGAAAAGAAAGGACAAACACAACAATAACAACCTGTCATCAGCTGAACTTGGCAGCTCCTATATCCTCCCCAACCCCTTAGTTAGAGAGAGGAGAAGGTTGGTCAAATACCATTATTATGTAAATATCATCCCTGTTGCTGTTACCACTTTAAGCCACACAAACAAGCATGAGGAGGTGAGAGCTAAGATTAGGGGAGCAGCAGCGGTATTGGAAAGAAAGGAAAACATGCAAGGTTTACTATTTCAAAGAAATATACATACACACACACACACACACACACACACACATATGTTTACTGACTACAAGCATCAGTGACATCAGATTCTCTTGGTATCTACACTACTCTCTGAACCTAAGGTGCTTTTCTAGAGATACACCAATTCTTTAAGAACTGGTGGCTTTTAGAAGTCTTCTTCTACAATGAGCATTTGTAAAAGTTGATGGTAATGAAGATCTAGTGCCCTAAAAAATAATTTTCTACATAATGCAAGGGTGAAATACAGGCTACCAAGCCATTTGGCCTCGCTGGTAAGTTTGGTGAGCCATTCTTGCATCTGGCCTGGAGAAACAGATGGAAGAAAATAATAATTAACAACAACAATAACCATATTTAGCATTTATTTAGCTCTTTAAGGTTCACAAATTGCTCTTACTAATATATGTGCAAAACAATACTGTGTCATGGGAATTTTCACTTTTATTTTATTCTTCCTATAACTTTTAGTTAACATTAACCTTATGTGAACAAAACCTGTCCCATGGGATATGTAAATTTACTTAAAATCTTCAAGATTCCATAGATAAAAAGCCAAAGGATGAATTTCAGATGTCCCCAAGAAATTGGTGTGTGTGTGTGTATATATATATATATATATATATATATATATATATATAAAACCTTTTATCCTCTTTTGACCTATTTGTGAATTTGCTAAATTTAATTTAATCTGTAACCTGACTTAAGTTTACATATACAGTTTGTGTGATGAAGTTTGTTTCCTTAGATTTATGAGATTATGACTCTGTTTAACTAAATTTGTTCAGCTTGTATGATATTGAAGGAAGTATGGGATTAAATATCTACCTCCTCTTTAACATTTTATAGTCTAAGACAAACATACAAGATTGCAATATGTAAAAAAAATTCTTTCTCTGTCACTCTGGTGTAATTTTGCCTATAAGAGGCATTATCAGAATACTAATGATTATTCAGGTTTTCCCTGAGGCCTGAACCTATGCTTGAAACCAATAATAAAACTTGGGTTTTATGTCTATAATTTCTTCATTGTGATAAATATATATTTGGCAGCAGTTACATAGCACATGAACTCAGAGAGGAGATATTTTTTCCCGGTGAAGTAGATGCTATTATTTTCCCATTTTACAGATGAGAAGACTGAGGCAGTTTAATGACTTGCCCAGGGGCACACAGCTAGTAAGCATATGAAGCTAGACACTCAAGTCTAGTGGTCTATTCACTGAACCACCTAGCTGAACCATCAACCAAACAAAGAATACCAGTATTAGCAAGTTGGCCATCTCAAATAACTTTCCTATTTGCCCTTTCCTGAGGGCAGCAAGAAAAAACAACAGAGGAAAGATAATGGTAGCTGGCCAGTAGGCTACCCACCAAATTAACTTTCCAGTGAGATATCACATGGGATTTTCATGGTTTCAAACAGTGTATATAAATAAATCAAGCACAAATTTGCTGAATCTATGTTCTGTTCTAAGCACCATGAGGGCCACAGAAAAGGCAGAAGATATAGTTCCTTCCTTCAAGGAACTAATAATTAAGTTAAGCACATCCAACCTTCACATAGACACAATTCTGAATAATACAAACTATGGCATAATTAAGTGGTAAATCACACAGGGCAGATCATAAATTCAATAGACTTCTCTCAGTTCTCATTCTTCTTGACCTCTCAAGCATTTGACACTGGTTTACAACGTCTTTATAATGGAGATTCTTGCCATCTTGGTAAGACTTCTCTGTCATTGTCCTTTTCCTACCTATATGTTGGACGAATTTTCCTCAGTCTCCTTTGCAAGATCAACATTTATGTGTTGCCCCCTATGCTCCAGTAACATCCTTTTGCCTCTAAATTATACAAAGAACTCCTTTCTTTGGAATTCAAAGTTCTTCTATAATGTGACTCCAAACTATTTTTTCATCTGATTATACATGACTCGCCCTGACACAGTCAATATTCCAGCCTAACTGTCCTCCTTACTGTCTCCCATAGGTAAAAGTTCATCTACTGTGTCTGAGCCCTTGCAGAGGGCTATCTTTCATTCGTGGAATACTCTCCCTATCATACTTCTGCTTCTTCCAGCCTACTCTCCCTTCATGGTCAGCAGGCTAAAGTGCTATCTCATTTAAGAAGCCTTTCCTGAAATTCTATCTGTCATATTTATGAATGAGCAAAGAATTTGCAACCAAACAAGAGATAAAGAGCATTACAGGATGTAAGATGGATAATTTTGATTATGTTAAATTCAAAAGGTTTTGCACAAACAAAACAAACACAACCAATGTTAAATTCAAAAGGGTTTTCACAAACAAAACAAATGCAACCAAAATTATAAAGAAAGCAAGAAACTGGGGGGTGGAGGGATTTACAGCAAGTTTCTCTGATAAAGGCCTCATTTCTCAAATATACAGAGAACTGATTCAAATTTATAAGAATACAATTCATTCCCTAATTTATAAGTGGTCAAAGGATATGAACAGGCAGCTTTCAAAAGAAGAAATCAAAGCTATCTATAGTCATATGAAAAAATGCTCTAAACCACTATTGGTTAGAGAAATGAAAATTAAAACAATTCTGAGGTACTAATTCACACCTATCAGATTAGCTAATATGACAGAAAAAGAAAATGACCTTTGTTGAAGGGGATGTGGAAAAATTGGGACATTAATGTTTATTGGTAAGTTTTGAACTGGTCCAACCATTCTGGAGAACAATTTGCTATAAAGGTCCATAAAGCTATGCATAATCTTTAACCCAGCAATGACAAAGAGATCCAAGAAAAAGGAAAAGGACCTACGTGTACAAAAACATTATAAAAGATCTTTTTGTGGTGGCAAAGAATTGGAAATTGAAGGGATGCCTATCAATTGGGGAATGGCTGAACAAATTGTGTCATGACTGTGATGGAATACTATTGTCCTATAACAAATGATGAGAACTATAAGAAAAACCTGGGAAAACTTATATGAACTGATGTAAAGTGCAGTGAGCAGAACCAGGAGAACATTGTACATAGTAAGAGCAATATTTTATAATGCTCAATTGTCAGTGACTTAGTTATTCCAGAAGTATAATGATCCAAGACAATTCTAAAGGATTTATGGTGAAAAATGTTATCCACATCCAGTAAAAGAACTGATGGAGTCTGAATGCAGACTGAAGTATATTATTTTTACTTTCTTTATACTTCTTGATTTTTTTAATAACATGGCTAATATGGAAATGTTTTGTATGACTTCACGTGTATAACTGATATCACATTCCTTGACTTATCAATGAATGGAAGAGAATTTGGAATGAAAATAAAATGTTTAAATGAATGTTAAAAATAAATAATTAGAAAAAAAGAAGAGAGGGAAGAGAAAGAAGAAGCCTTTCCTGATTTCCCTACTTGTTAGTGCTTCCCCTCTCCCCAATCCCTGTGTATTTGTTGTATCTTACATTTGCTTATCTGTGGATATATTGTAACTGCCTGGCAGAATGAAGATTTCTTGAGGGCAAGGACTATCTCAGTTTTGTATCTGTGTGCCCAGAACCTAGCCGAATGATTGGCATAAGGTAGGTATTTAATAAATGGCTTGTTGGTAAATTGATTGGTTAGAGATTTAGAAAACTACTGGACTTAGATTTTGGAACTTTAGAGAATCTACTTCACCAGGTACTTTTTATATCAAGAATGGAAATTTTGAAGTGGGAAACAGCTTAAATTTTTGAAAGATACCTGTTACATTCCAGTTAAGTTATTCATAGTCCTTTATTTTATTTTTTATAATATGCTCTTTTCCAGTTCTTGTTTATGGAAAAATAGAAACCAGTCTAATTCTCAGAGGACAAATAAATAACTGTGCCAATAGAACATTTCAGTAGGCAGAACAAAATCTGCTGTGTACAATGCAAAATATGTCAAATTCATTTCTTGAGATGTTAGTCTTTCATTTAGGCTTCATTAGCTTTGACCAAACCAAAGAGGGGGAAATGCTATATTATCTCCTCCTCCAATAAGGAGGCTATTAAAGTCCACAGAAAACATCAAGTTTGTCCAGCATCACATTCCAAGCTCCACAAAAGTCCTCTTCCAATACTTCCATCTTGGTTTGGAGGTGACTCTTGGTTCTCACAGGCTATGTCAGGAAACCACAAGTTCTAGCTGGTCCAATCATTCTGAAAAGACTTGGAACACAGTACAAGTATCAAACTGTGTCAGCTATCTTGGGACCAATGAAACTGAATAAAAGTTGGTTAATCACCACAAGTTTGGGCATTAAATTCTTGACCTTGGTGACTCATGACACAGAAAAAAATACAAAATTTGCCTTAGTCATATAAAACCACATAACATTCTCATAAAGAAGTTACTGGAATACTAGAAGGGGCAAAAATTACTAAAAGTCACACACATATCCAACTGCAAACTAGTGGTGAACTTGGTGAACTCCCCTTCCAAGTTCCCTCTACCATTTAAGACCAGTCTGTCAGGAGCAATTATATCTTGCCTTCTGGGCCAAGCCCTGATGTTTAGCTTTAGCTATGAGCCTCCCTCACTAACCAGCATATAGGCAGACTTTAACAGAAATCTAGTCCAACCCCTCATTTCATCTATCAATTAACTAATATTTAATAAGTACCTACTATGTGTCAGGCACCATGCAAGGCACTATGTATACAAACTGAATGAAATAATCCATATTCAGACAGAGGCAGGATTTGAACTCAGGTCATCTGACTCCAAAGCCAGTGTTCTTTCCATCCTAAAACAATGCCTCTATTTTATGTACTATGTTAAGAAGCATCAGTGTCAAGCAAGAAAGATGAAGAGGGGATTTTCTCTTCAACATGCATGACCAGATACATTCAGAAGAATTCTGCTATGGAGAGCATGAAATTTTAAAGGGACCTAGGTATCATTTTATGAAGATTTCACCAATTACTAACCCCTATGACCCCTACTAACTTCTACTTTCTCCTCTCTATAAAATCTTTATAAGAATGTTCTTTGTACTCATTAAATGTGAGAGCAGATAGAATGCCATAGATGGTGCTAAACCTGAAATCAAGAAGACCTGATTTTCTGAGTTCAAATCCAGTCTCAGATACTTCCTGGCTGTATAACCCTGGGCAAGTTATGTAACCTGTCTGCCTCAGTTTTCTCAGTTGTTAAATGGGGACAATAAAAGCAAGTATCTCTCAGCATTGTTTTAAGGATCAAATGAGATCACACACACACACACACACACACACACATACACACACACACACACACCTATCCAGATGATGATACCTCTACAGTCACACAACTGTCTGAGATGCTGAGAATAATAGATCCCAGGGTGGTTACTGTTTATTGATTTTTTTTAATCTTACTAGGTACAACAAAATGAAGACTTAAAAGTCTGCCTCAAACAGGTTGTATGTCATGTATATGCCAAAACCATATAAGCTTTTATAGCAGAAGTCACTACAGAGAAAACTTTGTTCAATTACCTGCTAAGCATAAAAAGGAGAAGCATGTATTTATGCAAGGAATTTGTAGGCATCATAGACAATGTCTGTTTCAGAGTCTAGATAGAGATCCCCCACCAATGCTGAGGTTCTCCAAATGTTCTACCTTACAGATAATATTACATGAAACCCAAAAGTACTACAAAGTCTCATCAATGAAATAAACTATGCTTTTAAGAGAGATCAGTCAAAAATATAAAATAATGGGTAGGAAATTTTTTTAGACATAGTATACAGACTATGGCATGCATTTGAATGAGAAATCCATTTATGTAGTCCAACAGTATCACACAAAGTATGTGTTTATCATACTTTGTGTGATATTGATGGGCTACCTTGATGGGTTTCTTATTCAAACATAAATATATCTGTACACACTTATGTGTAGTATATAAATATATTATGAAATATAAGCACATACATGTTTATCTACCTGTAACTATATCTATTCATACTAGATTTCTCCTAGATCCATTAAAATATAAGATCTCTGAGGGAAAGGATTTTGTATTACCATCATTTAGCACAATGCCTGTGTACATAATATATGTTTAATAAGTTTGATTGATTGACTGATACCTGGTTTCATTAATATAAGGAACTGACCATGAAGGGAAAAACCATAATTTGAAAAAAAATACAATATTAAAAATAGAAGAAAATATAAAACTAGCTCTCATAACTTAAAATGTGAATGGATTAAACAACCCTATAAAATTAAAAAGAGTGACAGATTGTATAAGAAAACTAAATGCTTTGAGCTGTTGCTTCTATGAAAAACATTTTTAAAAAATAAACATAAAACAGAGGGAATGGAAAAAAATGTATTAGGCATCAACATTATCTGAGCTTCAGGAAAACATAAACAGTAATGTAATAGTTACAGAAGACTTCAATCTCACTCTCTCAGTTTTAAATAGGTACAAAAGAAAAATAAACAAAAAGTAACATATGGAACTGAATAAATTTCTGAAGAAATTAGAATTTAAAACCTTATGGCGTCTTCTAAACGGGACAGCAAAATAATATGCATATTTCTCCATACCACATGGAACTTTTACAAAAATGACCATGTGCTAGGGCACAGAGATATCGCAAACAAATGTAAAAAGGTAGAAATGGTTAACACATCTTTTACCACGCATGATAAGACTGGTTCAGGGACTACAACAAAACATGCAGATCCAAATGGAGATTTAACAATAAAATCTTAAATAATGAGGAAGCATAGAAACAATTAATCGCTATATAAAAGAAAATTAAAATGATGAAATAACATACCAAAATTCCTGAGATGCAGCTAAAGCAGTCCTGGGTTTGGAGGGTAAGGGGGAGACAAATCATATTCTTAAGATCACACATTAATGAAATATAAAAAGACAATTAATTAATTTAAAGTGCATTTTTAAAAATAGAAAATCAACAAAGAAACCTAAAATAAGCACAAAAGAGATGTTAAAATTTGCAAGAGAAATAAATAAAATGGATAAATAAATAATAAATAGATGATTAATAAAACAGAAAAAAATTAAAAGCTCATTGCTTGAAAAGACAAATAAAATTGATAAACCCTTCACCAATCTGATTAAAAGGAACAGAAAAGCAAATCAATAAAATAGCAAATGAGCAAGATGAAATCACATCAAAGCTAGACTGCACAACTAATCAATACATTTAAAACATTGCATTTGAGTCCCAAGTCTACTACTTACTCCACTTCATTCTTGGGCAAATCACTTAGCCTCTCACACACAGCCTTAGTTTCTTCATTTATACAGTGAGGGGATTACCCTGATGGCCTTGAAGATCCTTTCCACCTCTAAATCTATGATGCTATGAAAATATGACTACAATTGTCTTTATTCTATCCCAGATAAGTAAAACTTGTAAATCTCCAGCTAAACAATGAATTGTATAGTTGGGACATGAATTTGTCTTTCTAGCACTGCTAATGACTAGAGCTTAACCTCTTCAATTCCTTATCAATTCAATTTTGTCACCTTAAAAATTCATCCAACTTCACTGAAGGTCATAAAATATGATGCATCATTCAGACCCTTCACCAGCTCATTGCTCAAGGTCAACATTCTCCAAGCTGACAAGGTGCTCCATGATCCTCCCCATACACCTATCCAATTATTTTTGTCACTCTCGTTGGATTACAAACCCTCTGCTTCTGGAAGGTTGTGCATCTTTTTTTGTCTGTTGTGCATACTGGTACCCTCCCTGATAATTGCTCAAGTTGTTCCATATGCCTAGAATGCCCTTCCCACTCTTTTCTGCTTATCCAAATACTACCCATTCTCCAAAGTCTGGCTCAGTTTGTTATAGGAAGTTTTTATTTCGTTTTATTATTTGGGATTCAGGTCAATCCTCCTGTAAATTTTAGTTAATTAAAAGACAGTCTTAATATTAGCCATACCTGACCAAAATGTGTCCCATGGGATGTAAAAAAATTTACTTAAGAGTCTTAGATAAGAAGACAGAGGAAGAGTATCAGCTGTCCCTGATTCCTTGGCAACTTGTAAATCCTCCTGCTCAATGAATCTAATTGTGAATCCTCAAACTGTAATTTAACCTGTAACCTGATTTGGTTTACTTATTGGTTGACAAAGTTTGTTTCCTTAAGGGACATATGAGATTATGAATCTTTAAACTAAAATAGGGTAATGGTTGTGTGAGTAGAGATAATAGGGAGGTTGCCAGAGATGTTTTGGAGGTAGAAACAACTATATTTGGCAACTTACTGGATATGTGGGGTAAGGAAGAAAGAAGAGGGAGTCCTTAAGAACCTTGGACAGAAATAGGAAGGTCTGAAAGAAGAGTGAGTTTTAGATGAAAGACAAGTCATTTATCCAAAGCTTATTGAACTTGTAAAATGGAACTAATACCCACAGTACCTACCTCACAAGGTTGTCAGCATAAAATAACATGGACAACACTTTGAAAATCTTAAAGCACTACATTACATTAGCTACTGTTTATATCAGTATTACTGTTTATCCAGCTCACTTGGGTACTTAATCGGCTACTTTGCATTATTACTTAACTCTTTCATATGTTCAAGTCCCAATTTTCTTAACCATAAAAAGAGGATTTCACCTATCGCCTGGGGTTGTTGTGAGGATCAAATGAGATAATATTTGAAAAGCAATTATCACAGTGAGAAGTACATAGTAGTTCTTAATAAATGCTGAAAACTTATATGAACTGATTCAGAATGAAGTAAAGAAAACCAGGAAAAATATCATACACAGAGAAATATTGTATGTTGAAAAACTGTGAATAAATTAGCTATTCTTAGCAATGAAATGATCCAAGACAATGCTAAAGGACTGAAGATGAAAAATGCTATATGCCTCCAGAAAAAAAAAATTGTGGCATTTGAAAGCATATCAAAGCATAGTACTACTCATTTTCTTTTTTGGGGGGAGAGGAAAGGTGAATTTTTTTCCACAAAATGACTAATATGGATATATGCTTTACATGATTGCACATATATAACCTATATCCTTTTGCTTACTGTGTCGGGGGGTGGGGGGGAGGCGATAAGGAAGGATAGAATTTGGAACTCAAAACTTAAAAAAAAAGAATGTTAAAAATTGTTTTACGTATAATTGGGCAAAAATATTTTTAAAAAAAATAAATGCTTGTTTCCTTTCTTTCCTTCCTCCCCTTAATCCCTCAAGACAGAAAAAAATGGATCATAGTGGTTTTTTGATAAATAATTGCTGAATGAACAAATAAATGAATGAATCTCCTGCTTGGAATGTATGTTGCCTACAGACACCTTCATTTGGTTTTTTTGGTAAGAGTACCTGAATTAGGTCATGGTAAAATTAATTGCCTAAGAGGCTATTTATAACACGTTCTACCTTCTGGAACAAGTTTACAATTCTAAAGAAAATTTTAAAGTTGAAGAATTTTAGAACCTTTAGCATGATTCCAAACCCAATTTCTATCTTCTGGGGAGGAAATGCTTCAAGGTTCATTGTGGTTTGGTAATCCCAACTGAGTTGTTAATGATTAAGCCAGGCCCCAATCATTAGATTAGATTAACCATACCGTTATTAACAAATATTGTTATCTTTTTCTTCCACTAGAAGCTTCAAGGAAAACCTATCATGCCGAATTGAAATTGGTGATGTCTCATGTTCTGCCAGACAAGTCTACTTGTCTAATGTGCTGACTTTTAAGGGACTGCTGATACAGAAGGATTTTTTTTTTGCACATTTATTAACTAAAAAAATTCCTACAGAAGAGATTAAAGGTTTTAAAGTAGTGCTTGTAGGTTATAAGAAAATGCTGTCCCTGTCTTATTTATTACACAGCCAACAAAGTAACTAGAAAGTATGTTTTGAGAGACTTTTTAAGTGCAGTGGGAATAGATATAAACATAGAAAACAAAATCATGAAAACGTCTCCTTTGCTGTCAACCTCTAAGCTTACAGTGTAAGGACAATAGTTGTCTTAGCCATTTTCCTAAAGAATGGCAACTAGTCAATGCCTTGGAACAGTGTCATGGTTGTGCTCCTTACTGCTTCCCTTCTGAGTCTTAAAATCATCTAAAGTAGCTTTTTGTAAATTAATAGAGGTCATGTGGATAACAATGTCATGTTTATAAAGGGTTTGTGAAGTTTAAGCAGGGCTTTCTGAACTGTCTCATAAAACACCTAGTGCAGTATCATGTACAAATGGGAGAGGTGCTTTACAAATCCCATTTAATGATAATGACAAAGATCAAATCATCTAGCCCTCCAAAGAATGTCTAATGAGTTAGTCATGACTTCTGCCAGGGCCTTCTTCCACTGAAATGGAAATTGGGGCAAATAAAGGTTAATTGACTTGTCCAAGGTCACATAGCTGATCCATATCTGAGGCCAGATTTTAACTCAGGTCCTTCTGATTCCAAGCCCCTAACTCTATCCACTGGACCATGTAGTTACCCCTTGAATTCCATAATTAGTCCATTTCCCATGGCCGCTTTCACTCTTTAGCAATGCTTTGAGACCTAGAAGCATCGAAAATCAAACAGATAACTGGCTATCCATTGACTAAATAATAACTGGCATTTATACAGTGCTTGAAGGTTTGCAAAGTGATTTATATAAGTAATCTTATTTAATCCTCATTAAAACCTGGCAAGGTAAGTAGGGCAGTTTTTGTTATCCCCATTTATTTTTGCTTTTGATCTGAGTCTGTTATTTCATCAATGAAGGGAGGTTCCCCAAAGAGAAAACTGCCTCTATCAATGCTGGTGAACAACGTTTCTAAAAGTGACAGTTTGAAAATGCTGCCTGGGACATCGAGTTCTCTCATCACTACCACCCCCACCTCCCACCCCCACCAAATCTAAGTCCAATCTATTGCCAAGTCCTGTCACTTTAACCTTCACTATATTTTTATATATACCCCTTCTCTCTTTTGACCCTGAAACACTGTATTACATTACCTCACACCTGGACTGCTAAATCACTGGATATTACCTCTCTCCACTCTAGTCCATCCCAGCAAAATGATCCTCTTAAACCACAGGTCTAACCATCTCTCTCTCTCTCTCTCTCTCTCTCTCTCTCTCTCTCTCTCTCTCTCTCTCTCTCTTTATCTCTCTCTCTCTCTTTATCTCTCTCTCTCTCTCTCTCTCTCTCTCTCTCTCTCTCTCTCTCTCTCTCTCACACACACACACACACACAGAGTCTATAAACTCCAATGGTTCACTATTTTCCCCAGGATCAAATACAAAATCCATTCCTTCAAAACCTGGCCTATTTTTTTCCACTCTTCTTGCACCACATTTCTTCCCATATACTCTACAATCCAGCAAGCCTGGCCTTCTTGCCATTTCTTGAACAAGATATTCCATCTTCAGATTCTGGGCATTTTCAGTCCTGGTTGTCCCCCATGCCTGGAATTCTCTCTCTCTCCTTGTCTCAGCCTCCTGGCTTTCCTGGTTTCTTACTAGTCTCAACTAAATTCTCACCTTTGTGAAAAGCTTTTCCTGGTCTCCCTTTAATGCTAGAGCCACCTTTCTGAGATTATGAGATCATCTCCATTTTATCCTGAATATATATGTATAAACCCATATATGTACATGTATGTTCATATATGCATGTATACATATACTTGCATACATATACTTATATATTATCTCCCCCATTAGCTTATGAGCTCCTTAAAGCCAGGGACTGTTTTTTTCCCTCTTGTGTATCCCCAGTGTTTAGCACAGTGCTTGGCACAGAATAGGAGCTTAATAAATGCTTATAGACTTGACTAGGAAGTGAAACAACATACCAATGACACAGCCTTCATTTCAGAAGGAGAACATTACAGATGAGGAAACAGGCCAAGAGAAAATAAGTGGCTTGTCCAAGATCACATAGGAAGTATCTGAGGTAGTACTGAAATCCAAATTCTATTGGGTCCAAGTCCAATGTTCTATTCATGATGACAGACTCACTAAATGGAAAGTGAACACTGCTAATCTTGCACATATCTCAGACAGTAGCTCACCCCTGCCTACCTGGAATAACAGGTGTACATTGGTGAAATGCCTTTGAAAATCAGCAGGTTCTGGGGGCGGAGCCAAGATGGTGGAGTAGAAACAGCGCGTCCAAGCCACTCTCACCCAGATTACCTCCAAACTATGTAAAAGGGGACTCTGAACAACTTCTGGAGCCCCAGCACCCACAGAATGACACTGAGAAGCTAACCTCCCGCTGAGGACAGCCCAGCAGCTCTGCAGGAAGGACCAGTGCAGCTCTCTGGGAGCTGGCAGCACGCAGTGTGCAGTGCGCGGGTAGCCGAGCACAGGTCAGCCTGAGTTGTGGTTTTAGCCCCAGGGCGGTGGCTGGAGGGACCCCAGAACACCAGCAGCTGTGTCGATTCCAGAATTATCAACATAGACATGCCTAGGACAAAGTGAGAGGTTAGTGCCCTATGGACTTTGGGACCAGTATTTGGGGAATGCGTCGGCTTCCTCACCTGGGGGCTAGAAGCTGCTGAGGAGACACACCATTTTATAGTTTTCAGAGGCAGCTCTAGCTCCTGGCCTGCGAATTGTAGGGAGATCCAGCAATCAGTCTTGGGGGGAATCCCTCTTGCTTTAACCTCCCAGGATCTGGATTGTGATCTAGGGTGGAGGTCTTGGGTGGGTTTCCAGCTTGCCAGAAACGGAAGTTGCCCCCACACACACACATTCGGGACGAAAGTTCCCATCTGGCGCCAGAGTCATACTGTGGCAACAAGCCCAAAACTCAAGTAATTAACTGGCAACATGCCAAGGCAAAGGAAACAAGTTAAACAGAAAAATGAAACATTACACTCCTATTTGGGGGGCAAAGAGGATCAAAGCAGGGAACAGGAAGAGGACTGGGAGGTCAGAAGTCCTGCTCCAAAAGCCCCAGGGGAAACATGAGCGGGTTGCAGGTCATAGAGGACCTTAAGAAGGACTTTAAAAATCAAATAAGAGAAGTGGAGGAAAAATTGGGAAGAGAAATGAGAAGGAAGCAGGAAAAGTATGAAATGAGGGTCAACAGCCTGACTGAGGAAAACAACACCTTAAAAAATAGACTAACTCAAATGGCAAAGGAGGCCCAAAAGGGCAATGAGGAGAAGAATGCCTTAAAAAGTCGAATTTGCCAGATGGAAAAAGAATCTCAAAAGTTCACTGAGGAGATTCATTCCTTCAGAGTTAGACTGGAGCAAATGGAAGCTAATGACTTTATGAGAAATCAAGATGCTCTTAAGCAGATCCAAACAAATGAAAGATTAGAAGGCAATGTGAAATATCTCATGGGAAAAACCACTGACCTGGAAAATAGATCCAGGAGAGACAATTTAAAAATTATTGGACTACCTGAAAGCCATGATCAAAGAAAGAACCTAGGAATCACCCTTCAAGAAATTCTCAAGGAAAATTGCCCTGATGCTTTTAGATCCAGAGGGCAAAATAGAGGTTGAAAGAATCCACTGATCACCTCCTGAAAAAGATCCCAAAAAGAAAACTCCCAGGAACATTATAGCCAGGTTCCAGAATCCCCAGATCAAGGAGAAAATGCTCCAAGCAGCCAGGAAGAAACAATTTCAATATTGTAGAAACACAATCAGAATAGCCCAGGACCTGGCAGCTTCTACACTGAGGGATCGAAGGGCATGGAATATGATATTCCAGAGGGCAAAAGAGCAAAACTGAGTATTTTGTTTCAGGGGAAAATATGGTCATTCAGTGGAATAGAGGACTTTCAAGCATTCTTGAGGAAAAAACCAGAGTTGAATACAAAATTTGACATCCAGACACAAGAAGCAAGAGATGCCTGAGGAGGTAATCAGGGAAAAGAAATCAAAAGGAACTTATCAAAGTTGAACTATTTCCATTCCTTTATGGAAAAACAATAACTGTGACTGATGAAATCTTTCTCACTATGAAAATAATGGAAGAAGGGTGTATGGTCATATGAATGTGTGTGTATATGGTTACAGTAATATATGGATAGAGGGCATAGGTTGAATTTGTTGGGAAGGGAGGATACTCAAGGGGTGAAATTATGAGGTGAGAGAAGAAAGTGTCAAGAGGAGAGATGGGGAGAGACAGGGTAGGGTAAACTATCTCATGTAGAAGAAGAAAGGGGAAGTGGTTGCATGGGAGGGGAAGAATAGGAAGGCAAAAAGGCAAAACCACATTCTCATTGAATTTGGCTCAGGGAGAGAATGACATACATACTAAATGGGATATCTCAACCTGCACCAGAATAGGGGGAAGGGGGGTGAGAGGAGGGATGATGGATAGGAGGGCATCCTTAGGGGGAGGGGAGGTTGGAAGTACCCATTATAGAAGAGGGACAGGATCAAGTAGGGAATGGACCAGGTGGGGGGTGGGATGAGTGGGAGGGAATTATAAGCAGCCTTGTACAATATGTCTACTATGGTAACGTTTTGCATAGCTAGACATGTACAACATATACTGAATTACTTATCTTCCCAGAGGGAATGGGTGACAAGGGAAGAAGGAAATGGATCTAAAATTTGAGGTCTTAAGATTAAATGTTTCAAATATATATAAATACTATTATTAATACTCTTTTGCTTGTAATTGGGAGATAAGATGTGCAGGCATTAGGACACAAAGATTCACCTTCCTCTAATGGAAAAGTTGAAGGGGGCATGGGAGAAGATATGGGAGAGAGCAGATTGGAGGAAGCGATATCTTGTGGGACTGCTATTCTGGGAGGGTGGGTAGGGGAAAAACGGGGGGGGGGGGAAATAATTGTAACTCAAAATCTGGCGGAAATGAATGATGTAAAACAGAAGGTAATAAAGCATTTGTTTAAAAAAAAAGAAAATCAGCAGGTTCTGTCACCTATGAATGTTGCAACTAATGTGAATCTAACATTATGAGAACTGGCCTAAGTCAACCTGCAGAGGTTTACAGAAATGCAGTCCTAGGTCTGAGATCTAAGGAAAAGGCCAAGATGCACCAGTGAATATTTCAGCCTAATTCTGGAAAAGAGGGAATCAAATAACTTGGATTTTGCTATTTTCCTGGAGTCATGAAGACATCTTCCTGAATTCAAATCTGGCCTCAGACACTTCTTAGTTATGTGACCCTGTGGAAGTCACTTAACCCTGTTTACCCCTGTTTCCTCATCTGCAAAATTCGATGAAGAAAAAATGGCAAACCACTCCACTCTATTTGCCAAGAAAACCCCAAATGAGGTCAGAAGAGTCAGACACAATTGAACCACCACAATAACCACAATCCCTTCCCAAATGGCAGCCCTTCAAATACTTGAAAATAGCCATCATGTTCCCCCTGAGTCTTCTCTCCTACAGATTCAACATTCCTACTTCCTTTGATGATTACTTATAATGACATGGACTCAAGCTCTTCACCATTTTAGATGTAGTCCTCAATGTCTGCCTTAAACTATGGTGCCCAGAACTGAACACAATATTCCAGATGTGGTTGGAAAAAGGTAGAGTACAGAGGTCCCAACACCCTCTTATTCCTCAAAGCTATGCCTCCCAGTGTGGCCCATTAGCCTTTTCTGGCTACCACATCAAGATCAATCAATAAATATTTATTAAGCACCTCTTGTGTGCCAGGCACCATGCTAAGTTCTGGTGATGCAAAAAAGAGGAAAAGACAGCTCCTGCCCTCAAGGAGCTTAGAATCTAATGGGGGAGACAACTTGCAAACAAATACATATACAGCAAGCTACATGCAGGATAACTATGAAATAATTAAGAAAGAAAAGGCACTAGATCTAAGAGGGGTTGGGAAAGGCTTACTGTAGGAAATGGCAAGGAAGCTGTTAGTTGGACATAAGGAAGGACAGCATCCCAGGCATTGGAGACAGCCAAAAAAAAACACCTAAAGCTAAAAGACAGAGTTTCTTGTCTGTGCCACAGCCAGGAGGCTAATGTCATTGGATCAAAGGGTGAGTGTTGGGAAGTAAGTTCTAAGAAGTCTAGAAAGGTAGGAGAAGGTTAGATTACAATAATTATGTCACACTATCATATAGAGCTAGCAGTCTACTCAAACCCTCCAATCTTTTTTTCAAACTACTGACTAACCATGCCTCCTTCATTTTGTATTTCTGAAGTTGATTGTTAACCCAATTAAAAGACTATATTTATCCCTATTGAATTCCATCAGATTAGATTCAGCCCTACATTTTAGCTAATCAAGGTTTTTTAACACACTCTATCATCAGTGTGTTACCTAGCCCTTCCAGTTTTGTGACCTCCACAACTTTGATAAGAATGTCACCCCAGTCTTTATTGGAGTCATTGATAAAAATGTTAAGCATGACAAAACCAAGCATGGGGCACTCCACTAAAGATTTCCTGCAAAGCTAACATCAACCCTTTGAATTCAACCATTCAACCAATTCTAAATCCATCTAACTATGATCATGTAATTTCTCCACCTTTCCCAAAAATATAGCATGAGACATTTTGTCAAATGCTCTGGCAAGTTCTAAGTAAACTATAGCACTTTTATGATAAAAATAAAAAGGAAATAATACTAACCAGGCATGCTCTATTCTTGATAAAGAATCTGCCATCAACACTTCCTTTTTATTGTTGTTGTTTGTTGTCGGGTTCTTTCAGGTTGTGTCCGACTCTATATAACTTCATTTGGGGTTTTCTTGGCAAAGACATTGGAGAGGTTTGCCATTTCCTTTTCCAGTTCATTTTACAGATGAGGAAACTGAGATTAAATGACTTGCCCAAAGTCACACAGCTAGTGCCTGAGGCTTGATTTGAACTCAGGTCCTCCTGACTCTAGGGCCTAGCATTCTATCCATTGCACCACTTCACTATCACTTCCTTTTTTAGATAATCATTATTCTCATCTTTAATGACTGAGTCTAGAATTTTCCTAAAAGTTGACATCAAACTCACTGGCTTATAGTTTACAGATTGTTTTCTTTTGGTTGGCGGGGAGGCACACAAGAGGAAAATTGGGACATTTGCCTTTCTTCATTCCTGTGGTAGCTTTCCCATTCTCTTTGATCTTTCAAATACCTCTAATAGTGGCTCAGGAGGAAGAAGGGCCTGGTGTGCTATGGAGTCACAGAGTTGGCTGTGATTGAAAAAAAAAACCCCACATCTGCCAGTTCTGTCAGTACTTGAGAATTTGTTTGTTGATCAAGTTAAAATGAACTGATTAAGGATAAGTGTCCTCTTATTATATACTTATTATCCTAGGTATCAATTCTCTGTTCGTTATTTTTGTTCTGCCATTTCCAGTGCAAAGATCATTCCCCTTGGTAGAGCAAGAAGTAAAATAAGACATGAACAGCTTTGTGGGTTTTCTATTGTTAGCTATCATCCTCTCACCCACCTCAAGCTATAGTTATCTCCCTTGTCTGATTCTCCTCTTTCCTCTATTATATCTTTTTTAAAATGGATCCTTTTGTTATTCTTGGGCTACTTCCCCTATTCATGCTTACACTGGTGGGTGCCCAGAGAAAAATGGATTACTGCTCTGTTTGGGGCTCTTCTAGGCATAATCATCATGAACTAGGGTTTCTAGTATTGTTATTCAGTGCCCCTCAAGTCTAACTAAACATACATTAAGCACCTACTATGTACCAGCTTGCTTCCCTAAAGCTAGATGAGCCAACTTTCAATTAGATTTTTTTAGCAAAGATATTTTCTCAGATAGAATAACAAGAACACTAGTTACACAACATATCCTGCAAAAGCCTAGAGCATTCTCTCAGACAAGTATACTCCTTGACCTTACTTCCTCTCCTCCTCCCTTCTTGCCTTCTAGTAAGGGTCTACTTCTTCAAGGCACTTCCAGAGTGTATAAGGAATCTTTCACTACTTCTCCAACAAATTAAAGTTCCCCTCCCATTATTTAAACCCTAGGTTTGGGGAATGGGGGACAGGTCTTGGTTTCTCCATTGGTTAGCCCATAGGTTATTCCCTTCCTGACCCAATTAAAGAAGAGTTTACACCTGATAAAGTGATCAGGAAACTAATCTTATGTCTTGCTTGTTAAGGCTGGGTTACCAACCCCTCTTCCCTTAAGTTTAGCTTCGCTCACCAACTACAATTAATTCTTAGTTTTTGAAAACTTGACACTGTTCTTACAAGACCTTGTCACCCTATTATTTTCATTCTACTTCCTGTCACTGTGTTCATTTTTTGGTACTTATTTAAAAAATAATAAATCTAAATTGGCTAATGAATTCTCTAAGCAACCACATTAGTCTTATTTATCTTCCTCAGCAAAAACTGTCTCCTTTTCTCTTCAGAATTTCATTCTTAAGAGGTTCCCATCCCTCTAACTAGTGTCCCTTATGGAAATTTAGTTCATGGAATCCCACCCACCCTTCAAAACCCTTTAAAACCCAGTTTACCAAAATTTAGAATTCATGTAGAATTTTATCCAGCTTTCTTTCCCTCTATCACAAACTCTAAAGAAGTCATTTTTCTTTCCTTTATTGTTCCCATCCCTTCCAAACTAGTCCCCAGTTCTTCTCTGCTAATGAGAATCAAATCTAGATTAGAACTTCCCATTGTTCTGAAGCATACTAAGGTACTGTGCCCCTCCCCTTGTCCCTGGGGGACCAAGGACAGTACCACACCCACCTTAAAGATTCAGGAAAATGGGGAGCCAGGAAAGAAGAACAGGAGTAAATGAAGAGGTAGTGGAGTAACCCAGAGTTATTGCTCTGAAGCCAAGGGAAGAGAGAGTAGCCAGCAGAAGGAAATGGTCAATAATATGAAATGCATGCTACAGAAAAGTCAAGGAAGATGGGAGTGGGGGGGGGAGTGATTGAATTTGTCCATTGAGAGGTTACTGGTGACCTTTAAGTGTTTGGTTTCAGTAGAATAGAAACAGGAATCAAACTGTAAGGGGACAAGAGCCAGATTGCAATTGAAGAAAAATGGGTGGTGAGAAAAGGGACAGATTGGGGTACACAGCTTTTCCTCCACTTTTTGAAAGATACCATTTTCTCTGAAGAATGAAAGTATTTTTTCTTTTGTCTGCACCTAGAAGTCCCTCAGTGTAAGGAACTCCAGGGGAGGTAACTGCCTCTAACAATGCAGATATATCCTGGACTTGTCATTTTAGAGTTGCCTGGAGCCCTAAGAGGTACCTGGAACCACTTAGACACTAGGCTAAAATCAAAGAGCCAGTATTTGTCAGAAATGGGACAAATCTACAGTGGTGGAGAACCTGCAGCGTCCAGGTCACATGTTGCCTTCTAAGAGGTCCTTGGGGTGTGGCCTTTTGACTGAGTCCAAGTTGTATAGATCAAACCTTTTTATTAAGAGGATTTGTTCTGTTAAGTTTAGATTCAGTCAAAGGGTCACACTTGAGGAGCTAGAGGGCCACAGGTTCCCCAATCCTGAACCAAGCCTTTTCTGACTCTAATGATGGAGTCAGAAGATCCACTATACCTCATGAATGTACAGGAGACATGTCAGGTCCAGGGATCGGTGTACAAAGGCTCAAATGGAGGAAATGGAATGTCAGATTTGGGGAACAGTACATAGAATAGTTTGACCACAACAAAGAATACACAAAGAACAATAGGACTGGAAAGGGAGGCCAGAGCCAGACTGTGAAAGTCTTTGAATACCAAGGTAAGGTGTTTGTAGGTTATCCTAAAGGCAATAGGAGCCACTGAAGCTTCATGAATAGAGAGGTGCCATTGTCAGAGCTACAATTAAGGATTATTCCTCAACTATGTGGAGGATAGATTGGAGAACAGAAAGAATGGAAGCAGTAAAGCCCAATTCAGAATCTGTTACAGTAGTCCACATGAGGAAACTGAGGCCTGTTAGAGATGAACCTTGAAACTTTTCCAGATGAAAATAGAAGCTAAAAGAGGGATTTATAGAGCCCTGGCTTTTCAACAAATCATAGAAAATTAGAGCTGGAATATATGTTGCACTTGAGAATTGCCAGATTTTTTCTACCATGCCACAGAAACCTTGTCACCTTGTAAGCTCACTTCTCCCCTGGACTTTACACATTGGAACTACCCTCCTTCCAATGCAACCTCTTTCGCTGATTGACCAGTTTTTAGGAAATCTCCATTTGGGGGGGTGTGCCCAGGTCAATCATGTCTTCATTCTTCTACAGGCTGTACTCTCCTGATTTTCTCTACTTTTTAGGGACCCTTCATCCCTTTGAATAAATCTCTCACTTTGGTTTCCTTGTATGTATTGTCTTCCCCCATCAGAACAAGCTCCTTCAGCAATTTGGAACTATGCCCAAAGGACTATAAAACTGTGCATGCCCTTTGATCTAGCAATACCACTTCTAGGTCTATATCCCAAAGAGATCATAAAAAGGGGGAAAAGATATGCATGTACAAAAGTACTTATAGGAGTTGTTTTTATGGTGACCAAGAATTGGAAATTGAGGGGATACCCATCAGGTGGGGAATGGATGAAAAAGTTGTAGTATATGAATGTAATGGAATACTATTGTGTTATAAGAAATGATGAGCTGACATTCTTCAGAAAAATCTGGAAAGACTTGCATGAACTGATGCTGATGAAGTGAGCAGAACCAGGAGAGCATTGTATACACTAACAACAATACTTTGTGATGACAAAGTTTAATAATAGACAGCTCTTCTCAGCAATGCAAGGATCTAAGACAACTCCAAAGGATTAATGATAGAAAATTCTATTCACATCCAGAGAAATATCTATGGAGTCTGAATGCAGATCAAAGTATACTATTTTCCCTTTTTTTTTGTGGCTTTTCCCTTTGGTTCTAATTCTTCTTTACAATATGACTAGTGTAGACATATGTTTAATGATTGTACATGCATGGCCTATATCAGATCGCATGCCCTCTTGGTGATAGTGGAAGGGGACAAAATTTAAAACTCAAAATCTTATAAAAGTGAATGTTGAAAACTAAAAATAAATAATTTTTTCAAAAGGAAGAATATAAGTTCCTTACGGACCACACTGTGTCTCTGCTTGTATTTGTGTTTTTAAAGCTTAGCATAGTGTCTGGCAGGTAGAGCTGAATAAATACTTGTTGATTGCCATAAGACTCAGTGAGCTTCCTAGTGTGTGGAGCATTATTGGAGCAGAAATGAAGGGGATTAAGGACAGTACCTTGAGGCTAATCCACTTTAATGATTCAAGAAGATGGGTAGTCGGGGAATAAGAATTGGAACAAATGAAGACATAGTAGGATAACCAAGAGAGAGTCATTGCTCTGAAGCCAAAGGAAGAGAGAGCAGCCAGCAGGAGGAAAGAGTCAACTGAATGAAATAAATGCTGCAGAGAAGAGACAGAAGATGAGGGCTAGAAAAAAATGATGAAAAAAGGTGATTGAATTTGTCATTTTCTGAAAGGTCACTGGTAACCTTTAAGAGTAGTTTCAGTAGAATGAAAAAAGAAGCAAATAGTAGTGGGACAGGAACCAAATTGCAACTGAAGAGAAAATGCGTGGTGAGGAAAGAAACAGACAATTTTTTTTCCCAGAAGATTTAGCTGAGAAGGGGGGAAACTCAGGAATTCCAGGGTTCTAGAAGTCTTCCAGAAGAGGAAGGATAAGCCACTTGTTCAGAATATTATAGAAGGGATCTCCATCCATATTCAGGTTGGACTAAATTTAATCTGGGAAGAGTTAGAAGCAAACTTACAAGTCATCAGGTTCACCCCCCTCATTTACAGATGAGGAAAGTGAGAGGTTAACTGACTTGCCCAGAATACATAGACCAGTGGGTACCTAGAAAGGGATTCAAACCCAGGTCCTTGTGACACCAATCAAAAGGCCTTTACCACTACCCCCACACTGCCTTTTAGGTCTGTGACTTGATGATTCCATTATTCGATAATTCTTTACTATTTTCTGAGAGGAGAGAAAGGAAAAATCCTGTGTCTTCTCTTATAGTATAAAGTGGATTATCATGAAAAACAATTAGATGAAACCAATACTAGAGAGGCAAAGTGACAATAGTGAGAAGTCAGAACTAGTGAATCAAGTATTTGGTTCATGCTAATGAAAAAAGTGGGGTCGTGTCATATAGTAGGTTCATGGGGCACAGTGCTTGAGATCCAAAAATTATCACAAATTTGTAGAGCTGAAAAGGACTTTAAAGACATAATATATATATGTACACACACACACACACACACACACACATATGTGTGTATATAATGGAATCCTAATAAAGCTGCCCCCAGCCCCAATATTCTAACTTCATTATAGGTCCCACTGTACCTACCAACTTTTCTCCTCCTCCCTCCGTCCCCCACCCTCGACAATGTTCTAACTGCTTTGTATATGCCTCACTGCTCACTGGAGAAACAGGTGTGTCCCAGAACTCTTAGTTCCTACAGAAAAAGCAGGTATGATAGGAACCCAGCTACTGCCACTACCTAGTCACTGCCCCAAGACCCATTCCCACAGAAATAGGTGTGTTCTTTTATTCAATCACAATCATATCATCCATCTATCCCCAGACAGGACCACCTAACTATCTATCTTGACCAGACAAGACTACAATAGCTAGCCAATTGGAGGGCAACAGGACCAGAATGCTTAAGCACCAAACCATAGATGGGACTCCTCATCCACTACCTAATCCCTTAACAAATTCTTCTTGCCTTTTTAATATTTATCATATTCCTATATTCTATGTAAATTTCTGTTATGTAATCAGCGTCTTTACTCTATAAAAATCCATCTTGCCCTCTCTAAAGTTGCTGGTTCCTCTTGGAACCTAGCCTGCATCATGGGAGACATCAATCTCAATAAATGCCTATACCAACAGTTTTTGGGTGGGCAGAACCCCCACCACAACAGATATATACATATAGATATATAGACATATAGATATACACACACGTGTGTGTATACCGTATATACACATACATTTACACATGTATGTATGTATATACCATATATACACATACACACACATGTATGTATGTATATACCTATATCCCCAATGCTACCTCAAACCAATAGTTAGAAAATAGTTCCCCCAGGGGCAGCTAAATGGTGCAGTAAATAGAGCACCAGACCTGGAGTCAGGAGAACCTGAGTTTAAATCCATCCTCAGATACTTAGTAGCTGTGTGACCCTGGGCAAATCACTTAATCCTAATTGCCTCAAAAGAAAAAAAAAAAGAAAAGAAAATATTTCCCCACAAAACTTTTTTTTCTGTGCTAAGTTCAATTAAACTTGAGAAGAGGAAAGGAAAGCAGTTCTTATAATTAGAACCCTAAATAATGTTCTTTTAGATTATCTTTACATTTTGCTGCCACCATAGCTTCACATAGAAAAACCAACCAGAAAATGCCTCTTTGGAACATTCAGGGTCATAACATAGTTATAATACCAGTTTTGTTAGAGAAAGAAAGCAGTATTTGGTATTAAATATATTTCCAATATATCAGTCTAAGTGAGAGAAATGACTTTGCAACAAAGGCACATAGCTGAGGCAAAAAACCAGGTTGTAATGAAATATACATACTATACTGTCAATCATTTCTAGATTCATCCTGAGTTGGAGAAAAAAAAATACAGTAAGTTTGGCCTTGGTTTTGAAATGTGATATTCACATTCACCTGCCCTCTAGGGCTGCTGAAGGAGCCAGGTTTCTGCCTCATGGTCAGAAAAAAAAATGTAAGGAATGGCACAGAGAAAGGAATGACAAAAATCCTCACATATTATCAGGATGAGAAAAAGCCTAAAATGACTGATTTCCTTAGGTACTTATATGGTGAAATTTTGGCATCCTTACACTGAACTTTTATACAGTCATCTAAAGATACCCATTACCTCTAAGAATAAAACAATCTAACACACACACACACACACACACACACACACACACACCACTTAGGATACAACCCAATCACTCTGATTCTCCCTTTCATGTTACAGAGCATTTATCTCCTATATCACATTCCTTTCAGCCTCTCCATTCAAACTAAATTTATGGCTTATTTGTAGAACAGCTACATAATGCTGTATACAGAGCAGGCACTCATTTATTCATTTAACAAATATTTAAGGGCCTATTATGTGCCAGGTGCAGGGGCAATATAAAATCTGGCCCTTGCTTGCTAGGCTATGATCTACATCTAAATACCAGTGAACTGCCGGGAACCGAATTGAATTGAATTAGAAACAACTGTCCTGCAGCTGGCAATCTGAATGGCCATGGTGCTCTCCTGCACCAATCCGTAAGTGATTTACTCTCAGTGACATCAATGTAAGTGAAGAGAGTGCACTAAAGTGATGTCCAACATTATCTAATTATAATGATCTTGCTCTGGTAGAAAAAATGGGGAAATACACTTCGCTCCTTTCCTTGGAGAAGTAGGGGACTGAGTACCAAACACTGTGTGCACAGACAGATAGCCAGACAGATGATAGGTGTGTGTTTGTGTGTGTATGTATGTATGTATATATGAGGCAGCTAGATGGCTCAGTGGATGAAACACTGAGCTTGGGGTCAGAAAGTCATGGGGGTCAAATCCAGACTCAAACACTTTCTAGCTATATCACCCTAGGCAAGTCATTTAACCTCTGTTTGCCTTGGAAGCAGCTAGATGACCCAGTGGACAGAGTGCTAGGACCAGCAACCTTGAGGGTGTTCCCCTCTCAGCTTGAATTTTTTTTTCCTTTTTTTATAATGAAAGGGACCATCCCTTGACTTCCTTCTTACAGAGGCCTATTCACTGAACAGGAGTTACCTCACTCTAAGTGAGAACCTGAAAAGGCCTTAGTCTAAAAGGGCCAGGGTCTCCCAATACATCCTGGGCCATTTCTAGTTGTCCTGATGAATCATCCTGGGTGACTGGACCCAGATGGCTCTGGAGGAAAAAGTGAGGCTGCTGAGCTTGCACAGCTGCCCTCACTCAAATCCAAGTCATGTCATCATTTCCTTGATGCCATGGTCCTCTTCAAAAATGAAGGACAAACACAACCAAGACTTGGAATCAGGAAGACCTGAGTTCAAATACAACCATAGACAATCACTAGCTATATGACCTTAACCTCTGTTTGCTTTAATCCACTAGAAAAGGAAATAGCAAACCACCCCCATATCCACAAGAAAAGCTCCATCCAGGGTCATGAAGAGTCAGACATGTTAGAACGATTGAACAACATATATGCATACATCCATAGAGAGACAGAGGTGTATATATAGGGTGTGTGTGTGCACATCTGTGTGTGTAAATGTGTACACTTTCCCTCCATCTCTGAGGCTCTTCCCAGATCTCACATCTTAGGATTCTATGAATCCTTTCAGTTTGGGCATCTTATCACAATGCTTTCTGAGTGACCTTCAAAATCAGAAAAGATGAATAGTCCTTCTCCAATCATTTTTTCTTCTTCTGAAGTTTCTGAAAAAGTCACAGTAATAAACAAATATTGAAATATAGTTCCCTCAAGTCCCAAGTGGCTATTTACCTAGTGGGAAGAGAACACTTCATTTCCCTGGATGCTCTGGCATGCAGGCATTATCAGCCCTAAGGTACTAGAGAGCCTGGGATGATTAGCGTAAACTTCTAGTCTACAAACATTCACATACTTTCACCCCAGGATAGTTATGCCTCTGACCTTTGTAAGGAAACAGTGAAGTTTTAGGTGCCTTTCTCCAGACAGGTGGTCACTGGCCCTACCCACTGTGTGGGTCAAACTTTTATGGTCACTCCCAGCTCTGTGAGCTGCAGGGTCTGGGCAGAACAAGCCCATCCACAGCTGCTGGTACAGTGGGAAAAGTCCTAACTCTAGTAGTAATTCATGGAGGTTTATTACTGTGTGACCTTGAGCAAATCATTTAACTTCCATAGACATCAGTATCTTCATGTGTAAAATGAAAGGGTTGGACTACATGGCCCCTGAAATTTCCACCAGCTTTTGTTCTATGATTCTGTTCCTTTTCTGAAACTGTCTGATTTCTTCCTCTAGGAGCAAATACAAAATGTTCTGTTTGGCATTCAAAGCCCTTCATAAATGACCTAGCCCCTAGACAAGGGGAGGTGAACCTTCACCTTTGAAGCCACACATGGCCCTCTAAATCCTACAGTTATAGGGCCACACTTGAGGATCTAAAGGGTTATATGTGTCCTCAAAGCCACAGGTTCCCTAGACCTTTCCAGTCTTCTTACACCTTACTCCCAAAAATGTATTCTTCAATTCAGTGACACTGGCCTCCTGATTGTTCCACAAACAAGAAACTCTGTCTCTTGGTTCCAGAGTTTTTTTTCTGGCTGTGCCCCAGGTCTGGGACACTCTCTGTCCTCTGTTTAGACTACTAACCTCCTGGGCTTCCCAACTATAATCCCACATTCTACTTGAAGCCTTCCCCATCCCTTCTCAATTCCAGTGCTTCCCCTCTGCTAATTATTTCCTATTTACCCTGTATATAGCCTGCTTTGTATATATTTGTTTTCATGTTGTCTCCTCCATTGGACTGTAAGATTCTTGAGGGCAGGAACTATCTTCTTCTTTTTGTGTCCCCAGCACTTAGTACAGTGCCTGTCTGTAATGGTAATGGGAGTTCCATGTTTAAACTTATCAGGGTTTCCACAGATAAGGGAGGCCTCTGCCCCAGTATCTATTAATGTCCTAATTACAACATCCATTTTTCCAATATGTGGTTAAACCAATATGGGGGTCTCTGTATTTCTTTAATCTGGGCTGGTCTTGGCCTATTTTCTATTGTCCCTGAGGGTGGGACTAACTCGGATACAATGATTCAGGAGTGTCTGTAGGGGTAGTTCCTACTTCCTTATTCACCCTAATACTAAGTACCTTTTCTTGGTACATCTGCTATGGCTCTTTAGTTAGAGTACCATCTATTCTTCTAAAATCTATTCCTGCTCTCACCAGAGCAGTAAACAATTCTTTTCTTGTCAATCCATTCTGACTTTGAATCCACTGGCTATTTATTCTTCTCTCTTGAGGAAATTTATCTTTCCCCCTTTCCCTTAAGTCACTTAGCTGTGAAATCTTATCCAGCACCTCCAAAAGAGGGTACCCTATTTCCTCAATTAGTATAGTCAGAATTAGGTGCTTATAATCAGGAGGAGCCATCTTCACCATGATATTTCTATGAGGAATTGCTAAGGGTATATCATGATATGTATCTGTATCTTCATTACTTCTTTCCACTTTCTCATGCAGTCTCTAAGTGAGAACCAGGGTCTGTCTCCACTGGGCCACATAGAATCAATGGAATGCATTTTACTGCATCCATTGGCAGCTAAAACTAACAGACTGATTGTATTGTTACCCCCTGTCATATGAAAATCTCTAAAAAGTTTGCTGGACAAAAGGATTCTGACAAATACTTATAAATTTCAAGGAGTCCACATTATTTACCAATACTCCTCTGGTCCCTTCATCAGTGATTCTCACCATCCAAGAAACTAATGATTCTCCCGTCCTTTAGGTGAATCAACTTAATATATCAGTAACCTCTTGTTGAGTGAAATCCTCAATTATCCCCCTGAACTCTGGCCCTGGTGGTTCTCCTGTTTTCTTCTTAGTATGGGATAAACTTCTGCATTAGAAGCCTCTTCATCTAACTTTATTCCATTCTCCTCCCACAAGTTCTCCTAGCAGTCATCAGGGCAACTAGGCCTAGCCTGTACAAAAGTTGCATGCACATTCCTTTTATTAGTTTTTCACTTCCTGTTAACTAAATGAACAGTAGTTTGTTCTTCTACCACCTGAGACCCTCCAGCTTGCTATTCTAAAAGACAGCCCAAATGTTGTGGCACAGAAAAATTCTCATGCAAACCAGCCAACTCTCTTCCCATCTAAGCTTTCTCCTCCAGCAGCTTATCTCTGCTTTTATACACAAGACAATAACTTGTTAGCAAGGCCCAGTCTCTCCTACACACCCCTGCCATTTCTTTCCCTGGTTCTATTGGTATCCCTTGCAAACATCTTTCCAAATCTCTGGGTTCTCCCTTCTGTAGACTCAGTTCCCAGTTTTCAATAGAGCCCTGTGCTTTTGGCCCATTCTCTTGCTAGGGAGAAATAAGGTAAATTCTCCCATCCTGGGATATCCATTTCTCTCTCTAAAGTTCTCTTGCCTCCAAACAGAGGTCTGATATTTTTTTTCTCATCTTCATCACCAAATATAATGTCAATGTGATATTCACAGCACCAGCACATGAATATGCTGGTGTAATTCTGAATCACAAAATGTAACAGACTCTCCACATGAAACACAGAACCAAAATATTTATTCAAACATCAGAAAGCGGAATCCCAACACCAGAAAACCAAATCCATCACAGCAACCAAGAAGTCGGTACACATAACCAATGTAGCAAGTACCAACATCCCTAAGCCTTCCTTCTGTCAGGCCTTCAAAACAAAACAGGCTCCCTTAAGCAAAAAATGTCCCTCCCTCATTCACTCTAGCAGCTCTCTCTCCACTGCTTGCTCCCAGCTCTGTTCCTACTCTCCCTTTCTCCTTCCTGCTCTACCCTACCTGTTCCACCCTTTAAGCAAGCTCCTCCCACCCTGGGCTCCATGTGATTACATTTGACTTATTAAGAGCAGAGAAGGTCTTCAAATTCCCATTATCATTACCCTGTCACATAGTGGATGACAAATACATGTTTACTGATTTACTGATTGGTCTTGGGACCTCTGAGTGGGAAGGACAGGTCAGTTTCAACTGAGATAGATTGTCATGGTTTCATATTTGTGTAAATCTTTCTTTCACCTCCTCCTGTTCCTGCTTCTTTCTTCTTCCCTCTCCCATCCTTTATAACTCTCTATTTACCAATTTTCTCCCCACGTTTCCTTTGCATTTTCCCTTCCTTCTCTCTCAGGCATTAAAATTTTAACCTGGCTAGGAACTGCACTGGAGATTAGATCTGTGATTTCATTGTATAAGGAACTCCTAAGAAAGGAAACTCCCTCTCCCAATGCAGTTCAGCACCTTCTCTGTAACTTATAGTGTTGAGAGTTTGCTGGAGCACTTAGAGAGAGAGGTTAAGTAAATTCCCTAGGACAACAAAAAAAGCACACGTCCCAGGTGGAACCTGAAACCAGAATATACACAAGAATGTTCAGTCACTTCAGTCATGTCTGACTCTTTGTGACCCCATTTGGGGTTTTCTAGGCAAAGATACTGGAGTGGTTTGCCATTTTCTTCTCCAACTAATTTTATAGATGAGGAAACTAAGGCAAACAGGATTAAGTGACTTGTCCAGGGTCAGATAGCTAAAATATCTGGAGCCTGATTTTAATTTAAGAAGATGAGTCTTGGGTGGCGGAGTTAAGATGCCAGAGTAGAAACAAGACTTCCATGGGGCTCTGGATTCCACCTCCCCCAATTCATGTAAAAGGGGACTCTGAACAAACTTTGGAGCTACAGAACCCACAAAATGACACAGAGAAGCTAACCTCCCACTGAGGACAGCCTGGCAGGCCAGCAGGAATTGGCCAGCACAGTGCTCTCGGAGCTGACCCCAGCCTCACAGGAGCCATAAGTTTTAGCCCCAGTGCAGGCCTGTCCAAACACTGGCTGGAGGGACTTCAGATCACCAGCAGCTGTGGTGGTTTCCAGAATTATCAACACATAGATGTTAAGGACAAAGTGAGAGGTCAGTGCAGTGTGGACTTTGGGATCCAGTAGTTGGGAGTGCATTGGCCTTTGCCCCAGGGGTGAGAAGCGGCTGAAGAGCCACAGCCATGCAGCTGCCCCCACATGGCAGCTTCAGCTCCTGGCCTTCAGAGTGTAGGGGGAAGCAAGAGAAGCATGAGAAGGTAAACAGGGAAAAGAAATCATAAGGATCTTATCAAAGTTGAACTATTTACCTTCCTACATGGAAAAATGATAATTGTAACTGATGAATTTTTTTCTCAGTATGAAAATAGTTGAAGGGAATAGAAATATATATATATATATATATATATATATATATATATATGTATATATATACATATACATATATGTGTATGTATGTATATGTATATATGTCTATATAGGAGGGTATATGGGCATATGAATACATATGTGAATGTGTGTATATATGTTGACAGGTATACATAGATAGAGGGCACAGGACCAATTTAATAGGAAGGGATGATACTTAAAAGGTGAAATTAAGAGATGAGAGAGGAATATAACAAGATGAGATGGGAAGAGACAGAATGGGATAAACTATCTCATATAGAAGAGGCAAGGGAAAACGGTTACAATGGAGGGGAAGAACTGGAAGGCAAAAGGGAATGGGTCAATCTTATTCTCATTGAATTTGGCTCATGGAGGGAATGACATACACACTAAATAGGGTATCTCACCCTCCAGGAGAATAGGGGGGAAGGTGATGAGAGGGGGGATGATAGAAGGGAGGATAGCCTTGGGGGGAGGGAAGTTAGAAGCACCCACTTTTGAAAAGGGACAGCACCAAAGTAGAGAATGGAACAAGTGGGAGTTGGGATAGGCTGGAGGGAAATATAGTCAGTTTTTTACAATATATCTACTATGTTAATGTTTTGCATAGCTACACATGTACAACCTATACTGAATTGCTTATCTTCCCAGTAAGGGTGGGTGACAAGGGAGGAAGGGAATTAATCTGGAATTCAAAGCTTTAAAATCAAATGTTAAATATATATATATATACTATTAATACTATTTTACATGTAACTGGGAGATAAGATATACAGGCACTGGGGCATAGAGAGCCACCATGCCCTACTGGATAAGTCAAAGGGGTTATGGGAAAAGTTATGGGAGAGAGTATATTGGAGGAGGGGATATCCTGTGGGACTGCTATTTTGGGGTGGTGGGTAGGGGAAAAATGGGGGAAAAATTTGCAACTCAAAATCCGATGGAAATGAATGATGTAAACCAGAAGTTAATAAAGCATTTGGAAAAAAAGAAGAAGATGAGTCTTCCTGACTCCAGGCCCAGCATTCGAAACCAAATGAGATCACAGAGTTAGACACAACTGAAACAAATGAAAAACAACAACATGCATAAGAATGTTTCATTTAGTTGGGAGGAGGGGGAAGAAGAGAGGTTGACAAACTACAGGGTTACCTGTTTTTGCATGGTCTCTAAGGTAAGAATGGTTTTTACATTTAAAAAAAATTAGTTTATAATATATCAATCCCCAAAGTCTAGAACATAAGAGTCACTTAATACATGATTGTTAACTAACTGGTTAATTATTGGTAATCCCTGAAGTCAAACAGCTGGTATGTGTCAGGGAAGGGACTTGAACTAAGTCTACAGAGACAGGGAACCTGCTGCCTCAGGGTCACATGTGGCCTTCTAGGTCCTTGGGTGCAGCCTTTTGACTGAGTCCAAGTTTTACAGGAAAATCCTCTTAGGGGCAGGTAGGTGGCACAGTGAATAGAACACTGGCCCTAGAGTCAGGAGGACCTGAGTTAAGTTCACTTAACACTTACTAGCCATGTGACCATGGGCAAGTCACTTAACCCCAATTTCCCTGCAAAAAAAAAAAAAAAAAAAGGGAAAATCCTCTTATTAAGAGGATTTGTTCTGTGAAATTTGGATTCAGTCAAAGGGCTGTACTTGAGGACCTAGAGGGATACATGTGGCCTCAGGGTTGCAGACTTCCCACCCCTGGTCTAACTAAACTATAAAATTTTCTCTCTCATTAAAACATAAAAGAGAACTCTTTTTGAGGTTTTCCTTTGTTTTGTTTTTGAAAAGAAATGTCTTAAGACATCCAGTTTTGATCTCCACGAACCATTTCTTCTTCCTTTTCCAAAAACTCTCTTAAAAAGGTTGGACTATACAGTTTGTGTGAAAATTTCAATACTTATACTTCAGTGCTTCTAAATTAACAGCAGGGGGCAATAGCATACCAGAAATAGCCAGCAGGCGGACAGGCCTCTGAAAGCTGTGCCTGTGCTACTCAGTATCACAAGGGCCTGGATGAACTCAGATGAGCTCAGCTCTCAGATGGAGCCTTTTGTTCTGTGTCCGGGCTGACAAAGCCCTGTTCAGTCTCTGGTGTGAGCTGTGACTTATTTAGGCGGCATTTAATCGTGATGCAGTTTACTTTATGCAAAGAACAAGTCTTCACTAATCCGTGGTCTGAGGCCCCCAGGGAAGGGCAAAGGAAAGAGCTAGGGCAGTGTGGGAAGAGAGAGAATGCAAGCTAAAACTAAAGTTCCCCAGGCCATGAAAAGTACCCAAAAAAAGGACGGGGAGGGAAGAAGTAATTATTCGTATTTAAAAGTTTGTCACATCTTATTTATCATCCTTTTGAAACTTTGTATGGTTTTCCTAACACCTCATTCATCCTCAATAAACCTGAGTTTCTTTTCCTGTTTTAAACTTAGCTTCTCTTTTCTACATCTGTGAATTCAAACAATATTTAAACAATATTTATTGATTGTAGAGTGTAGGGTAGTCGGGTTAAGACAAAAATGAAAGTCTTTGTCTTCTGGGCAATTACCCATTCCACTGGGGGGGGGCAGATATATAATATTATGCACAGAGACAGATTAATACACAGTAATTTGAAGAGAGAGAAAATGCTAATCACTGGGGAATCAGGGAAAGCTTCCCAGAGGAACTCTCTCACCTGAGCTGAGGGGATTCTGAGAGGGAGAGCTGTAGAGGAAGTACATTCTAAGCCCAAGGCCAGGAGGTGGCAACTAGTTCACAATTCAGAGGTGAGAAATACAATTTTAAAGGAAAATGTGGTCCCATTTTTTTCCATTTATCTAAGGGGCTAGAATTATGTGGTCTTTTTTTTTTTAAACCAGTAAGCATTTTATTAAGCACTTAGTATGTGCCAGGAACCTTTCTAGATGATAACAAAAAATATATTCATCTGTCAACATTACTTTGGTGCAACAATGTTAATAAAATCCAGATCCTGGTCATTTATATCTTGAAATAATGGGTTAAGAAGTAACTTATTATTCAGGCCTTGATTTGTAGATGGCACATAGATCTAGAGTTGGAGGGAATTTCAGAGGCTTTCTGGTCCAGGCCCCTGGGTTTTACTGATGAGGTCCAAAAGGTCTAATGATCTGTCCAAGGTCACACAAACAGTAACCTCAAGGGCTGGCAAATAACCCAATGAAATAGTAGTACCGGTGTTAAGAGATAAGGCCTAGGCATATTTTTAAAAGGCAGTGTAAACAACCATCTTTAAGTTAAGACATTCTATAAAACC